>CM053592.1:72359923-72383103 GCA_028646515.1 Pseudochirops corinnae | reverse complement strand
CCAACTCTATTTCCTCAGATAGAAAAAGAACTTAGTGATACTATTGAGGAGAAACTGCTTTAACCTTTTTATGCAAACTGAGATGGTGGCTATGTTGGCTAGAAAAAGCAGAAAAGGCTGGTGATTTTCATCTCATTTGCCCCTAGTCATACATTACTGCCTGGTCTCTCTATACTTCGGCTCCTCAACTTAGTAAGGTGGATAATTTTAGAGAAATAAGAAAATAATTGGTGAGAAAACAATGATCTTCATAAACATGTCTGATGCCAATGACATTTTACATTTCAGCAAAACTCTTTTATATACTGGTCCTTGCATATGTTCTCCCAGCTCCAACTGCTGAGTTTTTGTCCAGGTTATTCCCCACGCCTAATATGCTCTTATGCTTCCCCTCTACCTCCAGAAATTTATAACGACACCCAAACCATGGGAAAGGACCTGCCTTCTAGCACCATTACTGTAATTAACTCCTAAGTGCATGACCTCAGTCAATGCTCTTAAACTTTCATTTTCCTTAACCTGTCAAATAAAGACCTTGGAAAGGATGATCTCTAAGGTACTTTGCCATTCTATGATTCTCTGTAAGATTCAAGTTACAATAATGACCCTTAGGGATCTGCTAATATTCATTCCCTGCTACTGAAACTGCTCCTAACTAGGCACTGAGGTGAGGGGATAGGGAGAGAAGTGCATTGAAGATATATTGTCTGACACTCCTTCTGTTGACTACCTTCTGTTCAAGTGCAATTATCAAAAAGTAGGTATGTGGAGAGACAATATTGGAAAGAGATGAGATTAAACCAAAAGTTGTAAAATGTGAACAGAAAAGATAAATCTACCATATGGTAAAGCCTCATACTCAAGTAAGGCAATCAAATAATGTGTTGTATGAACGAATGACTTTACAAAAGGTTGAACGAATGAAAGACTCAAAAACATTTCTACCCTCATATTCTTCTTCTTTCTTTAAGTCACAGAACTTCAGAACTACTAAAGGAACTTCAGTCCAACCTCTGTCATTTTACAGAGAAAACTGAGACTAATAAAAATGAACTGACTTGATGAAGGTCACACAGACAGTAGCAGACATGGGCTGACAGCCCAAACTTCCTTAATATCATGTGCATAATTTTCACAAAACCATGCTGGTTCCTCTAATTCAATTCTGCAAATATTTATCCTTCATAATAGCAGCTGAGATATATAGTACAAAGCACTTTATATTTGTTATCTTATTAGATAGTCACAGCTAGGTGGTGGCATATGGGCATAAAGGACTGGACTTGGAGTCAAGACCTGAGTTCAAATCCTGCCTCAAACACTTAGTAGCCATATCACTACTAGACATGTCACTTAACTTCCATTTAGTTTCCTCATCTATAAAATGGAATAATAATAGGGTCTTCTTCCCAAGGTTGCTGAGAGAATCAAATGAGATAACATATGTAAAATGCTTTGCAACCCTTCAGAGTCTATATAAATGCTTTTGTTGTTGTTTGGTTGTTTCCATCATGTTCAACTCTTCATGACTCTATTTGGGATTATCTTGGCAGAGATACTGGAATGGTTTGCCATTTCCTTCTCCAGCTCATTTTACAAATGAGAAACTGAGGTTGAGTTAAATGACTTAGCCAGGTCACACAGCTAATAAATGTCTGAGGTCAGATCTGAACTCAGGAAGATGAATCTTCCTGACTTCAGACCTGGCACTCTATCCCCTGCACCACATAGCTGCCCATATAAATGCTAGCCTTTATTTATTAACCACCTTTGGTGGTAGGTACTGTAGACCCTATTATCTCCATTTTACATAAATTAAAACTGAAGCTCAAAGAATGACTTGACCATGATTAGTTAGCAAATGCCATAGATCAAATTTTAATCCAAGTCTCTCCTGACTCCCAATCAAGTCCAATGTTCCACATTATCTCTCATTTTTCCTACTTTTCCCTTCCTCTTCCTGAACATTATAGTTTTTCCATGCTATTAAAATGATTCGTAATGGAAAAAAAATGGATGGGGATTGGACCTATGATTTCATCAGTTTAGGGAACTCTCTGATGAGGAAATTTTCTCTACCAATGCAGATGTTGCCCATGGCCAATATGTGCAGAAGTGGGACTGCAAACCAGGTCTTTGTGCCTCCTAAGGCGAGTTCTCTATCCAACATGGCCATCTATCCAACTCACACCGATTGGAGTACTGTGTTTAGTTCTCATCACCACTTTGAGAAAACATATTGGATGCTCTGCATCAGATCAAAGAAAGACAAGAACGATCGTCAAAGGTCTTGAGTTCATGCCATACGAAGACTGAATGTAGGAAGTGGGTTCTATTTTGGTCACTGCAAACAAATGACTTTTTTTCAGTACAGTAAATGTGGGTGGATCAACCAAAAGTCTACATGATAACTTTTTTAATTCTCATATCTAACCTGCGGGCATTCAGCATATCAAGAATTCTCTTCAAATGTCATTTCTTCCTTAGAAAATGACAAAATCATGCTTTTATTCCATAGTTACTTTTAAATTGTTGAAGATATTTATATCTGGTCAAGCAAACTGGGTCACAAATGGCTTCATCTGTCATAGGCTTAACAGAAATAATATCTTTCAATCTGACATTGTTTTTAACCTGAAGTCAAGAAGGAATAAATGTGTTAGCTTTGAGAAAATATGATTACATGTCTTAATATGACAGACAAAATGAAGAAAAAGTGAAGTCACTTTGCCAAGGGTAACATTTATAGGCAATGGCAAATCTAGGTTAAAAACCTCATCTTCTAGCTTCTAAATGCTTCTTTAGTCTTTACTGGATATTTTCTAAAGAATCCTGCTAGCTCCTAGATCCTAGGTTATTTTAACCATTAAGCAATTGAGGTGTTCATTTGTTTCAATCATTTCCAACTTTTTATGACCCCATTTGGTAGTTTCTTGGCAAAGATACTAGAATGGTTTGTCATTTCTTTCTCCAGCTCCTTTTACAGATGAGGAACTGAGACAAACTGGGTTAATTGATTTGTCCAGGGTCATACAGCTAGTAAGTGTCTGAGGCTGGATTTGAACTCAGATCTTCCTAACTCCAGGCTTAGCCCTCTACTCTCTGCACCACCTAGTTGACTCACTGCAATTGTATTTCTACATTAGTGGTACCACTGACCCTGTCCTGCTCACTCTAGCAATAAGATATGCTTCCCCTGACTATGGTATGATGGTCCAGGCTCTCAGGTAGCCCCTGAGACCCTTTCATAGTCCACAAGATCAAAACTGTTTTCATAACCGAGAAAACCCCAAATAAGATCACGGAAATTCAGATACAACTGAACACTCTGCCAAAATTATTGTTTCAATTAGCCTTTTAGTTGAATCTCTAGGATTTTCCAACTATATCATCATGTCATCTGCAAAAAGAGATCGTTTTATTACCTCACTGCCAATTCTGATACCTTCAATTTCTTTTTTTCCCCTTCTTGCTATTACTAGCATTTCTAATACAATATTGAATAATGGTGGTGATAATGGGCATCCTTGTTTCACCCAATTACATTTTCATCTGACTCCAGTGGCACTGGAGAGCTTTTTATGTTGCACGCAGCCCTCCCGGGCATCTTTGACACCTCTGATTTAAAGCACTGTCTAATTGTCCTCCTCCTCTTTTGCATGTCATATTAAGATAATTAACAATAAGAGATACTGAAAGATACCTGACTAGAGTTAAGGGAAGGGGATATAAAGCAGAAAGAATCTGAAGTATTCCTGGAAGGATAGGTGGGACTTGGGTAGACAGAGAGAATGGAAGAGGACATTTCAAGTATAGACACTTCTAAGTGGTCAGAGATTCAGAGTTAGAAGGGAGCATGGAGCTTTCTGAGCAAGAGAATGTAATGAGGTTAGATTTTAGGAACACTAATCTAGACAGCACGTGCAGAATGCATTGGAGCATGGAGAGAAGGAAGGCATGGAGACCATTTAGGAAGCTGTGAAAGCAATATCTTTCTTGGGGTATTGGCCTAATACATGGGGTTACTGGGTCAAAGGTATGAACAACCTTGTCTTTTTTCTAGCATAGTTCCAAAGTGTTTGCAAGAAAGATGGGGTCAGGAGCATCTAGGTGGAGCAGTGAACAGAACACCAGCCCTGGAGGAAGGAAGACCTGAGTTCAAATGTGACCTCAGACATATGACACTTAACTAATTGTGTGACCTTGGGCAAGTCACTTAACCTCAATTACCTTGCCTTCCTCCTTCAAAAGAAAAAAGAAAGGTAGGGTCACTTCATAACTACCATTATGTGTCTCCACAGTATGGAATGGGAGAGGGAATGATGATTTTTAAATCATCTACCATGTGCCAGGCACTATAAAACTAAGTTTTACTATTAACTCATTCAATCCTCACAACTCTGGGAGGTAACTGCCATTAGGACCCCCATTTTATAGCTGAGGAACCTGAGACTTTCTCAAGATCACACAGTTACTAAGTATCTGAGGTTGCATTTGGACTCAGGTTTTCCTGTCTTAATGAGCAATGCTGTATACCCACAGTACCACCTACTTGCTGTGGAAAGAACTTTGTACTTGGTCATTTGGAGGTCATGGGAGTCCTTTGGGAATTCTATTTCATTAGACTAGGGGGTCAAAGAAGCTAAAAGTGAGTACAAACACCTAGCAAAAAGATAAAATTGCATTTCAAAATCTAATCGTGTTTTTATGTATATTTATTTGTGTGTCCTAGATAAGAACATGAACTTTTAAAATTTCTTTTACGTTTACATAAAGAATTTTTCACTGTTTACACAGTAGCCAAATAATAAGTATATTCACATTATGTATATATACACATATAATGTATATCTTATTGACACAGTCCCAGCAGTTGAAAAGTTAGTTTGACACATTGTCCCAAGAAACTGATTCAGTCTTAGACTTTATAAACAGAAGTATATTATTTAAAGTGAGAAAGGTGATATCCCTGCTATACTGACTACATCTGCAGTGTTAAAGCCAATTCTGGCCATAATGTTTTTGGCAGGCCATAGACAAGATTAGCACATCAAGAAGATGGAAGCCAGAATTGCAAGGGGATCGATCCCATGCCATTCAAAGACTGAGTGAAGGAACAGGGAATATTTGACCACAAAAAGAAAAGACGTAGCAATATAATCACTACTTTTAAATACTGGGAAGCTTTCCATGTAGAAGAGGCCTGAGGCCTGGGTCCTCCTTGGTTCTAAATCATTATTGATTAGAGAAATTCAAATTAAAACAACTTTGAGATATCATCTAGTACCCATCACATTGTCTAAAATGATAGAAGAGGAAAATGACAAATGTTGGAAAGCATGTGGAAAAACTGAGATGCTGACTTGAGATGCTGATACACTGTTGATGACACTGTGAACTGAATCAACCATTCTGGAGTAGAATCTGGAATTATTCCCAAAGAGTTATGAAACCGTATGTACTTTTTAACTCAGCAATACCACTATTAATTCTACTTCCCAAGGTAATCATGGAAAAAGGAAAAGAACCTATATGTTCTAAAATATTTATAGCAGCTCTCTTTGTGGTGGCAAAGAACTGGAAGTTGAGGTGATGAGGATATGATATATGATTGTGATGGTATACTACTGTGCTGTTAAGAAATGGTGAGCAGGTTGATTTCAGAAGAACATGGAAAGGCTTGCATGAAATAATGAAGACTGATATGAGGAAAACCAAGAGAACATAGGATATAGTAATAGCAATATTATTCAAAGAAAAAATGGAAACAGCTAAGCTATTCTGAGCATTATAACTATTCAAATAAACCACAAAGGACCCATAAAGGAAGAAGCTATCCACCTCCAGAGAAAGAACAGAAAAGAGAAGTATGCATTGTACGGTGTGTGTGTGTGTGTGTGTGTGTGTATGTTTGTGCATGAGTGTGTATGCTCATACACACATGAACACACATTTACAAATGTACATATATGTGTATTATATATCTGTTGATACATAATGATATATTCAGGTCAAATGGTTGGATCCACTGATGATTCAGAGTTAGAAGGGAGATAACAATCTAACCTCATTACATTCTCTTGCTCAGAAAGCTCCATGCTCCCTTCTAACTCTGAATCTCTGTGGATTCTGTAGTGCAGAATGGAGGAGGGAGGGAGGAGAGAGTTCGGAATTTAAAATATAACAAAATAAATAAATTAAATTTTTAAAATGTAAGTAGGAAATATTTAATAAAACAAAAATACAACAAAACAGAGATAATATCAATATGTAGTTTTCAAACTGTGACCTTCAGGCATCCTTATGAACAGTTTAGAGGCCCCATTTCAATTTCAGTTGACACCACCAGTTGAGTTAAATACCCCAGCTTCTGATTAAAATAAAGGTCTATTTTAAAAAATCTTATCCCATGGATATGATTGCAAATTACGTGCCATAGTCTCGAAAAGATCAAAATAGTGGGTTTTTCAAAGGCAATGAGGAAAATTATGGTGAGGTCAATTATGGATATCTTCAAAAAAAGGAAATGAATTCAAGTACATACAAGAGTGAAATGTTTTGCTAGATTAGAGGAATGGTGCATCCAAAGACATAAAGGGAGGAATGAGGAAGCCTTTCAAGAGATATTGGATCTGTGTAGATAGATAGATAGATAGATAGATAGATAGAGAGATAGACAGAGAGATAGATGGAAATGTATATACACATATAGATATACTTATATATGTATATTCATATATCAGTGAAAATGCTGAAGAAGGATGATTTATATTGATTAAATAGAAATGAGGTCTCTCTGTTGAAATTAATTACTTTAAATGTAAATAGTTATTAAGCAAGTTTAATTAGCTGTATTGATGTTCAGTATTAAATTCATAATAAAGTATTGAACAAAAAGAATAGAAATGAGGTCTATAAAATGAGGAGCTCCAGCTAAATGACCCCTAAATTGCCTTTCCAGCTCTAAAGCCTATGAGACTGTGGTGACTTTAATTAGGAGAGAGGAACTTAAAGTTGGTAGAAGGCTAAAGTGTTTCCACTGTATACAGTAATTTGTAGGGTGCCAGCCACTGCAAATTTGATAACATTTTCAGAAGGAATAAATTGGGGCATATGGGTGTGGGAGTTAAATTTCTTAATGAGGTATCTGGAACAGTTTCTTTCAAATTGATAGGCGCTGCCAAATACCGAGGACAAGGGTAATTCCATCCAAAACATCTCATAAGTAACTGCTTGTGGGATGTTATGTGATGGAGGAAGGAGGTGACAGACAAAAAGATAAAATATCCCTGGGCCAGATTTTAGACCTTAGGCATCCCCATACCTTAAAGGTATGAATCATAAGGTATTTAAAGCAAGGGAGTAAATATAAGGTATACTCCAAACCTAATGCCCGTATTGCTAACGCACTTTGTATGATATTTAGCCAACATCTCATCTTTATCTACGATGATACAGGGGTCCAGTGGTGAGCAAGATGTTATAGGTAAAGTAATACAGTACAAATGGAAACCATTTTTCCTCCTGTTGATGCAGAATTAGAGAATAATCTTTGTTAAACACAGGGTCTCAACTTTTCCAAAACTTCATCTAGCTCTCGTTGGTTGAAGTGTCTTTGTTGGGGGAGTAGACAGGAGTGGATTAGAATAGACCATCACCTATAGAATGTATAACCAAGGCTGCTATCACTAAAAGGTACAGGATGAAGAAATGAACCATAGCTACAACTTCTGTTTCTTCTTTCTGGTCTGAAAATGAAGCATGTAGCCATACTAAAACAATAAGGTAACTCTCTGCTGGTCCCATCCTCACCAAGCCTTCAGCCTTTTTTGTAGTGAATATCTGAATCAATCGATCAATAAACTTTATTAGGTACCCACTATTTGCCATGTACATGTTAAGCTAACTTTGTCCTTGGCAAGTCATTGGCTGATTTCCTCTCCAACAAGCCCACCAAAGCAGAAAGCTGTCAAGGGAATTATATTAACTCCTACTTGTATACTTTATAGCTCACTTGTGACTGTTATATTTCAAAGAGTCTGTGGTCTGCCTACCTCTGACTCATACATTTGTAAAATGCTCTATCTTCCCTTATCCTCTTGAATGCATCAGAGTAAATGCTCCAATGGTCAGGTGTCATTTAGGAAAGTCTGCAGTTCAGGAAGAGTGGACCAATCCTTAGGTGGACTTTCCAGATTGGTACAAAGGGAACTTGGTCACTGACTGGCATATGTTCTTTGTTTTAAAATCAATAAAACGTGACTAAGTTCTCTGTGATCAGATATTGTGTCTCTCTTCCTTGGATAAATCTTTTTACTTCTAAAGGCTCCAATTTCCTTATCTGCCAAATTACAGGGTTGATAAGGTCTCTTTCAGGTCTAGATCTTATTATTTTATCATCATAAATTATTGGACCCATGGTTATTACAGGCATACAAAACAGGTTACTGTAACCCATGTCACTTAAGCTTCACCCCAAATAAGTGGTTTCTCCTTCCAGTCCCAGAAAACTAGATCAGATCAGCCCTGCAGCAGCCCACGCTGAATCTTCATTTTTCTCTCATGTTGTAAAATACTACAGATATGTTAAAATACTTTATACAAACAACTCCCTTGGAAGGGCTAAGTCCTTATCCGTAATAGTCCTATTTTCACAACAAAGAAGCATCTAGTTCATTGTTCTACCTAGTTGACTCTGGAATGAGCAGAAAAAAGGTTTAATATGTTTTCATGACTTTTCGCCCAACTTTGAGATCAAAGTTAGGGTGCTGTTGATCTCTTTCATTGTCTTGAAGAAAAGTTAGGGAAATTTGGTTAAAATTCTAACCTATAATCTTCTCCCTATTTCCTGACCACCATATCTTACTCCTGTGTCTAGGTATACCAGGACTCAGTACTTTTTCATTAATCATTTTTTTCTGTAGAGGTGGGCTATATCTCTAAAGTTGTTAATATCTGGGAGGGAAGGGCATGGAAAAGTGAGAATCACAATAAAATGCTATGTTCAAACTCCTCTGAGATTTGCCACTTCCAGCTAAATCTTAAACTGTAGATGAGGAGCTTCATAGAAGGGAATCAGAGGGGAATGGAGTTGACCCTTTGTTCTCCAGTCTCATGCTGGCATATCACTAGATTCTTTGCTATTTCTTCTTGAGACATCCATGTCCCCTCAACTTATTATTTTGCTCTTTCAAATCTCTATGCCTCAATTCTATCAATTTATCAATGTAGCCCTCCTCAATTCAGTCTCAAGTCATTTTAAAGACTGATTTTAAGTCTTTATACTTTGGACTTGACTGTCTAGGGAAGTATTTTCCATTTCCATTGTTGTTATGAAACTAACTGCCCTCATAATATCATTTCAGTTAAAGTCATAACTGGTAAGATAATTTAAGGATACTGGGTTGGTGCCTATGGAGTGTTCAACAACTGTGGTGCTATCTTCTCTTTTCTTTTTTTTTTTTGTTGTTGTTGTTTGCAGAAAGTTTCTGGTATTCCTTCCTGTTTTAAGTAGTAAATAATGACCATTTTACTGTGGCTCATAATAAATGCTATTCTGTTCATTGTCTTAAAGATTTCATTCAATCCAATCAAAGACTAACCTTACCTACAAGGTCTTTTGTTCATGGCCTATCTCTACTCTTTGATGGTAAACTCCTTTAAGATGATGGGGGAGAGGGAGAGACACACTTGGTGTATTTGCTGTTGTTGTTAATGCCAGCACTAATAGATTACCCTAATCAATCTACTATCTTGTCAGTATGAGTGTTCCCACACACCTGTAGCATCAGTCAGTTCTTCACAAAGGATCCACCCCATATCCCTGTACCAGCTTGACAAAACAAAACTCAGATCAGTTTGATCCAAGCATCTTTTAACAGATGAGAGTGGATACAGAAAGTTCAGATATGTCTGAGTACACAGGGCACAGATGTGCCTGCTGAAAAATTCATACCATTCACTAATCTTCCTTTGGTATGTAGGATCAAAAACAACTCGCAGAGAAAAACAGAATGTAATCCAATCCAGAACACAGGTTCTGTGATGTAGGCTTAATATATGAATTGTATATGTGATGTACAATTTCTCATAGTTTCTTTCTCCCCCTACCCCCTCTCACATTTGGTAGAAGAAAGATGGTGGTAAAAAAATGTCTCACTACATATAAATGGGAATTTGCTAAGAAAAAAAGTTTTTAAAATGTAGAAAAAATAGATAATGGTTTGGTTTTTTTTAATCCTTTCCCTCTCCTAAAAAGCTTTTCAATTTTTTTTTAATAAAAACCTACTTATTTTGGATAAGGTAACCTAATAAAATGCCAGTCTCTTCAATAAAGAATGACAGCAGCCTGGGTCCAAGGAGATTGCCACTGACATCTAGTGGTAATATTCATAATAAGCCAAAGGTATAAAGTCATAGCATGTCAGAGACATAAAATGATCTTACTGATTATCTAAACTAGCTTCCTTATTTTACAGGTGGCAAAAAAGCATCCCAGGGAGGGAAAGTGAATTGCCCATGACTCAGAAGAAGAAAAAAAAAAACCCAGAGTTTCTGAACTCCAACGATCTTTTCACTCCAACACAGCAGTTCATCCTAAAACAAAACCACAAACAGAACACACAAACCACCTTTTAATGCAAGCAGAAGCAGATAGTCCCTTACTTAAAGATGTAATTAGGGACAAGCCAGACATATGAACCCCACACACAAACACACACTCACTCCCTAATCCACCCTGTCCCATTATGGTTAAAGCCAAGACTGCTAATATCCCAGGAGATTCAGCTCTTGCCACCTAGACAGCTGGTGGGTGCTGCCTAAGGAATTAATGCTCTTCTTCTATTAAAGTGCCTTTTATCTTTTAAATCTCAACTCAGATGTCAAATTCTTCACAAGACCTATGCTACTATGACCACCTTCACCTTTCTCCTCAGTTGAAAGTAGGACAATGTGGCCGGATGAGGGAAATGAACAGAACACTGCTATCTATGTTTCATGGTCCTGCTTTTACTACGCATTTACCAATCAAACTATATTATATTTAAATTATAAATTTAAGTGAAAGCGGGTTAAAGAGACAACATAACCAGAAGGAAAAGGAAAGGATGTGATCAATAGGAAAGGGCTGACAGTGACACATGCTCCTAGAACTGGCCCCCGGCATTTAAGAGTAGGGGAAAGTTTGGGTCATTGACGGCTTGTGCTGCTGTTTATAGGACCCAGACTGTTACACTTGTTACATAAGTACATATCAATCCTGAAATGATTATTAATAACCAATGATTTGGGAAGATCCAAAGATGCCCTCTTTTTCTAAAATCTTGATCTTAAAAGTTCAGTCTCTTGAAGGATATTACTGATAATGAAATTGGACTGGCTTTCTAGTTCAGACCCCACCCATGTGGGGAAGCCATTTGTACTCCATTCAAGTCTGGGTGGAGATAAATTCTTTAAACAGATTGTCCAAGATTGGGGGTACCTTAAGAAGTAAATGACATAATTAAAGTCCAGGTCCGACCCCCCACTCTAATATTCATTTTCTCATTGGTTGTTAACCAATTAGAGTTGATTGCCACCCTCAGGAACAGCCCTCTTCCAAAGGGCATATAAACTGTGAGCCTGCTGCCATGATTGTCCTTGATCTAAAAGAGAAATAGCCAAATGACCATTCTTTTATTAAAATGTTGACATTATTGTTAAAACCATTAAATTGCACAGAAATTATGTCTCTAAAATTTTTTGAATGTCACAATCCCCAATGTTAACCAATTCAACAATAAACTCTTTGTCAGGAAGGTCCTAAGAATCTTTGTTTATAGCATAGTCTCTTGCACAAAAAAAATCAACTATCATTAGGGTGCTTAATAAATATTTATTAAATCAAATAGTTAAAGAATGATGGATCATTGACAAGATAAAGGTCAAGAAAGATGAGAATGTTGGCAAATGTCCAGGATAAGCAGCTGAGATGAGCTGATCTCTTAGAACTGTCCTTGGTTCTTTAAGCATAGCTCCATTGCAACATACCTCTGATTTGTTTGCTGATCAGTCTCAGTTCTCAACAGCAAGCTACAATGAGAAGCATGTTTATAAGGTATGTTTGAATTTTGAGATGTCTTAATATTGCCTATAAGTAATATTGACATTATAAATGAAAAATTATTGGTTGCTATGGGCTAGTCAATAGAACTCACTGGTCCACCCCACAAATCAGATAGAGCTTTTCCTCTCCAAATGCCACAATAAGACCAGTTAACCAGGGCTAAAGTGAACAAGGAGGTGTTTTTATAGAAAGTGCTTCAAGATTATTCCCAAATGGAGACACTTCTCAGGAAAGGCTGTGTCTACTTAAAAAAAAAAAAATCCATGAACAAAACCTGAAGAACTATACAATTACCAAGTGAATTTTACTGGTGCAAACATAACTGACCTTGAAAATTCAACAACTCCTCCCCACCCTCACTTACTTTCCCTGCCAAGCCTCTCCTTTTCCTTTAGCAATACCCAAGATCTTAAAGGAGGAGAGCTATTTTCAGTTTTGTCTTTTGTATCTTTGTGTCTCCAGGACTTAGCACACAAGGAAGCATTTAATAAATGCTCATTAAAATGAATCATATATTTTCCCTACACTATCAGGTTATTTGCCTCACCTCTACATTTCATTTCATAAGCCCTTTCTTTTAGAAGGGTTCCACCCAAAACAATCTTCTTTGAAAATGCAGCTGCCCAAAATAATTTTAGACTAGAGGTAAAAACAGAATTTAAAAAAAAAACATAATAGCTACTTGATACTACGGTTGCTGCTAGTACTAATGACAGTAATAGTAATAATAATAGTAATGTTAATAATATAGCACTTTAAAAGAGAGAATACAGAGAAAAGTACTTACCAGCCTTCTGACAGAATCCTATTAGGTAACATATTATTAGAATTATGTTGCTCTAAAATGCATGTAATATACAGAAAACATGTCACAGAATCTAGTCTTACACACTTCTGACAACCGTAATAGACAGCCTAGACAAGTCAGAAATGAATATTTAAAAATATGACATTTCTCTATTATTTCTCCCTTTCATAATTCTATGGTTATTGATTTATGAGTCAATTTGTGATTTTACTTCAGTGCTTTTTCTGCCAATTGTTAATAATACAATAGACTTGTGACAAGTGTGATTATAATATAATTTATTTTACATTTTTATAAATATTGTAAGAAATGCACATTATTGACAGAATATACTTTAAATCTGATCATTTATTTTTTCCACAAAACTTTTTATATCTAGCAACATACTTAGTCTAATGGAAAGTAAATCATTACCAAAGCAGAGTTCAGAGACTCCATCTTTGACTGTATCTTGGACTCCTGGTTGAAACAGAAACCTCTTACCAATTTTTCTATTGCCACCACCTCCCCTTGCCACCATGAACAACCACCCCACTTGCCACTATTATCAATGGAAAGAGATATAATGCTTTGAGGCAAGTTTCAAAAAGGTTTCTTATTTCCTCCCAAGAAACTTTGGTTCACCTTTGGGCATTGATTTATTAACTAACAGAATGGGTAAATTACAGACAAATCCCGCCAACTTCATTAAATATTTTAAAATGCCAAAGCTGCACATGAATCTAGGAGCAGCCCCAATACTTAACAATTTCATTGTATAGAAGAATCTACTTGCTCACAATGAGTCTACTGGTTCTGGAGAACAAATAGCTAAGCCAGAAACAAAGAGAGGTCATGGGATATAGAGCAGAAATAGATTTCAATTATCATTTCATCTAATCCTCTCATTCTACAAATGGGGACTCAGAGCTCCAGACTCTTTAAGTGACGTAACTAAACTCACATTTCTAATAAGTTGCAGAACCCAGGTTTTCTAATGCCAAACCACTGCTCTCTTTACTATACTACGTGGATCTATAGTCTAATACAATGACTTCATTTCTAGCTTGATGGAAAAACCAAATTCTTTGACTTCCTCTTTTTCCCCAATGATGTTTAAGGGATACAACAAATATAATGAACAAGTATTAAAAAACAATCCCCTAATCCCCTATCAATCATTGTACTTTGACAGAAAAAAAAATGATATACACAACTGGATATGAATTTTATTTGAGGCCTTCTTGGTTTCCAGCAATGATATAACTTGGTTCCAAGTAAACTCCAATGAATAGGCAGTTGAAGAATTTATCTGTGACTCTGTATATATGTGTGAGTGTATGTACAGGAAGCAGTTGACACACAGTGAAAATAACACTAGACTTGTAGTCAGACCTGAGCTCCAGTCACCACCCTGTTCTTTGCTAGCTCTGTGACCTTGGATTGGCTATTTCCATCTCCAGGACTCAGTTTCCTCACCTGAAAGATACATTAATTGGACTCTGAGATCCTAACAACTCTAAATCCTATCATCCTGCATGTGACCTTGAGCAAGCCAATCAATTGTGGCTCTTAGAGCCTCCATCTCCACAATTATAAAATAGGAACAAATAATACTTGCCCCCTTAGATTTGAATGAGATATTATGGTACAGTGATTGATAACCTGAGAAGTACCATATAAGTGATAAAAGCAGCTAGGTGGCACAGTGGATAGAGGGCCAGGCTTTGAGTCAGGAAGGCCAGAGTTCAAATCCAGTCTCAGACATTTCATAGCTATGTGAATCTGGGCAAGTCTCTTCATCCTGCTTGCCTCAGTTTCCTCGTCTGTAAAATGAGCTGGAGAAGGAAATGGCAAACCACTCTAGTATCCCCCAAATAGGGTCATAAAGAGTTGGGCAAGACTAAAATTACAAAATAAGAACAAATATAAATATTAGCTGCATTTAGTATTATGTGAATATGGCTATAGACAGTTATGCACAAAGAATCTGTGATTTTGTCAGCATTGGTAAACCCTGGCATAGGAACTTCCTCCAATATACCTAGCAAGTGCTATGACATTGCCCGAGGCACAGTGAGGTCCAATGCACCATGTCAGAGACAACATTTAAACCAAATTCTCCTTCACTTCAAGCCCTGCAATGTATAGTCAAGCCCATACACTGTCAGTGAAAAAAAGGGCAGCTCCCTTAGTGGTACAAATGAACAAGGGAGAACTTTCATGCAGATGTCCATTTTAATACAATGGTCTGGCATTTAATATAGCCACATAATCCTAGGATGTCCACATTTATGCACATACTTTTGTTTATGTGCTTATGTTGCATATTTGTATATTATCTTATTTGCATATGTTGTCATATTGGTTATGACAACATATGCAAATAAACCCCATAACAATCTGAAAATGTTGCAAACCAAATATGCAATCTGTCAAGCATAATCAGCCATGCTACTCAACAACTGGACGATATAATTCACTCCAAAATATATATGTGAGTTAGTTTCTATCATCTTAAGTATCAGCACAGATTTCTAGAAATTCATGCCAACAGTATTGCATGTTCAAAAAACTATTTTGTAGATCTGACTAATGCTTAAATGCAAGAAAAAATTTCATCACTTGGCACAGACCAGGATCAAATTTTCATCCTGTTTATGAAACAGGTTCACAGCAACAAGAAATCATAATCCACTAATCAAGACCCTGCCCAGATCTTAAGTTAAAATGGGAGGAAATATATAAGAAAATAAAATTATTTTGCATTAAATTTGATGTCATTTATGATGCACTCCATGGACACTGTAAAAGCCATAAACCATTCCCCCTTGTTTGTAAAATGTATGTGTGCAAGAGAATAGGGGAGAGGTCAGCACTCAGTGTCAAAAATTAAAGCAGCAGGCATCGGAGAAAACCAAACATCGTAATGCATATGAACATTTGAGCATTCAAAGTCATTGGGCCAAAGGAAGCATTACCTTGGTCTGATTTTTCATAGGAGGAAGCAGGTTTCTTGTCAGGCGACACCATCTCTTTTGGCTCTGTGGGTAAACAAGGGGAGAAATTAGTTAAAAAACCAAACCAAAACAAAACAGCCCTTTGTCTTTATACTTTAAATGCTTTTTAAAGAAGATTCATTGGTCCAAAAGGTCAGAGCAGAAAACCATTGACCAAAAACAAAAAAACCAATCCAGATTCATTCAGCAGCTGCCTGGGAATCACTTGAGGTTAAATGTCAGCTCACTTCCCAGAAGCTTCTTCTCCCCTGCAGCTGAGAGAGGAGCCATTGCAGCATGGGATCAACCTTGTTGTCTTGGATTCTCTCTCTTCTCAAATGGGAGTCAAAAACTGGCAACTTAGCAAGCACTAGCTGCCAGGATTTCTAAAGAGAAGAATTAAGCCTTGTTGGGACTGAATATTTACTTGGATTAGAATAGGCTAAACTGCAACTAAATTTGCACTTATCCAAACATGCTTACCCCCCAATGAGCATGTATATTAAAATATTCATCCAAGCTGGGGGGGGGGGCTTGCTATTTCATCTGTCAAAAACAAACCAAGAAAAGTCTGAATAGGATACTGTGAGACCATTGCAAATGAATAATTTCAGGAGTTCACTTTCTTGGGAGATGCCATTTGAACACTGTTGCCTGCTTTCAAGAAAAAGGAACAGTATGAAGGAAGTCAAAATTATGAAAATGTATTTGAGAGTAGATGGGCTGATTCTTTTCTTCAACAAATCACAGTTCTAAGAAAAAGCCCACAGTAGTTGTGTATTTCTTTATCTAAAGGTTCCAATGATAATACTGTGATTATACAATGATAATACAACCTGTCAATCAGCAAGAATCTATTTATCACTTTCTTTGTGTCAGGCACTGTGCTAAACACTGGGCATACAAAGAAAAAGCAAAACCAATCCCTGCCCTCAAGGAGCTTACATTCTAAAAGGGAAGAGAACATGTACATTAATAAATTAATAAGATACCTGAATAGTAGATGGAAGACAACTTTAGAACAGTGATTCTCAATTGTTTTTATCTCAAGCCCAAAGAACTCTTGTTTATATGAGTTATGATTTCAATATTTACCATATCTAAAATAAATTTTAAAATAAATTTGTCATTTATTTTACAGTATAATGAAAATCATTCTATTTTCAAAAAAATTAACGAGAAGTATTGTTGTTTTACATATTTTTGCAAATCTCTTTAATGTCTAGCTTAACAGAAGACACTGTCTTGAAGTATTTAAAGAAAAGCCTGCCTCACACAAAGTTGGAAAAAGGAAGAGTATTTTAGTAGGCAAATACTGTCTTACTATTATTATGAAAATAGTTTTGACCTAGTGGACCACCTCCAAAGGACCACACTTTGAGAACTTCTATAAGGACACAAGCAAATGAGTTTTGAAGGAAGTCAAGGATTCAATGAGGCAGGAGTGAAGAGGAAGGACAGAGAGAATGCTAACATCTTTTATAAAATTTCATAAGTTTCTTGTGGCCAGGGATTCTGAATGTAGAAACTGATGTTAGCCTGGGTGTCAAAGAAATCAGTGAATACAGCAACATCCATATGAGTGCCCAGAACAGGCACCGTTGTGGGCTAAGTATCTGCCAGCTCTTAAGGCAGACCTCTGTCCAAAGTGATGAAAAGCTCTGACTGGAGGTCTCAGATTTTCCCAGTGGCATGGTATTAGCACCAACAGCACAGGCTGAGAGGCTCAGTTCTAGTTCTAGTTCTATTTTGACTTAAGCAACTTGAAGCAAATAAATTAGCCTATGATTCAGTTTACACATTTGTAAAATGGAGAGAGGAACAACTGACCAACTGTCTCACAAGACTGTTGTGAAAACCTATTAGTAATGGTATTTTACCTTTGCATATCATATTATATATTATAATAACATATTATATATAGTTTAATACTGCTAAATTACCATAGGATTTTTAAAGGGCTAGTCCTTTCTAGAGCATCTTACTGTCATCCTCTTCAATCAACAATCTGATCAAGAGACAAGGTTGAGGGGAGAGAGTGTAGAATAATGAGAAGAGCATTAAATTTGGGAATCCTAAGAGCTGGGTTTAAACTCTGGCTCTGCCATCTGCAAGCTGAAAAAGAAGCTATATTAGATGATGTCTAAGATCCTCTCCAAATCTGACATTCTCAGGCTATGAATGGGACATAAAGAAGATGCCTTTGCAAACAAAAGAGTATCTAAAAGGATGCAGACCTGTGAGAGATTTGGAAGCCTTACCTGATATTTTCCCAGGATGATTGTTGGCTGCCGTGGCATACCTCCCAAGATTGCTAAAGGATTACCCGTTAGGTGGTGGTACCCCTCTGTACTCAATCCAAGATTTAATTGTTCACATTCACATAAAATTTTAAGGTGCACAAAGCACTTTCTTCACAACCTTGCAAAGTATTGTAAATATCCCTGTGGAAACTCAGACCAAAGAAATTAAGTGATGTGCCCAATGTCACAGACATAGAAAGCGTGACCTTAGACCTGTCACTTTAACTTCTCTGGGCCCCAGAAGGCACAGGCTTAAGAGGACTGGTTTTTACTATAAAAAGAAGAAAACACCAAAAACCCAAAGCTAACATTATCTACAATGAAATACTAAAAGTTTTCCCAATAAATGCAGGAGTAAAGCAAGCATATACCCTTTCCCAATTGTTTTTTGACATGGTTTTTAGAAATGCTAGTAATAGCAATACGAGGAAAAGAAATTAAAAGCAAAAATATATGCTAACAGATTTCTTTTTCTGATCCAGGGATTGCCAGTAATACCATCTTCGTACACAAATCAGGAAGGTATTTTAAAGTATTGCCTATTAGCATACTTAATTAACCAGAAAGAATATAATTAGTAACATAATTGATAATAATACAATCCTTCAAAATTTGTAAATATTTTACATATAGGTCTCTACTTGAGTCCCGTGGCAAGGAAGCAAAATAGATGATTCAAAGTTGTTGTTGTTTGCCTATAATTTCATTAGTCAAAGGAATTCACAAGGAAACACTTTCTATTGATACAGATAGGCATCTGCTCTGCAAGTTAAAATTTTAGAAATATATCACTGACCCTACTTTTCAGAAGAAAAACTGTGGAACCTCAGGCCAAAGAAGTTAAGTGACTTGCCCATTGTCACAGAGTTATAGAAAACATGACCTTAGACCAGTCACTTTAACTTCTCTGGGCCATACAGACACGGACACAGAAGGATCTTTTTAAATTCAACAAAAATCATGTATCTGAAACAAAACATTAGTATCATATACAACAAGAAACACTAGAAGTTTTCTAAATGCAGGACAAGGGAACTTCGAACATATTCCTTCCTTACTCCAAGTCCAGCATTCTATTCATTATGACACATGACCTCTTAATTTAAAATGATGCTAATTAATTAACTAGTAGTGCATCCAAGACTGAATTCCTTCCTCCATAAGCCTGAGCAATCACAGGCATTGATTTCCCAAACTAGGATACTGAAGCTGATTATATGCAAATTCAAACCAGGTAAGCATATTGCAAGAAAATGGAACTCAGTTTCTTCAAGGGAACCTGGCGAGCCCTATGATATAATGTCATAAATTATTTGCCCAAATGATTAAATTACCATAACTTAACTGGACTCAACTTATGACTAGAGCTCCCAAAAGTTGGAAAAGCAAATAAAACTGAGTGCACTTGAGTATGTAATTTGGAGGAGTCCTTACTTCTTTAGGTGATAGAGTAAAGAGCAGAGCAGAGTTCTAACTCAAGATGTAAGCAGATAGGTAGGCTGTACTACCCACCAAAATGTGGCCTTGTCAAATTAAAATCCATTCAAAAAGTACTGTCAGTGCCTACTATGTGCAAGGTGTTAGATGCTAGAAGTAGTAAGACATGCTAACAAATATTTTCGCACCTTGAGGAGGATCTCCCCTTCATGTACTTTCCATAGTAAGTATTCTAACTTCCACCTCACCTCCTCTGTAGAAGTGCTTCTCCTTGCCTGGTATACATGACTTCTTCTCATTTCCCTCAACAGAGAACCTCTATATTCCCTCAAACAACAACCCACATGCCACTTCCTACATGAGGTCTTTCTGAATCCCTTAAATAATTCATATTCATTCCATTCCCTCTCTCTCTGTCTCTGTCTCTCTCTCTATCTCTCTGTCTCTCTCTATGTATATCTGTCTCTGTCTCTCTGTCTCTCCATCTCTCTCTGTCTCTGTCTCTCTGTCTGTCTCTCTGTCTCTGTCTCTCTGTCTCTCTGTCTCTGTCTCTCTGTCTGTCTCTCTGTCTAGGTCTCTGTCTCTCTCTCTCTCTTTCTTGTCCCTTTGCCTCCCCTCCCCCCCCACTTACTACATTATTTGTCACTTTTGACCACCTCCACCTCCCTTTTCCTCGGATTCTTTTCCTCCTTGTCTTCCTTGGCATTATACTATTCTGAATTTCCTCCTACATCTCTGACATTTTCACGTCTGCCTCCTTTGCTGATTTTATTTCCTCCTCTTTGAAAACTCTGGACAATCCCAAAGACCCTACCTTTAGACCTTTTCTCAAATACTCAGAAGTTTTCTCTTCTTCCTCAGAATTTTTATAATACTTTATCTTTCTACTGTTTTGTCTATCCTATGCTATATGGTATGTTTCTTTTGGGGTGGGAGGGGGATCAAATTTGCAATTTCATTGACTTGGAGAATTCCCAGTGAGGAAACTCCCTTTACCAATGCAGGCCAGAACCTTCTACTTGACTAAATAAAATTAGAAAAGTATTAAATTATTTCTACATTTATTATCCAGTATGGAATATTATACAACTATCTGTCATATTTGTCATTTTGGACAATAAGTCCCAGGAAGGTGAAAATTAGGTCTGAACTATATTTGTATCTTCCATATACTATCCTTTACATATAGTACATGCTCATTAATTGTCCACTGTTGAATGAATATCACTTCTTCATCAAAAAACTTATGATAATTCTGTTGTGCACCATGGAACAGCCTTTTGAAGAGACAGAGTAAGCAATAATCTTCAGATTATGATTCAGAGGAGTATTAGAAAGGATTTGATGGTCTAAGGACATTGTTTCACAGGTATTGTACTAACAGAAATACCATTCCTTTGCATACTATCCTATAGTTCTTCCTATAGTCTTCCTTTAAAATGCACATATGTCTGGAAGAAGAAACACATTTAAAAAAGTCTTATACAAAGCTAGTTGGTCAGATAACTTTCCTCCTCATAGGATGAATGGGATATAACACTAGATTCAGTACCTTGGAGAAGGGCAACTGAAATTTAGGAACAGGTAAAGTGCTGAAGTGAGTGAAAAATAGTATTAATGATTAACTTAATCCATGAACCTTGCATATAGGATTACAACCTCTTAAAATTGAAATTGGATAAATGGAAGAGAAAATGAAAAAAAGGAGAAATCTACCTGTAACAAGACATCTCAGAGAAAATTTGATACAATATAAAAAGAATGTCAGAGGAAAGAATCAGTAATTCTCAGAAGACAAAATCCAAAAAGGATGAAATAATGCAACTCAGACTTAGATACCCATAAGCAAATACACAGAATATGAGTAATGAACACGATGATGAGATTTCTTAGGATACAAGAGTGATAGACATTAGCAGTCATCCAGTCCAATGTCTTCAATTCACAGATAAGGAAGCTGAGGTCTATGGAGATGAGGTGATTTTTATAGAATCATAGAACTGGAGAATTTGAAGAGATGTCAGCAACCATATAGCTCAACCAGTATATGAAAGAAATGTACGCTCAACCACACCAAATAAGTAGTCATTCAGCCTCCACTTAAGGCTCTCCAAGGAAGGAGAATCAATTACTTCTTGAAGTAGCCCAATTAATAAACCACACAATTAAGGAGTCCAGCTCTCAGACTCCAGAGCTATTATACCACACTGCCTCTCCAACACATTAAGACAAATTTAACCTTATACTTACCATTGCAACTTCTCAAAAAGGAACTAAAAATTTTAAGTAGCCTATTAAAGAATATATTTTGTCCAAAAGGAACAGAAAAGACTTTAAAATGAAGACAGCTCTGTACATTATGAACATATATAGGAAATTCATGATTGAGAACAGAATTTCTAAACCTTTTTTTGGGCCTAGAACCCTTTTGACCATATAATAAAGCTGATGGGTCCCTTTTCAGAATCATATTTTTAAATGCACAAGATAAAAGGCAAATTCAAAAGAAAATGTTTATAGTGATATGTGACTACAAATATTTTAATTTCATGAGCCTCAGGTGATAAAGATGAAAAGATGAAGAATATTTGGGTGTGGATCAATGGATGAGGAGACAGAAACAGTATTGTGATATATGTATATTATTTACCAACCAAAAGGAAAAAGGAAGTAGATAATGAGTTCAGAAGAGAGGCCACATACCTGACAGGGACTTCAATTATCTAGGCACCTGCTATTGTTATGTCTGCTAAAAAAACAAATAGCTAAGAATGGCCTGAGTTGGATTAAAGATAACTTTGCACTTCAAAAGGGAGAAGACAAATTGCCATTCTAGATTTGATTCTGACCAATAAGAATATGGTTGCCAAAGTAGAAATCACATTAAAGTTGTAAAGAAATGACAATCCATCTTATGATTCATGATAGAGAAGGAAGGCATGAGCCCATGTATACAGCCTAGATTTGGAGGAAGCTAATTTCAAAGAAAGGATAAATAGATTTCTAAGATATAAATCTCCAATGGAAATTGGTCCATGCTACCAAGGATGAATTTCTGATGGCAGAAGCACAAGTAATTTCAAAGAAGAAAAGGTAAATATATAATGAAACCAATGTGGATGCACTAAACATCATCAACCAACTTAAATTTTTAAAAGATATAAATATGAAAATAACTCAAATATAATTCTCTAAGTGTGGTGTCAGCTGTACTAAAGCTCAGAGCAAACTGCTACTGGCAGTAAATGCTAAATGCTAAGAACAACAAAAAAACCTTTACTTTGTCTAAATCTTTTAGATTTGAACAATCAAAAGTGGGGTTGGATCTCAACTCAGGGAAGATTCTCAAGGAAACAACTATGTCTTAGGCTTCCCTTGACACCCCTAAGGCAACCTGTAGAATATCCCTTTTAGGGCGGAGCCAAGATGGCGGCGTAGCAGCAGCAATATATCGCAGCTCTCACATAGCCACCCCCAAATACCCATGGAATAGGACTCTGGACCAACCTAGAACTTCAAAAACGCACACAGATACTTCCCACTAAAGT
>CM053592.1:72326590-72359423 GCA_028646515.1 Pseudochirops corinnae | reverse complement strand
CCAGTTATGTGTCAGGAATATCTTGCTTATGAAATGAATTATTGTATTGCTTTCTTTTCTTTTTCTTAGGCTACATGAGCAGTAGCCCCTATCTGGCTTTCATTTCTGTCTTATCTGGGTAAAAGATGAAAATTACTTTCAGCCTGAATGTTTAATCAAAAGCTCAAGATTTTTGCAACTAACTTTAGATTTCTACTTAGTTTGTTATTTCAAGTATATATTCTACTCTGAGACTAGTCTTGAATTATACAGTGGATTCTAGCTAATTATTTTATATCCTAGGAATTTGAAATGCTCATGCAGTCCCTTTCTGAAAGTCCTATGTATTTCCTGGAGAGGCCGAGTATTGGATAGAGGGTAGACTTTGGAGTCATAAAAACCTGGGTTTGAATCCTGCTTCTGACAGATACTGGCAAGTCATTTAATCACTTTGTGCCCTAAGGCAACTATCCAAGATTATAAATTTTGAATGAATTGCCTGTTTGAACCATTGGATATAAATGCCATCCTCATGCTGATAAAATCACAGATCCTGATGTCCCCCACTTTTCTATCCATGTGTATACATACACTTTATATTTTATGTATTAAACAGGTGAGCTCTCAGAGATCTATACCTTCTTGTCTTCATGCACATAATGGAATCTTTCAACCGAATTAACATTTTTATGTGGCTGAGAATTTCATGTGGTATCTAAAGATGTTTATTTCATGATAACAGAAAATTCAAATGTATGTGATCACACATTCTGCCTGTTATGCGTGTTTACTAGAAATTATTATTATTTTTTTCTTTTTGGCCTACCAGCCCATCTTCTGTAGGCCCATCCTCCATAGTTGAAATATGGAGTGAAAACTTTAGCCCACTTTCCTTTTTACATGTTATACATGGAGACCAATAAGGATATGTTGCCTAAATCATTTTAGACTAGGCTCAATATCATATCCAATTGGGTTGAAAAAGATTGAGACCTGAACCCAGGTCTTCAGATCTGAAATTCAGAGCCCTTTTCACTAAACCAATGATATCATGCTCTTAGTTTTGTTAAACTCAATTTAGAAGCTCTCATAGGAGGTTTTTCTATTGGCTGAAGCTGGAAAAGAAAGGGTTCACTTTGATTCTAACCAAATGGGTAATATGAAAAGAACACTGGTCTTTCCAGTATGGGAGAGGAAGGACTGATACATTGGCAAGAGGGGTTTCCCACTCATTTTGTGACCCCCTTGTTCTTTTGAAGGTATCATCTTGTAGCAAGTCTGCCATTTAAATGTCTCCTTTTCTGGGGAGAGTGTAGCACTATAGATTTTATGGTCTAATGATGAAGAGCTTAAGAACAAAACAAGTTAGGTGGCATAAGTAAAGGATAGTATCCATATTATATGCTTGTAATGGGGTTCTAAGAAGGTCACTTAAGGTATTTTTTAAAAAATCCAGCCCAAGGATAATAAATCATAAGTGACAGACTTTTAAACAGGAAGAAAGTAAAAGCTTGCCAACCTCCCTGTTGTGCCTCAATCTCTCAGGCTTAGCTGGCTAAGAATAAATGCGTACAATGGCATTTTCTAGGCAGCACACTGAGGTTTTATCTGCTCCCTTGCTGGAGGAAAGTATTTTGATAAAGACGGGTAAAAGATGCAAAGAAAAGTATTATAATAAATGGTATTCTAATAAGGAAATGAAACCATAAGCCTATGTTTACCTGCCTACCCTTCTTGTCTGGAGTCCTTTTAACTTGTCCCCTCCCTAGTTTCTTAACTGTCAGTCAGAAGGGAGGTCTTGGGAACAAAGGATTCAAGGAAACAAAATATATTGGAAAGGATGCTGGATTTTGATTCAGACAACCTGAGTTTGAATCTTTGCTTAAGGTCCCAGTGATAAGGACCTGAAGTAGGGTGGTAGCTATGTGAGGCAAGAGAAATGGGTGTATAATGTGAAGGTAGCTGCTAGCATCAGCTGGCTACCCTATGTGTAGATTGTGTAGCCCAAACCCCTCGTTTTACACATGAAGAAACTGAAGCTCAGAGGGGCTAAATGATTTGTTTAAGGTCGTTCAAGGGTAAGCATCAGAACTTGGATTGGAATTTTTGTCTTTCATTTTTCATTCATATTGTCTTTCATTTCATTCATTTCATATTCAGCATTTTTCCCCTCTGTATCCCTCCTCCCATTAGGACTACTCTTGAAAATGTCAAGTGCCGTTTTCTTTTTCCAATGTGTTGCTTTCCATCATATAGACAAATACATAGTATTTTTTAAAAACCTACAAATTTCTAGATAACAGCATGAAGAAATTGACAGGTGCACTATATTTGATTGTTTCAAAAAATTAAAAGCAGCAGGAGCAGGCTGCTGCCGCCAGTTTTCTGATCCTTGTCATTGGGTTTCCAGCTAGGTTTAAAAATATTCCTCAATGGATTAATTTTTAAAATGCATTTTTGGATATCTCTTTGTTTTTACATCATCTACATTCCTCAATATATTCCTCCCCTTTCCTTCTCAGAGCAATTTTTTATAAGAAGAATAAGAAAGATAAAAAAAAACAACAAAACTAACCAACATATGGGAAAAGGTGTCTAATGAATTAATTTCTAAACTTAGTTTTTATTTTTATTTTCTAAACTTAGTTTTTATTTTTATTAAATAGCTTTTAAAGAAGAAAAATCACCTTCTAGTCTAATAGCTCTTATCCATCAACTTTAATTGGTGACTAACAGAATCTATCATGGTACTTTTTCAAAAAAGATCAAGCATTAGCATTGAGTCTGCTCATCCTCAAAGTTGGGGGGCTTCCTGCTATATTATTCCTGGATGGCAGTTATTAGACTGATAGTCCCAAGTGCTTTAATCCTGAAGCAAAACTGTATGGTTTCTAGTCTCCATTGTAAGGTCAACTCAACAAGCATTTATTAAGCAATGTTTTTATTCTGAGTACTCTAAGTGCTAAGGATACAAAGAAAAGGCATAAAATGAACCCTGCTCTCAAGGAGCTTACAGTTTAATGGGGGAGGAAATAATGGCAAACAGACATGTATAAACAAGATATATACAGGATAAATTGGTTAGGATGAACAGAAGGAAAGCAGAAGCATTAAAGAAGTTAGCTGAGCCAATGCTTTATAGTAATAAGATCATGCTTTTCTTTGTTTGTTTTAAGCAAGTTGGTTTCTATGTCTAGACACAAATGTACTCCCCACCCACCACCAAACCCATGCAATGGGACAAAGGATTGAAGAATTTCCCAGGTAATTTAGGTTTTCTCAAAATTCATTAGATTTAAATATTTGGCTAATAGGTCTTAGATTGTAAATTAAAGATGTTTTCTTCGGAAAAGAGGCATAAAAGAACACTCTTCCCCCTCCCCCATTTCTATTCATTTGTTCATTTATTAATTTACTATTTTTAGCATTTGTTCTCAAAAAATTTCAATTCTAAGCTCTCTCCTTGCGTCCATCCCTCCCCCACCCATTGAGAAGGCAAGCAATATGATATCCATTGTACATGTAAATCGTGGGAAACATATTTCCATATTAGCCATGTTGCAAAATAAGCCATAAAAACACGATTTTATAAGCGCACTTCAATTTTCACTCAGTCTTCAGTTCTTCCTCTTCCATTTCTAAAAAGTCCTATTTCCTAATTTTCCATCAACAGGGAGTGGTAGTGGTATCCTTTCATCAAAGAAGTTGTAGCTCTTAAGATTATAGATTTAGAAAAGGAGTAATTGTAATAATAATTTATATAAACCTTTAAGATTTTCAAAGTACTTTACTTATATTATCTCATCGAAACCTCATAACAGCTCATGAGATAGGGACTAATTATCCTTAGCTTTTAAAGCTAATAAGTGAAATGACATGACCAGGGTCACACAGAGTACTTAGGGTCTCAGACAATATCTTAATTCAGTCCTCAGACTCCTTATTCAATGCTCCATCCAGGATATTTACTATTTACCTGTCCCAGGAAGGAGTAGAGATGATGTAGTTTAAACTTCTCATTTTATGGAAGAGGAAACTGAGACCTAGAAAGGGGATGTGGATTGACCCGCATCATAGGTAGACTATAGTAGAGCTGGGATTTCAGTCTCTTTCCATTATCACCTTTCTTCTCCTTCCTCTTAAATTTTTGCTCCTAAAATAACTAATGATATCTATTAAGAGCATCCCTTCCCCTCTCCCCATCCACCCTGGGATAATGCCACAAAATTGAAAAAAAAAAAAAAAAGGAGCACTTTTAATAAATCCTAGCTGCCCTCTTATTCAAAGGCACTCATTTTTTAAAATAATATTTTTATTCAAAGTTTTAGGTTCCAAATAGCATCCTTTCCTCCTTCTTTACCCTCTCATCCCCCCTTCCTGAGATGGTAAACAATCAGATATAGGTTATACATGTGCAATTATGTAAAACATTTCTGTAAAAGAAGACTAGAATAAAAGAAAAAATGAAAGTGAAAAATAGCATGTTTCAGTGTGTATTAAAAAAATTTCTATTCTTTCTCTGAAGGCAAATAGCATTCTTCATCATTAGTCCTTTGAAGTTGTCTTGGATCATTGTATTGCTGAGAATAGCAAGTCATTTACAATTCTTCATTGAACAATATTGCTGTTACTGTGTACAGCATTCTCCTGGTTCTGTTCACTTTACTGTGTATCAGTTCATGTAAGTCTTTCCAAATTTTTCTGAAATAATTTATCATTTTTATAGCACAATAATATTCCATCACAATCATATACTACAATCGTATGGTTAGTCTTTCCCTAATTTATGGGTATGGCTTTGGTTTCTTAGCCACTAAAAAAAAGCTACTATAAATATTTTTGTACAAATAGGTCCTTTTCCCTTTTTACGGATGTCTTTGAGACATTAACCTAGCAGTGGCATTGCTGGATCAAAGGGTATTCCTAGTTTGATTGCCCTTTGGGCATAGTTCCAAATTGTTCTCCAGAATGGTTGGATCAGTTCACAACTACCACAGAAAGAACTGCTATAAATATTTTTGTCCAAATAGGTCTTTGCCCTCAACCTTTTAAAAATCTCCTTGGGTTATAGACCTAGAAGTGAAAATGCTGGGTCAAAGGGTATATACAATTTTATAACCCTTTGGGCATAGTTCAAATTGTTCTCCAGAATGGTTGCATCAGTTTACAACTTTACCAATAGTGCATTAGTATTTGAGTTTTCCCATATCCCCTCCAACATCTAACGTTTCCCTTTATTGTCATATTAGCCAATCTGATAGGTGTGAAGCGGTACCTCAGAGTTATTTTAATTTGTGTTTCTCTAATCAATAGTGATTTTGAATATTTTTTCATATGATTATAGATAGCTTTGATTTCTTTGTCTGAAAACTGACTATTGATATCCTTTGAACATTTATCAATTGGGGAATGACTTATATTTTTATAAATTTGACTCAGCTCTATATATGTGAGAAACGAGGCCTCTATCAAAGATACTTGCTACAAAAATTTTCCCCCAGTTTTCTGCTTTCCTTAAAATTTTGGTTGCACTGGATTTGTTTGTGCAAAAACTTTTTAATATTATATAATCAGAATTATGTAGTTTATATATTGGAATGCAGTCTATATCTTTTTTGGTCCCCAATTCTTCCCTCATCCATAAATCTGACAGATAAACTATTCCATGCTCTCTTAATTTGCTTATGGTATTACCTTAGGTCTAAATCATGTACCCATTTTGACCTTTTCTTGGCATATGGAGTGAGATGTTGGTCTACATCTCACTTCTGACATTTTGTTTTCCAGTTTTCCCAGCAGTTTTTGTCAAATGAATTTTTGTTCCAAAAGCTTGGACCTTTGGGTTTGTCATTGCTATGATTACTCTGATAATTTACTATAATGTAATTTGTAATTCAGTCCACTGATCTACCACTCTACTTCTTAGCCAGTACTAGATTGTTTTGATAATTACCACTTTATAATATAGTTTGAGATCTGATATGGCTAAACCACCTCTTTTTAAGCATTTTTTTCCATCAATTTCCTTAATAGCCTTGAGCTTTTATTCTTCCATATCAATTTTGTTATTATTTATTCTATCTCTATAAAATAATTTTTGATAGTTTGGTATGGCACTGAAAAAATAGATTAATTTATGTAGAATTGTCATTTTTTATTATAGTGGCTCAGCCTATTAATGAACAACTAATATTTTTCCAGGTGTTTAGATCTGACTTTATTTGTGTGAAAAGTGTTTTATAGTTGTGTTCATGTAGTTCCTGGGTTTGTCTTGACAGGTAGACTCCCAAGTATTTTATATTGTTGACAGTTATTTTAAATTGAATTTCTTTTTATCACTTGCTGCTGGACTTTGTAATATATAAAAAAGACTGATGTGGGTTTATTTTATATCCTACAACTTTGCTAAAAGTGTTAATAATTTCAAGTAGTCTTTTAGTTGATTCCCTAGGATTTTCTAAGTATAGCATCATATCATCTACAAAAAATGATAGTTTTGTTTCCTTATTGCCTATTCTAATTCCTTCAAGTTCTTTTTTCCTCTCTTATTGCTATAGCTAACATTTCTAGTACAATATTAAATAATAGAGGTGATAATGGGCATCCTTGCTTCACCTCTGATTGTACTGGGAAGGTTTCTAGCTTATCATCATTATAGATAATGCTTCCTGATGGTTTTAGATAAATATTACTTATCATTTTAAGTTAAGCTCCATTTATTCCTATGCTCTCTAGTGTTTTTAACAGTAATGGATGCTGTATTTTCTCAATTTGATAAATTGAGATAATCATATGATTTCTGATATTGTCAATTATGCTGATAGTTTTCCTAATATTGCATTCCTGGTATAAATCCCATCTGGTCATATTATATGATCCTGTGATGTATTTCTGTAATCTCTTTGCCAGCATTTTATTTAAAAATTTGCACCAATATTAAAAAAAAATTGGTCTATAACTTTCTTTTTCTGTTTTTGCTCTTCCTGTTTATGTACCAGCACCATATTTGTGTCATAAAAGGAATTTGGTAGGATATAATATTGGGATTAGTTGTTCTTTAAATGTTTAGAATTCACTTGTGAATCCATCTGGTTCTTGGGACTTTTTTTTAAGGAAGTTCGTTGATGGCTTTTTCAATTTCCTTTTCTAACATTGGATTATTTAATTATTTTATTTCCTCTTCTGTTAATCTGGGCAATTTATATTTTTATACATACTCATCCATTTAATTTAGATGGCCAAATTAATTGGTATATAATTGGGCAAAATAGCTCTTAACAATTGTCTTAATTTCTTCTTCATTGGTGGTGAATTCACTCTTTTCATTTTTGATGCTAGTAATTTGGTATTCTCTATTTTTAAAAAACAAATTAAACAGTGGTTTATTTTTCTTTTTAATAAAAATCAGCTTCAAGTTTTATTTATTAGTTCAATGGTTTCCTTACTTTCAATTTTATTAATCTCTCCTTTGGTTTTCAGTATTTCCAATTTTGTGTTTTATTGGGGATTTTTAATTTGTTCCTTTTCTAGTTTTTTAGGTTACATGCCCAATTCATTGATCTACTTTTTTCTTGATTTTATTGATAAAAGCAATTAGAGATATAAATCCTCCCCTAATTATTGCTTTGGCTGCATCTCATAAATTTTGGTATGTTGTCTCATTGTCATTTTCTTTAATGAAATTATCAATTGTTTCTGTGATTTGTTCTTTGACCCACTTACTTTTTAGCTTTAGATTATCTAATTTCCTATTAAATTTTAATCTCTTACCATTGTTCATTATGGAATGTAATTTTATTGTATTATGATCTGAAAAGGATGCATTTACTAATTTCTGCTTTTGTGCATTTAGTTAGGAGGCTTTTATATCCAAATACGTGGTCAATTTCCTGTAGGTTCCCATTTAGTTTTCTCAAAAGATCTATCACATCTAACTTTTCTAGAATTTTATTTGCCTCCTTAATGTCTTTTGTATTTTTTTTTGTTTGATTTATCTAGTTTTAAGAGGGGAAAGTTGAGGTCCCCCAATTTATTGTCAACTTTCTCCTGTAGCTCATTCAACTTCTTAAAAAATTTAGATGCTATACCCTTTGGTGCATATAAGTTTAGTATTGATATGATTCATTGTCTATGGTACTTTTATGGAAGATGTAGTTTCCTTCCTTATCTCTTTGAATTATATCTATTTTTGCTTTTGCTTTGTCTGATGTCTGGATTGCTTACCCCTGCTTTTTTTGCTTCAGCTAAAATATAATAAATTCTGATCCAGACTCTTACATTTACCCTGCGTGTATCCCTTTGCTTCAAATGTGTCTCTTGTAAACAATACATTGTTGGAGTCTGGATTTTAATCCATTCTACTATCCACTTCCATTTTATGGATGAGTTCATCCCATTCACATTCATAGTTATGATAACTAACTGTGTATATCTCTCCATGCTATTCTTATATTTGTTTATCCCATTCTGTCTCTTCTCTTACCCCTCACCCTTTCCCTCCTCACAAAACTTCTGATCATCACCTTCCCCATTATGCTCTCTCTTTTATCAGTCTCTCCTCCCCCTTCTATTATGCCCATCCATTTTCACTTCCTTACAGGGCAAGATAGATTTCTATACCCAACTGATTGTGTGTGTTATTCTCTCTGTGAGCCAATTTTGATGTGTGTGTATGTATGTACTTTCTAATTGCTGTGATAGTAATAAAGTTCTTAAGAGTTACAAATATTATATTGCCATATAGAAATATAAAGTTTAACTTTATTGAATTTCTTATATTTTTCCTTTCTTGTTTCTTTTTTCCCTTTCTATGTTTCCCTTGAGCCTTGTATTTGGAGGTCAATTTTTTTATTCATCTCTTGTGTTTTAATCAGGAATGCTTGAAAGTCCTCTATTTCATTAAATATCCATTTTTTCCTCTGAAAGATTATATTTATTTTTGCTGGGTAGATGATTCTTGGTTGTAATGCTAAATCCTTTGCCTTCTAGTATATCATATTCTAAGCTCTCCAATTCTTTAGTGTAGAAGCTGCCAAATACTGTGTAATCCTGACTGTAGCTCCATGATATTTGAATTTTCCCTTCCCTTCCCTCCTCTTCTCTCCCCTCCTCTCCACTCCCATACCTTTCCCCTTCCCCTTCCTTTTCTTTTCCCCTTCCCATTCTCCTGCCCTTTCCTTTTCCCTTTCCTGCCACATTGCCCTTGATCTATGAGCTCTGGAATCTGGCTGTGATGTTCCTGGAAGTTTTCATTTTGGGATCTCTTTCAGGCAATGATTGGTGTACTTTCAATTTCTATTTTGCCCTCTACTTCTAATATAGCAGGACAATTTTCTTTGCTAACTTATTGAAAGATGTTGTCCAAGATTTTTTTTTTATTGTGACTTTCAGGTAGTCCAATAAATCTTACATTTTCTCTCCTGGATCTATTTTCTGGGTCAGTTATTTTTCCAATGAAAAATTTTGCATTTTTTTAATTTTTTTTTTACTCTTGTGATTTTGTTTTATCCTATTTTGATGTCTCATAGAGTTGTTAGCTTCCCCTTGCTCAATTCTAATTTTTAAAGAATTATTTTTTTCAGTGAGTTTTTGCACTTCCTTTTCCATTTGACCAATTCTGTTTTTTAGGGAGCTATTTTCCTTGGTACATTTCTGATTATCTTTTCCCATGCTTTTGACTCTTTTTTTCTTGCATTACTTGCATTTCTTTCCCCAATTATTCTTCTACTTCTTTTATTTTCTTTTTAAAATCCCTTTTAAGCTCTTCAAAGAATTCTTTTTGGGCCTGAGACCAAATTACATTTTTCTTTGTAGCCATTTGTGACACTATGACGATCTTTTAAGTTTATGTCTTGATCCTCCCTATCATCACAGTAACTTTCTATAGTCAAGTTCTCTTTCTGTTTGTTTGCGGTTTTTTGCTTATTTTTTTTCTGCCTTTTTTTGTGACTTAGTATTCTTATGTGAGAGTTGGATTCTGGTTCTGCCCTATCCCAAGCTTTTTGTGCTAGGGCTCAGGGTCTTACTGTTGGCTTTCACGGGGATTTAAGGCTTAGCTGCTTGCTTTCTCTGGAAGTAGGTCAACCTTCTGACTTGTACTGGGTGGGCAGCTTCCTTGTTGGTCTTCCCTGGGGTGTGGGGTTTACCTTCTGGTGTGCTCCATGGATGGGACCTTTCTGCTGGGTTGCTATTGTAACAGTCTTTCTGGTGGCTGGGCCCTGGAGGAGGGACCTTGTTGCTGGTCTGCAGGGGTGGGGCCTTGCTGCTAGATTGCTATGGAAACAGTGTCTTGCTGATGGCCAGTCCTGGGCTAGAGCTTCATTACTGGTCAGCAATGGGCCTCACTGGTGGCTTGTGGTGTGGGTGGGGTGACTGGAATGGGCCCTTGCTATGCTGCAGACTTCTCACTTGCCTAGATGACTGCTGGTTTGCAGAGGGTGGGCCTAGCTGGTGGATTGTCCCAGGTTTGGAGCCTTACTGAAGGCACTCTGCTGTGAGGCTGGCTGTGGCTGCTGCTGATCTTGGACTTAGATCCCCTGCCATCCTGGGGAGACAGATTTGCTTCTCTGCTCCTGAGTCAATTCTGAGGCAGTTTTCTAGTTGTTTGGAAGGGAATTTGGGGGGCTTCAGAGGATTCCTTTCTCACTCTGCTGTCTTGGCAATGGAAGTCAGTCTATCTCTCTCTCTCTTTTCTCTCCCTCTCTCTCTCTCTTCTCTCTCCCTCTCTCTCTTTCTCATTTCATTTTTTTTAAAGCACAAATATTGTTGTTGTTGCCAATCTTGGAACACCATGGTCCCTTAAGAATTATTGTTGTAGGTACCCTAAAGGGAAATAGAGAGAGACACAGGTGTGCTGTGGTATGCTGCAACACATTTCTATTGATGAGCTGGGCTCAAGAAATAGTATGAGGGAGTTGTCACTGAAGACATGAATGCTGGAGGAAGGCATTGGGTGGCAAGAATGAGGGGTAGCCAATGGATAGCACATGCACTTTAGTGGAGTATAAAAAGACCTGGATGAAGACCTCTACCACATTGGGCAGATCCTCTGTGTAGCAGCATGGAGGAACCTGGGCAAAGATGACCAGGAGGAGGGGGTGGCTCAGATGGAGACCTGAGGGCTCTACAAATGGAGGGAAGAGCCACGTCAGTACCTATTGCCTGGGATACCTCCACTGTCTGGAAGGCACTCCATTCTCACCTCTGCCTGTTGGAATACCTCACTCCTTTCAACTGCCATCTCCTTCAGGAAAGTTTTCCTGATAGCCATAATGGTATTCCTTTCCCACTGCTCACCACCAGCAAAATCATCCTGCATGTATTTTTTCATCAACAGATCTGCTTAGAGGTTGTTCCCTCCTTCCCTCACCAGTAGACTGTAAGCTCCTTGAGGGCAGGGACTATTTTTTATCTTTGTATCCCCAGAGCCTAGGATGGTGCCTGTCAGTCACATGATTGGCCCTTAATAAATGGTTGTGAGTTGAATTGAATGATATAATAGATCCATTCAGACTCAAATATTGCTTAGAAAAATTAAAGATACATTAATTTGTCAATCTTTGAACTTAGACAATCTTTAGACTGAGTTCTTTCTGCATCTTGATTGAAGATGTGAGACAGCACGTTGTGGGATAGCAGACTTAACATTTAGATTGTATCCATAAGAGGTAAATTTTTCCAATACGGTATTATTATTATTATTATTATTATTATTACTTTCATTATTATTATTTTTGGTCTCCAAACATGTTTATTTATCTTGGTTGTTTATCCCTAGGATTCTAGATTAAGTATTAAAAGATGAAGCAACTATGAATTTCGTTTGGTGTAATAGTCAGGAACCTTTGGCCTGGAAATCTTTCATATGACAAGAGAGTAATGTCACTTATCTACCTTAAATATTTGTTTGCTAATATGAAGAAACAGCCTCAGTCTGCTTTAGAAGTGAGTGAAAGAAAATGGCAGAATCAAATTGTAAAATATTTGGTACAATTCATAGAATCCTGGAACTGAGTGTGAGAGGAGACCTTAGTTTTCATTTTTTTTTTTTAAAGATAAATCTGATTTTTAAATGTTTTAAAGACTATCTGGACTGACTTTGATAGATTAGCTCTTCTCATAAAAACAAGGTTCTAAGACAACTCTAAAAGGCTCATAATGGAAAATACTATACACATCCAGAGAAAGAATTATGGAGTCTGAATGCAGATTGAAGCAAACTATTTGCTCTCTCTCTTTTTTGTTTTTTCTTTCTTTCTTGTGGTTCATTCCATTGGCTATAAATCTTCTTGGCAACAAGACTAAGGTGAAAATATGTTTAATATGAATATATACGTAGAGGCTATGTCAGATTCCATACCATCTTGGGGAGGTGGTAGGGGAGGGAAGGGGAGAAAATTGGGAACTCAAAAGCTTGTGGAACTGAATGTTGTAAACTAAAAATGAATAAATTAAATAAAACAAAACAAAACGACTATCTAATTTTCCACATTCCAGAGTGTGAGACCAAGAGAAATAACTTGCTCAAGTTCGTAGTTGTTCAGTGCATCTCCGGATGGGTGTATTGGTATGCAATTAAATTAGGGATTATTAATCTCTCGGAGGCACAGTATTTCTGTAATTGCTATTTGTTTTCCTTGCCATTCCATCCATGCCTCATTAAAAGCAATCACGTATACTATGTGCTTGAAGAGCGTTGAATTTAGAGTCAGAGGACCCTCAGTATTTGAATCCAGGCTCGTCCACTTCTGGAAATTCTCTCCACCTATGTGGAGGTCTCTGTTTTCTTATTAGAAAAAGGAAGAGGCCGAACCGGGAGCCTTTCCTTCTATAAAGCCACAATGACGACAATGATGATATGATGTAGCCCAAACATTTTTGTAGTTGTTCCGTGGTTTTGGTCACATCTGACACTTTGTGACCCTATTTAGGGTTTTCTTGGCTAAGATACTGAAGTGGTTTGCCATTTCCTTCTCCAGCTCATTTTATTTTATTTTTTATTTATAAAGTACTTCATCAACATTTAAGCATTTTAGAAATGCTGGCAATGATGATGATGATGGTTTCCTGTTAGTGGGATGCCTTCCTTCTTTCTCTTTCCATTTAACTGCTTCCCGTCCTCTACAGCCTATCTCCAAGGCCTCTGTCTGTAGAAAGCCTTTCCTGGTCCCCTCCTCTATAACATTCCTCACTGTTAAATATTACCTGCTACCTGAAGGTCAAAGCTGGCTTTGATGTAAAAGAGACCTGTCTGGAAATAACATGTCTGCTGACTGGTGTCAGAGAGCTAGAAATGAATGCTCACAATCACCTTCCCCTCAGCCATGTCCTCTCTAAGCATCCTTGTCCTCTCCTGGAATGCAGAGGCCTGCACTTCCTCCACCTCCTGCGGTACAAGTGTACAACCAGTGGACTTCTGACCCACTTCATAGTCATTCCCTGAGCATCCATCTTGGGGGAGAGATGACAGGGGAGCTGGATGTCTTCTCCCACCCAGGCCAGGATGGGCTGGACAAGAGGGCCGGATGCTGTGAATGTTCCTGAGCTAGGAACACCAGAAAGGGCAAGGATGAGGTGTACGAGGTTGAAAGGCAGAGTGGGGCTGTTGTAGGAAGCTGGCTGGTGATTCCACTTCATGGTTCAGATCATGACAGACAGAAACCCAACCAGGGAGATGCTAAGAACAATCAAGGATGTTGTCAGTGAAGAGTATGATAACAGGACCTGAAAACTCTTCCCACTGTCCCCTTAGCCCAGGAATCAGGAGTGTTGTCTCAGAGTCTGGGCAACCACACATTAAAGGGCACAGGCACTGTGATCCAGCTTGTGTCCATCCCACCTCATCTCCCCTCTGTCATACGGATCTCCCAGGTCAGGCTGGTCCCCACACACCCCATATTCATTTCAACCTACATAGCTCAGTTCACAGTATTTTTTTCTAACCTAGAATGTCTTCCGTGCTCCTTTCTCTTCATTTCAATACGTCACTGTCTGATTCAATGGGCCACCTGCTCCCTGAAGTCTTGTTACATGAACTACTTTCTCACTGACCTTGCATTTCTGTATTCACTTCAGGATCTTAACAGCTCATATAGATTCAATGATTTTCTCTATGTATAGGCCTGTCAGCTTTACTGCTCCAGCCCTAACCTCTCTCCTGACTTCTGTTGGACATTCTGAACTGAATGTCCCATGGACATTAAATACAACTTGTCCAAAACTGAAGTTACCTACTGTGGACCAGATACTGTACCAGTTCAGTCATTTATGTTGAGGTCAGGGTTCTGGGACCCCAAAATAGCAACACATGGGTCCTGCCCAAATGAATTTGATCTAAGTCTTCTTTCAGCCAAAGATGAGGTTTATTAGCATGTGGATAGAGAGTAGGTGTGATTCTAAAAATCCGCCATATTGGCCAGTCTCTTAAGAAATCTAAGCATTGGCTAGACTTTTAAGGAATCTGAGCATTGGCTGGACTCTTAAGGAATATCAGCCTCCAGCTCATTTTAACAGATTAGGAAACTGAGGCAAGAAGAGCGAAGTGATTTGTCCAGGGTCACACAGCTAGTAAATGTCTGAGGTCATGTTTGAAATCAGGAAGATGAGTCTTCCTAACCTTTCTTGACTTTATCCACTGTGCTGCCTAGCTGCCCTGACCATAGTGATCATCTTTTCCTCCTGGATACTCTTTCTTCTCTAGGTTTTCATGATAGTACTCTCTTGTGTTTTTCCTTCTGTCTCTTGGTCCAATTTTCTGTCTCCTTTGTTGGCTTGGCTGATCATCCTTATCATGGCACTCAATTGTGGGAATACCACAAGGTTCTCTCTCAGCATACCTTGCTCCATTGAGCTTTCTGCAATTTTTCCAGTCACTTTCATGGCAGGGCAACTCAATGATGAAATCGAAGGTTGTTATTGTTACTATTATTATTATTTTTATTATTGGAAGGGGGATGAATTTTCACTCAGCTGAACTTGGTTAATACCCCAACTCTGATGCTCTAAGTAGAGAGACAGTGGTTCAGTTAGACTTGCTAGGCCTTGTAGGAGGACAAATATGATGAAAATTCCTAGAGAATGGTAGAATTTGTTGTTGGATAGAAAGATGGAGCATGCTCAGTAGCCGGAGCAGAAACAGCATAACTCAAATAACCTCTGTGGCTCTGTGGAAGTCTCTGTATCCCTTTGTATTATCTCAAGTACTGTTTGTTGACCAAGAACCCAAGCCATCTAAATTGTAGGCTTGGCTATATAAATTCTGTCCTGGTCTTTTTCACACGTAGGAATCAGACTGTGCCTTTTCATTCTTTTACTGTGCTTTAGAAATTGCATTTTGTTCCCTGTGTAAGAATGAGTGACAGTCTTGATTATCCCCATCTGGGTTTTTACAGTTTGATGGATAACATAGTGACAGGGAATCTCAAGATAACGTTAAAAAGGAAGGAAACCAGCCACACATTGAAGCAATGGAGTGCTGAGATATATTTGTTGCCTCCAAGTCACATGGCCTTGGATTCAATAGCTGCTTCTTACTGCGCTTTGTTCAATTGAGTCTCTCTGGTCAGCAGGTCATGGAGATCTAGACTGTACATTTTTATTTTTTGGATGGAGTGAGAGATAGCTCCAGTTCACTCTTGGCACTTCAGATGCCAGCAGTTAAAAGAAATGATCAGCATCAGTTATTAACAGTTTTTGGCTATATATTTTTTCGAACAAGAAAGCAAAGGGAGAAAGGGCAGGACCCTTTCAGGGATAGTGATGCTGATGGTGGGTCGGTGGGGAGCTGACTTCAGCCTTAGAACCTTTGCTGGGAATTCCAGCAAAGGTAGACTAGTTTTACTGTCTGCTAGGAGATTTGGTGGTAAGGTGGGTGTGAGTGGAAAGAAGGCTCTTCAGAGGCATTTAAAAAACCCTCCATTGGCTTTTTAAAATGATGTTGAAGGCACCAAGGGGAATGGGATACAGCTACTTTCCAGTTCTCCAGAAACAGCCCACAGTGGGTTGGGGCTTCTTTCGAGATTCTTTCCATGTTAAGCCATCACTAAATCAAGAGCACAGTGAACCCCCAACTTAGCCTTTTAAGTGAAGCAAATTTTGAAGGCTGAACAGTCCCCCATGGAGAGCCACTGCAGACCCAGTAGGGAAAACCTATCTTAACCTGTGAAATAATTGGGGAAGGGGAAGGAGGAAGAGAAACTAAATAGAATTTTCTCTTATTAAAACATTTGTCTCTTTTCCCTTCTATGCCTTACACTTACCATGTTTCCGAGTGTTAAAAATTTTACGTACTATAGAGAGATTTTCATTGTTCAAAAGAACAAAAATGATCTTCAAAACAAATCCTTCTCCATGTTATAAGGGAGCAAAAATCCCCCAGAGCATCCTTTACCTACTCCTTTGAGAGAGAGTTGGCTTGGGCTCATTTCCTTCAGCCTCACGCCTTGCAACACACCTGAGGCACGTAGTAATGGATCAATAAGAGATGCCCTATTGGGTCTTAATAGGATATTAAGAACCATAGCTCCACTGTAGGACTTGATGCTGATGGATCAGCTAAGTCTTTTGGTTAGCAAAATGATGGCAGAGCAGTCTGCCTGATTTCATAAAGGAAAAGTCCCCCAAATTCTAAAAGATATTTTCATAAATTAATCTGAATACAGAAAAGAGAACATCTCTGAAAGAACTGTTTAAAAAGTGCTTAACTGGAGTTAATTAGCAATAATAATTAAGCAGGTGGCTGCCATCTTGGTTTCTTCTTGCATCCTATTGAACAGTTGGACAAAGAAAATTTCACTTCCTTTAAAATGGTAAGAAACTGGGATTTTTGTAACGGCTGTCAGCCTATTTTGTTGAAGGATTGTAAGTGTTGTCAATGAGCTCTAAATTTTGGCCCTCTTGGTCAAAGGCCAAGTCTCCCGAATGTTCTTATGGTTTTGCATATATGTCCCTTGAGTGTGTTGACATTATTAGTAGATACTCATACAATTTGTTTTACAACTACTTTTAAACTATTTCATGGCTTTTAGAATGTAAATTAAAGGATATTCATTCATAAATTTAGACTACTTTTAAAAATAAATTCTATGATAACTTTTGCTTTTACTTTGTTTAAATTTTCCTCTATATGTCTCCTCTTCCCAGAGTGTCATTCATTATAACAAAGAAATAAAAAAAAGAAAAAGAGGAAGGGAAAAATTCATCAAAACCCATTAATACATTAAAAAATGCTTACATTATATGCAGTGTTACAGCCCTCTGCCCCTCTCCCCCACAAAGGAAATTAGACCACTTCTTAAGATCTCTAATGTCAAAGCAATAAAGTTATATTGACAACATCAATCTTTACTTGATAGAAATACATCTCTTCATGACCATAGACTGTATTTTAAGATATAGTACCCTAACTTTGAAGCCATCCACATATATGGAACAGATCAGCTTTGTGTTTGAGGATGGTGGGTGGATAGGCATCATCAGCAAAAGAAGAACCAGGGAGTAGTTAGATATAGACATTCATAGAGACTACATAACTATCCTATTGCCTTAACAGTAACAATAAAATTGGTTTTATTGAGATTAGTTTCCCCAATAGATTACTTGGCACCTCCTTACTGTGTTCCCTTCCCTTACCAACCTCTACTCTGAGGACCATGGTAAGTGTAAGATTTTGACTTGTAATCATAGAAGATCTAATAACTCCATTCCTTCCTCTAGGAGGTCTACTCTAGACCTGACCTAATTCTCAGTTTTGCCATTCCCTTTTGGGCCACAACCAAGAGTTGATGGGGAATTCAATCAAGGTAGTGGCAGCATCACAGAATTATAGGTTAGGAAGGAACCCTAGAAGCTCTTGAACCCATGCTATACCTGAACAAGAATCCCTTCTATAACATCTTCTACAAGAAAGGGGCATTCAGCTTTTGTTTGAAGACCTCTAGTGAGGGAAAGCACTTCATTATCATCACCACCGCCACCACTATCATCACCATCACTACCACCACTATTATCACTATCACCACCACCATCACTACCATCATCCATGATCACCATCATCAACATCACCATAATCCTTATCGACCACCATGCCACCACCACTATCATCACCATCACCACTAGCACCATAATCATTATCCACCATTACCACCACCAACATCATTAACACGATAATCATATTTACTAGCATTTATATAGGGCTTTAATGTTTGCAAAGCACTTTACTATGTTATGTCATTTGATCCTCATTATAACCCTGTGAAGTAAGTGCTATTATTACCTTCATTTTAAAGATAAATAAAGTGATGCTGAGACAGGTTAAGTGACTTATCCAGGGTCATATCCAATACGTGCCTGAAGCAGGATCTGAATCCAGGTCTTTTGACTCCAAGTTCAGTTCTATACCTTGTGCCACTTAGATACCTTCCTTGCTTTCCAAGGGTGCCCATTCCATTTTTGAATAACTCTAATTGTTAGCAAGGTTTTCTTACATTAAGCCAAAATCCAACTTTTGGCAGCTTCTCCATATATACAGCTTTGTAGGGCAACTAGATGTCAGAACCCTGTTAAAGCCCTCGGGGTTTGTGTTTTGCTCTCTGAAAATGACTGCCCTCTTGTTTCCCACTAGAATGTAAGATCATCACTAGGAATTGTTCCTTTCTTTCTATTTCTATCTCCAGCATATGGGAAGAATTTAATGAAAATATTATTAATAATAATAGCTAACATTTATATGGTGCTTTAAGATTTGCAAAATGTTGTACAAATATTTGTATTCCTAGCACCTAGCATATCATAGACACATAATATTAACAATAATCATATTAATAGCTATCATTTACATAGCACTTTTAAATTTGCAAAACACTTCTTTATACATATTAACTCAGGGTATCCTCATAACGTCCCTGGAAGGTAGGCACTCTTATTAGCCTGTTTACAGATGAAGAAATTGAGGGAGACCAAGGTCGTGATTTGCCCAGGATCACATAGCTACTAGGTAATTGAAGAGAGATTTGAACAAAAGTCTTCCTGACTTCAAGTACAATGTTCTATCTCCTCTGATGTAATGGATTTCTTGCACCTTAAAGATAACTCATTCTCCAATCCAGATCCCTAAGATGGTTCTAGAAACTGCCCAAACTGCCTTATGGTCTTCAGATCCGTGCTGGAGGTGCTTAGCATTGAAAATATGCCTTCTGGGCAGTCTCTAAGCTGTGAGATATCTTTGGCAGGCTCTGGGTGTACTAAAGCCCAAAATGAAGCAATCTCTGCCTTTAAGGAGCTTACATTCTTCTGGGAAAAAACAACATGGAGACAGAAAATAAAATGCAGAATAAGTGCAAATTAGCCATAAAGGACTTTAAGGGAAAGAGAACTAGCAATTAGGAGGATGACAATAGGCTTCCTGTGTGACATGACCTGTTGTCTGAATTTTGAAAGAAACTGGAGATTCTAGGATTGGAAGGAAATAGAACATTTCAAGTATGAGAATGGCTTGTGCAAAGGTGAAATTTGAACGTAGGACCTCTGACTTCAGAACTGATGCTCTTTTGACTATTGTCTGGAGGTACTGAGTAGTCAGATGATTTGCCTGTTTCGTATGACTAATATGTGTCAACTAGCTCTTTTTGTCAGCAAAATTATCTTTCCATTTCCATCTGAAATGGTTTGAGCTCTGATACCAAAATAGGACATGAACTCGGGTCTATATGATGAAGGTCAACCTTCTCTTCATCATGTCAGGTTGCTTCTTACTATTATCAAAGTACTAACATAGGGAGAACCTTTTGACCACTTCTGGGAATAGCATCTGTCACATATCCTGATATTCTAGGCATAGGAAAAGAGATCAGATCACAAAACGAAGTATATGTTTTAAAATAAGCACCATGGGGAGTCACTAAAATATTTATTGTTTAAAAAACAAATTTTCTCCACCCTTGAACAGTCCATGAAATATTACTCCATAAAAATGCCTCCCCAATGCAAGATCATTCTAAAGTGATGTTTAGTTTTTTTCTCCTCTGCAGTCAGGGAGGAGCTCTAAAGTGGCAAATATTCAAATGTTCTGCTTGTAAAGTAATATATATTTCCCTGTCGTAAGCAAATACAGAACTGTGTTGGCAGGAGCCAGCTCCCACTTATTAAGTAATATTGTGATAGCTTGTAAAAGTGGGAAGCTGCATGTCTAGCACTGTGGCCCATCCTTATGATATATTACTGACTGTTATGCCTTTCAGAATTATGGAAGACATACTTAAGTTTGAATCAGAGAATAATGTCAGGGAAAATAAATATATACATTTTGGCAGCTGTTTAAATGTATTAAACCTTAGAAATGTTGAGAGTCACATGTATGTATGCACTTTGATTTATTCCCTTTTATTAATATATAATCAGCATGCTTTGTTTGAATTGACCTTTGGAAGACTAGATTATCACACTGGCTGATTTTTTTGTCATCTTCCTCCAATTTGGTCTAATTATAATTTTGAAAAGTAATTAGTACTGTGGGAAGTGATCTTTCCCTACACAGGAATAATGTTGAGCTTAAGGTTGAGATTTAATTAAGTGCATTGTGGTTTTCCATTTTCATCTGAAATGGTTTGAGCTCAAATACCAAAGATACCTTTGAAAGGTTTCAAGTAAACTGCTTTTTAATAATGTCCCTGGGGTGTGAGGGGAGCAGCACTTTTCTGAATTTCCTCGCTTTTTGGAGGCCATTGAGCAAAGACTGTTCTGTCCCCTTGTCTGGCTTGTCATGAGAGTGATTCTTGGTCAGCCGCCAATTGTGGTTCCTTCCATCTCTGAGACTTTGTGATTTTGTGAATAGGCCTGAAAAATGAAGGCAACTGTAATCTGCTTGAGAGCCAAGACTATTTTTCTTTTGTTTTTGCATCTCAACAATGTCTTGTACATAGTAAGCACTTAATGAATACTTGTTAGAAAGCTTCTGATAACATGTACTAAGAGAGAAAGGATAGGGACCAGATCTGTGATATGGGGAATTCCAGAAGGAAGAAATTTCCTGCATCAGTGCATGCTAACACCCTTTCTGAAGTTTTTCATCTTAAAAAGTGACCAAGGGCAATGAGAGGATCATTGACTTGTTTTGAGGTAACAGCCAGTTGGTGTTTGAGTTGCAACTTGTGTTCAAATCTTCTTGTCTCCGAGGCCAACTCTCTTTCCTCTGAGCCATACTGCTTTTGGTACATACTAATTTATTATTAAATGACTCAAGAGATTTTTTAAAATTCCATTTTATTTAGTTCTTCTTGTGACTAACTATTGGAAAATATAATAAGCAATCTCTTTTGCATAGTACTTTCAGGTTTACAAAGGAATTTCCTCTTCTCAACCCTATCAGGGAGTTATCAATAATATTATACCCCCCTCTTTACAGATGAGGAAACTGAGGCTTAGAGAAAGAGAACTTTCCCATAGTCATGCAGCTAGTAAGAAGCAGAGATCTGACTTAAACTCAGGTCTTCTGACTTTCAACTCCGTGTTCTTTTCACTATACCACACTCGTATCTCGTATGATTTTTTATAACTTAAGTTTTTCAATTAATAAGAATTTTTGTGCCTTATCACCTCTTCCTTAACCACTACTGAGAAGGAAATAAAAGAAAATAAAACCCTTGTAAGAAATACACATTGTCAAGCAAAACAAATCTCCCCATTGGCAGCATCCAAAATTTTAAGTTGTATTCTGCATATTGAGTCCATCACCTTTAAATTGAGGGGTAGGTGGCATTGTTCTCTGGAATAGGAGTTGGTCGTTAATGTTGTATAATCCATGTTTGAGGGGATTGGAGTACACTCTTGATATGACTTGAATCTTACTCTAGTATTTTTGTTCAAGTTAGGTCTCTAGATTGACTAAATATATGCTTTTGGAGAAATGACATGACTTTCTTCATTAATCTTTTTAGCTGTAAAATGGGGATACTCTCTAAGTAACTCCTGTCAGAGATGCCACAGCCACAAAGGATGCTCTTTATGAGTACTATCATTCCATTGTGTAAATACTGATATGGAAAACTTGGAAAATTTCACCTGCTTGAGTAGGCAGGCACCAATCTCACCACTTGTGTGCAACTTGACTATGATAAGAATGCAAGCTCTACTTTTTTTTTTTTCAAACTCTACTTTCTATCGTGTTTTAGGGTGCTTTTCTTGCAACAGCTCTGCAATAGGTTGTAAGACATAATCTTTATTTTAAAGATAAGAAACCTTAGGATCAATGAGGCTTTCCGGGGTCACATGGCTAATGTACTCAAAGAAAATTTTTGTTACAGGAAAAAAACCAAACTAATGTAAGGAAATTTTTTCTTTGCAGCTGTTTTTGCCCTAAGTTGGTGGGAGACCTTTTCTTTGATACACAGGATGTGATAAATGTCTCACTCTAGCTCTGGTGTTCTTCCAAAAGCCCTAGACAAACAACTACACACCTCATCTCCAGTTGACAACTTTCTAGGTATTCATGCGAATGAATTCCATTTGTTCTATCCTTTTTTCCACCTTTTACACATACTACATTTTACTTTCCATCTGGAGCTTAGCACGATGTCCAATATATAGTTAGTGCTTAATAAATGCTTATTGATTTATTGCTATGACTCAAGACAGACCTAGGAGGTAAGCTGGGATTATGATCTGTGACAACCCATTCCTATCCTATATCAGAAAAAGCTGGCATGATGAATTTGGTCTCTAACGTTTAGGTCCCAGATGAGATTAATTAAGTACAAGGGAAAAACTAGAGTTTAGGAGAGAGTATGATACAATGGAAAAAAAAAAACAAAAAACCCCCCAAAACATAACAACACCGCTTTGGTGTCAAAGGACCCCTCAATAAAATTTCATTTCTTACTTATAGTTGCTGCCTGTATGAACTTTGGCAAGAACCTCTTTAAGACTCAGTTTTCTCATTTGTAAAATGAGTTTAGACCAAATGTTCTCTGAGGTCTTTTCCAACAGTAGTCCTATGATCTCTTTAAGTTAGTGGGGATTATGCTTCTAATTTATAACATGGAAGTTATGAGGCTAATTGAAATCATAAGCAGAATTTTTCCAATTTTCAGAATGTAATAACTCCTCTCCCCACCCTCAACTCTGATTACTATCTCTAGAGCCCACCACTGCTTTTCCTAAGTTCAATGTGGACTATTTCAGGTTATCCTTTTTGCCAATCAAAATATGAATCTTGAATTCAAATATTTGACCTCAGTCAACATTGATGTGGGTTGAGCTACAAAATGATATGTAGACAGACCCTCCTTAGCCCTTAAAGGTTCAATATTTAAGCCTAACAAAAAATCATTCTTCCATGAAATCTGTGCAGTTGTTAGATTTGTGCTGTATGCTTTATGAAAGAGCTTTGCAAACTTCTCTGATGACTGGGAATTTATGTATAAAGTTAATTTTTTTGCTCTTGAAGTCTACTTTGAAAATAAATCAAAGAAGTAATAAAATCAGACATTCTGAAAAGACATTAATAGTCCATTGGACTATAATGTGCAGCTATCTTTTTTATAAAAAGGGCAGACATATTGAAAAATGAAATATTGACATTAGGTATCAATGAGCATGTATTTCTTTTGGAAATTCTAAATTGTCACGAAGAGCCAGAATTAAACTTCTCTTTCCTAGTTAAAGGAATGATAAGCTATTATAAGATATTATTTGGCATTATGAAATAATTACAAAATAATTACAAAAAAATTGTAAAAAATTGTAAACAAGAATTTACAACATGAAATGTACAAGAATGGAAATTGAGTCATTTTATGAGTATCACCAGTTGTGCCTACAATGTGCAAGGTTCACTGTTGGTTACTGTGGAAGATCTAGCAATGCTATTGGCAAGAAGGGGTAAGAAAAGGAAGTTTGGAAACACTAATACAAGTGTGTAGCTTTCATATCTAAATGAAGCATAACAGTTTTGTTCCAAAACAAGTATTAAATATTTAGTATACACACATATACACTCAATTAAGAAGATGTCTTCTAGGCTGTGTTATGTATCTGATCATCTGTGCCCTAATTAAAATCTACTGTAGGCTAAATGCTAGTCAATTGCTTTAGGAAAATTATCATGAAATCAGTGTAGCTTTTTCTGTTTCATGCATTTCACAAAACTGATTTGTAATATGTATCTATATCATATTTTTAAAATATGTTCAAAGTTTATAGAATTTGCATAGCTAATATTTATTGTAGTCGTTGAATTGTTTAAATTGAGTCAGATATCCCCATTGGGGTTTTCTTGGTAGACATACTGGAGTGGTTTACCTTTTCTTTCTTCAACCTACTTTACATATGAGAAAACTGAGGCAAGCAGAATTAAGTGACTTGCTCACACAGCTATTAAGTATCTGAAGCAGGATTTGAATTCATGAAGATGAATCTTCCTGATTCCAAGCCAGTATTCTATCCAGTGGGTCACCTAGCTGCCAAACTAATGTTTAGTACTTATGTAACAAGACTATACATCCTGCTCTGTGGTTGAATTGGATGGCTAGATAGTTTATTATCCTTTTGTAGATTTTGCTCTTAGATGGATCAAAAATATCTAATCATGTTGTGGGACCTAGATATAGGAAAGACCTTACAGATAATTGGTTCACACCTCTAATTTTATCAATTAGGAAACTAAATTGGAGAAAAGCTAACCACCTTTTCAAGATCACATAGGAAACAAGTGAAAGCAGGAACTGAAATCCATACCTTCCAAATGTTACCTGATCTCCACTGTAGCCTTCCAGTGAAGGAAATCACATAAAGGAAACCTTAGCTCAATGTGACCAGACCACACTGTGAAGGAAATATCAGATTAAGAGAGGGTATCTGAGAATGAGATTTCAATTTAAGGCTTAATTATAGGAATGATGAGCTCTTGACCAGAAATTAATTTCATCTAACAATGGCTGGCAAAATAATATTTGTTTTGAATTTTACCTTCTACTAAAAAAGCTTTCAACTGAAAAGGAAGAGAGGAGGGAGAACACTTTTGTAACAAGGATCCCATGTGGCTCTGGAACACTTGATACCAAGGTTTATTGTGAATTATTTTGACTAATTGTAATTATGCAAATACGGGTTGAGCCTCCATCCAGTGCATTCTCTAACCAAGAGATGAAACAGTCTATAGATCAAATAGCAAAGTATTTAATTGGAACATATTAACAAAAGTAAATTACGGATGAGAAATCAGATAATGGAATCATCAGCTGACCACTTACTATAGATATAGGTATGCACACATTCCTACCCTTGCCAGTGGGGAAGGGAAAAACTCCCTTTGAAATTCTTTCTCTAAGAGAGAGGAGGTTTGTATCATGCATGGTTGGGGTAGGGGGAGAACTCTCAAAAGTCAATCTCCTGGAAACTAGCCATGTATTGCTGGTTCTCACTTAGATGCGACATAGACCTGGCACAGATCTTGGCAAGGTCCTGGAGCCTCCCTTATACTGCTGCTTCACTCAACCTTTAGAGCTCCTACAGTGCTTTTTTGCCAAGCTTCTGCCTCCATCTGCTGAAACCATCACTTGCTACTGCAAGTCTGCTACTACAACTATTTCTTCCTCCAGGAGGTGTTGTCATTCTTTTGTGAGACTGCCTTACTTCAAGGAAGTATGATGTCATAGGCAGGGAAATGCCAAACCTTGGTTGTATGAACAATGGAAGTTTCTAACATGTAAAGTTCTTGACAGTTTCCAGAAAATCAAAGAGATGCAAGGTTGAAAAGGGGAAAGAATAGTCTAGGTTGCAACAGCTTGAAAAACACCTAGTAGTTTTTATGGACTGCAACCTCACTATGTGTTAATAGTAGGACATGGCAGTCAGAAATCATAGGGAACAGAATCATTGGTTTTAGTAAGAGAGGCATGGTAACCAGAAAGAAGGAAATGACAGACCTTTTGGATTCTCTGCCTTGGTTTGGCAGAGTTTAATCAAGTCCAAATATATCTGGAAGTCTATATTCAGTTCTGGGAGCCACATTTTTTAAAAGAATACAGAAATAACATTGGAAGCTAGGTGGCACAGTGGATAGTCAGGAAAACTCATTTTCCTGAGTTCAAATCTCACCTCAGACACTTACTAGTTGTGTGATCCTAGACAAGTCACTTAATCCTCATCTGTCTCCTCATCTGTAAAACGAGCTGGAGAAGGAAATGTCAGACTGTTCCAGTATGTCTGTCAAGAAAACCCCAAATGGCATCATGAAGAGTTGAACACAACTGAAACTACTGAACAATGAATATTAGTATGGGTGGAAGAACATGATGATGGTTAGCATGGAGAAGAAAAGACTGAAAGGAAACATTATAGATTTCTTGGAATCTTTGAAGGGTTGTTGCATGATTGGCCACAGAGGGCTGGGGTCATTGAGTGCAAGTTGTGGAGAGGCAGGTGTGATGGAAAGAAAGACTTCCAAGCAATTGGTGCTATTCAAAAGCAGAATGGCTCATTTCAGGAAATAGTTTCATTGAAGGTTGGTAAGTAAGCAAAGTGTGGGTGAGCATGTGTAGTATGGGGAAATTCTTATTTAAGCATGTTATCTGGATGGCCTTGGGGTTCTTTTCTGATTCTGAATTTCCATCATTCTCTCCCTAAAATCATTCCACTTAGACTAGAGGTCTTCATACATTCTACCAAAATGACCCCAGTTGTCTTTCAGTAAAGGAGATTAGATGCTTGTACTTCCAAGCATCTCATTCAAGAACTCACTTTGCTTATTAAGTCTGTCTCTTGAATCGGTAGCCTTAGCCTCCAATACATACAAGTACTGGTACAGACATTTTGCAGGCTATGGCAAGTTATTGTTCCTTGATCTCTCCCTTCTATTGGTGCCTTCTGGTGCAGGAAATCATACTGAGGTCCGTCAGTCAATAAACATTTATTAATTGCCTACTATTTGCCAGACACAGTGCTACACATTGGATAAAGGACATAAAAAAAACAGCCCTTTGCTCTCAAGAAACTTAGAATCTAATGGAGGAGATAATATGTAAATAACTGAGTCTAAACATGTTTTCATTCACACATAAATGTGTGTGTATATCTCTCTATATGTGACAAATTAGAAATAATCAATAGAATTAAAAGGAATAAGGAAAGCCTTTCTGTAAAAGGTGAGATTTTAGCTAAGACTTGAAGGAAATTTTTCTAAGTATTTCATTCAGTCTTCATGGCTCCTGTTAAAAGCTACAGGGAAGGAGGTTGCTGCAGCTACACAGCTTGAATGCTACTTGTGCTTGGATACCCCATCTAATAATCATTAATATTCATGAAGCCCCATCCCTCTTCCAAGACACATACCAACATTAGTCCACTCCATACCTCAGCACATTCTGTTTTCTTGTCCCTTTTTGGATTGTCATGAATGTGGGTGGCCAGCGCTTTGGGACACATATCCTTTTCTCTGATTATCAGGCATTCTTTGGCAATCTTGAGAAATGTTCTGTAGAACATCTGTAGGGTAGATCCATTAAGGCAGATCCCATTGAGGGGTTTCTACTTCAAATCCTTGTGTGGAGAGGGGAGGTAAAAGACTCACAAATTCCAAATCCTTCTTTTCTCTCCAGGTACCTTGCCTGGTACAATCCCAGAATTCAGTTTCCTTAGGGAAAACAAGAGTTTTCTTTTTGTTCTTACCCAAATCTCATTTTTATACAAATCAATTTGTTTTCCTTTGGCATGAAGTATTAGTACTCGACGTTCATATTTCATTGAAATCCAATTACTTTGATGTGAAAGAGGTTATGTTCTAGTGGTGTCCAGACAGTAATTTGGATCACCTGATTATCTAGTCAGCCCCCAATCTGCTGCTCCAGCTTGCTGGGGAAATTATCTCAACTCTGTTTGTGGCAAAGTAGCCTTTAGATGCTTTTCGGTGGGAGCTGTGTGGATTAACCAATGATTATGTTTTAGTGGCACTCTTGAAATGCAAGGTATGGAATTATGATTATGATTTTATTGTATCAATGAAATTTAATTGACTGTACTTAATGATCATTATTATTGTATTTGCTACATGAAGGAGAAATATCGTTCCTTAGTGGATAGCTGTTGTTTTGTTTTGGCTTGATCTGCATTAAACCACACCAAATAGTCTTCAAAAAAAAAAAAAAGGTAATGAAAATGTCCACCATTTAAGAGAGGACACTTTGCACTGCCATTCAAGGTTAAATCCTAGAGGTGAAATTTTTTGCCACTGAAAATGAGTGAGATGTGCTTCCATGCAAACTAATTACATTAAATATTCTTTTGGGGGAAAAAGTGTCAAAATAGAACCGAACTTGTTAAAATTGATAGAATGAATTAACTGCATGTAAAATTGTTTTCCACATCATTAGAACATTTGTTTTCAAATGTCATAAAGCAGATGAAGTAGCTTAACTGCAGACATTGCTTCAAGGATCAGGCTGAATGACAAAGCACTGAGAAAATGGGGGAAGGCAATATCTGCTTGCTAGATGTGTTTATTAAGACTAAATTGCTCACCGAGCAGGAACAACACAGTCTTCTTTATGACTGAAATTTTAAGTTGTTTTTATGTGGATTCAAGATAATTATAAATGATGAAATATTGCACAGTGGATACTACAAAATATGCCAGCCATATTTATTAAGATGGAACTATACACAGAGCAAGAAAAATATGGTATAATGCAATTTATTATATTGCATTTTAAAAAATTTCAAGGCAGATTACAAAACATTAGGGCAATCTCCTGTCTTTACTTCTTGCCTACCAATCTTCCCATTGCTAGTTTATTCTCTCATCATCTATAATATCTCCTCTTTGCAAAGAAACAACCTTCTGTCCTTATAAAAACAACAGCAATAAAAATGATGCATACCTCTTTAATGAGCTCCTTGATAGCAGGGACATTTGTTTTCCTTTGTATCTCCTGCATCTTGAACATATTGCATTAGATCTGCTGCTCTTCGATATGAGTCTCCTTCCACTGATGCAGATTGCAGCCTATCCATCCCTGTTTATCTTGGGTGACTCTGATCCACATCCTCCCATAAGCTGATCACAGAGGTCCATGTGACATTATGGAGTCCCTCCTTGCAGTCGTTGCACAGATACCATTGGAGAATCCATTGTCCTTCCCTGTCACTATGTGAATGGCTCATCTTTTTCTTTTCCCTGACCATATTATCTCTCTGCTATCCTTTACACCACATCTCCTGTATTTCCCCTTTTTTGTGATATGCAGCAGACAGCTTCCAATCCATGATGTGCCTCTCTACTGCCCTTTTGCTTCCTGAATTGAATGGAAGTAATAGTACCCTAAACTTTTACATAAATTCTGACCTACTTGATCTTACTGCATTGTCTATCATCTACCTCCTTGAAACATGTCTAGTTTTTGGTGAGGGCCCTGAGACATCTTGTATTTTCCAGACTGTCCATCTTTGATGCCCAAATTTGATCAACTAATTGCCAATTTCTCATCGCCTATTTGCCTTTTCAACCCTGGTCTCTGTCAGGTTATTGAGTTGCTTGTCTCCTCAGTTTTTCCCTCTGAGTCAAATAGTTCTTATGAGTCACAGGCCACTCTGAAAAGTTAATGAGGCCCACATTTCCAATGGTGCCTCTTATCTCCATGTCATTTTGCATTTATACCTAAGTGAAGCCTGGTTCTGTGCAGCAGGCCCTTCATTATTTGTTATGACATCTTGTGCTGGCATCACCAGAATGATGGAAATCGGTTACTCTTAATTCAGGATGTCTGCTCTACTTTACACTTTAATGGAGCTTATGCACACCCCTAGGGAGGACAATGGCTTCAGTTCCATGGCTCATTAGAGGATTCTACACAGCTTAAAAATAATGCTTACAGAAATGCATTGGTTAAGCTATAAATTTCTTTTAGACAGTTTGAAAGACCATATTAATTATAACTGGAGAGCATACAATGTGCAAGGCTACAGGAAAATGCGATTTTAGGCCTTTTTTTTCCCATTGATTAATTTGTTTATTTTTTGTTTTTAACATTCACTTTTGTAAGATTTTGAGTTCTCCTCCCTCTTTTTCAAGATGGTGTGTAATCTGATATAGACTATATTCATATGATCATATTAAACTTATTTCTGCATTAGTCATATTGTGAACAAAAAAATAAGAACAAAAGGGAAAAACTACCAGAAAGAAAAAAAATATAAAGCAACAGCAAAAAAGATATGTATGCTTTAATCTGCATTGAGACTCCACAGTTTTTTCTATGGATGTGGATAGCATTTTCCATCATGAGTCTTTTGGTATTGTCTTAGATCATTGCATTACTGAGAAGAGCTAAGTCTGTTAAAGTTGATCACTGCACAATGTTGCTGTTTCCATGTATAATATTCTCCTGGTTCTGCTCATTTCACTTGGTATCTGTTTATGCAAGTATTTCCAGATTTTAAAGCCTGTTTATCATTTATTATGGAACAATAGTATCCCATTACATTTATATACCACAACCTATTCAGCCATTTCCCAATTGCTGGGCATCCCCTCAATTTCCAATTCTTTGCCACCAAAAAAAAACTGCTACAAATACTTTTTGTACATGTAGGTCCTTTTACCTTTTTTAATGATCTCTTTCAGATATAGACCTAGTAGTGGTATTGCTGGATCAAAGGATATGCACAATTTTATAGCCCTTTGAGCATAGCTCCAAATTGCTCTCCTTAGAATGGTTGAATCAGTTCACAACTCCACCAGCGATGCATTAGTGTTCCAATTTTCCCACATCTTCTCCAACATTTATCATTTTCCTGATTTGTCATATCAGTCATTCTGATAACTGTGATATCGTACCTCAGAGTTGTTTTGATTCTCATTTCTTTAATCAATAGTGATTTAGAGCGTTCTTTCATATTACTATAGATAGCTTCAATTTCATCATCTGAAAACTGCCTGTTCATATTCTTTGACCATTTATCAATTGGAGAATGGCTTGTATTCTTATAAATTTGACTTAGTTCTCTATATATTTTAGAAATGAGGCCTTTATCAGAGACACTTGCTATAGAGATTGTTTCTCAGCTTTCTATTCCCTTCTAATCTTGGGTGTACTGGCTTTGTTTGTGCAAAATATTTTTAATTTAATGTAATCAAAATTATCCATTTTGAATTTTCTAATGTTTTCTACCCCTTGTTTGGTCATAAATTCTTTTTTTTTTAAGTTTTTAAAAAACAAATAAATTTATTTATTTTCTTGTTTACATCATTCATTTCCACGAGATTTTGAGTTACAAATTTTCTCCACATCTTTCTTCTACCCAACACCTCAAAACAGCCATCCCACTATATAACTCCTCCCCCAATGTGCTATCTCCTATGTCCTCCCTTTGCCCTTGTGACTTTCTGGTAGGACAGGATAGATCTCTCTACCACAGTGCCTGTATATCTTAATTCCCATTTGTATGTAGTTAATAATAATAATAATAATAATAATAATAATATATTAAACATTTGATTATAGAACTTTAAATTCTAGATTGTTTCCCTTCCTCCCTCATCACCCACCCACACTGGAAGGACAAGCAATTCAATACAGGCTGTACATGTGTAATTATGCAGAACACCTCCACAGTGGACATATTATGAGAAATTGATTATATGTCCCTCCTTCCTATCCCACTCCCACCCTTGTTCTATTCTCTACCCTGTCCCTCTCCCTGTCCCTTTACAGAAATATGTACTTCCAGTAACCCTCCCCCCACCCTGCCCTCCTCTCCATTATCCCACCTTTTATCCCCATCTCCCCTATTCTCCTGTGTGGCAAGAAACCCAGTTTAGAGTTTATATCATTCCTTCCCTAAGCCAAATTTAACGAGAGTAAGGTTGACCCTTGCCATTTTGCCTTCCTGTTCTTCCCCTCCATTGTAAGAATTATTTCTTGCCTCTTCTATATAAGATGATTAACCCCCATTCTGTCTCTCCCTGTCTCCTCTCATTCTAATCCTCTCCCACTTCAGAATTTCACATTTTAGAGTATCGTCCCTTCCTATTCAATTGATCCTGTACTCTCTATGTACTCATATATGCACATACTCAGATATGTGTTCATATATAAGCCCTCCTAAAAAGACGTATGTGTATGTATATGTATATATACATTTGTATTCCCTTCACCTATCCTCATACTGAGAAAAGTTTCATAAGTTACAGTTATCGTTTTTCCATGTTGGCATGTAAATAATTTAACTTTGATAAGATACTTATGATTTCTTTTCCATGCTTCTTGTATTTGAGGGTCAAATTTTCTTTTCAGTTCTGGTTTTTTTAGCAAGAATGTTTGAAAGTCCTCTACCTCACTGAATGGCCATATTTTCCCCTGAAATATTCTACTCAATTTTTCTGGGTAGCTGATTCTTTGTTTTAATCCTAGCTTCCTTGATGTCTGGAACAGGCCCTTCGATCCCTTAATGTAGAAGCCGCTAGATCCTGAGTTATCCTAATTATGTTTCCACAGTATTCAAATTGTTTCTTCTTGGCAGCTTGTAATATTTCCTCCTTGATCTGGGGACTCCACAACCTGGCTATAACATTCCTAGGAGTGTTCTTTTCGGGATCTTTTTAAAGAGGTGATTGGTGAACTCTTTCAAGTTCTATTTTGCCTTCTGGTTCCATAATATCAGGGCAGTTTTCCTTGAGAATTTCTTGAAGAATGCTTTCTAAGTCCTTTTTTTGGTCATGGCTTTCAGGTAGTGCAATGATTGTTAAACTGTCTCTCGTGGATCTATTTTCCAGGTCAGTGGTTTTTTCAAGTAGATATTTCTCATTGCCTTCTATTTTTTCATTTGTTTGGATCTGTTTAATAGTGTCTTGATTTCTCATAAAGTCATT
>CM053592.1:72300578-72326090 GCA_028646515.1 Pseudochirops corinnae | reverse complement strand
AGCCGCGGCTTTAGGCCAGGCTGGTTTCGGTTCGCAGTGCTGATATGGTTCCTCATAGCTGAGCTGACTTTAGTGGGAAGTATCTTTGTGTGCATTTTGGAGTTCTAGGATTGGTTTAGAGTCCTATTTTATGGGTATTTTGGGGTGGTTGTGAGAGCTGCGATATGTTGCTGCTGCTATGCCACCATCTTGGCTCTGCCCCTCGAGGCCTTCTCTAAATAGTTATTAAGTCAACAAGCATTTATTAAACTCCTATTATGTGCCGGACATTATGCTAAGTGCTGGAATTGTGTTATCCATCTTAGGACCCCAGAATCTTTAAAGGTTCAGAGTTGTAGCTGACTCAAAGCACAGCAAAGAGACAGCATGGGTACAAATGGAAAACCACATATTTCCAGTGGTGATCAATGTACAAGAAATGATGTAAGGGATATGTGTCATCATATTGTATGATATGTGTCATCATCATGTATGATGAGAAAAGGTGAGTCATGCTGCAAAAGCCAGGAATAATAGATGCGCAGCCCAAATATAAAACATAAAAGACATAAAGAAAATCTTTTGGCATGCTGAGTGAATCCTGTGTGCATGGAAGCTTTAGCTGAGGACATAGGTCAGAAGGCATGGATGAGTTGTTGTCTACACAAATGCAAGAGATAATCATATACCTAAGATCACAGATACACCCAAATAATGCAGAGCTTACTAAGAGATAAACATGGTGAAGACCAGAAAGACACCAATCTGGTTCAAGACTCAGGAACTGGCTAGCTATTTTTCTGCCTCTAAATCCCAGTTTCCTCCACAAAATGGGGGTGATGCTTAAGCCACCCACCTTCCTAGGTATTACTATGGCTGAGGGCATTAATACTGACTGAAGCTTACATTGAGGCAAAAGGATGGAACAAATGAGCAGGAGTTGTCATAGGACCAAAGATGAGACAGAAGACTTGTCTATGGAGCTAAACAGCTCAATTCTGGACTTGGAATAGGCAAAGTCTGAGCTCAAGCCCTGCCTCAGATGGTTACTAGGTGTGTGACCCTGTGCAAGGTGCTTAACTTCTGCTTACCTAAGTTTTCTCAACTGTAAAATGGGGCAACAACACCTCCTTTGCAGAGTTGTTTTAACGATCATGTGAACTAACATATGGAAAGTATTCTGTAAAACTTAAAGCACTATACACATGCACGCACCCAGAGATACACCCATATACATAGATATGGGCCATTATTGTTGCTTTTGTTGCCTGCACTTTATTTTAAGAACAGACAATTGTCTTATATTACCTAAAGGAACAGAGGCAGGAGAAAGGAGTGTGGGATCATAGCATCAAATATAAAGCAAGATGGCAGAGTTTATTCACTCTGACCTGCTCATTTTAGAGATAAAATAACAAAAGTCCAAAGAGATGAAAAGCCCAAGGTTGCACAATTAGTAAATCAGAACCAAGATTCAAACCTAGATTCTCTGATTCAAGAGCTAACAATCTTTCCCTTGTACTACAATGGTTCCCCAAAGATATATCAGATATTAACAGGGAGGACTATTGTTGTTCAGGCATTTTCAGTCACGTTCAACTCTCTGTGACCCCGTTTTGGGGTTTTCTTGGCAGAGATACCAGAGTGGTTTGCCATTTCCGTCTCCAGCTCTTTTTACAGATGAGGAAACTGAGGCAAACATGGTTAAACGACTTGTCCAGGATCATACAGCTAGTAAGTGTCTGAGGCCAAATTTGAACTCAGAAAGAGGAGTCTTCCTGACTCCCGGCCCCACACTCTCTCCAATGGGCCACCTAGCTGCTGTATTAGGGAGATTACAGGAATAATGAAACAGCACAGGTGACGTCCAGATAACCAGAGGATAGACAGAGTCATTAGAACAGTTATCCGGACTACAAAGAAGCACCGCCACCACCATCACTGTCATTCCCTATTGCTGGAGCTTGGAATGAACATGGTTTAACTTGGGTAAGGTCACAAAAGTTCTCTGTATCAGGACTGGATTTGAACTCAGGTCTTTTGTGTCCAAATTCAGCACACTTTCCACTATGCCACTCATATGTAGGACAATATTAATGCCTGCCAATGATATCATAGAATGAACAAGAGAGTCAGGACATTCAGAGCTGGTGTTTGAATAGCATCTAAGGAGGGTCAGGAAAGGAGTGATACCAGGGAGCATCATGAAAGAGGGAGGTAGGATATAGCTTGCTGAACATAAGGTTCTGTTTCTAGAGTGAAGCTTGGACTCACACCAAGCGGATGCAATTTAATTCCCAACATCCTGCAGTCAGAGCTTTGCAGGTTTCAGGGAAGTACTTAGATAAATCCAGCTTTCCCCTATTTTAATATACCCCATGGTGGTTATGGACAGAGTAGGCCAAGAATTGTGTAGATTATTGTGTAGAAAACCCTACATAAACCATAAAACACTATGTAAATGTGAGTAGCTATCACTAATCCTAAACCAGTTTACATAGATCATTGCCTTAATTCCCTGCAAGTGAAGTCTCAAAGCCATACAACTCATAACTTTTACCCCACCTATCCTCTCTCTCTCATGTCACTGCAGAAACACTTAACCAAGTAATCTGTGCCACACAAAATCCACTAATGCAATGCCCTCAGCAAACTTTTAGGGTGACAGAAAAACAGGAGGTTTTAGCAGGTGAAAGCACATTTATAGTTCTGAGTGCCATTCTGACATTCCTGGCTACCCCATAGTTCACAAGGACTCACCACAAATACAGAAGAAGACATGTAAAAACCACCCACTTAACAATAGGTCTAGCTTAAGGTCTGTGGGTTGGCCTATTGAACCCAGTCATTTCTATGATGCTGGACATTTCAAAAAGCACCTACGAGTGCCAGGAAACTTTTAGAAGAATCTTCTTGTACTCCGCCCCAAACTCTGTTAAATTGGCAGCCTGTCAGCTTTACTGGAGTTTCTCAAAATAACAGTTTACACTTAACATCAGAAATTCAACTGAGACTTGTGTTTATTTGAATCACAGTTTGAGGCTCAAAGGGATGTCATGACCAAAGCTCTTTAGCTGACTTTTCCCAGCAACTGAAAATGGAGGAGGGGAAAATCAGCTTTAGGAAAGACCTTACATTTAACCTGTGATTAAACTTGAAGATTAAAGAAACCCTAAAAACTAAAAGCCAAGGAACATACAGGAGATAAACTCAAATATAACTTTATTCTGGTATAAAAGAGAGAAAAATAATAAAAGCTGGTTATTTAATGGCCAAACTGAACAGTTTATGAACTAGAGATAATTAAAGCTATGTTAGTAAGATATCAGATTTGCTATTTATAAGATGGAAAATAACATAGGGAAATTTCTCTTGTGTTTACAAAATATTTTTCTCTTCCCTTCTCCTTAAAAATAAAATCAAATGCATACTGCCAAGCATATGTAACTATTTCCACTTCAGTGAGATAACATAATAGTCCTAAAGTAAGAAACCTATCAATTACGTTATAAATTTGACTCATCAGCTATTATTCCCAACAATAAAGTCTGATGATGTTGACCCACTTTGGTAATGAGTTAAAACTACATGGTGTTATTCGTTATTCAGCATTAATAAAATTTTAAAATTAGTTTCATGTGACATGGTGGTGGTTTTGGTTCTTAGAAGGGAAAGGTGAAGAGAATAAGCAATTATATAGTGCCTGCTATGGCCCAGGCACTGTGCTAAATAAACACTTTTTACAAAAATTATCTCATTTGATCCTCATAATAACCCTGCAAGGTAGATGCTATCATTATTTTAGAGATAAGGAAACTGAGCAGAGAGAGGTGGAGTGACTTGCTAAGGGTCATAGAGCTAGTGTCTGAGAAAGGATTTGAACTCGGATCTTCCTGACTCCAGGCCCAGCACTCTATCTAGCTGCCTCCAAGTGAGGCAGGCATTAAGTAGATTCTAGACAATCAGTGACCATAAGGAAAATATGCCCTTAACTTAAAAGAACAAGCATTTATTAAGCACCTGCTATATGCCAAACACTAAGCTAGACACGGGAGGTACAAAGACAGAACTAAAAATAAAGTCCTTTCCCTCAAAGGGCTTATACATTACCACTGAGCATCCTCCCCCACAAATCCTGCTTTGACACCTTCTCCTAGAATGGAAGTGGCTGTGCATTCTTTTTTGTTTATTTGTTTTTTCATCTTTTTGGAGCAGGGAAGGCAGGGCAATTGGGGTTAAGTGACTTGCCCAAGGTCATACAGCTAGTAAGTGTTAAGTGTCTGAGGCTGGATTTGAACTCAGGTCTTCCTGAATGCAGGGCCAGTGCTCTATTCACTGCACCACCTAGCTGCTCCAGCCCTGCATTCTTAAAGGCTATGTCTGCTGGTCTTATCTAGCTGCCAAGGCTTCCCTGGAGACAATATGTCTGATGATTAAAGACCAGAAAAAGTCCAAACATCAGTCACTGATGGCGTAGGCATAGGGCAAGTCACTTTTTTTTTTAACTTCAGAAACCCTAAAAGACAACTTGCTACATTATACAGGGATTAGGATCTGCATGAGTGGAGGGAGGACTTACACACCAAGGAAATCACAGATGCTACAATCACTGATGTAGCAACTCCCGCCAACCTCAGCTCACCCTGGACTTCATCCTTCCTGGTACTTTGCTTCCAGGTCTCTGCCCTTTTTTCTTATATACATTTGTCCTTAGATACCCAACTATGTCCAACTCATACTCATTCTTTTAAAATTCAATTATTTTACAAAAATTTTATTTTTATTTTATATTTATTTTATTACATAAAATTATTTATTTTTTCATTATTATTCATCTTTAGTAGCCTTCATAAATAAACATTTATATAAATATATTTGCATATATGTTTTATATATACTTATTTTATATATTTCTATATTATGTATTTTTTATATATAGCTCTTTATATACATCCTCTTCTTTGTTTTTCCCAGCAAGCATATAATTACTCCCATTGTACAGATGACAACATTGAAAACTGAATTCCCACTTCTGGAATTCACACCTTAGAAGTATTCTCTATCCCTGCAAACTCTTCCTCTGATTGGACAGCTCCCCCTACAAGGTCCATTTAAAGAAAATTCCAGCATCAGTCCCATCTCATTTCTCTCATTCCTCTACTGTGTCCCCAACCCTAGCTACCTCTATGCTTTCCTTTCTCCCCCTCGGTTACAGCTTTCTTGTATGTGTTTTCTTCATCAGAATGTAACTTCCTTGAGAACAAGAACTGTCTGTCTTTCAAATTATATTTATATTGCCAGTTTTCAGCACAGTACCTGGCACACAATAAGCCTTAATAAATGCTTGTTGATTGACTGAGGCTAGGAAGTTAAGCGACTTGCTTTGCATCACACAGCTGATAAGATTCTGAGGGAGGACTGGAACTTGAGTCTTCCTGATTCTAATTTCAAAGTTCTATCCAACGCACCACCTAACTCCTCAAGATCTGTTCAACCACATCTGGCTCTTTAGATATCCTCCCTTTATTTTTCCTATCAGTATCACTTGAGTCCATCAGCAGAATTCCATTCTCGAGAGCTCTGTTGAGGAGCGTACTTCTGAAAAACCCAAGTTGTGGACTTCAACTTATTGCTGAACTCTGAAATTTCCTTCCTGAAAGTCTAGGACACTTTATTGAGCATTATTCTCCTTTTTGATTGAATTATAGAATATATCATGGTCACCACTTTCTATGCTTCCCACTCTCTGTAGCTGACCAACCAGTTCTTTTTTTGCATCAGTGTCTAATTCAGAATATCTATGATCTGCCTCTGAAAGATGAAATTATCAAGTCAAGTAAAGAATTCATCAGCTGCTCTGCTTTTGACAGCAAGGATATACTAATAAATGTCTGGATAGTCAAAAACCCTCATCATCACTATATTCTCCTTCCTTATCAACCTTGGGAACCACACAGTTAATTCACGATCCAATCCCAGCCACTGATCTGACATGCCATAAAATATTCTATATTTCTGTAGCTCCCGTTACTTCCTTCTTGGATTCCCCACTGAAATCATCTCTATCCTCCATTATCTGTCCCATCCCCCAACTCTACCTAACTCAACACCTCAGGTTTATAGATTTCTATGAAGCCAAATGTTCTCCTTAGGTATAATGCTGCCCTGCCTTCCCTTCTCCTCCATCTGTGAGGCATTCCACATCTCAGGAATACCTGAGAGCTCTTCATATCCCATTCATTTACATGAAAAACTCTAGTTTACTATGCATAGCACCCATACCATAGAGAACAGTCACATCTGAATCTGATTATTGTTTCTGGCCAACTTTCCTACCACTGGCTCCCATAAGATCACTGATGATGTTTACTCTTCTCATGTCACATCTGCTACCCTCTATAGAAGCCATAATTACTTACCAGAAATTTTTGAACTGGATGCCCTAAAGAAATATCAATCTCAACATGTCCAAATCAGAACTCATTATCTTTTCTTCAACCCCGCATCTCTTCGAAACTTCCCTATTTCTATTGAGAGCATTGTTGCTCAGTCATTTCAGAAATGTCTAATCTTCCTGATTCCATTTACAATTTTCTCAGAGATACTGGAATGGTTCATCATATCCTTCTCCAACTCATTTTACAGATGAGGAAACGAAGGCAAATATGGTGAAGTGACTTGCCCAGAGTCACACAGCTAGTATCTGAGTCCAGATTTGAACTCAGGAAGATGAGACTTTCTTACTCCAGGCCCAGCACTCTATCCACTAAAGCAGCTACCTAAAGCATTTCTTTTGAGAATACTATAATCTTTTCAGCTACTGAGGTTTGCCACCACAGACTCATCTTTGACTTTTCATTCTTCCCTCACCCCATAACGAACTGGACAGGCAGTTGTCGAGCCTTATTGATTCTTCATTCATTACGTCTCTCATGTCCCATCCCTTTCTTTCCACTCAAACAACCACTATCCAAGTTCAGGCCCTTGTTGTCTCTCACCTGTAATACTGAAAGAACCTCCTAATATATTGGTGTCTTTGCCTCCTGTCTCCCTCTTCTTCAATCTATTCTGCACACAGATGCCTGAAGGATACTCCTAAAGCACATTCTGATGATTTTGCTCCCTGCTCAATGAACTCCAGTTCATTTCCCTTAGGACCAAACATATACTCCCCTGTTTGGCATTTAAACTCTTTCAAAATAAGATTCCTACCTACTTTGTTAGATTCAATGCATCTTACTTTCCTTCTTTCTCTCTCCTTTCCAACCAGCCAGGACATTTGCTGCTTCTCACGTGTGATGATACACGTCCTATCTCCACAACTTCTCCTAGGCTGTCCTCTGTCACCTATGCATCTTAAAATACATTATTTTTTTCAAAGCTCAGAGCAAATGATTCCTCCTGGATGAGATCTTTCCCTATCCCCTCATTTGCCAATACCCCATACCATCCCCTCTGCAGAAAATTACCTTGCATTTTTTTCTATATAATTCTATATTAATATGACATTCCCTTTCATTAGAATATGAATTCTTCTAAGACAGGGTTTTTTTTGTCTTTGCCACATTAGAACCTAGCACAATGTCAGACATTTATTAACACTTAATAAATGCTTACTGACTGACTAATTGATCTATATCTGGTCACTTTTATCTGTCCTCCTACCTGCTCAGTTGAAATCCTGATAAACGGGAGAAATCAATCTCTAAGCAAAGAGATTATTCCTGGTCTGCTTTAGATATGGGCTTATCATTCCCATTTCCCATACCACAGTCAGAAAACCAACCCCCCTTCTCTATTACAATTTTCTGGGTTTTCCAGTTGTTCTTTTGTATCCAACTCTACATGATGCCATGGACTTGTCTTGTCCATAAGGTTTTCTTTGCAAAGATACTAGAGTGCTTTGTCATTTCCTTCTCTGCTGTGTCTCCATTTTACAGATTAGAAACTGAGACAAATAGGAGTTAAGTGACTTGTCCAGCAGACTAGTAGGAGTCTGAGGCTGTATTTGAACTCAAATTTTCCTGATTCCAAACCCAATGCTCTATCTGCTGAACCACCCATCTACCGCTATCTTCTAACCAGCTTAGCAGTATCTCCTACTTTGTATTTTCTCTGCTTCCTGAAAATATTTACCTATACTATTTATGATCTGAACCTTTGGGTCTTCCTCATTGCTGTCCTTATTTTTATAGGCATATTTTTAGAGTGCACGTTTGTCCCAATCTGACAGAAACTATTATATCCTTAAGGTTAATGACTTCTCTGCATCCCTCACAACACCCAGCACAATTCTCTCATCTTCTAATTTATTCAATTTTGCCCACTCAATAGACAAAGAATATCACTCTAGTCAGTGTATGATACTATAATTTCATTTTCCATCAAAAGCACATGACAATTCATGACTTCTCTTACTATGGGGGTAAATGTGATAATTCTCTCTTCATTTAAGAACGCTGTTCTTGCTAAATATAATCTTAAACTATATAATAATATACATTTTCATCCACAAGCATGTGTGTGTATGTTTCGATTAAATGCAAACAGCTAAATTTCAACAAAACAATATTTTGTACCTTGACTACTTCAACTCTCTTCTCAGGATCAAATTGTTCATTCTGGAATAAATGGACATGAAGGGCTATTCTCATTAAGGGGTATTAGCAAATTAAATAACTAATGAATTGTACTTGTCTTTACCCGTTTGTTCCCAAGCACCACTGTTGATGATTCATTGTTAGTATTTAATATTAATGCATGTATGTGCATACAGTATATTTATATATACAATTGTGTGGACTAGATTTGTGATTTTTCATTGGTGGAGACAGGTTCCAACTGAAGAAAAATGCTCTACCAGCTTCTCTGTCACTTCTTGCCTAGAGCAGAAATGGCAGACTCAAGGACTATAAGCCCCCCTATGACTTCCCCTGGATTAAAATACAATAGATAAATATTTTACAAAAGAAATAAAAATACAATAAAACATAGATAATGTTAATTTGTGGTATTTTAAGTCAACATAGGCCTATAGGGATCCATTTCTATTTGAGTTTGAGAGAGCTGGGAGGGTAAGTTATTTACCCAGGATTGTACCACTAGTATATGTCAGAGGTAAGGCAGGACTTCCTGGCTTTGGGGGTTGGCTCTCTATCCATTGCACCGTGCTGCTTTTCAGACGTGTGTGTATATATTGATGTGCGTATTATAAGTGCATATACATATGCAATACATACTTACATGTATGCCGTACATTCACATAAACAATATTGATATATAAAGATATAGACTTAGATATTTATTTCATACACTCTAGAAAAAGTGGGGAGGGCAAATTTCAGACCACAAACAAAACCAAGGCCTAAAGAAAAGCAGGTTAAGAAACATGAATGGTTCCCAGAGGCTTGGTGTTTCTGAAAAATATTCTATAACTAGAAATATTAACTCTATGGATTAATTGAAAGAATGATAAAATTTTATAGCTGAAAAGTCCAATTTCAAATGAATTTCAAATGAATGAAAGCATATGAATTAGTATAGATAAGTAAAGGGAATGAATGCAAGATATCAAAGCCAATAGACTTTTTAATTCCTTGAATTCCAGCATTCTTGCAACAATTCCAGTGAACTCAGCTTTCCCTTAGTGTTTGAGAGACTGAGTAATCCACACATTCTGGGAGATAAGAGTATAGTCGGCAAAATTGACCTTACTCCTAAGTCACTCTTCTGGGACAAGGGCTCTGGTGTCTGATATTAAACCAAGAGGTGGGTGGAACTCTATGTCCCCAGTGGGACAAGAAACCACACCTCTTAAAACTGTGATGAGGTACAACTATTTTGGAAAGCAATTTGGAACTACGCCTAAAAACTGTGCATAACCTTTAATCTAGCAATATCATTACTAGGTTTAGGCACCCAACACAAAAATAAGGAAAAGACCCACATATGCCAAATGATTTTAATAGTCTTTTTTTGTGGTGACAAAGAACTGGACTCTAAGGAGGTGCCCATTGATTGGTGAATGGTAGAACAATGACCATTAGTTTCTTCATCTATGTAATAAGGAGATTGGATTTGGTGACCTATCATTTCTCTTCTAGCTTGAAATTTATGAGCCTAGCCTTCTTCTTTGGGAAAGCTATAAATTACACTACACTAAATGATCAAATATAGTTATTTCTATAAGTTGGAATAATTTCAAAATATGTGAAAAATTATACAATTTAATATCTTTCATTACAAAAATACCTCTCTCCAAGGTAGAGCCAAACTGACAGAGTACAGGCATCAACCCAGCTAACCTCTCCCAACATTCCTCTCTAAGAAAAAAGTTCAAAATAATACATCAAATCCATTTCTGGAGCAACAGAGTCAACAATACATTGGGAGGAGACATTTTTTTAGCCCAATACTTAGGAGGCCAGGAGAAGAGGTCTATAACACTAGGGAGTGGGCCAGCTGGTGGCATATGCAACAGCAACACCAGCAGGTGACCTTGGAGGTAGCAGTAGCAGCAGCTGTGGGAGCTCTCATTCTAGCGATTGTAAGGGGGTTGGACAACTGGGCAGAAGGAGACTATAAGGTGCCCTGAGCTGATAATGGACACAAGACCAGGCACTGTTTGGCAGCTCCATTGCCCATATGCAGTTCTGGGTTCCTAGGGAGAAGGGGCCCTGGTCACAGTACAAGGGCAGAGAGAAACACTAACACTTATGACTGAAGGAAAGCAGGGGTACTTGCTGAGTAAGGACCAAAGTGCAAAGGACCAAGAGAGGAATGGTAACACTTCTCCAAGGATAACACAATCTTGGAAGCGCTAAAAACTTGCAAGTTCCTACAATTACTTCTGAAAACAGCAATGTAAAAAAACCTGAAGCATGGTACAGTGCCTCCCCACCCCTAGGTGAGTAGAATCAAACTTTAACATAAAGTTCAAAGTTAAGAGATAAGCTGGACAAATGAGCAATCAACAACAACAAAAAGAACCTGACCATAAAAAAAAGTTATTATGGGGGCAAGTAAGATCAAGACACAATCTCAGAGAAAAACAACAAAAACTACTATACACAAAGCCTCAGAAGGAAAAAAAATGCAAATTGGACACAAGCCCAGAAAGACTTCCTGCAAGAATTAAAGAAAGAGATGAAAAATTGGGGAAATGAGAGAGATGCAAGAATATTGGTTTGTTGGGGTTTTTTTGCTTTTGGGAGGGGGGAAGGCAATTGGGGTTAAGTGACTTATCCAAGGTCACATGGCTAATAAGCGTTAAGTGTCTGAGGTCAGATTTGAACTCAGGTCCTCCTTACTCCAGGGCAGGTGCTCTATTCATTGCACCACCTAGCCACCCCAAGAATATTGTTAAAAGAGAATTAACAGCTTGGTAAAAAGAGGTACAACAAAACCTGAAGAAAATAACACTTTAAAAAAGAATTGGCAAAATGGAAAAAGAGGTACAAGAGTTCACTGAAAAAAAAATTATTCCTTAACAATTAGAATCGGACAAGTAGAAAATAATGATTCTATGAGACATCAGGAAATAAAAAAACAGAATCAAAAGAAAAGAACTGGAAGAAAATGTAAAATATCTCATCAGGAAAACAACTGACCTATAAAACAGACTGAGGAGATATAATTTAAGAATTATCAGACTACCTGAAAACCATGATAAAAAAAAAAGAAAAAAAAGCCTAGACATCATATTTCAAGAAATTATCAAGGAAAACTGCTTTAATATCTTAGAATCTCAAAGTAAAAGAGAAATTACAAAGAATTTGCCAATTACTTCCTGAAAGAGACCCCAAAATGAAAATTCACAGGAATATTATAGACTAATTCCACAGCTCCAAGGTTAAGGAGAAATATTACAAACAGCTAGTGGAAAAAGCATTCAGAGACTTTGGAGTTATGGTCCGGATCAAACAATAATCAGCAGTTTCTACATTAAAGGAGAAGAGGGCCTTAGAACACAATATTACAGAAGGCAAAGGAGCAAGGGTTACAACTAAGAGTAATCTCCCCAACAAAACTGAGTAGAGTGCTTCAGGGAGGTGGGGGCAGGGGGAGGGGAGAACAATGGATGGTCAATGAAATAGAGAATTTTCAAGCATTCCTGATGAAAGGACCAAAGTTGAGAAAATTTGATATTCAAACACAAGACTCAAGAGATGCCTAAAAATGTATATATGAAAGAGAAATTACAAGTGATTTAATAGAGTTTAACTCTTTATATTCTTACATGAGAAGATGATACATGTAACTCCTAAGAACTTTATCATTATTAGAGCAATTAGGAGAAATCTACATAGGAGCCATAGGGGTGAGTTGATTATGTTGAGATAAACTTAAAAAAAATGAAAGCATGAGAAAGAGGGATGTATTGGGAGAAGGGGGAAGAGAGAGGAAGAATGGGGGATATTATCCCACATAATAGAAGTGCAAAAGGAAAAGCTTTTACAGTGGAATGGAAAATGGAGGGGGAGGTGCATTTCTTGAACCTCACTCTCATCTAAATTGCTTCAAAGAGCAAAGAATAAAAATGCACACTCAGCTGGGTATAGAGATCTATCTTACCCAACAAAGAAATAGGAGGGGAAGGGGATAAGAGGAAGCAGGGGCAGGAGGGAATAATTTTTCAAAAGGGCAGATTAAGGGAGGCAGTGGTCAGAAGCAAAAGAGAGTAAAAAGAGAGAAAGAGGATAGACAGAAGAAAATAGGGCTGAGGAAAAGACAGTCAGTAATCATAACTATGAACATGAATGGGATGAACTCACCCATAAAAAGGAAATGGACAGCAGAATGACTTAGAAACCACAATTTGTCAAAATGTTGTTCATAAGAAACACGCTTGAAACAGAAAGACACATATAGAGTTAAAATTAGGGATGAAAGAATATTCTATTATGCTTCAGCTTAGGTTAAAAAAAAAGGCAGGGGTAACACTCATGATCTCAAAGCAAAGCAGAGCAAAAGCAAAAATAGACTTAATTAAGAGGGATAATCAGGGAAACTACATTTTGCTTAATGGTACCATAAACAGTAAAATAATACCAAAAGATTTATAGCAAGTTTCTCTGAAAAAAGAACTCATTTCTCAAATATATAGGGAACTAAACAAATTTATAAAAAAAAACAAGAGCCATTTTCCAATTGCTAAATGGTGAAAGGACATGAAGAGGCAGTTTTCATGAGAAGGAAACAAAACTATCCATAGTCATATTTTTAACATGTTCTGAATCATTGTTGATCATAGAAATGCAAATTAAAACAACTCTAAGGTACCATTTCACACCTATCAGACTGGCTAACATGACAGAAAAGAAAAATGACAAATGCCAGAAGGGATGTGGAAAAGTAGCTACACTAATGCAGTGTTGGTGAGTTGTGAACTGGCCCAACCGTTTTGGAGAAAGAATTTAGAACTATGCCCAAAGGACTATGAAAATGTGAATATCCTTTGACCCAGCAATACCACTACTAGATCTGCATCTCAAAAGTTATCAATGAAAAAGAGAAAGGGTCTATGTGTACAAAAATATTTAAAATAATTCTTTTAGTGGTGACAAAGAATTTGAAACTGAGGAGATGACCATCAATTGGGGAATGGCTGAACAAGTTGTGGCATATGATGATGACAGAATATTATTATGCTGTAAGAGATGATGAGGTGGATGGTTTCAGGAAAAAAAAACAATTCTGCAGATTTATGAATTGATACAGAGTGAAGGAAGCAGAACCAGGAGATCATTGAACACAGTAACAGCATTATTGTAATGATAATCAATTGAAAAAGACTTAGATGCTCTGATCAATACGATGATCTAAGACAATTCTGAAAGATTCATGATGAAAAACGCCATCCACCTGAAAAGAGAGGATTTATGAACACTGAGTGTAGAACTGAAGTACAGGGTTGTTTTTTTTTTACTTTATTTTTCTTGCTTTTTTTGCAACATGGCAAATAAAAATGTTTTGTATGACTTCACATGCATAATTGATATATTACTTTCCTTTCACGATGGGTGTGTAAAGGGTTAAAGGGAGGGAGAGAATTTGGAATGCAAAAAAAAATTTAATGCTAAAAATAAATAAATAATAATTTTTAAAAAGAGATCTATCCCTTCCCTATCCTTGCAATAATAATAATAATAATAATAATAATAATAATAATAATAATAATAAACACCACCCATTCAGCCTAAGCAAAGATTCACCAAATAAAATACAAAGTCCAGTTGTCTCTTTTAGACTAGAAGAACAAAAGAGCATTTTCTAAGTACTAGAAGGGTGGGATGGAGCGACTCACCTCCCTCCTAGATCTCTTTTACATACCATCATTTGTGACCACTGCCGCGGCTTCATTCAAAATCGGATCTTTGTATGGTGTGGGGAGGGACACAGGGAGTGCAGTAGTTCCCAGGCTACTTCAGGTACTTTCTGGCCATCCTTTCCTGGCCATGTTCTCGAGCTACACAGGCACAAAATAGCTCCCATACAAAGACATCCTTATGTATCACACAAGATTACATTTCCCAGTTTACTCAGCTATAAAGTAAGAGGATTAGATTAAATATCTTAGAAGGGTAAGTTAACTGAAGTGATACAGAAAGTAATTAGAAGGCAGGTTCTCTAACTCCAAATTTATCAGTGTTTTCTTATCTGGACCTTGACCTATCATGCAGCTTCCCTATCATTTCTATGGCATACTACCTGTGTTCCAGCATCCTCCTCAGCCTCCATAGCCCAAACTCAGCCTTCTGCCCCTGGATTCTGATTGATGGACTTTTATTTTAATCCTACCCAAGACTGGGACCATCACAAAATTTCCTGGCCATTCATTTCCAAGCTATGACCCCCTGCTCATCTCCTCTGCCAAGGGCATGTACATATTCTGCTCCTTCCAAATTCTGTTCTCCTATATGTCTTATTTGTCCCTATTAGAAAATAAACTCCTTTGAGACCCTAGACTATTGTGTACTTAGCACAATAGTTGACATATGCAAAGAACTTAAATGATTTTCCATTCATTTATTTATTCTATGGTGTCATATTTACACTTCCTTCAAGGAAGACCCTTAAGACTTTGTCATCTTGTCTATACTTACTAATTTACCAATAGTGCATTCCTGAAGGATTCCACATGGTACAAATCAAGCCAGTTTAGTTATCCTAATTGTTTGGTGAGTACTGTCAATATCTCATGGTGTGACAAGTTTCTGATTTGTAGGTTCCAATTTGGAAAAACAGAAAAAACCAACACTAAGCAACGTCTTAGACAGGACGAGTTAGTCTCATCAGAGGAAGCAGCAGAGTAAATGTATGTAACAAGGCAGAGAGCTCGCCGTGAACCTCATCCTGACATGAAAACCAAATGAGCAGAAAGGAGGAAACCAAATTATGTTGAGATTTTCATTTACAATATGATGCCAAAGGGCTCTGATTTAAGAAAAAGATTCTAAAGTAATTAATAGTGCCATTATGCTTAAAAGAACCCTTTTTGAAAAGAATCTTATTATGGAAAAATACTCCCATTCCAGTGAAGGGGTATAAATCAAAGAGTAGATAATGCACATATGGTACAATCTATCCTTTGGTGTGAGGCTATTTTTCCAATAGGCATAGGTGTGTGTGTGTGTGTGTGTGTGTGTGTGTGTGTGTATACAAACACAGAGAGATTATAATCTACCCTTTGCTTTAAATTCTTTTACTGGTGTGGAGTTATTTTCTATAACAAGGATGAATAAACACACACATTTATGTAAATATCTGTACATATGTATGAGATGGGGCTGAGGTAGCATGGAGTTAATGCCACGTGATTAAACCTGCACCTGGAAACAAACAACAAAAGCAATAAAAACTTAGGTTCAAGTCCCACAAAGACATTTACTACTTATGTCACCTTGAGTAATTCACTGAACTTCTTCAAATCCCATGAAATTCATTATTATCAGAAATTGCAGAGAAGATGCCAACCTGCCTTGGAGATTCCTCATCTGAGCATTCCCTATTCCAAAGAAATCATAGGTCCAGTCCTTATATCTATGACTACAATAACAACAACAACAATGATAATAATAAATAATTAACACTTACATAATGCTTTGTTTTGCAAAGTGATATACAGATATTCCTTCCATATCATGGGGATTAGTGAGCCCCACTACTCTGGAAAATCTGCATAAAATTTTTTGGCCATCCCTTCATACCAGAGAAGAAGTCTGATTTTTTTTTCTTTTATGGGCTGTTTACAGTACCTTATTATAAAATTTGAGCTGATATTTTACAATACTATACATATATTTTATGCATTTCTGAGTTTCTAAATTTTTTCTGTGTCATCTTCTGGCCCTCGTGTGTCATTTATAGCTTCTGCAAAATTTCCCCAAAATTCCCATTTTATTTCATATGCCAACCCTATGACATATCAAAACCACAATGGGGAAAATCATGATATGGAAGGGATAACTGTATGTGTATACACACACACACATACACACATATGAGATCTCATTTGATACTTACAACAATCTGGGAAGTACTTTATTATTATCATCTCCATTTTACAAATCAGGAGACAGAGAACCAGAGAGATTAAATTAGTTCCCAAGTGTTACACAGCTAGTATGAGTGAGGGGAGAGGGAGGAAGAGGAAGAATGAGAGGAGGGGAGAGAGAGACAGAGACAAAGAGAATATGAATCCATCCAGATTTCCTTTGAGCACAAAGATCTACTCTTTAAGGAAGATATCACATTTAGACTCAGAGGAACTACATGACTCTCCATCTCAATGAAATTTGAAATATTCTATTACGAAAGGAGAATTTGTTAAGAATAGAAAAAGGATGTTAATCTCCCAAATGGGGCTCCTTATACAGTAAAAAGTAAATCTAGGAAATGAAATTACAAAAGGCGAGAAATAGTACAATCTAACAGTGGAGCTGATCTAGCGCTAGGGCCATTCTAATGAGGGAGATTCTCATGTGAGCAGCATGTTTATGTCAGGGAAAACAAAAACCACTCTACAGGATTCTTTTTTTTCCCTCTTTTTTAGCACAGAGCAGCCCCACAGAATCACTAAATCACTAAGGTACAAGGTTCAGAGGTCATGGAGTTCAGTCTGTATCTTGAGGAGGAACTTCTACTATGTAATATAAGTAGTCATGGAGCTTTTCCAAATGAAGACCTCCAGTGAAGGACAATCAATGAACTACCTCCCAAGGCAGCTCATATCTATTTCTGGATGGCTCTAATCTATAGAAAGTTTCTCCTCCTGTTCAGCCAAAATCTACCTGTCTACACCTGCCACCAACTGCTCTTATCTTTGCCTTTTGAGGCCAGCTGGGACAAGTCTGTTGTCTCCTTTACATAACAACTTGAAGTTGACAATCATACCACCTCCTAAGAATCCTTTCCTCTAAGCCAAAAATTGCCATTCCTTCAACCAACTCCCTTATCCATTTTCTCATCTTCATCTCCTATTCCAGCCAACCAAGCTATCTACCTATCTGATTATATAACTTGCTTTTTAATCTACTGGTTTCACTCACTTATTACATGTAAATCTGTTCTTTCAATTGTATCTTTTTATACTTACGTCTTATGTCAATAGACTTGTAAGCAACTAAAAAGCATGGGATTGCCTGTTAAACTTTTTGTTATCACACACACACACACACACGCACACACAGCATCTGACCCAGTATTTTGTATATAGTAAGTGCTTAGTAAACCAGAGAAGAACAGGATTTGGGGAGCAAAAAGAAATTGGGGAAATTTCCCTAAGCCCCTTTATCCAACTTTAGTAAGACTAAAGCTCTCATTCTGCATTCAGTTTCAAGCACACCAATAATAGGACAATAGAGGCAACTTCGTGGAAACCTATAGGACAGCTAAATAAATTACAGATCATTGTTTTAAATTTTTTTTTAAATGAAATTGACTAAACATGGGATGACAACCAAGGAAGACGTGTTACATCTGTTAATTTGAAGCTGTCTACTCCTGGCTTTCCTGAGGAAATTAACTTGTGAACATCAAGAAAAAATTTTTTTAGCAAGAGCTTTTACACTGAAAATTTTCTTAAGGAAAGTAGTAGAAGTCCCATCGTGCATGTCAATTAGATCTACCCTGGAGAGGGAGCCCATGACAACACAGTAGAAAGTCATTTTGTTTTGGCAAGCAAAAGAACAAGATGAGCTAATAGTCATTTTGTCGATAATTCCTAAAATGCCTTCAAAAAGTATTCATTACAATCAAAGCACTATGAGGCAGACACCCAGCTATTCCCTAATGTTAATGTCTTGAACTGACCCATCCCAGGACATTCACTGTGACCTACCAGCCCCACAAAACCCTAGCAGCCAAAAAATCAATTTACAAAGCTCACATTCTCCAGGCAGGTGGAGTAGACTTGTGCACTCTGGCTGTCAGGATTAAAACTATGCATTAGAAAATTCTAATTAAATTGTTCTTATTTGTAAAATTACAAATTCTGCCTGATCAACTTTGCCACTTACTACCAGTGTGGCCTTGAGTAACTCATGTTATGTCTCTGAGCCTTAGTGTCTTCAACTGTAAAATGGACTGGTGGACTACATAACCGCTACATAGCCTCCTGTCTCATTCTAAACCTCTGGGACAGGCAGTGCACCTATGATTTCCCTGAGACAGGGATCATAGATCATGGAATTCTCTTTATCACACAGGTTGGTATGTGCTCTGTCACTTACAAAGGGGACTTTTATCTGGGGTCCAAGAGCTACTTTTATAACTATATTCCAATATAATTGATTTATTTAAAGCATTTAAAAATATTATCCTGAGAAAGGATACAGTCTTAACCAGACTACCAAAGCATTTCAGGACATGCAAAAGAGTAAGTATCTCTACTTTAGAGAGTGGCCAGGAAGGAATGAGCATTTATTAAGAACCATGCTAAGCACTTTTCCAAATATTACCTCCTTTTGTCAGTGTCTAAAGCACTAAGAAGTCAAATATCTTGCCCTGGTTCATATAGCTGCCGTAAATCAAAGGTGGGACTACAATTCAGGTCTCCTTAGTTCCCATGCCAGCTCTTTATCCATTATCAATGTTGCAAGCCTCTCCTCTAAATCTATGATCCCATAAAAAAGCTTTTAAAAATGGATTTCTTTTCCCTTTCAGGAATCATTAGACGAATCCAAACAATAATAAAAGTGCAAAAGAAAAAAGATGCAGAAGTTATTATGGAACATTTGCAATGGCATTGCTTTAATCACGAGTGATAGCTTTGGTGTGGCCTCTGCCATTGCATATCACGCTGATTTCTGTAAACAATTTGGTCTTTGTGAGTTTTGTGACCAAATAAATGAACTATTACCTGGTGACATGCCAGAATTTGGTTGGTATGGTTCTCAGATAATGGATACATAGAGCATCACAAGGCCCATACCTTGCAGCCTTTGGAATCTTTTCAGATTGGTTGGAACCTATGAATTTGCACTTTACCAGAATAACCTTCGAGAATCTGGGTCCTTCCTCCATGCCAAGATGGGGCAGCAGAGTAGGTCTTTAGCAGGGGATGTGTAACCTTACATATATAAATTTTCCCATAAGATCTCTTCAAATTCTGAGATCCTACGAATCTCTGTGAGTGCAACATTAAGAGCTAAGGTACATTTTGGTGTACTTCAAATATCTCTGGTGCATTGCCCCCAGTCAAATAATATAGGAACATCATCTGCCATATCTAATACATCCTCCAGGGGCAGTTACCTACTCCTCTTATTAATGCACAAGCCCACACGTCTCAACATATGAATGGTTGTGTTTACAAGTTAAGAGAAACCATGTTTTTGTCAGAACTGATAGACATCAACATTACCCATTCAATGAGCCAGTATCCCCACCAGAAAGCCTGTATCATCTTGGTCACTTATCGTACTGCTCTCAGTAAGATTCCAACAAGGGACAGTTGGGGTCTCCTCCTCCATAGCTGTGCTGTCTGCTGAGGCCCTCATCTCTAGCTGTATTATGTTGTTCTTTTCAGGCAAATCTTTACTCCACATGCTCTCAACAGGCTCCTCTTTGCTTTTCTTGGGAGCTTTGGTTAATGCGATTCTGAATTTCTTGAAGAAGGTAGCACTCATTTAACACAGGCTCTTTCCTTAATTGTTCTGCAGGTCTACCTCTTGTAAGTCTTTTTCCAAGTGTGTGACCCATGTGAAAAGCCCTCCCCCACTCCCACATCCTTTTATTTCCTACACTTCTGACCATTCTCCTCCTCTAACAAAATTGCACTGAGTCCTTTCCACAGGGGAACCACCAGATCTCTTACAAAAGGCCTGAAGGGGAAGAGCTCTCCAGTCCTCGACTATCTTGACTGTATTTGGAGTTCAAAAATGTGCCTCTGAAATCAGACTACTTTCATCCTTCTGAAGTCTTGTTTTATATACCAGTTTACATGTCTACAGGCTTCACATACATTAGGTTATGTAGGGGGGCTGAAGAAACAGTCTTATTTTGCACCTCAAAAATGGGTCACACTCCAATTCTAGGTAGGTTCCCAGCAGCTTACAATCATTTATTATCTCCTGCCTTTCTTCCTTCCCTGTACATGACATGTGTTTCCTGCTAGTGTAAGAGGTTGAAGGGCAACACTCCACAACTCTCTGGCTGTTCCTTCATCCTTGATGTTAGTTCAGTCATAGGCATATGCCTATAAGCCCTGACAACCCTGCCCAAGGAGCATCCTTCTCTCTCCTTTTCCCCTTCACAACCCTATGCAGTTTTCTGTCAAGGGTAAGGCTTAGATAACTCTCCATTTTGACAAGAGAGAAGAAATGTTACTGTGTGCTTCTATCAATCACCAAGTAGTCACTACATGTCTAACCTGTATCAGGCTTTGGGGACACAAAAATAAAAATCACCCGACCTTTGTCTGACTGACTGTGTAAGCAAAGCCTCATCAACAGCCTTCCTTGTTCCAAGTCACCATTTCTTTGTCTTTCTTTGCATCCTTAATGCTTAGCATCATGCATTGTACACGTGATATGCTTAAAAAATGCTGACTGACTGATTGATTGATTTTTCACTCAGGAGAAAAGATTTACCTTCTACTCCCATTAGTCAAAAGCACTTTTTTTTTCTCCCTAACCCCTTTAAAATGACTTAGCCAATCATCTGTAAAGTTATAAAATGTGTTCACCATAATACGTTAACGCTATAATAAGTGTTTAATAAAAGCTCATTGTCTGAATGACTAATTGTGCTCCACACAATCTTAAACTCTGAGAAAGCATCTCCTACAGTTCCTTGAAACTGTTGTCATGGTGGACTATTTTACCCCTAGTCCCAATCTTAGCACTGTCATAGGAAGCTGAGTGCCAGGGCAGTAAAAATAATACAGAAATGCTCCTAATCTTCAAAATACAAAGAGCATCAACTTCAGGAGGAGATAATCTTCTTGCTACCATAATGACTTTTTCTGGCTTACCCAAGTAAGTGCTAAGTATGTTGTTAGGAGGAATGACAATGATGATAATGAACAGTCACCTAGGATGGTAGGCCCTTTAACACTGTTCTGTGGATATAGATGGAGATGGATTGAGAACAAATTGCAGACTGATCCACAAATCAAGATATTCATGAGCAAGTAATCATATTCTGGAACATTCTACTAAATACCTAAAAGTTCCCTTCATTTAATCCTTTTTTTGTTTCAGAAATTCGTAAGCAGAATAGCTTCACCACAGACCCCTAATAAACACAGCAGAATCCGGAGGAGTCATGGCAGATTCTTTACCCACTCATTCTATGGTTGGGGTTGGAGGGGAAAGGTCATGGAGGGATGGAAAGAGAATCCTTTACAGCTGTCATATAAAGACTCAAGCCAAAGGAAATAGGTCATCTCCTTGGCATGTCTTCATGATGCCTAAGTCTATCCTCCAACAAGTGGGTTTCCCCACTCACCTTAACTCCTTCAAATTTTGGTACTACAACACAGTTCTCTGGTGCCAACTTAGCGTAGATTTTCAGTTTACCTTTATCTACCACCACTCAATGAATCTAATTGTAGCTTTTAGCAGGTAAACAGACAACAAACTTTATTATTTTAGATTAATTTTTAAATTCTATTTTTTTTCCAAAGAAGATTGGAGGTTCCAATTAATTAGTTTTCCTCCCTACCATGCCAGAAACCTCATCCAAGAGATCAGCAGGAATATGAATTAAAACACATTTCCTAACCACACCAAACTACAGGATTACCTAAACTATGCCAAATACTGCTGCCTTTTCTTGTCTATCAGATTTCCCAGGGAAGTAGTTTAACTAAAGTGATAATTTGCTTTAAGTTCCTTCCAAATAAAAAGTCATTTACTTCCCCTTTGAAGTTGGTACCTATTCTTAAAGAACCAAGATCTTTATTTACAGTTGTCCTTCATTTCTAAGTATTTTTTTTTAAAAGGAAAACTGGGCAATATCAAAGGCCCCCTCATCACACATTTAACTACATAACTTTCTCCTATTTAGTAACTGAATCCTCTGTGAAGTCCTCTTTGTATTGATTAATTTTATTAGTGAGGTGTGAGTTCACTAAACATAGTTTTGAGATGAATCTGTCAACAGAACACCTTAATCAATCCTCTGGCCATATAGTCAGCATATAGGCTTAGGACTTTGTCAAGATATAGTCAAGAAGAATTGGAGTTTACTTCCACATTGCTAGTGCCAATGGAAATCTTATTTCATCCTTCAAGACTTAAATAGATCTATGATGTCACATCTGAGGGTCTTTACATATGGGTATGCGAATACTAACCCAGTCACACATTCTCCTTCTATACTGTTGTTCCCTCTATTCTTCCACTAATTCTCCAAAGGGGATCTACCTACCATTCTGGAAGTCGTCTTCATTTTTTTTTGCATTCTGTAGGTACCAGTGCAGCTTTCAAACCGCCCATCTGTCATCCTTTACTCTAGCTATAAAATCAGTCCTCCTTTGCTGATCATATATTTCCTTGACAATATTCCATACCCCATGACTCATAGGTAGGCCACTACCAGAAAGATAACATAGCTACTTGTGTCCACCATGGGCCTCTCCATTACTCTCTGAGTATGTCATCACCAAATTTGATTCTTTGGATATTTCAGTATTCTAAGATGTACAAGTAAACAGCATTACTAGAACAACATTGGTGTTTAAAAAAAAGATAGACAATTTCTCACCTATGTTTGATCTTAATCATTCATTTTTCAATAACTTTTTTCAAGACATATTATCATGTGGGTTTCACTTCTCTGCAGAGTACACAGGTGAGTGAGAAGCTCTTCATCAAAACCCCAAAGTGCCACCCAATGCATGAGAGCATTACATGACCAGATGATCTCTACTATCTTTCTTAATTCTAAACTTCTTTGGAACAAGAAATAATGATGATATTCTTTCTAGCCTAGGCAATTCTATTCCCAGATTGTTGCATATTTCTAACTTACACTGAAATAGGTCAAGCAGGTTTACTACAGTATTATTAACTGTGCAAAGTAGAACACAGGCAGCTACATGGCACAGTGGATAGAGTTGTGGACCTGGAGTAAAGAAGACCTGAGTTCAAATCTGACCTCAGATACTTACTAGCTCTGTGACCCTGAGCAAGTTGCTTAATACTGTTCACCGTAGTTTCCTCACCTGGAATAGGAAGTGACAAATCTCTCTAGTACCTTTGCCAAGAAAATCCCAAATGGGGTCAGAAAGAGTTAGAAATGACTGGAAAACATCAACAGCAAAACAGAATACTACCTAGTTGTTGCGTTATCAAAAAGAAGACCTAAGAACCATACAAATCAAACTATCAAAAATTACTTTATGGAGCTAGAAAAAATAATAACAAAATTCTTCTGGAAGAACAAAATGTCCAGAATATCAAGGGAATTGATAAAAAGAAATGCAAGGGAAGTAGCCTAGCTGTACCAGATCTAAAACCATATTATAAAGCAACAATCATCAAAACCAGTTGGTAGTAGCTAAGAAATAGAATTGTGGATCAGTGGAATAGTTAGGTACACAAGACACAGTAGTCAATGACTATAGTAATCTACCATCTGATAAACCCAAAGACTCCAGCTTCTCGGATAAGAATTCACTATTGGACAAAACTTGCTGGGAAAACTGGAAAATAGTATGGCAGAAACTAGGCATAGACCAACATCTTACACTGTATGCCAAAATAAGGTCAAAATGGGTACGTGATTTAGATCTAAAGGGGGATACTATAAGCAAACTAGAATAGCAGAGGAATAGTTTACCTGTCAGATATGTGGAGAAAAAAAGAATTTATGCAAGATGGTGGCATAAAAACAACAAGGTTCCACAGCTCCCACATAGCCACCTCAAATACCCATAAAATATGACTCTAAACAAATTTTAGGGCTCCAAAACTCACAAAAAAATACAGAAAAATACATCTCCCACTGAAGGCAGCTCAGCAGGTGGGACAGAAAGGGCTCATCACAGCACACTGGGAGCCGAAAACCAGCCCAGCCTGAAACCGCGACTTGGCGCCGAAGTGGCCAGGATGAGCCACAGCTGGAGCCTTCAAGAGAGTGGATCAGCAGCAGCTGTGGAAGTTTCCAGAATTATCAAGCCATAAGAAACAAGGACAAAGTGAAAGGTCAATGGAACTCAGCTAAATTTGGGGGAGAAAAGCAGTCAAGCCAAACTGCCTCCAGGGCAAGGAAGCAGCAGAAGTTGCAGCCCTGCAGCCGCTTCCACATAGCTGCTTCAGAGCTCCCAGCCTGCAGAATGCGGAGGGGCCAAGCAATTGTTCAGAGGCTAAATGCTCTTGCATTGAGTGGCCTGGATCCAGATCTCGGTCTTGGGTGGTGGTCCTGGGGGCCATTTTCAATGAGCCAAAGCTGGTGGGGGCTGCAGCGGCCTCCTAATACTTCCAGCAGCTGTGAAAACCCCAGAAATTTGGGACAGAGCTTTCCTCTCTGGAAGCAGAGTTCCACAGAGCTAAAAAATCAAGTAATTGACTGGCAGCATGAGCAGGCAAAGGAAGCAAAGTAAGAACACCAATGCAACTTTAGATTCCTTTTTTTGGGCACAAAAAGGATCAAAGCATGGAAGAGGAGGAAGACAACACAGTCAGAACTCCCACACCAAAAACTTCCAAGAAACATGGAGATTTCCTACAAGTCATAGAGCAGCTTAAGAAGAGTTTTGAAAACCAAATAAGAGAAGTGGAGGGAAAATTGGCAAGAGAAATGAGAATGATGCAAGAAAATCATGAAAAGAAAGTCAACAACCTGACTGAAGAAAATAACACCTTAAAAATAGATTAACTCAAATGGCAAAAGAGGCCCAAAAAGCCAATGAGGAGAAGAATGCCTTAAAAAGTCAAATTTGCCAGATGGAAAAAGAATCTCAAAAGCTTTCTGAAAAGAATAATTCCTTCAGAATTAGAGTGGAGCAAATGGAAGCAAATGACTTTATGAGAAATCAAGACACTATTAAACAGATCCAAACAAATGAAAAAATAGAAGGCAATG
>CM053592.1:72255360-72300078 GCA_028646515.1 Pseudochirops corinnae | reverse complement strand
CCATGGTGGCATGCAATCAAGTATAGGATCTGTATATACTTTCACATTGGACAATAGTCTGGTTGTATAGAAGGGTTGTAACCAATGGAGTGAACAATGGGAAAGAAGAAACAAGACCAGACATGGAAAAGAAAGAGAGCATGTAGTTTGTTTCAGTCTCCACTTAAACTCTGTTCTTGCTAGATCTTTCTCTGAATATAGACATCTCCTTCCATCCTGAGTCTTTTAGAGTTGTCTTATAACCTTGTGTTGCTGAGAAGAGTCCAATTTATCAAAGTTGGTCATCACACATACATTGTGACTGTCATTGTGTACAAATTTCTCCTGGTTCTGCTCTTCTCACTTAGCATTAGTTTGTATAAGACTCTCCAGGTAAATATGAAGTCCATCTGCTCCTCATTTCTTATAGCATAATAGTATTCCATTACATTTATATACCACACAACTTGTTTAGCCATTCCCCAATTGATGGGCATCCCCTTAATTTCCTATTTTTTGCTACCACAAAGAGAGCTGCAATAAATATTTTTGTATATATGGGTCTTCCACTTCTCTGATCTCTTTGGGATACAACCCCAGAAGTGGTATCCCTGGGTCAAAGGGTATGCAATTATTTATACCCCTTTGGGCATAGTTCCAGATTGCTCTCCAGAATGGTTGTATGTGTTCACAACTCCACCAACAATGCATTAATGTTCCAATTTTTCCATATCCTTTTCAGAATTTGTCATTTTCCTGTTTTGTCATCTTAGCCCATCTGACTGGTGAGATGTGGTACCTCAGAATTGTTTTGATTTGCATTTCTCAAATCGATAGTTATATGTTTTTTAATAGCTAACAATTGATTCTTATAGCTTTTGGTCATGTATATTTTGGTTAGTTGTGTAAACATATACACGTGTATACACATATGTGTATAAATATACATGCATATAATAGCCAACAGAGATCATTGAAAATGAGAAATTTTTTGTTCCATCTTTCCCTTCTTAACCTACTTGCATTCATTTTGTTCAAGCAAAAGCTCTTCAATTCCTTGTAAACAAATTATTTACTTTATGCTTTGTAATTTTCTCCATTTCCTATGGATAAGATTTTCTTATGAAAAGTACTTGATCTGTCGCTGTTCTAATTTTTTAAATTATAACTTTAATGTTCAAGTTGCACATTCCTTTTGAGTTTATTGCTGGATATGATGTAAGATGTTGGTCTAATCCTAATTTCTACCAGAGTGCTTTTCATTTTTCCAGCAATTATTGTCAAAAAGGGAATGCTTTTCTAGGTAATTAATGTTTTTAAGTTTATTAAACACTAAGTTATTGAATTCAATTACTTCTGATTCTCCCTTTTTCTAATCTATTCTGTTGAAATTATCTATTTTCTAATGAATAGCAAATGGATTTATTGATAACTGCTTTATAAAATAGATTTAGGCTTGGAAGTGCTATTAAGGCAAATTTTTCACAAATAAGTTATAAAACATTCACCTTACAATCTGACACTAGAATTTGGAAACAACATGGGATAGACAAAATAAAATCTAACATTTTATTTGAATTTCTGAAATTGATTGAGAGGGACTTTTCAAAATGAGTTAGATCTCGGTGAGTGAGAATGGGCATTCTTCGAACTTAATTTTTTGTATAGTAACCAGTTGGTATTGATTCCATACCTATTGTTCTTTGTTACTATGCTCATTGTCAACTGGAGGACTTCCCTTTTCTTCCTGCAGAGACCAGGTGGAGAGAAGTACTGCTGGGATTGTTCTTCACTTGTTAATGATTTTTGTTTACTCCCTTGGCCCAGGCAGAGAGCACTCTCATCTGTCTGCTGGTAGACTTGGCTTATTGGATTATTCATTCACCATAGGAAAATCTGTTCAACCCTACTTCAGTCAGAGAAGGATGAAAACAGAGAAAAATGAAAATAAAATGAAGGCAGATTTTCTCCTACACCAGGTTGCATGGTATTGCATGGATATTCCAATTGCATGGTAATGGAGTTTTTTTAAAGGGAGATGTCTTAAGGTTGTCACATCTTTGACTATCCTTTTGTGTTCCTCTCCAGAGCTTTTTCCCAGGGATGCCCCATGGGTGTTTGTGCTTTCCTTAGGTGATACTTTATAAGAATAAACTTGTCATACAGAGTCTATATTTTTTCTGTGTAACAAAACATTAGAAATTCTGTAATATAGCTGCTCTTATCCTATAAAAGCCTGTCAAAAAGGATAAATCAAGGAAAAATATAAACAACGTGTACATCAAAAGATGAACCCTGGAAGTTTCCCTAGAAGTGATGTGTTCAAAAACAAAGTGGTAAATTCCGACCTTAGGGTACTGGGCTTTTTACTAAGGTTCCAGTATTGTTGTAGAGAGTGGGCAAGTGGAGTGTTATGCTTTTGAGTAAAAGTGAACAAACCTAGTGTTGAAGGAACCATGAGTCAGACATGTCAAAAGCACTATAAAAATCTATTTATAAATATTTTCCAAGCAGGATGCCTTCCCAAAATTGTAGGAGAAAGGGGCTTTGGTTTGGGTTTTGTATTTACTATGTAAATGTATGACCATAATATAGGTAGTAAAAATGATATTAATCCCCGGTAATAATGAGCAATCACTTTAATTAAAGACTCCACATTCCAATATGAGTCTCTGGTGAACTTTAAAATGTTTTATCTTTTGAGGATTCTTCTTTGTAGGAAAAAATAAAAGGTGCTAATTTCATGTGGTAGATAGAACCCTGGATTTGGTGTTAGACCTTGTTTCAAATCTGAATTTTGTTCCTCTCTGTGTGACTGTGTGAAGCACTTGCCTTGTCTGTGCCTTACTTGCCTGTTTTGTATGTAGTACTTCACCCTTGAAGCTCCCCCTGAGAATTCTGGCTTGAAAATCCCTTGCAACTTTCCCCTAGTTTGACCTTGGCTATTTGAGGGTAATCAGTTTTTCAAATCATAGCTTAATTACCCCACTCATGTAACACTTCTATTTATAGACCTTACAAAAGCTAGAAATTCAATAACAATTGCCATTGTTATTGTTAATAATTAAATAAGGCATAAAAGCTGCAAATAAATCAATGAATGAAGACATCAAAAACTACATAGATAACAGGGGAGCTTCAAGTTACAGAATCTTTTTCTTCAACCATATAGATATGGGAACAACCTCTTATAGGTTTCAAGGGAATGATAATCAAATACTCCAGTATATTGGGGAGAAGCACATATTCATGATATGTTAAAAAACCTTGGCTTGCCTCCCTGGTCATCAAAATTCTATTGGGATTGGAATTCAGAAAAGTTTAGCCATTTCCCCACATTTTCCATTGTGCCCCAAGCTGCAGGCTGCCCCTTGCCCTCTCAGGTTCTATTCACCCAGATACCCCTCTGAGGTCTCAGTTTTTGAAACCTCTGTCTTTCAGAAGACTCCTGACCCCTTCATCTGGCGATACCACTACTTTAAGGTCAAATATATAGTTCTTAGAAAATATACTCTGGGGACTTTTTGCCAGTGGTGATCTATAAAGTTTTTTATAGTTCTAAATCCTAGGAACTTAAAATGGTTTCATTTATGCAGGACCACATTTGTGTGCCTGCCCTGTGTTGAGATGTTGAACTCACTGGGCAGAAAATAGCATAAAAATAAATTGGGAACAATGACATTTAAACAAAATCAAATTAAATTTAAAATGTCATAAAGAATTCGTGAGATTTGATTGAAGAGAAACGAGAAGACATTCCCAAACTATTCTTTGGTAGAGGTGAGAGGTCCACAGGTTTTACACATTGCATATGTTTTCAGACTTTCTCAATGTGTGGTCAGTTATACTTATTTCTTTTGTCTCTAAAAACCCCAAACCACTATTTGTCAGATAGGATGGCTCTCATGGAGTGAAGGTCAGGGAAAGGATGAATACATGGGAAACTTTGATAATGTAAGAAACAGAAAACGTCAATTAAAAAATTATTTTTAAAAATTTGAAAAGTAGATGGCAATCTGTTATGTTGTGAATTCATGCTGTGTAGACAGTAAATCCATGCAATTCAGGATTTGAATCTGATATTAGATTTGTGCATTTGAATACTTCTTAGTTAACCACCCCTACAGTTTTTCTTAATAACTTCCAGCATCCACTGTGTGTTTGCATATGCATGCATGTGTGCATGCACACATACTGCAGGCCTAACATATTCAGTTATCAATTAATCATTAAGCTTATATCATAAACCAGCTGTGTGCCAGGCACTGTTTTGAAGGCTAAGGATACAAAGACAAAAGTAAAACAGCTTCTGCCCTTTAGAGGCTTACAGTCTAGAGCCAAGACAAGTACATGTAGGGACATATATAAAATAGATACAAGAAAATTGTTGGGGGCAGGGTAGAACCAGTTGTTGGAGGGATCAAGATAGGCTTCATGTAGAAGGTAGCTCTTCAGCTGGATTTTGAAGGAAGCCAAGGATTCTCAGAGGGAGAGAAGAGGGAAGACATTCAGGCATGGAGTACAGTCAGGACAAAGAGTCAGAGGGAGGAAGATGGAATGCCAGTCTTACTGAGCAGTAGAGTGGGGAAAGGGGTATAATAAGGCTGGAAAGGTAGGTTGGACTCAAGTTGTGAAGGACACCAAACAGAAGAGTTTACACTTGATCCTAAAGATAAGAAGGTAGTTGCTCCAATTTGCTTACAGGAGTAAGAAAGTCAGAACTGATTTTGAGGAAAATGACTTGCTGCCTACCTAAAACATGGCTAGAGACATGAAGTAGGGAGAGCAATCTGTGGTCCAGTCAAACCTGGGCCATAGTCCAGGTGAGAGACCTTTAGGGCCTGATTTAGGGCCATGATGATGTGAGCCCAGAGAAGGGAGTGTATGTGACAGGAGATGTGGATGGTGAAATGATAAGATTTAAGAAGTGAATCCATGTCTTGGGTGAGTGAGGGTAAGTAGTAAATAGTGACCCTCAGGTTACAAACTTGAGTGGCTGGGAGAATGGGGCTGCTTTGACAGAAATTGGAAAGTTGGGAAGACAGATGGGTTTGGGGGAAAACGAATTGAATCTAGCTCTAGATATGTTCAATACTTTTGGGACATCCATTTTGAAATGCCCAATAAACAGTGATATGAGACTGGAGCTCAGAAGAGAAACTGGGACTGAATATATAAATCTGGGAGCCATCAGCATGTGGATGTTGTTCATTCATTTCAGTCGTGTCCAACTCTTCATGACCTCATTTGGAGTTTTCATGGCAAATACAGTGGAGTGGTTTGCCATTTCTTTCTCTTGCACATTTTACAGATGAAGAAATTGAGGCAAACAGGATTGACTTGTCCAGGGTCACATAGCTAGTGAATGTCTGAGACCATATTTGAACTCAGGTCTTCCTGAATCCAGACCCCATGCACTGTACCACCTCTCTACCCTATATCCTAATTCACTGGCGTAGATGCTCTAGTCATCAGTGTAGATGTTAACTAAATCTATGAGGACATATGAGGTTGCCAGGAAAGGGAAGATAACAGAAGAAAGCTTGTTTAGAACCTGAAGGAGTAGATCCACATTTAGGGGTCACATATGGATGACACATCAACGGAGGAGTGTCCTAGAAGGATAATATGGTTAGTGGCGCCAAATGCTACCAAAAAGATCCAGGGTGGGAATTGAGAAAGAGGGACAGCTTCCCGAAAGTCCTTTTGATGTGTCGTCAGCAGAACTGGCTTCAGAACTGGTCCTGTTATTTGTTTGCTACTTCTGTGACCTCTTAGAGCAAGTCACCTGACCTGCCGGGGCCCCCATTTCATCTCTGTAAAATGAGGTTGTTGGAATGGCTGACTCCTAAGATTCATTCCAACCTCGACATTCAGTGATTTACCATCTTGCTTTTCTGTTGTAACATCAAATCTATGGTTCTCTGCTGGCAGCTTTGGCCATTAAAGAGATTTAGAATTTTTTTTTTCAACTTAATTTATATTTTCTTATTTTATGATTGTACATAGCGGTAAGGTAATCTTCACAGAATAGAATAACAGGCTAGCAAATATAATAGAATCCAAGAATTAATGGGTAAAGTAATTACATATGACCTCAATTTTAGACTTAATGAGCTTGATTCTCATCTAGTATAACTAGAAAAACATTGTATAAAAATTCAGTTATCAAGGATGAAATTAGTCCATGAATAGTAAAAGACGTTGAAGTTAAATTTACAAATGAGTCTAAAATAATATTTGTAAGGATACAAAGAAAGCAGTATGAAACAGAGATAATAGTACTGGGGAGATCCAGGTTCAATTCCTTGATCTGGCACTTGCTTTATGACCTTGGGCAAGTCTCTTCACTATTCTGGGCTTTAGTTTCCTCTCATGGAAAATGTAGTAGTTGAGCTAGAGTATCTCAAAGAGTTTTGCCCTTTTGACAAGCTAGGACTCCTAGCTTAAACTGTGAGTCACCAGGCACAGGTGCCAGAATTCAATTCAACTCAACAAATATTTATTAAGCTCTTATTAAGTGGAAGGCATCAAAAAGGCACTGGAAATTTGATTACATAAATGAAAAGAAGTTCTTGCCTCAAGGAGAGCAGCCTAGTAGAGTGAGTCATAGACTTGGATTCAGAAAGAAATGGATTCATAATCATGCCTGTGATATTTTTTTAGCCATGACCTAGAAAATCACTAAAACTCATTGATTCTCAATCTTTTTATCTCTAAAATGGGGATAATAATGTTTGGAGTAGCTCTTCCAAGGACTGTTTGAAGTCTCCACAGAGATAATACGTACAAAAACACTTTGCAAACTTTAAAAGGCTTCATAAATGACAGTTATCCTATTTATTACTGGAGAATACAATCTAGTAACATGGAAGTCAAACACCTCTTTGAATGACTTCATGTAGTTGTGACTGATGTGCTACAAAACCATCTACAATGTAATTGCTCTTCCTAAGTTCTTTTGGATCCTTCAGTGAATTCACTTCCCTGGTAACAACCAGAATGCCAGGACTATTTTTTAATGCGAATGGCTCATTGTTCACATGAGCAAAGTCAAACTATCCTGAAAGTTCTTCTGTTCTCTATCACAATTTCATTTAACTTCCCTTCCTCACAATTTCCTACCTCCCACTAGGGAAATGTTTTCCATCTAGGAGTTAACCTTGTGAGGTTAGCTTGCCTAGACTCTTCATTTGACTCTTTGACCACAGCACAATGAATGGCCATAGTGGATGATGGTCTTGGTGCAGAGGACTTCTGTGGATCATAGGAGCTGACTTCCATCAGGTCACCAGTCTCAGGAATTCCCACAAACTTGTGGTTGCCTCATAGTCTCCCATGGAGCATCAAACAAGAAAGTATCTATGGTGCTGTTGATTCTTCAGAATCTCATGATAGGGAACAACAGAGGTCAAGTGTTTGCTTCTGGTGGTGATAGCACCCTTGTTAGGATAACACCATGACCAGAAGTTTGAATTGGAGAGGCCATTCTTGGGAAGAACCTAGTACTATTCTGGAATCTCATGGGGGTTGCTGGAAGTTTGCCTAAACAGCGGTATGGATGATTGGGACAAGAGTTCAAAATGGCACAGGCAGGAAATATGCCAGATTAAAATAAAGGTCAAAGTAGAGTTTAGGCTGTTAGAATTTAAAAAGGAGTTCACATGAGTCTGTAAGCCAAATTAAGCCAAAATTCACACACACACACACACACACACACACATACACACACGACCACATTCACTTAGTTTATGTCGATAAACATTCATTAAGTCCCTACGATGAGGGACCTCATAGTCTAATGTGGGAGAGGGGAATATAAAATGCAAGCAACTATTTGCAAACAAGATACATATAGGATAAATTAGTGGTAACCTTAGGGGGAAATGCTGATGGGTATTAGAAAATGTTTCTTGCAGAAAATAGGATTTAACTGGGATCTCAGGGAAGGAGAGTGAGTGTCTCCTATTGAGATGGAGTGCCTGTGTGAGGAAGAGCAAGGCAGACAGTAAGGGACAGGGTGGCAGCCACATTTCTGTAATTTTGTTTTTCCTTATCTCTGCACGTGAATTTCCTCCCAGTAGAAAGTAAGCTTCTCAAGGGGAAGGACTTTTTCATTTTGTCTTTGTGTCTCCAGTGCTCATCCTGGAGTATCTACCACATGGTAAATGCTTCATATATTTGTTGAACTTAACTGAAGATTGCTTGAGGTAGGAGATATTACTAATAAAATAGCTTAGGGTGGAGGCAGGGAGAGAAGAAAAAGCTTCATGTAGGAGGCCACCCATAAACTGGCCCTTGAAGGAACTTACAGCTTCTAAAAGAACAATAGGGTTAGAGCTGGTGTGTTGTTGTCGCTGTTGGTTAGAAGGGTATAGTCAGATTGGCTTAGATGACAAAACAGGAAAATGACAAGTGCTGGAGAGGATGTGGAAAAATTGGAACACTAATGCATTGTTGGTGGAGCTGTGAACTGATACAACCATTCTGGAGAGCAATCTGGAACCATGCCCAAAGGGCTATAAATAATTGCATACCCTTTGACCCAGTAATACCACTTCTGGGGTTGTATCCCAAAGAGATCACAGAAGTGGGAGGAAGACCCATATGTACAAAAATATTTATTGCAGCTCTCTTTGTGGTGGTAAAAAAACTGGAAATTAAGGGGATGCTCATCAACTGGGGAATGGCTAAACAAGTTGTGGTATAGGAATGTAATGCAATACTATTGTGCTATAAGAAACAGGGAGAAGACGGTCTTCATATTCACCTGGAGAGGCTTATACAAACTTATGCTAAGTGAGAAGTGCAGAACCAGGAAAAATTTGTACACAATCACAGACACATCGTATGTGTGACAACCAACTTTGATAAACTGGACTCTTCTCAGCAACGCGCAGTTATAAGACAATTCTACAAGTCCCAGGATGGAAGGCGATACCTACATTCAGAGAAGGATCTCGAAAGAACAGGGTTCAAATGGAGATTGAAGCAATACATGCTTTCATTCTTTTCCACGTTTGGTTTTGTTTCTTTTTTCCCATTGTTCACTCCCTTGGTTAACAATCCTTCTATACAACCAGACTAATGTACAATGTGAAAGTATTTGCAGATCCTATACTGGATTGCATGCCGCCATGGGGGGCGGGGCAGAGAAAGGAGGGGAGAGAATTTGAAACTCAAGGGATTGTGGAACTGAATCTTGTAAACTAAAAGTAAATAAAGAAGTCAATGAAAAAAATAAACTTATGAAAGTGATGGGGAAAATAAAGGAAAGTAAAAAAAAAAAAAAGAAGGGTATAGGGAGTTTATTCCAGGTGTAGGGCACTGGTAAAGACACGAAAATGGGAAATGGAGGGTTTCGATTGGGGAATTGCAAATAAACCTGTGAAATACCTGGAAGGCCTTGGTATGAATTATGTCTTCCAAGTTAGTCTGGAGTTAGATCATGAAATGCTTTAAATGCCTCTTTGAACAGTTTGCACTTTCTTTGGAGGTCACACCAAGCCACTGAAAATTCCTGAGTGTGGGAGTGACTTGCTCGGACCTGTGCTTTAAGGAAGAGGCTCCCTTTAAAAATTTTCTAAACATTCACATTTCCAGTAGAGTTTTCCCCTATTTCCATTCTCATGAGCCCCCTGACAGGCAATAATTGCCCTTCTGGTTACCTTGGCTCCTTAATCCTCCCTGTTCAGTCAGATTATTAGAGCACATATAAAATATACAACCCCCTCTTGCCTTTAAATTTCCCTAGTAAGTATGATCCCTTTCCATCATTATGACATGCAACCATATTGTTATGTAGATGTCATCTTTTGTCTGATTACTTCCAATAATTTTTGGCCAGAGAAAGAAAGAAAACTCAAGTCACAGAATGAGAATGAGTGTGTGAAACTGCCACCTGCCCACATGCTGTTCTCTATATTGCCTTGCCTGGAAATCATGTTAATTTGATCCACCCTGGCAAGGCAAGGTGGAGAAAAATGAGTGATTATGGCCTCCCCCAGGGCTTTCGGTGGGATTTATTTTGTGGGTAGCTATTTTAACAGATGACTTAATCAGGGTCATTTTCTTTCTTGTCTGCACTGTTGCCTGTGAACTCCATGAGACATTGTGTGTATGAAAGAGATACTTAGTATCTGGAATGGTTCCAGAACTTAACTTTTTTTTCTTTATAAGATAAAATGGTTTGGAATTAGAAGCAGAACCCTCTCTCATTCCATTGGTGACAATCATTTTCCCAGATACCTGGCTGGTTCCAGTGCTGGCTGACTGCAGGGATGCTGCTACTCTTGGGAGTTTTCTTGTAGGGATATACTGGATACTCTACCTGATACCAGTGATAGATTGGGAGGAAATGTGGGGACCAGAGAGTGTGCAGGTATCGTCATCTACTTGTCTCCTATAGTGGCTATTAGGGAAGGATTAGGAACGTGGCAGTAGAGGAAGAGTTGGATAATTGGAACTGAAGGGCCAAAGTGGGTATTTCCTGGGCTTACTCATAACTCTGGGCAAACTTCCCCCTAAAGAAAGGCTTGCTTTTTCTTATACTGTGTTGCGATGCTAGTATATGGCTATGCAGTGATGATATATGGAACATGATCATCTCTAAAGAATTAGAACTGAGTATGACTCAGGTAATGGAGAGGTGCTTAGTATGTGTGAGAAGGCCATGATGAATTGCTAACAAAGAGTTCTAAAGGTGAATCAGAGTAAAGGATGGAATGAAAGAAAAGCATGAATGAAAAAAAAAAGGCCCTGTCATATGATGAGAGTCCGAAATAACTTCTAGACAGGTGGTTGGCTCTTCTGATATACTTGAGATATAGGACAAAGTGAGCAAGGTCCTCTAGCATGTTAGATGGACCTGTAGTGTCAAATTTATGAGAAAAAACGAAGACAAGTTACAAAGAATGGATAAGTGGCAATGGGCTACAATCTGCATCACTGGGGATCTACTTGTCTACTAACATTTACTTGTCTACTAACATCTACTAACATCTACTTGATCTACTAACATCAAGAATCTACTTGTCTGTTTTGGTCACTGGCAGGCTGTCCTTGAATTTTCCAGCAATGGGGTATCAGTCACAATACGAGGTACACAAAGTAGGATACCTGCAACACTGGCAGCTGCCATTTTGGTAGTTTATCCCTCTTGCTTCTTTCTTTTAACCCCTATGGCACTTCCTGTTTGCCTTATGTAATTCCTATCTTATCAAGGCTTAGCTCCCTATCCTCCTCCTTGGTCCCCTAATTGTTAGTGTTCACTCCCACCCCTCTGAAATGCCCCCAGAAATTTCATTGTATTCCATATATTTTTAAAATTTACCTATCTGTGTACACATAGGTTCCCCAAGTAGAGTCTAAGCCAGTTAAGAACATGTATTTTTCAATTTGTCTTTTGATCCACAGGGTTTAACACAACGCCCTGAATATAGTAGGTATTTAGTAAATACTTGTTGATTTGATGTGAAATGGTCATCCTGGGAAGTTTGGAACCAATGGAGAGGAGATGGAGTGCTACGAATGAGGAACAAAAAGAAAGTCAGTTTAACTAGACTGTAGAGTGGGGAAATGGGGTGATGAGTCTGGAAAGGAAAGTCAGAGTTAGGTTGTGACTGACTTTTAAAGGCAAACAGAGTTTATATTTGATCCTCGAGGAGCCTAGATGGAGAAAGTAGTTTATAGATAGAGGAGTGACTTGTTCAGTCCTGTGCTTCAGGAAAATAACTTTTGCAAGAGTATGAAAAATGTGTTGGAATACACAGAGTCTTGGGGCAAGAAACAAACTAGGAGGCATTGGCAATAGTCCAAGCCAGAGGTGATGAGGTCCTGAACTATGGTTGTGGCCAAATGAATAATTAAAGGAGGGATAGATAGAAATGACATATGGGGTGAGTGAGATTGATGTGGTGGTAATGTCAAGGCTTAGAACTTGAAAGCCTGGAAAACCAGTGGTGCCCTTCACAAAAATTGGGTGGTTAGCAAGTGGGGAAGGTTTTGGGGAAAAGAAAATGATTTCTGTTTGGAACATAGTGAGTTTGTGATGTCTGTAACAATTCAGTTTGAAATGTCTAATTGGCAGTTGTAGATATGGGGCTGGAGCTTGGGAAAGAGACCGATTCTGGATGTATAAATTTCAACAAAGAGATGATGATTAAACACATGTGAACTGATAGGGTCACCAAGTGAAAGAGAGAGTTTTCCCCAGGTTTTTCAGAAACCATCTTACTCGTTATTTCTTATAGCACAATAATATTCCATCACACTCATATACAACAGCTTGTTTAGCTATTACCCAATTGATGGGCATCCTCCCAATTTCTTATTCTTTGCCATCACAAAAAGAGCTGTTATAAATATTTTGTCCAAAAAGTCCTTTTCCTTTTATTTTTTTTAATCTCCTTGGAATACAGGCCTAGTAGTGGGTTTGCTGGGTCAAAGGTACTGGTATACACAGTTTGATTGCCCTTTGTTCTCCAGAATGGTTGGATAAGTTTAAAAGTATACCAACAGTGTATAAGTGAGGCTGATGACCTTGTACAGCCCTTCCTCACTCAAATCTGAGACAACTGCAAGTCATCTCATCGCTCCCTGATGTCATGGTCCTCTTCAAAAACAAAGGACAAACACAATTAGTGTCACAGTTTTCTCATGTCCTTTCCAATGTTTATCATTTTGTTTTTCTGTTATATTAGCCAATCTAATAGGTGTGAGGTGATATTTCAGAGTTGCTTTAATTTGCATTTCCCTAATCAAAAGTGATGTATAACATTTTTTATGTAACTATAGATAGCTTTTATTTCTTCATCTGAAAAGTGCCTTCATGTCCTTTGACTATGTATCAATTGGGGAATGGCTTGTGTTCTTATAATTAGTTCTTATGAGTTAAGAAAACTTGAGACTCAGGGCTCTATATATTTGAGAAATGAGGCCTTTATCAGAGACATTTGTTATAAAGAAATTTTTCCCAGCTTTCTGTTTTCCTTCTAATTTTGGCTGTGTTGTTTTTGTTTGTGCAAAACCTTTTAAATTTAACATAATAAAAATTATTCATTTACATCTTGTAATGCTTGCTATCTTTTGTTTGGTCATAAATTCTTCTCTTATCCATAAATCTGACAGGAAAACTATTTCATACTCCCTAATTTGCCCATGGTATCACCCTTTATGTCTAAATTACATGTCTATTTTGATCTTATCTCGGTATATAGTGTGAAATGTTGGTCTATACTGAGTTTCTGACCAACTGTTTTCCAGTTTTCCCAGCAGTTTTTGTCAAATAGGGAGTTCTTGTCCCAAAAGCTGGAATCTTTAGGTGTATTGAACATTAGATTACTATGGTCATTTTTTGGTTTTGTTGTTCTATTTTTTCAGTCATGTTTAACTCTTCAAAACTCCATTCAAGATTTCTTGGAAAAGATTCTAGAATGGTTTGCCATTTCCTTTTCTAGCTCATTTTATACATGAGGAACTAAGGCAAATAGGATTAAGTGACTTGCTCAGGGTCACACAAATAGTAAGTGTTTAAGGCCAGATTTGTATTCCAGAAGATGAGTTTTACTGACTCTGGGCCAAGCACTCTATCCACTGAACCACCTAGCTGCCCTATGGTCATTTTTGTTGTGTACCTAATCCATCCCACTGACCCACTACTCTATTTCTTAGCCAATGCTAGATTGTTTTGATGATTATTGCTTTTTAATACAGGTTGAGATTGGGTACAGCTTGATTTCTGTATATTTCAAAGCCAGAAAAGAAGCATTTGTTGTTATATGTTTTACATTTCATCTTTTAACCAGCATCTGTCTGTCTTTGTTGCAAACAGGGCTGAAAGGTTATGGGTGTTTATTTTACAACTAAGTTCATAAGATCCTTGGATCATAAACTTAAGAGTGTAAAACATTCTCGAGGTCATCACCTGCTTTCTGTAGATGAGGAAAGTAGAGTTCAAAGAGGTGTCAGGACTTGCCCTTAGTCAACCAATTACTTCTGTATTGAGTGGCTAATATATGAGGATGCGTCATTACTGATCCCCGTGGCAGAAAATTTTATGTACAATTGATGGTTTGTTTTTTTTACCCAGTCAGAAATATTTTCAGATTTCTTGGATAATAAGTGAAGCTTTTTTCTGTTAAGGCTGATTACTTATACTTCTAGTAGTTTAGTGTGTGCTTAACCTTAGCAGGGTGCTGATTACATTGATTTCCTTGTTCCTCTTTGTAGTGTAATTATATCCTTATTTCAGCTAGTGCATAGGGTGTTGTTAACAGGGTGCAACAAAATCATTGGGCCGAACAGGTTGATAAAGCAATCATCACTTCAAGAACTATATTTTTTCCCCCAAAGGTGTGTGTTTGTACATGCATGTGCATGTGGGTAGAGATGGGAAAAGAAAGGCATTAAGACCAAAAGGTCTTCCACAAACCATCAACACCACAGGGATTAACAGAAGGTGGCAAGGACATGTTGTAACTTGTGGAATCATCTTGAAAATATTGTTTTTTAAGAGACAAAAGATATATTGTGGTCAGTGTTATGAGTATTTATTACAGAGATAGAGTTGTGAGACTTGGGAATATAATCAAGTTGACTTGCTTTAGTCATATATTTAAGAACATGATAGAAATACATCATGATCTTTTCATCAATTGAGAGAAGTATTCTGTGAGGCACTAAGACAGAGTTCTTTATGATTTGGTTTGGTCTCTTATTTATATTTTACACAGAATAAACATATTCACTTGACAGAAAGTGTGGTGAATTGAGTAGATTTCTGCCTGAAATCAGGAAAAGCTATGTTAGAATTCCACCTTAGAAACTTGTTAGCCACATAGTTAATTAATTTCTCTCAGACTCAGTTTCCTCATCTGTAAAATGAGTGTAATTAGCTATGATAATTATCTTACAAGATTATTATGAAACTCAAGAGAGATATGTAAAAAGCTTTGTAAACATTAAAATAATATATCAATTATTCACATACATTCAGATATATATATTCAATCATTGTTCATTAGATCATGAAAACTGTGTAAATCCCATTGCTAAATTTTTACTAGAAGTACTAAATGATGTTAACAAAATAAGGGGTTAGGACACTCAGTATCTAAATTCCATTCCAATTGTAAATTCTATGATCAATTTTTTTTTCTTTAAGCTGACCTCCACCTAGCCACATAGCTCTCAGTCATTCACTAACAACCACAATTAATAAGCTCTGACGATCCTAAACAATCCATGTATCTTCAATACAAATTAAGTTATTTCTGGGAAGAAATAGCTGGTCTCCAGGGAGACCACAGCTTTACTATTTTTCAGTCAAGCAAATTGAGTGCTGAGTGTTTGTTATCCATCCAACATCTTCCATTTTCATTTTCCATTCTCTTTTGAACCCCTTGAAAACTTGCTTTTCTTCCCATGTTTCTATTAAAATTCTCTCTTGATGTCCACCAATAACCTCATCACCAAATCCAACAGGCTTGTCTTGGTTCTTATTAGCTTCTCTCCAATTTCACAGTACTGGCCATTTCTTTAAATTCTTTCCTTCCACCATTATTCTTATGTGAGTGGGAGCACTTGGTGTCATTTTTAATCTTTCTCTTTCCTCCTCTAGGTCCCTCTCCTCTGCTCATTGCAAGGTCTCTTCTGCTCTTCCCCATTTCTTCCTCTTGATTCAAATTGTCTTGAATTCTGCTCAGGACTGTTACATTAGCCTGCTAAGTGCTACCCCTGCCTCTCATTTCTTACTGTTACTAGACCACTTTCCTCAGCATTAACCTCTGTTATTCAAGTTCTGACTGTAGCATTCCCCTCCTCAGAAATGTTCCACAACTCCTCATTTCCTACAGAATAAAATTCAGCTTCCTTAGCAGAGATTTTGAGACCCTTGTGATCCAGCCCCAATCAGTCCTTCCGGACATATTTCTTATTCCTTCCCTTCATCTACACTATATAAGCACTAAATTGGACTATTCAACTTTGCTATTTCTGGGGCAGAAATGAACAACAAACCTAGATAATGGAGAAATAGGTACACGATAAGTGCCTATACTGGGAGGGCTCAGGCTACTGGACTTCTTGACCAGACTAGATCTGAGCTGCAGCAGAGCTAAAGTGGATTGGATGTCTGTGGTATGACCGACATTGATTAGAGTGAGTTGCCTGGAGGGGGACTTCCAGCCTGCCTTGTGTGTGGTTGTGATTTGTCCTTCGTTCTCAAAGAGGACCATGAAGTCTTGAAGAGGACGTGACAGTACTTTCAATGGAATTGGATTTGAGTGAGGGAGGGCTGTGAAAAGTCACCAGTTTCACTTTCTCCTCCACAGTCATCTGGATCCAGTGGCCAGATATGGATCATGACAACTGGAGATATCCAAGGATGTAGTAGGAGACCTTGGCCTTTTTAAGCGAAGGTCTTTCTGAGCCAGGATGCCTAAGGAGGTGTGAGATAGTCTAGGTCATAAGTGGAGCAGGTCAAAGTTTTGGGTCTATCAGCAACAGGCTATCCCATGGAACCCACTATATTTCCAGCCTAGGAGAGACAGGCTATCATTAGAGTCTGAAGTCCCAGGTTCAGATCTTTTCTCTGCCACTTAAAACCTATGTGGCATGTCACTGAAACTCCCTAGACCTCAGTTTCTTCTTTGTAAAATGAGGGGGTTGGTCTAGATGGCTTTCATTCATATGGAAATACAGCGTCTTCTGTGGAAATGAGAAAGAAAAATTGGCCATGCTGGAGGAAGCAACAATCAATACTCTGCCTTGCACATACTTGTAAAGGCTCTTCTCATTCTCCATCACAAACCAAGGATTTTCATATCGAAGTCCAGATGTGCCAGTGAGATTTAAGAAGGTAGGAGAGGGAGCCCTTTTCTCCCCTCCATCCTTGGAAGGGTTCAATACTGTGGATTCTGAAAGGCAGGTGCCAGAAAAGTAAGCTTATTGTGACTTACATAGCTATTTTTCAGCACAAACTGGAATGAGTTCTCTTGGGCCTTTACCATGGGAAGATATGTGAGCAGTTTACAGAGTAGATGGCAAATAGCACAAGAAACTTGCAGCTGCTCTTATTACTTGGTAAGATCTATTTATGGATAAGGACAAAATTAGAATTAAACTCATGTGGTTTATTACCTAAGTAGCCACAATTTTGACCTTGCTGAGGTTTAGAGGCCACAGACCCAAGAAGTTACCAGAGCTAAAATGTGGAGCCTAGCATGGAGGATGGGTAGCTAGGTGGTACAATAGAGCACTGGGCCTGAAATCAGGAGGACCCAAGTTCAAATGTGACCTCAGACACTAACTGTGCGACCCTGGGCAAGTCACTTAACCTTGTTTGCCTCAGTTTCCTCATCTGTAAGATGAGCTGGAGAAGGACATGGAAAAACCACTCCAGTATCCTTGCCAAGAAAACCCCAAATGGGGTCACCAAGAGTCAGACACGCCTGAAATGACTAGACCACAACAAAAAGTGTAGCATAGTAGAAAGAACACTGCATTTGAATGGCAGAAGATCACAAATCCTAGTTCTGTTATTCATATAGCATTGGAAGGGTCCTGGTATTCTTCTATGTAAAATGAGGGAGGGAGTTAGGGTAGGTGATCTCTGTGGGTCCTTCCATATACCATCCCATAAACTCATGAACTTAATAGCACAATCTTGACTTCAATCATGCATGCATGGCCCCATGTGCACTCACACGCACAATACACACACACACACATACAAATGAACATATACTAGTGATGTAAAAAAGCCCGGAGTACTAATATAGTGGGATTTACCCCCTTATCGCATTATGCTTAAGAACCTGTAAAACTGCTGCTAATTTTCCTAATTACTGTTTCAGATCTGACCTACAGAATAGAATATTCAATGGGCATAGGACAGGAGTTCATGACCTTTTTGTGTCATGGACCCCTCTGGCAATCTAGTGAAGCCTGTGGATCCCTATTTGCTTTCAAAGGCATACGAGGAAATGCAGAGTATTACAAAGGAAACAAATAACAGAATTGTTAAATTACAGATTTATATATATGAAGAAAGTAAGGCTCAGAGAGGTGCATACTCACACACGCAAATGTACATTTATGGACTCCAAGTTAAGAATTCCTGCTCTATGGAGAAGAGGAGCTTGAGTAGTTCTAAGACAGATTTATGAATCATTAGTGCAGAGAGTTCTCAGTGTAGACATTTCTTGTACAAATGCATATCAACATCTTCTTTCTGCAATTTACAATTCAAGTGAGTTGATTGGGCTCATGGAGAGGCTAAATAATTTACCTTGTGGTCACATAGCTAATACATGTGGACTGTCTTTCAAAAGCAGGCCTCAAACCCAGGTTTTCCTGACTCCAAAAGCAGACCTCAATACTTCTTAAAAACCAGAAACGCTATTGCCAAAGCCAGTTCTCTTTATGCCAGTGAGGATTTTAGGTTTTTTAAGATCACTTAATGGTAAATCAACCTGATGCAAGGCAAAAACAAGGTTGGGTTTTTTTTTTTTCTTTTAAGAGACATTTAAAATCCAATTGACAAATGGTTTGCATTAACTTAGCAAAGGTCAAGGATGCCCAGGGCATGTAATGCATAATAATGAGATTACTGGAGACTTGTAACACTTCAGGATGAATTTATTAAAATTGTATTTACATTTTTTCATGTTTTAAGTACTGTTTAAATAGTTTCTTCTCCCCCTTAGACAATTGCATGTAATCCTTTAAACCAACATGATGATGCAGAGACTGCTGTGCTTGTATGTCCCCAAGAACCTTTGGGGAGAGGTCAACAATATCAGAAGTTTTTCACAATGATATTAACATGTTTAATTTCCAACACAATAAATAGCAGTAGCTAAAACTCATGCAAGCAAAAGATTTTGGGGGAAGTTCTCAACAATTTTTAAGAGTATAAAGGATTCCTAAGACCAAAACATTTGAGAACTCTTGTTTTTAACAAACTCTGACAAGTAGCCATCTGCACGAGGCTTTGTAGTTGATTGCATCTATTTATTTTTTAATTGGGTCTGTCTTTGAAGAAAACTGGCCCCTACTTTTTTGCTCCCCTGCCACCATGTTTGTCCAGACTCTCATTACCATATACTTGGAGTACTGCAGCAACCTCCTAACAAAGTTTTCTGCTTAAGCTCTTTCCTTCATCTTCATCCTTCATCTAATTGGGGAGGACCAAGCAAGACTTAATGGGGGAGGTGGCATCTGACTTTGACCTTAATGATTAGCCTTACATCATAGGTTTAGAGACAGAAGGCTCTTTGGTTAGGTTGGGTGAATGGGGGTGTATGTCTAAAACCATCACCCTACAGATGAGGAAATTAAGACCTAGAGAGACACTGTAACTCAACTGAGGTCACATAGGTAGCTAGTAGTAGAGTTGCTATTCACATTTATTGAAATTAAGTTCCTACATTCTTTCTACTGTACCATATCTGGCCATTGAATTCAGTGTTTTTCTTTTTTTCTTTCAAATGACTCTGTGTAACGTTCAAAGCTTTCCACAATCATGTTCCGCCCTAAATTTTAGCCTTGTCTTATATTATTTCCCTTTACATTCTCTCTGCTTCAGCCCAGTTAGACTGCTCTGTATAACCCTAAACAGTGAAAACGTACTTCTACTTCCATGCTTTTGTTCATTCTATTCCTAATGTATGGAAATGTCTCCTTTCCCCTTTCCCCTTTCTGAGTTCTTTCCCATCCTTTAAAGTCTATTGCAGAAATCACTCCCTTTATGAAGGTTCCCCCGATCTTATTCAGACCTCACAAGATACTTGCATTGTACCTCTTTGATGAACCTCTTTGTGTATCATAGTTCTTGCTGCAGGATAGGTAATTTGATGAGCTATAGCTTTAGAATGTGAGTCCCAAAGAGCCTTTGAACTTAGGACCCATCTCATAAGTACAAGTAGAAGATGAGAGATTAGCCCAGAGGAAGTGTTATTTTGAGTGGTTGGGAGGGGCATTGTTTAGATATACTTCAGTTCTCTATGTGTTTGCTAGAATGAACTGAAGAGATTCTTCACCTGGGAGTCTCTTTCTTGGATGCCCTAGTTTTGCAAGGAACCAATGGAACAATAATAACAACAAAATTAACATTTTTTATTCTTTTATTTCAGCCTATAATTTAACAGTCAAGTTTGTGGTATCTTTACAAGTCAGACCAGTTTCTTTGAGATCTCTTTTACATGGTTGAATGCCTAAATACTAATTCCTGTTACATTTCCATTATGAATAAGAAAACTAAATATGAACAGTTTATATTTTATATCCAAAGACGCTTAAAGCATTTCGTGGAAGATCATCTATGATTTTTTTCTTTCCTTTTTTTTGTGTTGAGGGTTAGCACTGATGACCTAGAAGCTACAAGGAATCCTGCAGCTCCCTCACAATATATGATTATAGTATCATAGATTGAAGGCTGGAAGTGGCCTGAGAGACTGCCTAGTCCAACCCCTTCATTGTAAAGATTAGGAAACCAAGACTCAGGAAGGTTAACTGACCTTCTCAAAGTCACATAGGTAGTAAGCATGATTGGAACCTGGGTCCTTTGATTCCACAATCTCTTTCTACCATATGCATTGCCTTTGTGTGAGATTACTTCTTTTTGTCCAAGTGAAAGCTTCCTGAAGATAGATATTATATCATATAAACATTATATATTTTCCAGTATTTAGCACAGAGCTAGGCACACAGAGGGCATTTGATAAATGTTGGTCCTATCTTTTCTTTTCTTTTTTTTGCTTTTATGATTTGCCAGGACTTCTCCACATATTCTACTTTTAACTTAAAATTTCTGTGAAGCAGTGATAGAAGGACCCATTTAGGTAGACATTCTTAGGATGTAAAATATGCCAGAATATATATTTAAACATCTGTGTTTTGATCTGATCTTTTACAGTTATTTATCTACTCTTGAAATATTGAGGTTTCTCTCATTTTCATTTATATGAATATTGGCACCTCTAAATCCGATTTTCCAACCTGGTGGGATCCTCATTTTCATGCTAAGATTACACTTTTAAAACTCGGGTTGCCAGCCAGTTTTAATGCTCGGTGTTAAATACTAGGTCATCTCTGTCTTTACAGAAATAATACCTACTATGTGCAAGGTACTATTAGTGATAAAAGGATAAAAACTGAAAGCAGACCCTACCTTCAAGGAGCTTAGGTCTCCTGGGGGTGTGAGTCAACATTACCCAGGTAAAGTAAATGAAAAACATACAAAATAATTTTCAGAGTGAGGAAAACACTAACAACTAAGGGAATTCAGGAAGGGCATCTTATAGGTGTTGGCTACTAAATACTAAAAAAATAGAGATGACAAGGGATAACATTCTTAGAGAACCTATGTGCAAAATCAGGGAGGGAAAGGCAGGGAATTGTATAGGTAAGGAAAGTCATGGAACATTTGTCTGGAATGCAGAGTTCATGAGGTAAAATGGATGATGGAATGCTGAGCTAAATGTCAGAAAGTTGAGTTAGAATTGCAGCTTTGGTACTTGCTAGCTGTGTGAACTTGGCCAGTACACTTTACCTCTGTGCTCAAGTGAGCCTTGTGTGGCTTGATCTATTAAGTCATAGAGGTCTGTGAGGTGGAAGAAACTCTTACTCCCAATCACGAATCCCTCTCTAGTCATCTTTTTCATTGTTTTCCAGGAAAATGCAAAGTGGTCTTGCAGATTAAAAAGGCATTTTGTTGCCTCTCATGATTTTTAAAATGAATTCCTGCAGTTCTTTAAGTGACACTTTCCATGACACTCACTGAGCTCCTACAAATGGAAAAATACCCACACATCAAAGGCTTTGCATGGCATCAGGGCAGCTTTTGAAGCTGGGTGACATCTACCTCCGAGAATTTAATCTGATCTTGAAGGACATTATCTAGTTCAGATAAAGGGGAATTTTGAGTGTTTTAAGGAGTCATTCAAATGAAAAATCAGAGGCATTAGTCATCCAGGGTTAGGTATGGATCTCAGTTATTATTTCCTTTGGTATTATCTGAACAGTAGAGAAAAATGATCCCAAAATATCCAAGAAAGAGGAGGAGGTGGCTAGAATTAGTCTCAACTAACCTTTTGCCACTAATCAATGATGATTCATTGGTTCACCTCCCACAGAGAGTCATTTTTCTTTTCTTGGGTAGTGGGTTTTAGCTCACAGTCATTTTTCCTGTGCATAGGTTATCGGACAAGTGACTGTGTAGAACCTGAGACTCTCTTTTTATTTTTCTCACAAAAAAGTTTTATTGATCCATTTTCTTTTTATAATTACCATCATTTCCTAGTATACTCTATTCCTTCCTATAGAACCCCACCATTGTTAGAAAGAAAAAGACATTAGGTGAAACCAACCAACGTAGCCTGGGCATTTTGTCAACGTATGCAGCATTCAACATCCACAGTCTGCATCTGCTCTCTAGTTTTGACCTTGAGAGAAATAAACTGTGAAATTCATTAAGGTGTGTAAAAAGCTTTGTGTACATCATCTTGTTTGATACACCAGACCTGTAAAATAACTGCTAAATTTGTCTATCATCTATTTTATCTATCACTATCTCTCTAGCTATATCTATCTCTCTAATTCACTAGCTGTCTCTCACTATCTCTCTAGCTATGTCTACCTCTGCCTCTCTCTTTCTCATCTCTCTCTCTCTAGATAGATATCTATTTGTCTTTTTATCTATTTATCTCTCATTTATCTCTCTGTCTCTTTTAGCTGTATCTACCTATCTCTGTCTCTATCTCGGTAATTATGTCTCTATAGCTCTCTAGTTATATCTATCTCTCTATCACACTTGTTGTTTCTCCCTCTCACTATCTATCCCTCCCCCCATATAGATAAGATATCTACTTATATCTGTCACTTTCTCTCTCTCTATCACTCTTTGTCTATAGCCATATCTTCCTTTCTGTATCTCAGTAATTATGTCTATTTATATCTCTCCAACTACAGCTATCCATCCCCCTCCATCCATCTTTCTCTCTCTCTCTCTCTCTCTCTCTCTCTCTCTCTCTCTCTCTCTCCTCCCTCCCTCCCTCTTTCTCTCTCCATATAGCTATGTATCTCTATATATACTTCTTTCTATCTATCTGTCTGTCATCTACACCTGATACAATATTGGTGCAGAGAATTCCTGCATGCCACCATTCATCTCTAAAGTCTGGTATTAACTAGTTGTTTACAGTACTGAGACCTTGAGTGGCTTGCTTCTGACCATACAAAAGCCAGACCTGAATTGAGGTCTTCTCTCTAAGGTTAGCCTTCTGTCTTCTCTACGCTGCTGCCTGTCACTGCCTTCACTATTATTCTTACTTTTCAGATAAGAAGTCTCAGTCTGTGAAGGGTTGTGTGGCTAGCTGATGGTTCCATGTCAAGCACTTGTCAGAGGTTGACCTTTAACCCTGGTATTCCTGTCTCTAAGTGTAGTCAGCTCTGCCACGTTACCTTGGGCAAGTACAGAAGAAATTGAGGTCCATGGAGGTTAGGAGATTTGACCAAGGTCTCTCTTGAGGCAAGTCACTGGGCTAGTGCTCAGTGAGGGAGGAAACATGGTCTCCTGAGGATCAAGCATGCCCATCTTACAATCTCTGCTCCATGAGATGGTGGCCACCTCAGGTTAAACCCTATTTGTCCAAATTTGTCATAGATCTCTTCAATAACAGGGTACTATTGACGTTGAAGTAAATGGAAGAACATCAGAAGGCAGACATAAAGACAATGCGGAGGACAAGCTTCATTTCTCTAACAATTAAATCTATGACCAGTCAGGTCTATTATCTCAATTCTTTTTTGTGTGAGTGTCTCAAAAGTAAAAATGGGAAGACATTTGTTCGTTCTCTCATCTTTGAGACGCCAATATATTTAAGTTCTACCTTCAAATCTATGCCTATTTCACAGACCATATGGCAAATGGAGGCCCTGCAACCTAATGAAAAGTGTCCTGGACCAGCACCGAGAATTCCTGGTCCATGGGTTCTGCTGCCTTCTCTCAGAGCCTCTGTTTCCTCAACTCCACAATGAGTGGCCTGGATGAAACAACCTCTATGGTCCCTTCAGGTGTGAAGAATCTTTTTACTATGGTCTCTCCAGGGAAATAAAGGTCCTGTGTCTTCTGACCTGCTCACTCACTCTGTTCACCTTTGACACTTCATTGATTTCTCAGGAACCGTCTGGCATAAAGCTGAGGGATTTTCCTTCTGGAAACATGTACAGAATTGCCTCTTTCACTTTTAAAATTGGAAAGAAAATAGGGGCAGATGTTCAAGCACTAAGTGCTAGCTATTGTCTTTCTCACTAAGGATGATTAAGCCAAAATTGCTAACAATTTTGCTTCGTAAGAAGCCCAACCAGGAGTCTTTCTAAAAGTAATTATATTTGGGATTCCTGAGGCCATTCTGACCTAGAGTTTTGGACTGTTTGTGGCATTTGAGCATCTGGCAACATAGAGTGGGAGGCATACAGTATATTCCAGTATGCAGTATTCTCATTTCGTTCAAAGGGTCTGTTTTGGAAAAGACATGAGTATTCTGGAGTAGCTTTGAAGCAGCACATGATGAGGGAATCAATCTAGTACAATGAGTTCAAATCTCATGTCTGACCCTACTTAGGGCACTCTAGCTTCCTGGGCCTCAGTTTCTTTGTCTGAAAAATGAAGATTTCCAACAAATACCAACCTTATATATCTCAGGTATAATAAACCTGCTATTTCCAATGGGATGGGCAAAGAGGATTGGGGAGACACACAGTTTTGTTAGCTGTGTTGATCTGTTTACTTTCATTTTAGAGGGCAGATACAGGAGGGTCATTACAATCACAACAGATTGTGTATAGATAGTATCTCATACATTATGAAGCCCTTTCACATATGGTACCTCATGTCAACATCACAATGGCTTTGTGAGGTATTTGGAACAGCTAGGAAAAGGAAGTTAAGATATGGTAAGTCATAGAATTGAGAGGTTGGGTGGTAGAATAGATAAGATGCTTGATTTGGAGAGAGAGGCCATGGGTTCAAATCATGGAGTTGGACCAGATGGCCTTGAAGGTCCTTCCCAGCTCTAATTCCATGATCCTACTTGGTAAGAACTCAAACCCAGGTCTCATGACTTTGTTCATTGTTTTCTTCATAAAGTTGACCTGCCTCTGTATGCTATGTGTATATGTTAAGGATGCATGGGGTATTCAGGGAGGACTAGCACCTCTGGTGTGAGGGCTTGCCAAGCCTTTTTCAGGGCTGCTCATCCACATTTTATGTCCACTTGTCCTGTGGTTCCAAGAATTTGTAGCGTAGCAGGAATAGCAGGCTGGTAAAATTGTCTCTGAAGATGGACTAAACCAGGTTGAGGGTAACCAGCAGACCTCAAACCTGTTGGTGAGTTAGACGATGTTTACCCCAAGCATCTGAAGACTTCCCCTGGTAAAATGGGTGGTTGAGGAGAGTTTGTTCCAATGGCCAAAAGGCAGCTGAAGAAGGTACTATGGAATGCTTAGGGCCTGGTCAGACATCAGAGATGCCAAGGTCATCCGCTGCATGCAGGGCAATCTCCAGTCGTCTTGACTGACATCCTGGAAGACGTCAATGACTCTGGAAGAGAGAATGGGGCTGATGACTTTGTGCAGCTCTGTCTCACTTAACTCTAATCCACCCATGAGTCAAGACATCATCCCATGATGTGAAGGACAAATGACAACAGCATCTTAGAGAACAGAGGCAGAGTCCCGTTCACCTTAAGCTAATTACACAACTTGGGGGGGGGGGGGTATGAGATGACATGCACACTTATTTCATTGTCACATTTGGGTTCCAATGTTAGCCTGCCTTTGGAAGATGAAGTAACACTTATAAGTCCTCCCAGGAAGATGGTTCCACTCAGGCATAGGCAGATTCAGAATGGCCCAAAGTTTTTAGGGATTTTATGATTTTATATATACAAAGGTAGACAAAAAGAATTGGAGTGTAAAAATAAAGTACCATATTAGGGGAAGTAGACCCAAGATATGCTTTAATTGTTCAGATAAGCATGATCAGAGAGGTTGGTAGAATTCCTTTATCAAGGAGCTACACTCATGCTCTCATTAGTCATTAAGAAGACAGCATAGTATAGTGAAAATAACTCTGGAGTTAAAGAACTTAGCTTCAAATCTTGCCAGTGGTTTTTATTGCTAGTATGACCTTGAAAAAGTACTTTATGATCCCTATGCCTCAGTTACCTCATCTGTAAGATGAAATGGTTGGATTAGATATTCACCAAGATTCCTTTCAGCTCTGAATTTATGATTCTATAATACATTCATTCTAGCTGCTTTTATACACATAGCCTTCTTCCTCCCTCTGGAGGAAGGGCCCCAACTAACCAGCCTGTATCACAGCCAAAAACCACATCAAACTGAATATGAAACTTATAGTAGGTAATGGCGCACTAATGCCGACTTTATTATAACAGTTTGTTTTTGTGTGGAAAATTTTGGAAGATAATCAGTTATTTCCTTTAAAAAAATACAGCTGTTGCAGATTGATTATGTGAATCAGATTTTTACATCACAGGGCATATATTGAATTTAATGCAGTGTTCAGATGGTGCCATGTGGGAAAACTGGCACAAAGTCTACCCACATGTTGCCTGGCCTTTGCCCAGGTTATGAATAGTCTTATTTCCTCTGCATCAAGTTCTCTATTACAAGACTTCTATAAACAGAAACCCCGTTCTGTTTGCTTAGTTCATAGGTTTTGTAGAATTCCAAGTTGGAAGAGGCTTTGGAAATCATTAAGTATAACTCTTTTATTTTATAAATAAAGGGATTGAGGCTCAGAGAGGGTAAGGGGCTTGCTTAGGGTTTGCACAAGCACTATCCAGTCCCCTTTAAGGCCATTAGACTTTTCTTAGTATCTGCTAACATTTCTCTCACCTGCACTAAGTATATAGTTGGTTAGAATTTCACTGTTTCCACAAGCACCTAGTAAGTATTTCATTTACCAAATCACCTTCCTCAAATTTTCTTTACATCTTCCATATTCTTCTTATAATTTTCCTCCCTTTGGATCTGGATCTGTGATTTCCTTGTGTTAGGGAAATCAATATGGAAATTTCTTTCACAGATGCAGCTCAGCAACTCTTAACTTAAAGGTTTAGAGAACTGGCTAGGGTGTACAGATGAGGTAATTACAGATGAGATCATTGAGACCTAGAGGGGCCAAGTGACTTGTCACACAGTTCGTGTGTATCATAAGTAGAACCTGAACTCAGGTCTTTCCAACTCCAAGGTCAGCCCTCTATCTATTGCATTATGCTGCTTCTGTCACCATAACTCAACCTTAATAACTACCATTCATGGTTATCTATGAATCACAAAGTTCCTTTTTGGAAAATTTCCAATTCTAAGTGGCATAAACTTGGATTTTAATCTTTCGTCCATTCTATACTAATTTCAAAACTATTTCAGTGAGCACAGGCTATAACCTTTTGGTGTTATTTACACCTAAATTGGAGCTGGCTCTCAAAACCTAGAATGCTGTAGATGAAGGTTCAAGAAAATAAAAACTAGGGACAGCTAAGGGGCAGAGTGAAGAGAGCCCCAGCCCTGGAGTCAGGAGGACCTGAGTTCAAATCCCACCTCAGACACTTGACACTTACTAGCTGTATGACCTTGGGCAAGTCACTTAACTCCAATTGTCCTGCCTTCCCCCCTCCAAAAAGACTAAAAAAACCAAACAATCAAAAAGATCCAAAAGAAAAAAGAAAAAAAAAAAACTAAGGTGCAGGAAACCCTTCTGTCTTCTTATTTTGGTGATATATTTTATGGCTTCCCTTGAGGATTTTAATAAATTTGGGGCTCATGATGAAGTTGATGCCTAATTAGTATTTTTTGTAGCTCTAATTTTTTCTATACTCTTGAGTAGATGTAATTTTAAAAATATTAGTCCATTGTGTTTTCAGCAGATTAGAGAGATGAGCAGGGAGAATATTTAAGACTCTTAAGACTTTACAGTAATAACATATCAGAAACAGCAGCAGATGGAATGAGTAAGGGTAGAGAAGCACTTTGTTGGGTGCACACACATGCACCAGATTGGCACACACAGTGCTAATACTATGCCTTTTTTTAAAATAAGCTCTTCACTTGGAGACTCTTAGCAACTCTTTAGAAGGTGGGGAGACCAGACATTATATAGATAATTAACTAGACGTTAAGTAGACTCATTTTTAAGTAGCATTTACTGAACTGTATTCTAAAAATCTCCTTGGAGATTTCATTGTGGTATGGAGGTGATCCTGGTTGTTCTAAGACTATGCTATTGAACTGTAAGCTCTGGCAGGGTCTCTAAAAGTAGAGAGGCCTGGAGGCCAATCCCTACAATAACCTTGCACCTGTGAAACAGCCTCATTAGGCATCATCAGAAGTTTGGCCACTAGGCAGGCAATGAGTCACCCCAACTCATGCAGACTGTAGTGGAGTTGTAGGGAAGCCCTTTTTTTGGAGTAAAAGAGTACCCAGACTGGCAAAGCATTATTGCCCGATGTACGTTTTCTTCAGAGTTCTTGATTATGTGATATATGAGACATTGAACCCTTTGATAATAGTTCTTCTCCAGTGTATAACACAGTCCTCTTCATACAATAGGGATTTACTTAATTATTTATTCATCTATTAATATATTGACTGATCAGCTCTGGTCATTATACTGGGGTATGGTACTCCCAGCATGGGAACTCCCAATATGGAAACTTCTTCCAACAGTGTAAGTCAGTAACTTCCCTATAACTCATTCTGGAGAGTTGCCTGGGGCAATGAGAAGTTAAGTGAATGACTCATAGTCACATAGCTATGTTTAGAAGCAAGACTCAGATTATCATCTGTATACAAGGTATCTATGCTGCACGTAGTACATAGTTATTCGGAAAAGTTAGGTCGTGTCCTTGAAAGAGAACTGGACTTGGAGTCAAGAGGATCTGAGTGCAAATTCTACCTCGGACACTTAATAACTCTCTGACTATGGAGAAGTCACTTGACCTCTCTTAGACTCAGTTTCTTCATATGTAAAATGGTGCTAATAATAGCACCTACTTCAGAGTTGTCTTGAAGATCTAAGACCATATACTAAAGTAGTGCTTATATAAATGTTAGTTACCATTACTACTACTACCACCACCACCACCACCACCACCACCATGCTCTCTCCCCTTTGGAATGTGAACTCCTTGAAATCAGGGGCAATTTTATTTTTTTATCTTCCCTTATATCTCCAGTGCTTAGCATCGTGCCTGGTATTACAGTAAACATTTAATAAACGCATGTTGCCTGTCTGACTGACTTGAACCCAGGTCTTCCTGACTCTGAGGGTGAGATCTGTATGTCACATTGCTATGTTTAAGAGGTGAAACAGATGCATTCTAATTAACCATGCCAGGGTTTCCTCTTGTAGCAACAGTGATCCAGAAAATTGTGAGCCAAGAGAAAACTAATGCAACTTCAGATTGTATTAAGAGAGAAAGAACATCCCAAATTGGGGGGCTGTGGTGGGTGGGATATGACCATTCTGCTTTACTAGGTCTTTGTCAAAACATATCTGAAGTATGGTATTTTTGGAAAGAAATTAATAAGCTAGGGCATGACCAGAGGATGATCAGGATTGGCTTCGAGATCAAGCCAATTGAGGATTAGTTGTCATAACTAGGGGTAGTTAGCCTAGAGAAGAGAAAACAGGGCAACCATGATGCTTTCTTAAATGTTAGATGAATTGCCATGTAGCAAAGGGATTGGACTAAGGGGGAGAACTCAGGAACAATATGGGCAGAAGTTGGAATGAGACAGATCTTGGCTCAACTCAAGGAAAAAAAAATACAAACAATTAGAATTGTCCCTAATAGAATGGGCTGACTTTTGACATGGTGGATTCATGTTCTTGAAACCAAGGCTGTGTGATCACTTTTCAGCTTATTTTTTGAGATCTTCCCATTCAGGGATGGGCTCTAATAGATAAATTCTAAGCTTTCTTCTCACTCTGAGATTCTGGGATTCTATTCTCTTGTCTACTTTATGGTAATGTCAAGGATTTGATCTTGTATCATCAAGAAGATGGAATTATTAGCAATTACGGTTGTAGAAGCAATAGATCTATTTTTGTGAAACCTAGCATTCACAGTGAAATGTTACCTGCTGATTCTGTTGATTTTAAAAGATAGTGTAGTGTATCCATTAATATTCTGCTTATCTAATAGTAACTCTGGTAGTCAGCTTGCCTGTCTTTGGATTTCCACTGGGCTTTGGGAAACCAGATCTGTGTGATATGTCTGTGTGTCTGTATGCATGTATGAATGATATGTATCTGTAGCTATTTGACTACATTTCTATTCATAACACATAGCTCACTTGGGAAAAAGCCTTAAAAACCCTTTGATGTGAATGTATTTTTTACAAGTAAAATTCTTCCTCTTTTTTCCTACTAGTTTTGATATTCTTTCTTCAAGAGATAAACAAAAACACGTTTTCTAAAGTTGCTGGATTTTTCTTTGGTTAGTTTCTTGAATCACTGGAAAGAGCCTTGCCAGTTCCCTTTTATCACTCACTCCCCTCTATTCAAAACTAATCTCTAAACCCAATTTCTCTAAAAACCTACCCTAATGATGATAGCAAGAATGAGAACAGATGTGCATTCCTAAAAATGGCTTGAGCATGAAGCAAATACTGGTGGGTCACACCTGGATTGAGAACCACGATTAGAATTGAAATTCTGATGGCTGCTACCTTATGATCGGATTTTCTGAAATGGTTTAGAATTCAAAAAAGGAAAGTAAAATATGAAGGAAGCTTTGAAAATGGGATAGACTTTGTGAAAGCACGCATCTTGATTTTTGGTTCGTAAAATATGGTCACCATATCCATTCTAGGATGACTCATTTCTTGGTCTGGGTTCCAACAACTTGAACTGCCCCAGAGGAGAGAAAGGAAATCACTGGTGCCCTTTGGTCCTGGGTAAAAGGAAGCCTTTTTTCTGGTTTAATCACATGGGATCATTGATTGAGACCTAATAGGTCTTTAGAGTTCAAATAGGGTCATACAATGGCAAGAATGCTGAATTTGGAGTCAGAGGATTTGGATTTAAATTCCACTTCTTTCATTAACTACCTGTATGACCTTGGACAAGTAACTCAACTTTTCTGAGACACATTTCATTCATCTATAAAATAAAGGGTAGGGCTAGGTGACCTTAGTGCTCCCCTGTAGCTGTTAATCTATGAACCTAAAATAGTAAGAGACTGAAGGGTGATGGCTGAATATAGGGTATTAAAACACTGACATTCCTCTACTTCCTCTTTGCCTTCCCATAAATCTGAAGTACTTTTGAAGGAGGAGACACAACATGGTGAAATTAAATGTCATGTCTTGTTTTATTAGCATGTAAACAGTTGGAGGACAAGAACGAGATAAGCATCCTTCTGTTCAGTACAGTGCCTAAGTGAACTGAGGTACGGAGTTCGGTTTTGAATTGTTCAGTAAAATTATAAATGAATGTGTATGTGGCCCAAACGGAAAGACAGATCTATTCGTGGTCTCATGTTTAATATCTTTAAATGGAAATGTTTGGAACATTACTGAATTTCCATGCTGCTGAAAGTCATTTATTGGGATTTTTATGCTGGATATCCTTGACCATAACATGGGCAATTAAGCTAAAATGACCATGGGATAAGCTATTAGGTGAGCCAAGCATTCCTGTAATGAGGTAATTAAATTAGCTGTTCTTCCAATGTGATGGGATTGGTTAGTTGGTAGGCAGGTCATTTCAACTCTCACTGTTGAACAGTAATCACTTCAACCCTCTCAAAACCCATAAGATTTTCTCGTGCCAGATTCTGAGTGTATCTAAACGTGCTGTTTTACATCAATGGAGTACTGAAGAAAGACAGCCTCAGTTAGACAACTGTGGTTCATTCTGCCTTTGTATAGTTTGCCTTTCAGGTAGAATTCAATTCAGTTCAATAAGCATTTGTTTAAGCACATATGTGTCTGGTTACAGCTCACTGGGAGACATGCCCTCAGAGAGCTTACCTTCTACTGAGGGGATAGATACAGTTTGTATATGAATAATTAAGTATAAAATATAATTAAGTATATAATTAAGTATAAAAATTTTGAGTGCCATTAGCAACTGAAGGAAATTGGCAAGGTTTCTTGTAGGTGATGACAATGTGATCTGAGCCTCGAAGAGAGCTAGAAATGAAGAAAACAAGACAAAAATATGAAAGTATTAGTTAAATCCTGTAGAATCAGAAATACTCATGATAGTATCCAAAAAATGACAGATTTAATGCCAGAAGGGACTTCAGAGTCATCTAGTCCAATACCCTTATTTTCCATATGGGTATATTGAGGAGTCCCAAAGAGGTCAAAATGATTTGCCCAGGACCTCACAGACCTCATGAGCAGGGTCAGAATGTGAACTTGGGCCTGAGGACTCTTTGGACTAAACCATGCAAACAACCCAGACATACATTACTCTTGACTTATGATCACTAATTCATTGTATTAGATATGTGATGGACTTCAGAGGTTCTCTAAAACCCAAATGGTGGCCTCTTCCCAAGTCTGTGACCTTTGATTACTGTCCTTGATGCCTACTGCCCTGCTCAAGATTTGCCCAGGAGCAGAGTTTCCTGTGGCTGTTATACACAGTTACAAACTTTTGGGTCAGTTTTGGTGATCACAGATCTGGTAGTCATTCAGCCTCCCCAGCCCCCAGACACCCTGGAGCATCACCTTCCACCCAAGAGAACACCTTTTCCCTATTCAGGAGTAGACAAAGCACCTTAATCGTTTCATTTGTTTTTCTTCCAAACCCACCCAGGAATATTGTTATGCACCTAGCTCAATGCCTAGCATATAGTCAGCTCTTATCAAGTACTTGTTGAATGATTGATTTTGAAACTTCCTTTTTCCTGTTAAGGACCCAATTATCTTTCTACCTCCCCAGGCTACAAACCTCAGAATCACCCTCACCTCCTTCCTTTCACCCCACATCCACTCAGCTACCAAATCTTGTCAACTGTACCTTCCCTCCACCCCCAACATCCATTACAGTGCCAGGCACATAATAAATGCTTAATTAATGCTTTTTTCCTTTCCTTCCTTCTTTCTATCACTTTCTCTCCACTCACATTCCCAGCCTCTCTGAACCACTGCAATACCCTCCTTCTTCAGGACTCTCTCTTCTCTAATCCAATTATATAGCTGCCCAAGTAATATTCTTATAGCATATCTATGACCCTCTCAACTCCCCTCCCTAACTCAATCACAGCTTCTGTTTAGTACCCAATTATGCCTGATACTTTCACGATTCCTTATTCTCTCTAGGATCAAATGTAAATTCCTCTGTCATTTAAAATGTGAACTTCTTGAGGTCAAGAAACATATTTTTGCTTATCTTCTTATTCCTAGCATTAAACAGTGCCTGGCGTGCATGTTGTTAAATGAGTGACTGACTGGCTCTAACCAACCTTTCTAGCCTTCTTATATAGTACTTGGCCTCAAGCTATCCAAACAGGTCCTCTTGCTCTGATATCTATAGTAGCCTTGGGTGCAGTTGGGAGGTGTTGAATAAAAATAAGGGGACAGTGGAATCATAAGGAAAGAAGAGAAGAACATTTTGAAAAACTTTGTACATTTTCACTTCTTGTATAACAGAGTTAAAATTATAGTGATTACATTATTTTCCAAATAAGCACACAAAAAAATACAAGTTATAACTCATCAGTGGTCAAGTCCACTGTCAGGTTTTAGCAAGCAAGTGTTGACAGGTGAATGTGTTGCACACAGTTGAGAAGTCCAGTATGCATCGGCAGGAATGTGTGCATGCGTTGACTTGTTTATGAAATTATACTATATGATTCCGTAACACAATATTGTATCATCAAAATTTCAGTGCAGGAAAAAACTCACAAATTTACAATAAATTATTAAATTCAAAATGCTGCATTTAAAAATATTTTGTTTTTTGAAGTGATACAAATTTTTAAAAAGACATTAAAGGGTTAAAGAAGTAGATTTCCAGGGGGACACTGAGTAATTTTTTTAAAGGGGACTTTAAGCCAAATAAGTTTCAGAACTTCTGTTCTAAATAACAACAATAATAATAAATAAAATGTGTCTAGTACTTTAAGGTGAGTAAAGTACTTTGCCAGTGTTGTTTCATTTGATCTTCACAACAACCTGGGAGGTAGGTGCTGTTATTATTCCAATTTTTTGGATGAGGAAACTGAGACAGACAAAGGTTAGATGGTTTGCTCTGGGTCATGTAACTAGTAATTCTCTTAAGGCCAACTTTGAACTTTGACCTTTGTGACTCCATTTCAAAAGTTCTTTCTGCTGTGCCAACAAGTTGCGACATGTAAGAAAATTTTTTTTAAATAGAAGTATAAAAGTTGACAATTATCCCTATTGAATTTCATTTTGGCAGCTTCATTCCAGTGTTCTAGTCTGCCAAAAATCATTTTGGATCCTAACTTATAGCCAATGTCTGCATGACATCTGGCCATTTGTAAATTTGATAGACAAGGCATTGATACTTTTATCCCAGTCATTAGTAAAAATAGTAAACGGTATGAGGCCAAGTATAGATTCCTAGGATTTTTGTTGAAGACTTTCCTCCAAAATGACATCAAATCATCAGTAACTACTCTTTGGGTCTGATTATTCTTCACCCCACTACTATGTTATCATCTAACCTCTCCCTCTCCCTCTTTTCCAGAAGAATATCATGACAAACCTTATAAATACTTTGCTTGGCGCAGCTAGGTGGCACAGTGAATAGAGCATCAGCCCTAGAGTCAGGAAGACCTGAGTTCAAATGTGACCTCAGATACTTGACACACTTACTAGCTGTGTGATCTTATGCAAGTCACTTAACCCAAATTGCCCTGCCTTCCCCCCTCAGAAAAAAATACTTTGCTAAAATTTGGACAAACTATAAATACAGAATTTCACTAACTTATCTATCTGTCAAAAAAGAGAAATGAAAAAGACCCACAAGTTGAAAAATATTTATAGCAGCTCTTTTTTGTGGTGGCCAAGAATTTGACATTGAGGGGATACCCATCAACTGGGAAATGGCTGAACAAGTTGTGGTATATGAATGTAATGGAATACTATTGTACTATAAGAAATGATGAGCAGGGAAACTTCAGAAAACTTGGAAAAACTTTATATGAACTGATACTGAGTGAAGTGAGCAGAATCAGGAGAACATTGTATACAGTAATTGACATATTATGTGATGACTGACTTTGATAGACTTAGCTCTTCTCAGCAATGCAAGGACCTAAAACAACTCCAAAGGACTCATGATGGAAAATGCCATCCACATCCAGGGAAAGAGTTATGGAGTCTGAACACAGCACAAAGCAGACTATTTTCTTTTTGTTTCTCATGGTTCCTCCCATTTGTTCTAATTTTTCTATACAACATGACTAATGTGAAAATATGTTTAATAGAAATGTATATAGAGTCTATATCAGATTGCATGCCATCTTGTACCAGGGAGAAGGGAGGCAGGGGGAGAAAATTTAAAACTTATGGAAGTGAATGTTGAAAACTAAAAATAAATAAACTTTAAAAAGAGAAAGAAGTGAATGAAACCATGATTTTTCTTTAAGCTCACTGCTATGTTTTCTAGATGTTCCCTAACCATCACTTTGATATCTTCCAGAATTTTGCAAAACAGTTAAACTCACTGGCCTATAGACTGCAGACTCCAGAATTTTGAAAATCTAGAGGTTTGTTCTGCAGATTCCACAGTACCTCTCACATTTCCCATAATCTTTCAGAGATCTCTGAGCTTGGCTCAGAAATCACATCAATTAACATGTACTTATTAAGCATTTATTATATGCCTGGCATTGAGCTAGGCACATCTACATGTTCTTGCATGATCTGAGGCAGAACTCACCTTGGCCTTGTGACTGGATTAATCAGGGGCAACTCAGGGTTGTTTTTTTTTTTTTTACTATAGCCTTATTTTCCCCACTCCCACTTTCTTTTTAGGCCATTTTTTTTCCTGTTATTCTGTCCTTTCCAATCCAAAGGAAGTTCTTCTTGGCAGAGAAAATAAAACCAGAGTAAGAAACTGAACAGCTGTACATTCAGCAATTGTCCTACTCCTCCTGTGATAATGTCATTTTTTCTCATATAGGAGTAAACAAATAAATACGCATGAAAAAATCTTTTCTATTGTCCTGACATTCTTCACCAGTTTTAGACGAGCCTGAGCTTTGTTAGTCCTAACATTAGTCTCCTATGGGGGTGGGGAACCTGCAGGCTCACATCCACATGTGACCCTCTGGGTCCTTGGGTGCAAGCTTTTGACTGAGTCCAAGTTTTATAGAACAAATCCTTTTGCTAAGGGGAATGTTTCTAGAAAGTTTGGATTCAGTCAAAGGGCCACACTTGAAGACCTAGAGGGCCACATGGGGCCTCGAGGATGCAAGTTGCCCACCCCTGGACTCTTGTAGGACCCTTTCACCAGTTTACATGCAACCCCTCGAGGTTTTGTCTAAGTGATTTGGCACAGAGCTAAGGATGCTATTTTCTGTGTTCCTCAGTGACGTTTCCACCATCTGGGACTTGAACAAAGTGTGCATAGTCTACCTTGACAGCTCTTTTCAAGTTTTTTTTTTTTTCCTGAAAGATCAAAATCTGGAGTGTTTAAGGCTTAGTATTATTGGAGATGGGGGCAGGCCACACAATAATATTCCTGCTTCTTCAAATTTCATGTTTTCCTTCTGAACTAAGAGCAAAGTGACAAGTTCAAAACAGAGTTTAGAAATGTGGATTTCTCTTTTTAGTGACTGAGCCACATCTCTTGTCTCTGGAAACCAACAGAGATGGTGTTAGCACTTAAATATCTTATTTACTAGGCTTTGGAGGGAAATCAAATTTTACCCATCGGTACATTTTTCATATAAATGAAGTTTATTCCTTTAAAGACCTCCATTTTTGCCTGATACAACCATTTTTTATGGCAATATTTATTAAATGGGGGCATCTAGGTGGCCCAGTGGATAGAGTGTTAGGCCTGAAATCAGGAAGACTCATTTTCCTGAATTCAAATCTGGCCTCAGATTCTAGCTGTGTGACCCTGGGCAAGTCACTTCACCCTGTTTGCCTCAGTTTCCTCATCTGTAAAATGAGCTGGAAAAGGAAATGACAAACCACTCAATGATCCTTGCCAAGAAAACCCTACTCATGACATGTTGGACATAACTGAAATGACTGATCAACAACATTTCTTAACTGTATAAGTGACCAGTAAGCTAAAGTAGTAATTCATGACAGTTCACTTGTCTGGGGCTTAATTCTGCCCAGTGTTCTGAAGAAAACGGTTACTGAATAGAATCAGACAATGGTTGCTGATTTTCAGTTGAATGACTGGAGAGGACGTTCTTTACTTTCTCCATTGCCACTTGCTACTGAGAAGGAGTGAAAAGAGCATATTATTATTATTATTATTTTTTTGGCACTTGGAGGCAGCAAAGTGGTTCAGTGAGTAGAACTCTGTATCTGGAGTTGGGAAGACTTGAGTTCAAATCCTGCCTCACATCCTTTCTAGCTGCTCGGAGCAAGCCCTTTAACCTCTCTGAACCAGATTCCTCACCTGCCAAATGAGGATCATAACAGCTCCTCCTTCACAGGGTTTCGAGGATCAAATGAGATAACATCTGAAAAGTGCTCTGCAAACCTTAAAATGACCTATAAGTGCCAGCTACGACTATGGCTAGAAGAGAGAAGACAGAAGATTCTTCTCTGTGTTCTACTTATTGTGGCTGAGGAGGAGAGAAGATGGATCCTGCCAAAGGAGTGGCTTTGGAGGGGGTTTTGCCAATATTAGAATAAGGGTTATTGATTTTTTCTAAAAGACATACCACTATTAAGCTGATGGCCTCATCTAAGCCTAATGGCGGATGCTAAGTAGCTGTTGCAGAAAAAAACAATCCATGTAAATAGAGGACTGGCTTAGAAATGGAGGATCAGCAGAGCAGCCCTGTGTGCCTGCCTGTCTCACTGACGTGCTGTGCCCAGTGTGGTGTTAGGGCAGGAGAGGGCGGATCAGCTCAGCTTCACGGGGGAAGCCTTTGCTCCCACACAAGCCAAGCTTGTTAAGGGACTTTTATGGACAATTCCTGGAACAGAAATAGAGTATTCAAGTCTGCAGGTCCAGTGCGGTGAGTTGTGCTGGCTACCTGGGCAGGTGTCTTATTACCCTGGAGCCCACTCTCAGGGATTTTCCTTGGAGCCACAGAGCATTTGATCACCATACCCTTTTCAGGAGTATCAATTTTAGGATTGAACTGATTGGCGTGTGTGTGTCTGTGTCTGTGTTTGTGTGTCTGTGTATCTGTGTGTGTGTATGTGTGTTGGGATAGAAAGGGGGTGATACATGCAAAGCAGCAGAGAAGATCCAAAGATGCCTGGCATAGGCTTTAATTTTTCTGGTGGATGACTGGATGCTACTTCTTGCCTCATTAAATGCAATTTTAACATTATTTTGATGGCTTGGGATCATCATTCTGACTATCAGTCGGTGTGATGGTCCTCAGTACTTCAGTGAGTTTTTGGTTTTTTGCACGTCTCTAAATAAAGTCCTATTCCCACAATGCCACGTTGTGGCTTTGAATTCTTAAAGGCTGTGTCATTGGCACTGTAGCTATGGTCAGACCTACTGAACCGAAGGGACTTCAAGTGTGGGCCCATCATTGTACTGTATGTCTGTCACTGGAGGACCATATTTGAAGGGCCTCGAGGACTCTAAAGCCAGAAAGATGAGAGAGGGGAAAGGACAAATTTCAGAACAGTGTTAAAGAGAGAGAGTAATTTTTCATTGTACTATCACTTGTTGAGCAGATTGGTTACCCAATGAAAGAATGGGGCACAAGCTACTGTTTCTGAGAGGAAAAAGGAAAAAAAGACAATATATTGTGTTCTCTATTGTGATTTTTTGGCTAAGAAAAACAAAGGCAGAAGATATCTCTTTGCATTGTTGAATGTTGTTGATGAGATGGAGGAGAAAGAGAATCCTGCAAAAGGAGAAAGTTGGAGAGATTCTTTTTAAAGGTTTTAGAAGTCAATCTTTCTCTTTTACTTAAAAGAATGTGTTACTACTATAACCGAAGGCATCAGCTAACCCTGAAGCTGGGAAGTGATAGACACAACTTTGTCACTGACGTATAAGTAAATCCAGGTGAAAAGTGGAATAACTTGATGGAAGAGAATTAAGAGAAGTCGCCAGATGGACTGATTAGTTTGGTTGAGATCATGCCCAGTGATATGTTAGTCAAGCCCAGTGTATTAGACAGAACTGTATGATAACAGATGTAGAGGTGGAGGTGACCGCAAATGTCATCTAGTTCAACCTTTTCATTTTACAGATGCTGAAACTGGGGCCCAAGGACATGAAATGACTTACTGAATATGATACAGGCAGTAAGTGTCTGAGTGCTGATTTGAACCAGGGTCCTATGTCTATAAGTTGAACAATCTGTATGCTTCACTGGAATGAGAGTCATAGAATTTCAGAGTTAGAAGAACTCATTGGACCATGAGATGCAGTGTGCTACAGTAGAAAGAACACTAAATTTGGAAATAAAGAACCTGGATTTAAACCTTAGCTCTGCCTCACTACCTGAATGACCTTGGGCAAGTCACTTTTCCACATAGTTTAAATCTTCTCATTTTTAATATGAGGATACTGGATAGGGTGACCTCAGAGATCACCTTCATGATATACTTAACAATGGGTCATTTAGCCTTTATTGGAGGGCCTTCAGTAAGGAGGACCCCTCCTGCCAAGTCAGTGTATCGCACTCTTGGATAGTTCTAAACTGTTAGGTTGTTTGTTCTGATGTCATGCTATATTTTCTTCTTTGCAACTTCTTAAGATTTCGTTGGACTTTTAATTCTGACTTTTTGGCCAAACAGAAGTGCAGAGTTCACTCTACTTCACATTTGATGTTGTGCCTACCCTGCTGAGGTTAAGCCCATCACTTCTAAACTCACCATCTTCGAACCCAAGTGGTGATCGCTACCACCTCCTTCAGCCTCCTCTTCCTTCTCTTTCGAGAGCCAGAGCATCTGATATCAAACTCCTCCCAATGCCTTCCTTTATAGAGGACAGAAACTTCACTCTCAGCTGGCTCTACTTTGCATCTGCTGCTCTGCCTGCTTTCAGCTCCAGGAAATAAGATGCCCCCATGCTACATACCCCTACCTTCTCTTTCTCCTCTCCCCAACCCCCACTCTTGTCCCAGCTTTCCTATCTCCTTCTCCTTTTGTGGCTTATCTCCCTCATTAGATTGCAAGTTCCTCCAGGGTAGAGACTTTGTTTTAATATTTGTTTCCTCAAGGCTTCTGACACTTAATGAATGTTTACTGGATTGGATTAGAGTATACAGAACCACAGGAATAATTTCTCCATGAAAATAAAAATTCTCTTATGCAAATAGTTAAAATGTACATATATACCCTTTGACCCAGAGATTTCACAGCTAGGCATATATAACAAGGAGGTAATTGATTTTTTAAAAATGTTCCATATACATTAAAGTATTTATACCTGCACTTCTTTTTTTTTTTATTTTAAGTAGGGAGAAACTGGAAACAAAATAGATTTCTATTGTTTGGAGAATAGTTAAATGAATTGTGGTATATGAAAGTAGTGGAATATTATACTGTAATGAAAAGCATATAAGAGCTTTCCTCTTAAATGAATAGATGGGAAGTGAAGTAAGCAGAGCCAAAAAAAACCCAATAAACAAAATGACTAAAGCAATGTAGATGGAAATAACTATCACAAAACAATAGAAAATGAATGTTGCAAAATTACAAAGAGCAAATTTGGCACCAAAGAAGAAATGTAGGAAAATACCTTCCCCTGCTACTTTGCAGAGTTTGGGGGAAAGGGATTATATATGTGCGATATTGTGTTTATCATCAGACTTTTTTGATGTATTGATAAGTTTTATATTTTTTTTTCTTCATTATTTTTCCTTTTTTAAACTTATTTATTGTAAGAGATGCTTCTCTGAGAGGAAAGGGAGGGATACAGGGAGAAATGTATAAAAACAAAACTTATCAACAAAAATTTTATTGGATGAATAAAATAAAGATTCCTAAGCTCTTATACCTCATAAAAAGCCAAATGGTTCCTTTTGATAATTTTTTCAAGTACCCTCCATGAAGGTCCCATTTCAGAGTCTCCTTATTGTATGGAATTCTTAAAGGGTATAGTGGAATAAAAGCTCTGGTTTATCTGATCAAGCTGGAAAGACTTATTTGTCATCAGAGAACTTATTCAGCTAAGTTCAGAGATCTTGCTAACTACAAGGCTACTCATCAGGAAATGCTTTTCTTAAAAAAAAAATCACAACTAATGAAGAACAACTCTTGATGGCACAGAGAGCATTTTTGGAGGCAGTATCCACTGCAATAAAGTAATATATATTTTGAAGAGTTTGTCAGTATCCTGAGGTTATTCATTCCATGGGCAGTTAGCTATAGACATTTTTCCTCTCCAAAGGGGAGGTCCTATTCCATAAGCTGAGTTTGTGGTACAAATTTATCCGCAGTTTCCCCCCATTTTCTGCTGCCTATCCCCATTCATTGTGTCACATTTCTTTGAAACATTCTGTCTTTCTGACTTCCCTCTCACTCTACAGTATCCCTTGGAGACAGAGAACATTGGCATCCCACCATTCCACAAAGGCTAAACTGTCTCAATGATTTCAAAATGAATGGGCCAGAAATGGAACATTTTGGGAGAGGAGCTCAGTAGCTTAGGACAGTAGCCACAATCAGGCTCTCAGGACTTCTCCACAAGTCCTCATTTGTGTACAATCACCCAGGAAGCTTGGAAGAATCTCAGTTTTGATTATTTCCAGCCTCTGAGTAAGAATTTCCCAGCTGTGAAGGATAGTGGCTGCAGGCTTATCAGTCATAATTGAATTAAATGGCAATACGTTGTGAAGAGTAGTCTTCTGAAACAGGAGATTTGGGGAAAATGGCTAAAAATAAGGGTTCTAGCTATTGAAAATCAAACAAATAGTTATTTTAGAAGCCATTAGATTACAGTGGCATGCATAGCAAGGAGAATGGGTGTAATGGCTGGACATTATTGACATTGTGGTTTGGAAATAGGATAACTGTGTAAGATGAAAGAGTTCAGTCTGAATGTAAGGTCAGAAAAGGTCTTTATTCTTTCTCATGAGAAAGGACTCTGCCCCGCCCTGTCACCCCCATGGTGTCAGCAGGGAGAGAACAACAGGTAGAAGCCAGCCCATGATTATATAATCTTCTATTGCAGAAACCCAACCCCCCCAACTGGCCTTTGCTCTTATTGGTAGGGGAGCTAACCTACAACCTAAGAACAGAATCTCTCTGAGACAAAGGACCCGGAAACATGTGGGTGTCCATTCTTAACCTTATTTGGCATATCGTGCTGAGTTGGCTCTGGGAGAGGGTCTCCATTGCTCTAAGCCCCAGAGTGCTTGAAGGTCAGGTGACCTAACCCTAGGCCTAGTGAATACTGAAGCCATTCTAGATTTGATTTTTCAGAATGGGGAAACTTCACTACAAATTATCCCTCACAGTAACAAAATGAAACTTGGGAAATGCAGGCAGGCATTTGTTAAGCTCTCACTGTACTGCAGGTGTTGACAAACAAGAAGTCTCAGCTTGTTTTCATTTTTTCTTTTTAAAATTTCACCGGCTATCCCCCCATGCTTGGAATGATCTCTTTCCTCATCTTCATGTCCTGGCTTCTGTAGCTGCTTTCAGATCTCAGCCAAAATCCCATCTTCTGCAAAAAAACCTTTTCCAGTCCCCCTTAATGTTAGTGCTATGGCTCTTAGATTGTCTCTAGTTTATCTTGTGCATGTATACACATACACAGGTGTATATGTAGACACATACATGTGTATACGCATACCCATATATGTGTATACACATACATTTACATATATGTATAGATACACGTGTGTATATATTTTTAGAACACAGTTATTTGCAAGTAGTCTTCTCTATTATACCATGAGATTTTTCTTTTCTTTTTGCCTTCCATTGTATTCCTGATACATAGTAGGCAATTAATAAATTATTTCCTTTATTGAGGACAGAAACTACCCTCTCAGCTTTGAATCTGCTTCTCTGCCTGGTTTCAACTCCAGGGAACAAGGTACCCCCATGCAGAGTATCCCTAGGTAGCCTTCTCTTTCTCTTCTCCCCAAACCCCACACTTGCCCTAGCTTCCTACCTCCTCTGGTATGTTGTCTTCCCCATTAGATTGTAAATTCCTTGACACTAGAGATTTTCTTTTATCATTTGTACCCCCAATGCTTAGCACAGTGTCTGGCACATAGTAGGCACTTGCTGACTATATAGAAATATATACTATAGTTTTAGCCACCAGGTTAACAAATATTTTTTTTCATTCAAATGTCAAGGTTTTGCATTCCTCATCTTCTTAGTTGTGTAATTCTAGGTGATACCCTGCTATCATATTGTCTGACGTTCCATTTAATACCATGGCCATTGGTCATAGTCTGACCCTCCCATCTCAATTGGGTCAGAAGCCATTTTTCCTCTAGTTATTTTTAAGTTGCGAATCTATGATCATGCTAACAGAGCAACAAGGTTTGAAGTATGCCATATTTCTTAGTCTCGGTTCCCTCATCAATAAAATATGAAGGTTTGTCTAGATGAGTTGCTAGGTCCCTGCTCACTCTAAACCCGTGATCCTCTGCAGCTTTCCATATATGAAAAGAGTTTAGTGTTGCAATCAAATAAAACTTACAACAAAGTTAATGAGACATACCTAATGAAATGCATAATCATTATTGTGCTGCACGATAATTAGGCATAAGTGCTTAACAGTTTGTGTAAAGGACTATAAATAGTTACCATTACTCAGTCAGACCAAGGATTTCTGGGGTCAGCTGGTAAGAAGGAAGGAGATTGTGTGGAGCAAGAAGTTGTTTTGAGGCTTCTCTGAAATGTCTCTACATTTGGGGAATCCCTAGATCATAGATGTTTTAGTTTTGGGGTTTTAAGTGATGATAAGGCAAATGTTATCTAGGTAAGGTAGCTTCCTTTCCTCTATTTTGAATATAGAAACAACCCTTTGTCTTTGCAATGGTAAGGGAATTTGCCCCTTCATAGGCCTAGAGAATTTAAAGATCTTCCCTGTCTCTCAGTGGGCCTTACCTGTAGCCCAAAAAGAGAAGCTTGTTTAGGGGAGACTTGTTTTTCAGGAAGATCCACATCTTTCCTTAGTTTGCAATTAGGCAGTGAGTCATGAAGGTTATGATGTTCTCTGACCCTGAAGGGGTGTGTGTGTGTGTGTGTGTGTGTGTGTGTGTGTGTGTGTGTGTGTATATATGTCTGACACACGCACATATACATACACACACACACAGATGTGAGGTTTTGCTTTGGGGCTCACTTATGGGAAGAATTGTGTGATTTGGCCAAATGGGACTCTGGGCAGCCATTGAGCACCCCACCTTTGAAAACCCAGGTGAAAACTCAGCTTCTCTCTTTGGTAACTATGTATGTATGTAATGGGCAGATAGCTAGAAGCCCTGTCTGTTTGTCTGTTAAATTGTGTTATTTTCTCTGTCTGTATTTTTTTGTCTACCTGTGATTTCTGTTTGTGTTTCCTCTGACATTAAAGTTGCTGAT
>CM053592.1:72244281-72254860 GCA_028646515.1 Pseudochirops corinnae | reverse complement strand
TTCCTTTAGAAAAGCAGATCAAAGAACCTGTGTTAGCAGCCATCCTGGGTATACTAAGGTGCTTGCTGCTACAGTCTTTTAAAATTTTATCTTCTAAGAATGGGTATTTCACCAATGTGATATCCACAGCAGCTGCTATAAATATGCTGGTGTATTCCTAGGTTTGAATTGCAAAATATAACAGATTCTCCACATAGAAGGCAGAAGATAAAACATTTATTCAAACACCAGAAAGCCAAATCCCCCAAAGCAACAAAGAAATCTATACACAGTAACAATGCAGGGGGCACCACCTTCCCCAAGCCTTCCCCCTGCTAGGGCCTTCCCACAAACAATACTCACAGCTTGCTTCCTGCTTCCTCTCTCTCCCTCAGCTCTAACTACTCTCACCAACTTCCTCTGGACTATGTTCCACCCTTCCTGCTTTAGTTGTTCAGCATGCTCCTCCCACCACAGGCTTCCATGTGACTTAAGCAGGCCACATGGGCCTATTAATGGATGGGAAAGATATTTACATTACCATTACAATGGGGCAGGTAGGTGGTGCAATGGATAGAACTCTAGGCCTGGAGTCAGGAACACCTGAGTTCAAATCTAGCCTCAGACACTAGATATGTGACTTGAGCAAGTCTCTTAATCCTGTTTCCTTCAGTTTCCTCATCTGTCAAATAAGGTGGAGGAGGAAATGGCAAACAGCTCCAGTGCTTTTGTCAAGAAAACCTCCCCAAAGGAGTCAGAAACAAGTGAACAAAGATGATTAAACAAAGAACCTAAACTAAGAATGGAACCAGAAATAATTCTTCCTCTTGCCTCTTCCCATGAGTAGCTTTACATAATGCAGCAAACCGAGTGGTATATTTTCAATGAAGGTCGTCTGTTTAGAAATTTCTCCCTGCCATTGCCTGTTATTTCACTGAGCATTCAATGGCCTACTGCTCCGGCTTCCTTTCATGGATGAGGAACTCAGGCCCAGGGAAGTGAAACAATTTGCCCAAGGTGGTTTTCCTCACAGGGAGTTAGGAATTGGACCTGTGTGCTCAGATGCCACATCTTACACTTTGTACTGTACTCTTTCACCAGGGGAGGCACCATATTTTATTAGGCCAATTCTACCCATTGTTTGGCAACACGCATTGAAGAGAAGAGTTCTGCTATGAACCAGCGTTCACCTCCTTTCCTTCCTTTTCATTTCCTCCTCTGCTCTTCTCTCCTTCTCCCCCCTTTTCTTTCCCCTCCCTTTCCCTCTTTCCTTCTCCTCTTTCTTATTCACATTCTCAGATATAACCATTAATTGCATATTTCCCTCCATTTTATTCTTATCTATTCTTTATACTTTTATAAATACACATGCATTCTTTATATTCCTTACTCTCTTTGCCCCCTCAACATTTTTCTGATCAATATTTTTTACTCAGCTCAATATTAGCCTAATGGGATCTTATGTACTCAAGCCCATGATATAATCCAAAAGCAATTACCACTCTGCTTGCCTGCCAGTCCATAATGGTTCCTGGGGTCTGCTGTGGGACACCTGTGTAGTCTCCTTTCCTTCTGACCTTTAAACTTCTTGACTGCATATTTTTCCTCCTTCAGCTCATGTGGCTGACTTACAAGTACTACCTTCATAGACTGATTTTATCAGTATCTTGAGCCTTGCACCTGGGGGACATCACAATCCCCTGCATCCATATTCTACCTGAGAACAATTTTGGGGAGTAGGGAGGAAGGAGATGTGTCCAAACAGAAAACTTAGATAACCAAGCATATACTGATTATAAATAACCTTTCATAAGGCAAAGGGCCCTTCCTCCTTAAAGCCTTCCTTCTTAACTTTCTTTTTCCCTAAAGTTCTTGAAAATTTTTTTCCCTAAATGTCAGCTTTCATTTTTTTGCTCTCAAATTACAACTCAATAATAAATTTTAGCTCCATTACTTCCTAACAAATGGACCATATAACATTACTTCATTAATTTTAGTGATAATGGTGAAACTTATTTTTCCTGTGGTTTATAAGAAGAAAAGTAATAAGAACTTTAAGTTAATTTCCAGATGAATGCCTGGTAGGAAAAAAAAAACCCACAAACAATACCAGAACTCCTGGGTTATTATAATTGTTGAGCAACATAAGCCATCTTATGAATGGCACTGATGAAGGATTTATTATTCAAACTAAAGAGAAATATATGAAGTGTCTATACAGTACTGAGAGGTTGTACAGTAGATAAGGCACTGAACTGGGAGTCAAGAAGACCAAAGGCACTGTAGCTACTTATCTCTGGGCAAATCAGTGAAACCTTTCAGTGTCTCACCTTCCTTGTCTGTAAAATGAGAGGGCTGGACTCCATGGCCATAATTCTCCCTTACAACTCTAAATGGTCAGCCTATGATCCTGATTCCAGTCTTTTCTGAAATGGAATTGCAGGCCTCATCTGCCCTGGATTGTTAGTAACACCTCACCCTGCATAGTTGTGGAGTAAAGGATAAAACCAGCTATACCCACTCCTTTATTTGCCCTTCAAAGGAAAAATATGAGTCATCCTTTCATGTAGCTATAGCTTCTTTATATATTTTGTTTCACTTATATAAAGACTGCTAATATAATGTAGTTTAGGTCTTCCAGTAGTATATTAGGTCATTGAGCAAAGATTTCACTCTTAGAATGCTAACAGTCAAAATTTACATACACACATCTATTTGTATATATACATATGTTTAAAAAATGTTAAATTCTGAGTTTCCTTTCTCCCCCCACCCCATTCTGAAACACTGTCATTATTGCAGAAGCAGAAAGACCCATAAAGGTCCAAGGAACACGTTATCTTTTTTTTTTAAACTCAAGAGTTGCCATCATCCATTACTCTCTACCTTATGTCCAGTCTCTTGGTATTGAATTCCTCTGTGCTTTATTATTCTGATTCAATTAATTCAATTTAATTTAAAAAAAATTTATTGAGCATATAAATGTTAGGCAGGTGCCATCTGTCCCTGAGATAAATACTTAAACTTTTTTTCAGCTTGATAGAACGTGCAAAAGCTTGGGCTCTGCCGTTATAGTTATTGAACACCCAGAGTAACCTTCACACCACAATGAGTCATTTAGACTAGTACTTTGTGTGGAGGTTGTAAATATTATTTGCAGGACTATGGTTTTATTGATTTAGGGAATTTCCAGGGAGAAAATTTTATCTCCAACCACAGAATGGCACATACTCAACAGCCCGTAGTCTTAGAGAGCTGTTTTGACACTGAAAATAAAAAGAGACTTGCTTATGGTCACAGAGTCAGTATGTATCAGAGTTACAATATGAATCCAGATCCTCACTGTTACGAGGTTAACTCTTTATACAGTCCACCACTATTCCCTTTTCTTCTTTAAATATTTTATTTTATTAAATATTTTCCTTATATTAAAATTTTTTTAACATTCATTTTTAAAAAGTGTGAGTTCCCCCATTTTTAAATGATTGTTAAAAATTGTCTTCATGTGTAATTGGAAAAAATAACATCAACTTTTGTTATTATTATTATTTGCTTTTTGCAGGGGGAAGGGCAATTGGGGTTAAGTGACTTGCCCAAGGTCACACGACTAGTAAGAGTTAAGTGTCTAAAGTCAAATTTGAACTCAAGTCCTCCTGACCCCAGAGCTGGTGCTCTATTCACTGTGCCACCTAGCCATCCCAAAATAACATCAACTTTAAAGAATAATCTCTTTGAAACTAAGATTAATAAAATTAATGTGAAATTAATAAATAGGATTCTTGAAATGGGAGGAAAAATGAGTAATACAGAGGAGGCAACAATTCTTGAAATTTATTGTTGTCTTGATGTCATTTGATGTTTATTACTTAATATAAGCAACAATATTGAAAATTAAAACAAAAACTTGAAAAAAAATTGAATTCTGAAGGCACTCCTTACCTCCTGTCCCTCCTCCGCTCTTTGAGAGGGCAAGCAATATGATATGTGAAGTCACGCAAAACATTATTTCCATATTAGCCATGTTGCGAAAGAAAACACAGAAAAAAAAAAGAGGGCTTAGATCTATATTCAGAATCCATCAGTTCTCTCTCTGAAGATGGATAGCATTTTTCGTTATGGGTCTTTTGTCTTGAATCATTGTCTTGATTAGAATAGTTGAATTTTTCTCAGCTGATCATTATTTCACTATTGATGTTACTGTATACAAAATTCTCCTGGTTCTGCTTATTTCACTTTGCATCAGTTCATATAAGTCTTCCCAGGTTTTTTTTTAAACCTGCCCCCTTTGCCATTTCTTTTTTTTCCTTTTTGTATTTATTTAGTATTCAATTTCCCCCCAGTTACATGTAAAAACAATTTTAACACTTGTTTTTAAAACTTTGAATTCCAAATTCTCTCCCTTCTTCTTCCTCATCACCCCCTCCCCCCCTCTGAGAAGGCAAGCAATTCCATATAGTCTATATGTAGTCAAGCATTATATCCATAGTAGTAGTCATGTTATGAAAGAAAACATAGACCAAAAAAAAAAAAAAAACCTCAAGAAAAATAAAGTGGAAAAAACACCCCCAAATTGCTTCAATCTGTATTCAGACACCATCACTTCTTTCTCTGGGGAGGAAGAGCATTTTTCATCCCAAGTCCTTCAGAATTGTCATAGATTTCTGATTTTCTGTATTTCTGAGAATAGCGAAGTCACTCATAGCTGATCATCTTACAGTATTGCTGTTACTTTGTACGCAGTAAATTTCACTTTGCATCATCTCATGTAGGTCTTTCTAGGTTTTTCTGAGAGCATCCTGCTTATCATTTCTTATAGCATAATAGTATTCCATCATAATTACATACCACAACTTAATCAGCCATTCCCCAATTGATTTATATTCCCTCAATTTCTAATTCCCCTTATCATTTCTTATACCAAAATAGTATTTCATCACAATCGTATACCATAACATGTTCAGCCATTCCCCAAATGATAAGCATCTCCTCAATATCAGAAAGTACCCTGTTATTATTAATGTCTCATTGGAAATAGAAGCTTCAAGTGGATCAATTTCCAAGTGAAGTATCTATTGAATTTAGAGTAGAGCTTTGTGATTGAATTGGTCATACCAAGAAGATGGCACCTACCTGATTCAGGAAGATCCCAGACTGCACCAGGGCAATTTTTCATGGTGTCCAAAATTACGTAGACACAATGAAACCTCAGCTTTTTGAGACGTTCAGGCCAAGGGTCCAGACTGTGGAGTGATTCTTTCAGAATTTACCATTACAATTTAATTCATCTTATTTTTATGTTCAGAGGAGTTCCAATAGAAATGATCCTGAGGCAAGTGGCTTTACTGATGCTAGTTGTTTGTCTAAAGTTTAGTGAATTTTTGCGTGGGTAGATAAAATGATGGATTTTTTCAATATGTGAACTCATCTTCTGAAAATTCAGTGAAAGTACCTTCGGGAAAACTTTAGTAATAGATTGTAGGATGACAGGAATGATACATACTTCCTTTTATTCCCATGTGGTTTTGATTTCTTCCTCTAGATCCCTATACTGAGAGCTTTTTATTTCATAAAGCTTAAGTATTGATAGTATTTGGTATGGCAATGTGTCTTAAAATCATTGTTCCTAATTATTTTCATGGATTGTTGTTATGTATGGGTGATTATAAGTAATAGATTATTATTATATTACAGTTTGAGTCCAATTTTTAAATTCTTCCTGATATTTTGAGGTTACATGCTCAGTACTAGGATCTGTTAGGTGTTAATTTTGTTAGGTGTTCATTCTGGCCCCTGGTATACTCTGAGACCCTGCTTAATTCTGGGCACTTAAGACATGTCTTTCTAAGTATTCAGGAGGTGCTAAAATTTTGCAACCTATAATGTTAAGTAAGGCTGTTTTCACTATTTCCTTGCCATCTCTGTATTGATTAACAAGCCCAGGCTCCTTAAGAATGAGTTTCCATCTCTCATCTGGACTGTTACAGCAGCCTTCTAATTGGACTCCTTGCTTCAAGTGTCTCCCCACTCCAGTCCATCCTTCCTATTTCTAACAATGTGACCTTCCTAAAAGGTAGTCCTAAACATGTCTTAAATTTCAGTGACTCCCTTTACCTCTAGGACCACATATGAATGCCTCTGCTCAACATTTAAAGCTTTTCACAACTTGGATCTTTTCTGTATTTTCTACCTTTTAACACATCATTCCCCTTCTCACATTCTGTGGGCTAAGCCTGTTGTCTTATTTGTCCTCACTATAACCCTCTCTCTCACAGCTCTGTGCCTTTGTATTGACTATCCCCTATGCCTGGAGTACTCTTCCTCCCACATGCTGTCTTTCAGATCTCTGTCTTCCTTCAAGATTTACCTCCTCCAGGAGACCTTTCCTGGCCCTTACCACAGTTAGTGCCTTCCTGTCTAAAGTCATAATCTTCTACTCACTACTTATTTTTTATGTACTGATTTATATATCTTATTCTTCTCATTAGAATGTAAGCATCTTGAAGGCAGAAACTATTTTAAATTTTTCTGTGTATTTCTAGCACCTAGTACATTGTATTTGCTTAATAAATGCTTTTGATTGATTGGTATCAATGATCTGATTCTGTATCATTATCAAGAACCCCCGATTCTGCAAATTAAACTACTTGATTCAGTCATTTATTTGATGCCTCCTAGATGACTTATTGTTGGTTGAGTTAATGTGTATGTTACCCATTGAGGTCCCTTTGGTTCCATTCTTAAGTTTTATCTCTTTTGTATGTTTCATTGAATGGCAAATCAATATTAGTTGCATTTGATCAGTCCATTGGTATAGCTACACACTTACTCCTGCTAGGGAAGGTATTCTCTGTTCAGGAAACAGTTCTGTAAATATAATCTTTTTTGTCACGTAGTCTGAGAATATCTTTCAGGCCCTTTCATTGTCATCATTACCATGTTAATTTTGATTATAATTTTTGCTTGTGTGCCAATGCTAATTATTAATTTCTGGATAAATCAAAAAATTAAAAAGTCAACAAAAATATTAATTACTGAGAGACCGTTAATGAAAGAAACATCCAAATGACTCTCTGCACTCAGCAAACCTGTGTTCAAATTCCAGTTTTAACACTTGCTACTTTGTGACCTTGGCCAAGTTCCTGAACCTCAGTTTCCTCATTTGTCAAATAAGAGGATTGGATTAATTGATCTCTGAGGTTCCTTCCAGGTCTATATGTATGACCTACAAAACTTACTTAAGCACCAAATTCCACAAGAAAGGAAAATATGATGTTAGCTACCTCTAGTTTGGGTTTACTACAAGTAATACTAACATACAGTATATGTTATACTGCTAAACATTAAAACAATTCTTTGATACTACCCAAGTTTTTTTCAAAAAAAAGACTTCTATAAAATACAACATAGATAATTTAGAATGAAACCTCTGCTATTATTAAACTGAAAATGTGATTACATGGAGAATTTAAAGCAAAAATTCTCCTTTTATTGAACTGAAAATGTGATTACCTGAAACAGACCTCCAACATAATGGCTAATGCAAGTAAATGAAAAAAGGAGAATTGTTGGGAAGTATCTTGTAAGGCAAATGATCACATGCAATATTGGCGCCATTGATCAAGCACTTAATATTAGCAAGCAATTATATCCTTTTTACTCAGTCGATAATAATCTTCAGAATAAAATTGATCTGAAAGTGGATGATTTTAAAAAAATACTATTCTTTTTGTTGCTTAGTGTGACTTGGGTTTTTTAGCACTGTAGCCCCAGACTGTGGGGTCCTTCAGGTAAGGGACTGTTTCCTTTTCCTTTTTGAATTCTGATCACCTTGCATAGTGCCTAGTGCATATCAGGTACTTAACAAATGTTTGTTGGATCTAATTAATAGGAAATTAAACATCATTTAAAAAAAACTTTAACTGTGAGATTTTTACAGCCAGAGTTTCATTTAATATGAAAGGCTGCATCACTGTAGACATTTGAGAACTGCTATTCTCGGCCAAGGGCAAAGTGGAAATGTTTTTCATTTTTGTATGTCTGTGTAACATGAAAATGGCTCGGATAGGAAAATATGGCACCCATAGTCAACACTTAATAATGGCCTTTCCATTCTGTTTCAATTAAAATACTTCTGAGTGTAAATTGGAATGCTTGAAGTAATTAAGACCAAGAAATCACCCTCTCTAAATGTAATCCTTCAGTTTTGAAGGACTGAATTAGGCTTTGGACGATTGGCTAGGAGCTTATGTGTAGACAAAAAATATATTATTCCTTGCTGGTATGGAAAAATGTTCAAAAACCCAGAAAATTTTGTAGAATAGATACAAAGATCTAATATTCTTATTGTTATTATTTTGGTTCTGATTCTTATTTTTCTGTGGTAACAGTCAATATTTCTAGGATTTCTAGGTGAAATTGGTTTTGACTACTCAAGAAGGATATAAGATTGTTCTTTACCCCAAACCAATAAAAGGTCAAAATAGACATAAATGGATAAAAAGATCTATTCTTCCCTTTGTTTCTATCTTTCTGTATCACTAAGAAACCTAGAATTCATTAATGTGTTTGTGTATGCACACATGTGCTTGTGTGTGTATATTACAGTCCTTTTCAAATACTTCTCCATGGTATAGGAGTGACCTTGGCTTCTCCAAGGTTATGCCAATGGAGAAAAAGCCCTGGCGTGTTTTTGAACTGGAAAGGCTTCATTTTAGGCATATATCTGTGGTCCAAGAACTATCTATCCTAGGTAAGTTTTCAGAGGATCATCACCAAGTTGGTCTCAAGTTGATGTACTTTACCATCTATCACAATTGTCAAAAGACTATCCACTAAGTTATTTTAAAAATGTTTTTATTGTTTGAAGACTCTCTGTCTCACCTAGGTTGGAATTTAGAAACTCCTCATAGCCCATCCCACTACTGATCAGCATGGGAGCTTTAATTCACTTCATTTCTAACTTGGGGGCTGGTTTACCTTCCTACCCCGCCTTAGGCAATCTGGTGACGCCCTGCTTGTGAGGCTTAGCCTTTCTGATGCCAGCCTCAATGCAGACATCCTTTGGATTTGATTTACTGTAGCTCAGAAGCCCCAGGTTCAAGTGAATCTACAGTCACAACCTTGCCAGGAAGCAGAAATTGTAGATGGGTGCTACCACCTTTTGCGGTCCACTGAATTATAGAAGGGCTGTAGTCTGTAGCACTGGAAAGAAGGAATAAATGAAAAAGCATTGTGCTGAGTACTGGGGATACAAATAGAAAAATCTTTGTTTTCCCAGTGAAGTTACAAATGCTTGAATTGTTGAACTGTATGTTTATACACATAACTGTACACATTCATCCATGCTTATCTATACTTACATATTGAAGCAAGGTTGTATAGTAATAAGAGCATTGTACTTTTCAGACAGGAGAAATCTGGGTTTTAATCTTATCTTGCTATTTAATCATGGGCAAGTCCCTTAACCTCTCTGGGCCTCCATTTCTTCATCCATAAAATGAGAATAATACCTGAAGTGATCTTTAAGTTGTGAACACACCTTGAAACCAGTTATGTTAATACACACACACACATACATACCAAGTGCGTAGTACTTTGAAACTAGCAAAGGATAAACTTTTATGTAATAGCTTACCATATTGGTATTAGATAAATTCAATAGCCAAATAAGTGAAAAAAAACCCCCACCCATAAATATTCTTGTACATGAACTCATATTGTGTAAAAAAGATAATTTAAATTTTTATTCAAATATTTCAAAGTATGTTTAAAGCTAAAATAATGAAATATCCAACTTCCTTTATTTGACATTTTTGAATTAAATAGGTGAACGTTTTGTAATTTTATAAGTTCTCAACACAGAAAAAAAAGTTATTAAATTTGAAAAGGTCAAGTCTTCTGACATAAGTATTAACAACCCACATGCAATTACTATACTGATTTGTTCCATTGGTCTGCAAAAATGCTTCTCTGAACATCAGCGCTTCCAGAGCAATGCCAAGATTTCTGTTGGCCATCTTTTCTAACTAAGAGGCAATTCTTTGGGGCTTCTAGGTACTACAGATGTGTGCTTTTGAAATCTTTGTGATCAAAAAAGGACATCTTCAGAGTGGTTAAATATCTCCACTATTACCTGGTAGGATTATAGTATCACAGAGCTAGAGGTAGAAGGGACCTCAGAGGACATTTAATTCAACGTCCTCATGTTCACATGAGGAAACTGAGGGAGGTCAAGGATGTTGAAGTGACTTATCTAAGGATTACTCATTTACTGCATCTGCTTTTAGAATTTCAGTTACGACAAAGCTCTTTGCCTATGAAACTAACCTTTCTAATGTTGGCAAGACTTGAGAGAGCATGGTGCTTACCTGATTGTGGCTGCTTTAGCCTGAGAAATTAGTATCTTGTTGGACTCTTAAGGGAAAGAGAATGGCAACATAGGCAGAGAAATGGTGGCAGCAAATTTCTTTACTGTGTGTCATTTAGCTATTGCTTTGAAGTTGTCGTATATACTTTTCAGAAGAAAGGGTGTGTGTGTGAGAGAGAGGGAGAGAGACAGAGAGAGACAGAGAGACAGAGAGAGACAGAGAGAGGGAGAGAT
>CM053592.1:72215896-72244181 GCA_028646515.1 Pseudochirops corinnae | reverse complement strand
AGAGAATAGGGGAGAAGGGAGATGGGAGAGACAGAGAGATCGAGATGTGGAGGGAGAACAGGAGCGGAAGGAAGGAGAAGGGAGGAGGAGAGGGGAAGGAGGGAAGGAGAGTAGGAGGAGCCATGAAGAAGGGTCATGTTTGCTGTAAACGGCCAGTTCCTGGTGATGTCATTCAGGTGTAGGTCCTTTGTGAACTTTAGACTTTTAAGATATCCCAGAAAGACTAAACGTTCAGATCTGTGCTGTGGAAATCTCTTTGCTACACTGGCCCCTCTGAGGGGAGGCTAGAACTGAGAATTAACTTCCAAATATTGCTTTGAAATAATTACTGATCAATCATGGGGAAAACAACCTGTTTTGTGAGGTGAGACTGCTCTTTCTGCCTCTCATTTTATTGTTCTCTCTAACAGCAATGAACTAGTGCTTAACCTAAATTGAAAAAAAAAAAATCTAAGGGAAAGGAAGTCAAAGAGCTCCAGAAAGCCTGCAGAGGGGATATAACTCTAATGAAAAAATGGTGTTCACGTTTGTCTTTCCAGTCTTGGCAGAACTAAGACACTGGAACTTCTTTGTTATAGCATTTGTTACAAACCATTCAAATGCTGAGAACAGAGAAAATACAAATTTGTGAAAAACTGGTAAGTTTCAGGACAAATAGATTTAGAACTAGGCAAAGAGTGAGTGAGTCTTTTTTTAAAAAATATTTAAAATTTATTTTTATATAAATACAGTTTATAAATATAAGTTTACACACACACACACACACACACACACACACACACACACACACACACACTAAAACATCAGCTCCTTCAGGGCAGGGACTGTTTCCCTTTTTGTCTTTGTTCAGCTCCTGCTACATAGTAGATATTTAATAAAAATGGTTGTTTAGTCAAATCAAATTTATTGCATTTGCATGGGAGAATGTTTTGCTATTTATTTGTAAGAGAATGAGAATGAGAAAATAGTAGTGATCAAAAAAGAGACAGGAGGATGGATTGGATGGATTGGAGTGGAGAGATTCTTTTTTTTTGGGATTTTTAAAAAAATAATTTATTTATTTTTAGTTTTCAACATTCATTTCCATAAGATTTTGACTTCCAAATTTTCTACTTATCTCTCCCCTCCCCCCACAGCCTGGATAGCATGCATTCTGGATTACCCCTTTCCCCGCTTTACTTTCCCTTTTATAACCCTCTCCACCATCCCCTTCCACCTTACTTTCTTGTAGGGCAAGATAGATTTCTATACCCATTGCCTGTATATCTTATTTTCCAGTTGCATGTAAAAACAATTTTTAACATTTGTTTTTAAAACTTTGAGTTCCAAATTCTCTCCCTTCTTCCCTCCCTACTCACCCTCCTTGAGAAGGCAAGCAATTCAAGATAGGTTATACATGTGTAGTTATGCAAAACACTTCCATAATAGTCATGTTGTGAAAGACTAACTATATTTCTCTCCATCCTATCCTGCTCCCCACTTATTCTACTTTCTCTTTTGGCTCTGCTCCTTTTCAAAAGTGCTTGCTTCTGACTATCCCCTCCCCAAGTTTACCCTCCCTTCTATCATACTCCCCATCCCCTTACCCCTTACTTTCCTGTAGGGTAAGATACCAAATTGAGTGTGTATGTTATTCCCTCCTTAAGCCAAATCTGATGGGAGTAAGGTTCACTCATTCCTTCTCACTTCCCCCCTCTTCCCCTCCATTGTGAAAACTTTTTCTTGCCTCTTTTATGTGAGATAATTTACCCCATTCTGTCTCTCCCTTTCTCCTTCTCACAATATATTCTTCTCTCACCCCTTAATTTTATTTTTTTTAGCTATCATCCCTTCATATTCAACTCACCCTGTGCCATCTATCTGTCTTTCCGTCTGTCAGTCTATCTATCTCTCAATCTCTCAATCTATCTCTCTATCTATCATCTGTCTATCTCCTGCAACTACCCTAATACTGAGAAAGGTCTCATGAGTTACAAATATTACCTTTCCATGTAGGAGTGTAAACAGTTCAACTTTAATAAATTCCTTATGATTTTTCTTCCCTGTTTACTTTTTCATGCTTCTCTTGATTCATGTTTTTCAAAGACAAATTTCTGTTCAACTATGGTCTTTTCATCAAGAATGCTTGAAAGTGTTCTATTTCATTGAAAATCCATTTTTTCCCCTGAAGTATTATACTCAGCTTTACTGGTAGGTGATTCTTGGTTTTAATCCTAGCTCCTCTGACCTCTGGAATATCATATTCCAAACCCTTTGATCCCTTAATGTAGAAGCTGCTAGATCTTGTTGTTATCCTGATTGTATTTCCACAATTACTAGAATTGTTTCTTTCTGGCTTCTGCAATATTTTCTCCTTGACCTGGGAACTCTGGAATTTGGCTACAGTATTCCTGGGAGTTTTCATTTTGGGATCTCTTTCAAGAGGCCATAGGTGGATTCTTTTAATTTCTATTTTACCTTCTGGTTCTAGAATATTGGGGTAGTTTTCCTTGATAATTTCTTGAATGATGATGTCTAGGCTCTTTTTTTGATCGTGGCTTTCATAGTCCAACAATTTTTAAATTCTTTCTCCTGGATCTATTTTCCAGGTCAGTGGTTCTTCCAATGAGATATTTCTCATTGTCTTTATTTTTTCATTCTTTTAGTTTTGTATTATAATTTCTTGATTTCTCCTAAAGTCATTAGCTTCCATTTGCTCTATTCCAATTTTGAAGGAATTGTTTTCTTCAGTGAGCTTTTGGATCTCCTTTTCCATTTGGCCAGTTCTACTTTTTAAGGTATTCTTCTCCTCATTGGCTTTTTGGACCTCTTTTGTCATTTGGGTTACTTAATTTTTTAAGGTGTTATTTTCTTCATTATTTTTTGGGGGTCTCTTTTAGCAAGCTGCTGACTTGTTTTTCATGATTTTCTTGCATCACTCTCATTTCTCTTCCCTATTTTTCTTTTCCTTCTCTTACTTGATTTTCTTTTTTCTTTTTCTAAATTGATTTGTTTATTTACTTTTAGTTTAGAAGATTCAGTTCCACAATCCCTTGAGTTTCAAATTTTCTTCCTCCCTCTCCTCCCCCCCCATGGCGGCATGCAATCAAGTATAGGATCTGTATATACTTTCACATTGGACAATAGTCTGGTTGTATAGAAGGGTTGTAACCAATGGAGTGAACAATGGGAAAAAAGAAAGAGAACCAAACATGAAAAAGAATGATGGCATGTACATTGCTTCAGTCTCCATTTAAACTCTGTTCTTTCTAGATCTTTCTTTGACTGTATGAGAAGCAGATACCTGTCAACATTGAAATTTGTATAAGTATTGAGACATTTAAAAGGGATGTACATAGATAGAGGGTGTGGTTATAAGTGAACTAATCTGAAGATTAAAAAAAACCCTATTAAGGTGAAGAAGGGGATTGTAATGTGAGAAAAGCAAAGGTTGAGGCAGAAAATGGTAAATTATGCCACAAGAAGAGACATAAAAACATACCAAAGTGGAGGGGAAGGAAGGAATGAGATGAGCATCATATGATTATTAATCTTGCTTGATTTTCAAAATCCTTTTTTGAGTTTTTCCATGGCCTGAGACTCATTCATATTTTTCTTGGAGGCTTTTGATATAGGTGCTTAGACTTTGTTGTCTTCTTCTGGCTGTATGTTTCAATCTTGTTTGTCACCAAAATAAAACTCTATAGTCTGAGGTTTTTTTAATGCTATTTGTTCATCTTCCCAGTCAAATACTTGACTTTCAAACTCTTTGTCAAGGTAGGACTCTGCTTCCAGTGGGGGTGGAGATGGGGGTTGGTGTGGGTGTACTGTCCTAGACTTAAAGGGTTTTGTGTCGGTTACTCCATCTGCCACTGTCTGTGGGTCCAGAGTTTTAGAAGCAGCCACTGCGGCTGCCACCGCCACTTCTGCTACCTCAGTCGTCCCGGGGCTGGGAGTGGACGCCAGCCCAATCACACTCCTCCTTTCATCCAGATACCACAGAGTTTTCCCACTGACCTTTTGTGCTGTCTTTGGCATTTTTGTGTTGAAAAGTCTGGAAACTGCCACAGCTGCAGTGATTCAGTCCCCTGAGGCTTGCTCTGGCCCTGTCTTTTGTTGGTGGTGTGGCCTATGCTGGACTATGCTCCACTCCCAACCTGGTGCAATAGACCCTCCCTATTGGCCTTTCAGGATGTCTTGGGCTCGAAATGCACTTCACTCTGTCATTTTGTGAGTTCTATAGCTCTAGAATTTGTTTAAGAGTCATTTTTTATAGGTACTTGGAGGGGTTTGCTCAAGCAAGCCCCTGCTTTTACTCTGCCATCTTGGATCTGCCCCTGAGTGGGAAGATACTTGAGGAAGGTTGAGGAAGTATTTAGAAACTGGGAGAATTGTTTTGCTTTGAGAACTTAAGGAAAGTACAACCTGGATCTGATCCAGACCTATGAACCTTTAATTTTAAAGGCAGTTAAAAATAAGTCAAGGGATGTTAACTGACTTGCCCAAGGTTATGCAAGTATTAAACATTACAAGTAAGACCAAATCCTTTGTTTCTGGAGCCAATACTCTTTTCACAATGGCATCCTGATGGATGCAGCCATGAGTGGAGTCTGTAACAAAAAATCATACCAAGCTTGTGTTTATCCTTATCTGACTTATTCACATTTGGTACTTTTGAAAGGATTTGACATCTGCCTACCCTCATGGTTCTGGCTGTAACATGTTATTGATTTGTGGAGGGACTACCTGGTATATGAAAAAAAGAATTCTGTCTTGATAATCAAAAGACCTGGTTTCAGTTCTGCTTTGGAGAATTTATGATAATAATGGTATTAATTAATTATTTATGATATTAATGATATCACTTTAGTTAAGTCCATTTAACATCTCTGGGCCTCAGTTTCCTTATCCATAAAAGGATGATCTCTGAGATCCCTGCCTGCTTTTGTTCACTGGCCTTCTGATTTATTTCAGCACATACCAGCGTGCCTGTGTCCAAGTATCTGTAATGATTTGTTGGCATAATTACTGATGATCTGAATTTAGAGATGCAGGATGTTCCAATGAAATGTAATTTACTAATTCCAAATGCCATTTTTTCTTTTCTCATTGTGAATGGAAAAATTGTAATTATAGCAGCTAGGTATAGTGGAAAGAGTGCTGTATTTAGAATAAGACTAACATCTAGTTCCCAACGCCATGACTTTTTATCTCTGACACATAGCTTCATGACCACAGGTAAAATGCTCCAACTTTCTGGGCTTTGGTTTCTTTATAAAATGAGGGGCCTAAATGAAATGGCCCTTGGGTTTTCTTGCAGCCATGCACTGACCATCTTTGGGTGTCCCCCAATCTGCCTTGACTGTCTTCTCCTGTTATACTGTCTTTTCCGAGTCTCATCAGTTATCATGGATTCATTTTCCATCTCTATGCATATGATTTCCAGATCTCAGTACTGGTCTTTCACTGGCTCCAGGTTCACATCAACTTCTGCCTTTTGGATATATAAAATCGGACGTCCCATAAACATTTCAAACTTGGCATGTCCAAAAGAGGACTTACCATCTTTACCCTCACAGAAGCCTTCCCTCTTCCCAACTTTTCCTATTTATGTAGAAATTGCTTCCATTTTCCTAGTCAATCAAGTTCTCAACCTTGATGATATTCCCGCCTTCCTACTGGGCCTCACCCCCCACATCCAATATGTTGTTAAATCTTAGCTTCTGTCTTCATGTCTACTCTCATCTACATTCCCTTCTCTCTACCCACACAATTATTACCTTAGTTCAGATGCTCATTGCCTCTCTCTCTAGGACTATTGCTATAGCTTTCTAGATTTCTTACTGATCTTCCTTCCTCAAGTCCTCCCTACCCCGCTCTGTCCTCTGCTTAACCTTGCCAAACTAATTCTTCTAAAAGCCTAGGTCTGACTGATACCTCTCTACTTAATTAAATAATAATTAATTAAAATAAAATAATAAAAAATAATAAATAGACTCCTGGACTCCACTATTATTTCTGTATTAAAATGTGAAGTCCTCTGTTTCTCATTTAAAGCCTCTCCACAACTTGACGGCTACATTTCTGCTCTTCTTATACCTCCCACCACTATACATCCTCCATGAGCACCCTATAATTACCTATTTACCTGTCCACAACATTCCATTTCTTGGCCTTTCCCTGGCTATCCCCCATGCCTGGAATGCTCTTTTTCCTCTTCCTCCTTATCTCTGCTTCTTAGCTTTCCTTGCTTCCTTCAAGACAAAACTCAGATTCTATCTAATGTAAGAAATCTTTCCCAATTTCCCTCCCTAGCCCAGGGGCTTTCCCCCTGAGATTCTATGCCATCTACTCTTTACATACCTTGCATGTACAAAGTTATTTACATGTTGTCTTTCCCTCTGGAATGTGAGTTCCTTTAGGGTAGGGATAATATTTTTACCTTTCTTTGTATACAGAGTGCTTATCTCAGTGCCTGGCACATAAAGGTATTTCATAAGTGCTTGTTGGCCGAGTGATTCTCTGATCCTTCCTAGCTCTATGGTCCTAGGGGAGTTCTACTATGCTTGAGATGCAGAACTATTCCATCTCTTTCTTCTCCCTCCAGAACAAAACTCCTTGTGGCTTGGGGTGGGTAAGGATTCAGAAAGTATGTGAAAGAACCCTGCACTCATTCCCCAAGCATACAGCCATCTTTTTTTTCTGCGTGATAGGCCTGCCCTCCTTTACCTACCATTTCTGATGGGGTTGAGCAATAAGACAGGTTTCTCATATCTAAAATCATTCTTTCTTTTCCCGTGGGGCATTTGAAGGATGCCTTCCATCTTTGCAGACAGCCTGACACAGCTACATACAGTGAAGAGGTATACACACACAGAGGATAGTTTGTCTGATGAAAAATAATTAGTTTTTGTTCAACAGTGCAGCCAATTCATTACAAAGACTTTCAACCCAAGGCTTCGGTTTCTTATTGCTCTTAAAAATGTGCTTTGAGGAGAAAAAGAGAAAAGTGGTTTTAGTTCTCAAAGATCTAATAAAGATTAAATTATGCCTCTTTGACTGAGCCAATGTTGCTCACGTAGAGCTGCCTGCTTTTGATTTATTATAACATATAAAATGCACACATTCAAGGAGCTGAACTTGTCTGCAGAAACCAAAGTTCTTGGCTTTGCCAGTCTGCTGTAGTGGTTAACCCTCTGCAGATCCATGGTGCAGCAAACATCATTTGTAAGCAAAAGCTGCTACTTAAAGCTTGCTGGGCCTCTTCCCTGGGAGGCAAGCCTCTCTGTCCTCAGTCATTCTCAGAGGTTCTTGTATCTGGTCTTCCAACCATTGACCTCTTCTGTTATTGGCCTTGGAGTTTTTTTCTTTTGTTGTTGTATCGAAATGACTGGCAGCTAAGAAAACCATCCCTTAGGCCAGTCTGTCCTGTGTGACAAGACATCCCCTGGGGATCCCCCTTCCAGGGAAAAGCATCACTCATATATTATATCACTTCCCTGACAGTTATCTTCATAAGGGAAGATACTCAGGGAATGTCAACCTCGGTACCTTTTCTCCTCCCCAGTCTGTGTTACCCCTGAGGGAAAGAGAAATAGGAGGGGGTAGGGAGGGACTGGAGCAGAGAACCCTACATATAGTAGTGAGCTTGATAAGTATTTGTTGAATGAATGTTCAGCTTCACCACCTGGAAAATCTTTAAAATGTCCCTCTTTGTTATTTTCAAATGAGTGGTAGTTTTTCAAACAGGTGCCATGTGTCATAGATAGAATTTGTTAAAAAATTTGATTATGCTATTTCACTGGCTGGGATGAGATTTCCTGGGAGTAAAAAGAAATGACAGCTATCATCTACATTCATTTTTATCTTCCTTTACACACAAATTAGAAGCAATAAATGTTAAATCACATTTTGAAAGTAGGTCTATTTCAAGCTATATCCAACTCTGAGCCTTCCCTCTGTGTCAATGATATTAAAGGCTCCCCTTAGGCTAATGTCCACAAACAAAAACATTGACTAATTAATTAGGGTTATGTTTGCCCTTCTGTTATCAACTAAAAATATTTAAATAGAAATTTTCTTTTTTATTACACTTTGTCACTGCTTCAGTAAAAAATAATGTTAAAATGTCTGACTGTAGGTATTATAATTTGATAGTTTTACCTAGAAAGGGCTTGTCTTTTGCCAATATTTTTGTGGACTTAAGTACTACTTCATTGGATGAGGTGGAAATGGTGGGGGGAGGGCAATGGGATGGAAGGTATAGACGTGACCTTGGGTTATAAGTCTATGTCAGGCATGGAGCATAGGAAAGTGATGATTTCAGAGAACCTTGAGTTCAAATTCTGATTGTGCCACCTAATATCTGTGTAATAGTTTTATTATACTAATGGATTTCTGAAAATGGACAAGTCTTCAACTCTCTAAGCCAAGGTTTCCTCCTGTGTGAAATGACTAGTGATAACTAACATCACTTCCTATTCTGTATCTGTCATCCTACAAGTCACTTGAAAGCAAGCTCTGGTGTGGTTTACAAACTGGAGAGGTTGCAAGTTTCACTTACTATTTGTCCTTAGAGGACCAACCCATCTAAGATTAGAGAGGTCCATTGCCAAAAGGTTGACCATTAGACAATGAGTTGTTTGGAGGCTTTTGGGTCATAGAAATTCATGAAGCATCCAAATTAGAGACATTGTGATCTTATTAAGTGCCCATGACAATTAAAGCATGAATTCTTAAAGTTTCAAAGCTGGGGTTTTGAAGAAGGGTTGCAGTCTTTTCAATGAATAGAGCATATGACTCCTTTATAATATATGAAACATCTATAAAATAGAAAGCTTTCCCTCATTCTTTTCCCGTTTCCAGGAAGCAATTTTTATATAAACTTCTGCATCACCATGTTCATTGACCTTCCTTTTTTGCCTCTGTATGATGTCTTTTGCCAGTTTATCATCTCCATGGGGTTGTCATCTCCATGAATATCTTTCAGATTGTGTGTCTATGTATCTGTCTGTCTCTTCAGTACCAGTTTCCCTCCTAACCTCCAGTCACACATTAACAATTGCCCACTAGACATTCCAAACTGGGTTTCCTAAAACAATCTCAAACTCATCACGACCAAAACAGAAATTTATCTTTTCCCTCAAACTGAACTGGCTTCTAAACTTCCCCACTTGTATTGATGACATCATCCACTAGTCTTCTGATTCACTGGGTTTGAAACCCTGGCATTATTGTGGATTCCTCATTGTGGTTACTCTCACTCTTCCTATCTAATCTCTTGACAGATCTTGCTGTTTTGACCTCCACAACATCTTGAGTATCTGACCTCTTTCATAGAGCTCTTACCTTAATTCAGGCCATCACTTCTAGCCTGGACTGTTGCCATGACCTCCTAATTCACTCTGCATTCTAGTCTCTCTTCTACATAGCTGCCAAAATGGTTTTAAGTACGTCTGATTATATGATTACTCAATAAACTGTAGTGACTTCCTACTATCTCTAAGAAAATATAGTCTCCTCCATCTTTTAAAGCCCTTTACAACCTGACTCCAAGATATTTTTCCAGTTTAATGAGACATTATTACTTTTATTTTTCCTCCATCATGCGTTATTCCCTTTCTTATATTTTTGTTTTCACTGGACCTGTGATTTCAGTGGTGACAGAGAAACTCTTATGGAGGAAAATACTTCTGAGAACTTAGATTGGCACATGTTTAGAAACTTCTATAGTTATAGAATTGCCTAGAAGAATTGAGACTTGCCCAAAGTCACATAGCCAGTATGTGTCTAAGGTAGGACATGAACCCTGACTCTATTGAAAACATAAAGCTGTCTCTTCACCCAAAGTAGAAGCATATCAACTACAAAGTTCTGTCCATGGGTGGGGAACAATAGAAAGTATGTTGTGGGAAAAGGGGAAGCGATCAGGAATGGCTTCTTATTAGCAAGTTGTAATTGAGCCAAATCTCAAAGAGAGTCAGAGTTTCTAAGAAGCAGAGGTGAAAAGGCAGAGGATTCTAATCATGGAGCACAGCCTATGTAAAGGTATGGAGGTGGGAGATGGAATTTCATGTATGAGAAAGAACAAGTCATCTAGCATGACTGGTATATTGGGTGTAATATGGTTTTAATAGCCAAAAGGAGGAGTTTACGTTTTATCCTAGAGACAAGAGGGATCATTTCAAGTTTCCTAAGCAGCAGAGTGACGTGATCAGATGTGTGCTCTGGGAATATTGATTTGGTGTTTGTATAGAGGATGGATTGGGAGAGGGACAAGGACATGGAATAAGGGGTTCCTGTGATATACTGGAGTTCTCTCTTTTTTGCGTTATTTGTGTACTTGTCTTAGCTCTTCCTCTTGATTGTCAACTTCATGAGGGAGGAACTCTGTTTATTATTATTGTTATATGTTTCCCAGACATAGATTCAAGAACTCTCTTTGATATGTGTCAACTGTGTGACCTTGGGCAAACTACTTAACAGCTTAGTGACTCAGAAAATTCTCCAAGACTATAAGTAGTAGCGAAGGTGTCAACATGCTTTGGTAGAGAGCTTTCCTTATCTTATAATTTCCTGTATCAATGAAACCATGGGTTCAGTTCTTTTCCTTATCCCGGTTCCGTCTTTCCCAGTGACCCAGGAAGAGCCAAACTAATTAATTAGATATCTATCTTTCTTTCTATCACTCATTTATTCAGGCCCCAATTATTAGGGCCTGAATGAATGAGTGATAGAAAGACAGATATCTAATTAATTAGTTTTCTCTGTACAAACCAGCCCATGTTCTCTCAATACATGCTATTGTCAAATGTTGCTGCTCTTTCTTTAATTTTATATCCTCTCTCTTCTCCCAGAAACATATTCTATGTTTTATCTCTGCCTCAAGAAGAGGAGAGGTAAATACAGTCTATAGAGTTCGTTTGATCATTCTCATCCTCATCCTCATCATCATTTTACCAGCATTTACAGAGTTTTAAGGCTTACAAAGTGATTTATATATGTTAACTCTATTGGTTATTAGTCATTTGGATCTGACCAGCAGTCTTTAAGGATGCAGCCAATAAGCTATTCCTTAAGCACATCCAAGATGGAGCTTGCTAGAGGCCCTAAGAGCCAAAAGTGAGAGTAGCCAGAGTTTCTAGTTCAAAGCACCCTACCCTTCTGTCTCAAGGGGAAGTCCTTATTAATTCCCCTAGTGATTAGTACTCCTCAAATGATGTTGTACTTAGTCATCTGTCTATATATCATATTTTCTAGTAGACTCTAAACCAGGGATGGGGAGCCTATAGCCTTGAGGCCACATGTGGTGCTCTAGGTCCTCAAGTGTGGCTTTCTGACTGAATCCAAACTCTGCAGATTCAGTCAAAGGGACATACTTGAGGACCAAGAGGGCCACATGTGACTTTGTGGCCGCAGGTTCCCCACCCTGATCTAAACTTTTTGAAGACATGAATTGTTTTTCATCCTTTGTCTATTTTCCTAGTATGCAGGGTCCACAGAGTAGACTTCATTCACTAGTCTCATATATTGCTTTTGATTTTTAATTTTCTCTTTGGGGAAAAAGTTCCTTTCTACTCTGTGTGTATGTCTATGTACATATATAGGTATATGCATTCACCTATATAAACATTTTATATATATATATATATGTATACATACACACACACACACACACATATATATATATAATATATATTTATACATACATGAGAGAAATAGCTTGGGAGTTAGCCAATCTGGGTTCAAACCCCTCCTCTGATTATGATAAGGTCAGTGGTAGAGTTTTCTCTTTGAAAACAACCTGTCTCCTTGTTTCATTTTGGAAGACTCCTGATTATCATTAAAGGTGAAATTCAGTGTCATTGGTTGGTGCTGAGCTGTCTGCTGCCCTGCTTGCCCTTAAAGCTGGTGATGCTGTAATATAGATCTTGGTGTTTTGAACCAGAGCATTCATTAGTGGTGCATACATTTTCCCTTCCCTGATTTTCCTTGTCTAGTTAAGGAGCTTATAACAAGGTTGACACTTAATCTCATGCTCTTATCAGGCTGCAGAAAGGTGTGTAACATTCTCTAATGGCTGGAATTAACATGAGAGGAAAAAATGGAAGTTGAATTATAAAATGGGTCTTTGGGGTTTTGTGCATGAGAGATCTCCTAGTTGTTCAATCCCCCTTACCCCCCCCTCCCCCATTCCTGTCTATCCCCCTGATTGTTTCTCTGGCTTTTCTCCATACTAATTCAGAATCCTCTTCTTGGTCATCTTTTTAGGGCCACCAAAAAATATTAGGCAAGTCCATGGTGTTTGAGAACTGTCCACTGACATTTATAAAAGGGCACAGCCTTTCTCTCTTCTTCCCAAAGGCACCCAGGTCAATAGTACATCCTTTTTTTTCCGAGTCTCATTGAAACTTCAGTCATCTCTTGCCTGTATTCAGTAAGAAAGCATCTTTGTATTTGCTTTGTGACCCTAAGCTGGAATGTAGTGTGCATTGGAAACCTGAATGCATAAGGCTATTCCTTCTGCTCCAGCCTGGCTCTGAGAGAGAGCTGGGCTTTAGCTGCATGTAATGAGAATTTGATGTGACTGGAAATTGAACAGAAGCATCTTTTTGTTGAAGGTGCTGAAACCTTCTAACCATCATCCAGTGGCAGAAGTTATTGTTTCGAACATTACTTTTTCAGCTGTAAATCCTCCCAAAGCTACATGAGAAAATCCCCATCCTTGTTAGAGCAACAACAACAGAAAAACTCCTGAACTTTTCCCTTTACATTCACACAAAGCAAAATAATTTGGGCTGAAGAGCTCTCTCAGATTCCCTCTATATTTAAGGCCTCTTTTTTTCTTTCTGTGGGTCAAAATGGCCTTCTGAGGAAATAGAACCTTTCCTCTTTTCCCCTTACGAGAATCTTGGTGGCAAAGAATTCTTTTCTTTCCGTTGTAAGCATGGAAAACTAGAAACTCCAATCTAGAGTTCTGCAGAAGATATTCTTAAACTTGGCCTCATACTCTCTGGTCATGCAAATAGAAAGTATAGTTTATTTCTCTCTGTGTAAGTGGGTGCATGTAGATTTTTTTCTCAAAGTCTCTTTAAGGTATCTTGCATTTGCTTTTGTATAGGAATGCTTTTCCCAGTGAACTGTGAGGTCCTTGAAGTGATGGACCGTTTATTTATTTATTTATTTTGCCTTTGTATCCTGAGCACTCAACATAATGCCTAGATTATTTAAAAAAAAACAACACAACTTGGTGAATAAATTAATGTATTGAATCAGAGGGCTGAACTGGTTAGTAAAAATACATTCATTTTCTAACTTGACCCATGCATTAATTTTGCTAATTTAAATAGGTTATAGAATGCTTCTGTTTCAGTTTTACCATCTGAAATGATAACTAGATAAGTAAATATGTAGAACATTTATGAAGTGTTGTGCTGTGTCCTGAGGATAAACCAAAGAGTTGCTGCCAGACTAATGGGGGAGACAAGACATAAAGGAGAGCTAGACAAGGAAAGAAGGGTGTCCTTATGTGATCATGGTTCCTGGTAGGAAGGCAGAGAAGTCTGGAGAGTGAGGAGGAGAGCTGGGTAAGCATGGCCTGAGGCCATGGGGACCACAGGGATGCATTCTGAGAAAGACACCCTTCAATCAGAAGAAAGGGCTTCAGAGCACAGATTGCTCCAGGGTGAAAAGGGGGTTGACAAGAAGATGTGCAAGTCAGGAGAGTGAAGAGCCAGGAAGGGAGTATGGCCTGGACATCTTGGGAAAATGGTAGTCTGTAGCAGAAACTCACTAATCCCAGGAAAAGGCTGCAGGGAGCCAGGAGATAAATAAAAATGAATGAATATAGATGTACATGAAGGAAAGGCATTTATTAAGGCCTTACTATGCTCTGGGCCTTGTGCTACGTATTACGGGGTTTGTGCAAATAAAAAAAAGACAATTCTTTCTCAAGGAACTTCCGTTCTATTTGGTTAAAACACTATGTATAGGAATATCAAGGCCAGGGTATTTTGGTGTGGGATTAATCAACCATTCATCAAGCATTTATGGAATGCCTGCTGTGTGCCAGTTGCCAAACTCAGTGCTGGGAATATAAAGAGAAACATATTGACCTCAAAGGGCTTACATTCTCTATAGGGAGACAGTGTGTACAAATGTAAATCTCTATAAAAATATGGGCATGATGCTTAAGATGAAAGGCTCGTGGATCAAGAGCTAGAAGGTGCTGCAGAGTTTGTGTCATCTGAGCTCTTCATTTTATAGATGAAACAGAGGCACAAAGAGTTGAAGTGAAGTGTCCGAAGTCAAAGAGGTAGATAATTAGTGGTGGGGCTCATAGTTCAACCAGAGTCCCCTGATACAAGATCCTGAACTCAGTCTGCCTCCCTTTTTTCAGATGATCGAGCCAGTTGCTCTATGTGTAGAGAGAACCTTTCGTTCTCAACCCAAAGATCTCTTTAAAGACTAATTGCTATCAATAACATATTTTTGAGATGAGATGGTTGCCACCTTCTTCAGTTGACAAAACTTCAAGTTATTAAGCATGACTATCATCCCAAATTAGGGAAAAGAGGGATTTATATTCTTCTCTGAAGATGATAGCAGAGAGGAAAATTATGCCACTCTAACAAAAAATACTCTTTGATGCCATTACTAGGCACAACACATTCGCTTAGGTGGGTCTCGGTATTCTTCAAGTCTGTCATTTCTTACATTTTCATGTTTCTGCATTTCCTAAGTATCTTAGCAATGGAACTGAAATTGATCCCTCTTCCCTGCTTTCACCCCTTAATAGCAGTCTAGCTTCTGAAGAGGATGGTTGTCTAGAATACTTAATTGGCAGCATTCTAATAGCTTTCATATCCTATAATGGTATGTGCACAATTCCCACTAAGTTAGACACATAATTCTAAAGAGCAGGATTGTGCTTTTCCCATCTACTGCTCAATTTTTTAATCACTTTCATATCCTTCAATGTGGATAGAACTTCCACTACAGTAAATGTCAACACATCCATGCCTTCTTATCTGGCATGATTTTTGCCCATATCTTTCTATAAATGCTCCATGGGAAGTCTTCCCAAGGTACTGGAGACCTTACTTTGGTTCTTAGAAAGTACTGTGGCTACCAGTATACCTCATGGGCTATCCAACTGTTACTACTCACTTTTACCATATGAATGGCCCACCTCCTTTTCCAATCAAATATCCTTAATGATTTTGTTTATGTCCTCTTCACCTAAGCTGAGAAAGACTCTGGAGTCTGGATCTTAGTTGGTGCATTTGGTCATCTATTACATTTATTTGTTGTTGTTTTCATTAAAAAAAAATATTTTGATTGAGGCCTTGTTCCCTGCAACATAACAAAACTACATAATTGGTAAGTTAGCTCTCTCGCATGTTGCTTTATGCAAATGCTTTTCCAATTTATAATGCCAATGTGGTCATTATTTCCTGAAGAAAAACAGGTGAAGCCAAACACAGATTGCAGATTCACATCATTTTACACCAAAATGAAAGCTTAGATCTGATCAGCTAGCTGTGAGGCAGATGTCTTTTTGGATTTACAATGACATCTCAACGCAATCAGGATTAAGAAGTGTTTTGAGGGGGGAGCCTCCATTGCTGCATAAACAGCTGACTGCCTCGCATGAGTAAGTCTCCACCAGCTGCTAGAAGTTCTGCTGGAGCTCCAAGGCTCTCACTATTCTAGGCATGTGCATACATTTGGACCAGGGTGGTATCTGTGGGGGATCCGATTATTGGGGGGGGAGGGGGCAGCTCATAAACAACCACAGACTTTAAGTCTTGAGGAGTTCTGTGACACAGCTAATGGAACAGCAGTTTACAGCATATTTTTGAGAGTAACATAGGAAATATTTTATTTGCATGAATCTTTTTCGTTTAGAATGTGTTTTCCATACAATTATATGGTATATTTGGTCCTTTTGCTCTACTATGACCTACTCTAATGTAAGAGTTCTTGGCCTGGAATCAATGAACTTTTATATATGTTTATACATATACATACACAACATGTATGTATTATGTGTGTTGTATATATAGACAAGATTTTGGTCTATGTAGCTACATATACATAGATACACACACATACACATTCATTTGTATATGTGTATATGTGTGTGTTTATAAAATATTTCAATGCAACTGGTTTCCTCTGTAATGCTATGTATTTTATTTTATACATTTAGAGTCACTATTCTAAGAAGTGATCTATAGGCTTCACCAAGTTGCCAAAGGAAGCCATGTTGCAGATAAGAACATATTCTTGAATATTATGTGAAGAGATATGATGAGGGTCCCCAAAATACCAATCCTTGTATATCAGCAGGACAACTTTTTATAGATTAGATAGACAAACATTTCTGGTTTCAGTCCTTGGATGTGTGGAGTGTGTATGTATGTGTGGTGTGTGTGTGTTTGTGAGAGAGAGAGAGAGAGAGAGAGAGAGAGAGAGAGAGAATACATGAGAATGAATGAATATATATACACCACTGTTCGTTGGGAGTCCTCAGAACTTAATTGTAGGCAACACAACAGGATTTTCCCTTTCTTTTTCTGAGAATCAGAACTCAGGGTTCCTGTATAAGTTCCTCAAACTCTGTGTGTGTTATAAAAGTTTCTAGGACTGAGCTATTCGATCAGAAGCACTTATTTACACCTGCATGGTTCCCCACCTTGACGAAAGCCCAAATCTTGCATTTCTTGTATACTTATATATAACCACATAGAAATTTATATAAGAATATGTATATGTAAGCATAAATATACCTTGCCTTCTTGGAGCTTCCTGCCTTCCTAGATCTTCCTGTCTACTCAAAAGATCAGATACATATATCATTGTGATATAGAATAAAGAAACAAAGAATAAGCAAAAGAATTAGAGGGGTACAAAATAAATCTTTGTGAGGTCAGTTACTAATGGGGGAAATAAGGAAAGTTTTCATGGAGTATTTTATGTTGTTGTTTGGTTGTTTTTTCAGTCATATCTGACTCTTTGTGATCCCATTTGGAGTTTTCTTGGCAAAAAATATTGGAGTGGTTTGCTATTTTCTTCTCCAGCTCATTTGACAGATGAGGAAACTGAGGCAAACAGAATTCAGTGACTTACCCAGAGTCACACAGGCAGGAAATATTTGAGACAAGATTTGAACTCAGAAGGGTTGAATCTTCCTGATTCCAGGATGAGCACTCTATCCATTGTGCCACCTAACCGCAGATTTGGTATCTGAATTGTATTTTAAAGGAAAATTGGAATTCTAAAGATGAAAAAATAGAAAGGGGACATCCTAAGTAGAGGCAATATCCCAAGAAGAGGCATGAAAACAGGAAAGCCCAGAATGTGCTTTGGGAATAGGATGTAGTCTTAGTTGCCTGGAGTGTTTGGAAGGGAGTCGTGAGATAGATCGTAAAGGGGCTGGGGGTGGGATGGAGTAGGGAATCATGTGGGTAGATTGAGGGAGCAGATTTTAGAAGGCCTTTACTGTTAGGAAAAATTTGGAATTTACTTGGTTGGTAGTAGGAAATTGATGAGGATTTTGAGTAGAGAGATAATAATGTACCACAGAGGTATGAAAATAGACCAGTAAAGGAAATAGAGACCTATTTTGCTTTCTGTGGAGTCAACTGGGATTAAGTGACAGGTAAAAATTTTTAGACACTGAAATTAATTGATATTTGTACTCAACAAATTTTTATTAAATGTTCATGGAACTTAACATTCTACTGGGCTCAAGATGCTAAAACCATACAGATAAGTACTTGTAATACTGGGTGAAAAGGAGAGTTCCAGACCCATAAGCTACAGCAGCATTCTCTTCTGAATTTTTTTTCACTTACACAGTTTTGGGAAAGAATTATAAAAATATAAAGAAAATGGCCCCCTGCTACTTTAGCAAAGCAAAGCAAATCTAAATTGAAATACCATCCTCATTCCCAGTTTTAAAAGGAGAAAATTTAAGAAACCTTTGGGAAATGGAAGATATTTCAGAAATAAAGTGTGATAACTACAGATAGGTATGAGAAGCCACTGGAAAGTATTTGTCCAAGTAATTAGACTTCCAGTAAAAATATAAATTTCAAAACGCCTGCGATTTCTTATTGAATAGGCGAACTCCAAAAGAGAGGCTTACTCATTTTCTTGCCTTATAGTAAGGCTAGAGCTTTTATTGGTTGGAATCATATTTGAAAGTAGAAAATGTCAGATGTTCTTGGTCAGTGGGAGGTAAAAAGGATCAAGCATAAATAACTCTTGGTTGACTTAACTAGCATCCCTAAATGCAAATATATTATTTGGGGATCTTTTCTAATTCTTTTTTAATGGGCTTGTCTATCAAGGAGATGTGAGATATTGGACAATCACATAACTTCTTCTAGTTCAAGAACTCATGTGTGTTCTACTGGTGTATACCAGAGGTAACTCTGCTTCATGTGAACCTTTCTATGCGCTGCCATTTTAAAATCCATTATTGACTAGTTTTTGGAGAGGCAAATATTTCAAAAACAAAAACACACACAAAAAAACCTCTTCAAGCAGTCGAAAAAAGTTGGTGCTGGGCAGCTCTCACCAGGTCCTATACCCAGAGCCTAAACATTTATGCTAATTATGAGCGATGATATGAGAACTTACTAACCTCTAACATTTCTACAGTGTTTACCTCTTGCCAGATACTGTGCTAAGCACTTAACAATTACTATCTCATTTGATCCTAATAACAACCCTGGGAGGCAGGTGTTATTATTATCATCCTCATTTGATAGATGAGGAAATTGAGACTAACAGGTTAAGTGACTTGCCCAGGGTCATGCAGCTAATAAGCATCTGAGGCTGGATTTAAACTCAGGTCTTCTCTGTCAATAATTCTTCAGTCTTCCAAAAGAGTCACAATTCACTGCGTTTTACAGATAAAATACACTAAGTTATCGAGAAGTGAAATAATTTTCCCAGAAAATATAAAAATGTGAAAAACATAAAATTTAATATATAATAATTTTATACTAATTTAATATAAAAATATCAATAAAAATAAAATTAATATGAATAATGAAAGAATAGAGGAAAAAAGAGATCTCATGAAAGCTGGTTTCTTTTTTTTCCCCCAATAAAAGTGGGGAAGGGCAGGACCTTTCCTAAGAGGTAATGAAGTGCTGTGGGTAGATTGAGGAGAGAAGATTTTGAACAGCTGCTCTTGAAAATAAGAGAACTAATAAAAGGAGATTTAAAAGCCCAACAACGTCGTATTGCCTTCGACATAATTACAACACACATTTAGAGGGAAAGAGCATGGCATATTGGAATACACAAAAGATTTGGAGTCAGAGGACCTAAGTTTGAATCCCAAATTTTGCTGCTTTTTGCCTGTTCTGACCTCAAGCAAGACCCTTCCCCTCCTCTCTGAATCCCAGTTTCCTCCTCTATGCATAGTGGGAAAGCTCAGTGGACTTGAGTGCTGGGCCTTGAGTCAGGAAGACCAGAATTCCAATCTGGCCTCACACCCTTACTGGCTAAGTGAACCTGGTCAGGTTGTGTATCCTCTATTTGCCTCTGTTTCCTCATCTGTATAATAGGGATAATAATAGCCCCTACCCCCCAGGGTTATTATAATACTAACTTAATGATCTAGAGGTCCCTTCCTGCTCTTAATTCTGTGGTGAATTAAACTTACAGGGCTTGGGGATTCATGTAAGGCTGAATGTGCTGGCCAAGAAAATAACCCAGAAGTACATCAGGGAGGTTGGAGGCTTCTATGTAGTTTCAGATGATGCTAAGGATATTTATGGTATGATTAGAGTCCTCTCGGAGTCAACGAAACAGGGCTTTTACTTAATTGAATTAAGCTCTTTGAAGATGTTGGAGGTATGCTACTACTGAAGACTGGTTATTTGTCTTGTTGAGGGTGATCACTCATAAGGCTAGGATATCCTGGGGAAAGTTCGAAAAGCAATGGAGAGTAAGCCAGGCTTAGAGTCAGAAGCCCTGCCCCTTCTGGTCCAGTGTCTGTCTGTCTGTCTGTCTGTCTGTCTCTCCTCTCTCTGTCTCTCTGTCTCTCTCTCTCTCTGTCTCTCTGTCTCTCTCTGTCTCTCTTTCTCCTTCTACATGGGAAAATACTGCCCAAGATGTTTCTGCATGTCAGGTGTGTATTGTAGGGCTATTTATTTTGATATTAGCAAAAAGATGAAAGGGCTTTTCCTAGAAATTTTGTTTGGGGTATAGCACTTTCTAGATTGTTAGATTTGTCTGCCAAAGGATTTATCTTGTTCATTGGAACAGGATGAGTAACCCTGTTCATGTTAATGAGTTAATGAACTTGTGCTTTTTTTGAGCATTACATTTTCATATTGATTTCCTTCATAGTCCTATGAGATTTTTAAAATGAATTTAAAAACAGTATCCTGAGAAGAGGGTCTTAGGCTTCACCAAACTGAAAAAAAGGAGTCATGATGCAAGACATTAATTATTCCTTCTCTTCCTCCTCCTCCTCTTCTTCCTCTTTGTCCTCTTCATATGGCTCTCACAAAAGGACTCCAGGCTTATTACTTTTTTTTGTAGAATAAACAATATTTGAAAAAAAAAAGAATGTTATGTTCATCTTGTGTGGAATGTACATATTGGCTTTAATTATAGACACCTGCAATATCATCTTTATTTTAGCTACATTTTGATATATGTATATATCTAGATCTCTAAGGAAGTCACTCAACTTCTTAGTGTCTGGTGCAACTCTCTAAGAGTAAACGTTAAAGAAAAGTTGCCAGTCTATATTGGTAGACTCAGTTCCTTACCCAGAGTTTCCTATACCAATGAAATCACAGGTCTAGTTGGTAGAAGATTTTTTACATACATGTACATACACATATAAACCTATTAGACATATATACACCCATATTCACGTACACACATAAAATATGCCACAGATATCGCATATATGTACACATATACCTATATATGCCCACCTGTGTAAATGTATGCAATGCATACATACAAATAGATGGGCAGACATATAGATATTTGATGACTCAACTCTCCTAGCTTCCCATTGCTCTAATGGTTGCACTTTTACTCATATTCATGACCCATTGGTTGTAATGGGGTATTGGATTCCTTTTTTGTTTCCCATTGCCACTTCTTTCCCTGTGCCACCATCATTCAATAACTTCTTCTTCTTCGAGGTTCAGTCCATATTTTTTACCCAGTCAAGATTCTGATAGCTGTAGTCTAAAGGTCTCCAGGACCTTTAACAAGTTCAGTGTTTGGTTCAGTCTTTCTTTCTTCTCCAACTCCTACCCTCATATTAAGGGACTTCAAAGCACATATTGATACTTCTTCAAACATTCTCACCTTTCAGTTCCTTAGTTTACTCATGTCCCATGACCTACCTTTTCATCCTATCATTGCTACTCATAGATATGGTCATATCCTTGGTCTTTGCCATAACCTGCCCATGTTCCACATTCCTTTATCTGCCCATAATTTATTGTCATTCCACCTTTCCTCCTGCCTTGCAACCTTGAATTCTTCTGTTTTTCATTTACTGACTACACTCTCTTCTCTTTTCTATCTTGACCCTTTGGTAAAACAGCTGGACTCTATGGATTTTTTTCTTTTAAGTCCCTTGTGTCTTTCTTATATCAAAGATCTTGCCCTTCCAAATACCAACCTTGGATAATTCCATCATCTCCTGGCTATGCTCCTACTCACATACTGCTGAATGAAGTTAGAGATCATCATGAATCAGAGCTCACTGGGGCCACTTATAGCCGTGATGATGATGAAATTAAATTATGCTAACTAGCATTTATATAATGCTTTAAGATTTGCAAAACCCTTTATATGTGTTAACTCATTTGATACATGTCAATGTGATGTTACCTAATCTCAACAGGGTCCTAGATCCTCTTCGCCCCCATGTACTCTGTGATCCAGTGACACTGGCCTCCTTGTTGATCCTTGCACATGACATTCTGTTACTTGCACCCTCCAATTCCTGCCCAATTTCCCTGGCTGTCCCCCATGCCTGAAATCTCTCTCTTCATTATAACCTGTAAGCTTCTTTCAATTCTCAGCTGAAGTCCCACCTTCTGCAAGAAGCTTTTCCCGGTCATCCCTAATTATAGTACTTTTCCTTTGAGATCACCCCCAATTTATCCTGCATAGATCTTGGTTGTAAATAGTTGTTTGCATGTTGTCTCATCCATTATACTGTATGCTCTTTGAGGGCAGAGACCTTGTTCTTCCCTTGCTTTATGTTTCCAGTGATTAATATATACTAGTTGATGACTGACGGATATACACACAAATAAATACAAATATATATTTATATAAACATACTCATATATAACTGCCTGCTTAAAAATATCCAGGGAAGGGAACATATTGAAAATAATTTAAAACCATCTGAGCACAAGAGAATAAATTCAGTTGACTTGTGAGATTATAAATAAGTGACAGTATATGAATCTTTTACCCTTGGGGTCATGAGGAGAGTTTTAAATATTTATATACATCTCTCTCTCTCTCTCTCTCTCTCTCTCTCTCTCTCTCTCTCTCTTTTTCTCTCTCTCAGAAATGTATGCACACATATATAATCTTCACTGACATTCTTTTGTTCTTTCTCTTCTTTTAAAAAAAATATTGCTGCCATTTTCCAATAAATATCACCCCTCCCCGCCAAAGAACCTTCCTTGTCACAAAGAAGCAAAACTAATCAACACATTAGCCACATCCATCCAACATTCCAGAAGGTTTAGCACTTCTGGTATGAGGGCTGCTGTGTCCTTTTCAGGCTGCTAATCTACTCTGGGTGTCCACCTGGCACTCAACTCTCACCTGTGGCTGCAAGAAGGTATAGCATGCACAGCATCTACACTCTAATACAGTGGTTTTCAACCTGTGGGTCGTGACCCCTTTGGGGGTCAAATGACCTTTTCACAGGGGTCACAGGGGTCGCCTAAGACCATTGGAAAATGCATATTTCCAATGGTCTTAGGAACTGAGACACCACTCCTCTATCCATCTCCAGGTGGGTCCGCCCACATGCAGATATGCCCACATATGACTATTTTAAAGGATTGCGACATTGGGAAGGTTGAGAACCACTGCTCTAATAAAACCATCTCAGCAGATGGGCTAAACCAGGTAACCAATGATTTGTTCGAACCTGTCAGTGAGTTAGGGGGGATGTTTACCCCAAGCATATGAAGATTTCTCGTGATGGAATGGGCAAATGAGAACTTTTTTTTTTTTCTGATGGCCATGAAGGTGGCTGCAGCAGGTGCTGTGATGTGCTTGGAGCTTGGTTAGACACTGCATCTTGGGCCATTGTCTGCTTTTCTGACTTTTATTTTACCACTGGACTTCTGTGACTCTGAAAATGAGAATGAGGCTGATGACTTTATCTACTTCACCTGAATCTAATTCACACAGGAATGAAGATATCACCCCATCTTGTCATTGGTTCTCTTTGAAAATGAAGGATGAACAAAATTATATTCCACCACGTCTCTGACACGTGACAGACTTCATGCTTCATCCTTAGCCTTTTGAAATCATGATTGATCACTGCATCAATCAGAATGTCAAAGGCTTTCGGTTTTGTTTTCCTTTACCTTGTTGTAGTAACTATCCAAATTGTTTGCTGTGTTCTGTTCATATTCCTTTGCATAGATGTTCAAGTGAGTGTTCTCATATTCTCTAAACTCTTCATATTCATCATTTCTTAAGGTAAAATAATATACTTTTAAATTTCATTTTTATTATGAACTTAATCATCAAGAAACTCAAACATTTCATTATACAAAGAACCAAAAAGTATTAAATAGGAACTTCTGTTAGAGAAGGTGCATATTAAATGTGACATGGCTGTAAGAGGATGGTCCTGTTTCAAAACTTTTTATTTCTTCTGTTTTAATTGATACTTTTTTCTTTTTCTTTTTTTGTATTTCTGCCACTTTTCACTAACTTGCCCTTTCTACCTCCTATTAGAAGAACTCTCTTATAACAAATAAGTATAGACAAGGAAAGGAAATAGCATTTTGGTGATATGGGAAATGTATGTCTCTTTCTGTACATAGGTGTATGCCCTAGGTCTATACCACCTTTGGTAAGAAGCAGCAGTCATACTTTGTTGTCAGTTTTCTGAAAACAATGACTGCTAACTATGTTGATTAGTGTTTGAGAGTTATTCAAAGTTGTTTTCCTTGATGATATTGTGGTCATTGTGTAAACTGTTCTCCTGTTCTGTTCATGTCACTCTGTATCAGTTCAAATTCATCTTCTGAAGTTTCTTTGAATTCTTCATACTCAGAATTTCTTCTGGCACAGTCAGATGCATAAATTACATTTTGTTCAATTAATGGGCAGAAACTTTCCTTCTAGTTCTTTATTACTATAGAAAATTTTGCTGTAAATACACACATATATTAACAGACAAACATATGTGAATACATATATATATACATGTACATACATATATAAATCCATCTATATATGCATATATGTCTCTTCCCTCTGTCTTTGACCTCCTTGAAGAGCAGGGCAAATACTTCTGTGACAAGTTTTCTAGTTGGTTCCAACTCATCCTGAAAGTCTTCTTTTGGCTCTCCTGCCTTCTGTTTTGCCATTGAAGTTCCTTTACTGAGTTTTCAAAAGTGACTAAAAATAAACATACTGATATTCAATTCAATTTGGCTTAAGACAAAGGGTAGCTCTCAAATGTTTGTTTTGCTCTCATACAATGTCCCTGTATTTGTTCAGACCTTATGGAATTTTGGATAATATTCCTTTGTCTACACATAGGTTCCCAAAGTGGGGGATACCACCCCCTAGGGGGTTCTGGAACAATCCAAGGGGGCTGTGATAGCCTCAGGTGCAAATGGGGGGCTTTGGATAAAAATAAAGGGGCTGTGGAAGCATAAGGAAAGAAGAGAAGAAAATTTTGAAAAATCATTTGTACGTGTTTCATCTGTTGTGTAACAGAGTTAAAGTCATAGTGATTACATTGTTTTCCAAATAAACATACAAAATGCAAGTTATAACCAATAAGTGGGCAAGTCCACCAATAGGTCTTAACAAGCAAGTATTGATAGGTGAACACATTGCACATTGTTGTGAAGTCCAGCATGATTGGCAGAAATTTGTGCATGTAATGACTTGTTTATAATACAATGCTATACAGTTACATGATGCAATATTGTGTCTTTAAAATTTTATGTAGAGAAAAAAACCTACAAATTTACAATGTTATTAAATTTAAGATGCAAGATTTTAAAATCTTTTGTTTTTTTTGAAATGATACATATTTCAAGCAATCCACTAAAGGGTTAAAAAAAAGTAGATTTCTAGGGGGGAGGGTGGGTTGGTGGGGGCACTGAGGAACTTTTTTTTTTTAAAGGGGGCAGTAGTCCAAGTAAGTTGGGGAACCTCTGGACCTTGTTCAGGGTAGGGAAAGATACTAAAGTAGTTAGGTGTGTGCTTCCAAAAAAAAGTTATTGTGATCTTTGTGTCCACTATTTCTTTTGAAAGATAACATTGAGGAAAGTCAGAACATCAAGGGTTAGGTTTTTCCTTGAATATAAAAAAATCATTCCCAGCAGAACAGATCACAACTTCCTTATTTCTTTCAGTCAATTCCTCAAGGCTCAGCTAAATCAATCCCTTTTCTATGGTCATTTATCTAGTAAATGTCAGAGATGTGATCTGAACCTAGGTCTGCATGTCTTCCAAGTCCCCCACTTTATTCATTATACCATGTTGCCTCTTCAGGTGAGGGAAATAAGTGACATTCGCATATGAAGAAGAAAAATTCTGTAGCATAGAAAGAAGTGACTATAACCAATGAATTTTTCCCTGCCCCCCTAACTAGATATTCACATATATAGAATCAAAATTTTCCCTACTACCCACCATCCATCATCACAAAGATAATGTCCTTCTGCAACAAAGCTGCCTTTTTCCCCTTTGAGAAATCTATTCCCATTGAATGTTACCATTTTCAAGACTTTAATAAAAGTTTTTATCCATGTAAAAATGTTGGGGAAGAGGTCTGTGATTTTACCCAAGACATCCTGTCATAGGTGACATTCTAGCCCTGCTGCCACATATCTGCTATTTGGGAGATGTTTATTTGTTTTTTCCAGGTGTAATTTATCTTTACTTTTAGGACAGAGAAGCTAATGCCCTATGACAGTGGCTTCCCTTGGAGATGAGTTAAGAAGAATAGAATAAAACATATCTTAAATGGCCACATCACGTCATGGAGGTCATCTTAGCATGGTGGTGCTCATTCTACTCTTCACATAATGAGTCTTGTGCTTGATTATCCTCAGTCCTTTAACACTAAGCCTTGAAATTTCCTTAGATCTTTTGTGACCCATGTCATAGCCCTTAAAGTTCTGAATTTATACTGAATGGATTCAGTATATAAGGGCTGCAGCCTCCCCAAACAAGAATTCTGTGGCTTGATTTTGCCCCTATCCCAAATTGTTGGGAAATCTCAGAATTTATCAATGTGGCTTGTGTTTAAGTCTTCACAAATGGGGCTAAAAGGGTTCTTATCTCCTATCGAAGCACTGAGGCTAATAATATATTATAGAGTATAGGATAGCCATTATTTTATTTCATAGTAAAAGCAAAACACATACTATAGATCCACAATGGCCAATATACAATTGCTACAATTTTTTCCTCTGTCATGTTAAGGCATTCCTTCCTCCCAGGAACTTTCTGACCCCTCCCCCCCACCCCCCCCCCCCCAATTCATGATGACATCCTGTGGCTTGGACTCCCCTCATAAAGGAAAACAAATTGGGATTGCTATACAGGTAAACTCCCTGATATTATAGTGATTCTCACTTTATATTTCCAGAACTTACACAGTCTCCTTGCCTCATCCTGGTACCCTAAAGGCTTGGACTTACCTGCCAAAAGAAACAAAACCATTGCAATTTTGACATTTTAGAGTGCTACTTTTGTCTAGAAACCTAAATGGGCATCTAGCCTTATGGTACAACTCTGATAACTTGGAGTCCTCCAGAAGGTAAACACACTAGGATTGAAAAATAGATCACCCCCTAATGTTCTGGTGAATTTGACTTTAACCTAGAGGCCCATATAGGCACCTAGCTTTATGGTACTATACTGAGGGCTCAGATTATCACAGAAAGGAACAGACCGTGGGGTTACCAGAGAGGTAACCCCTTCTTATAAAATCTGCCCTGTTTAAATAACACAAGGTAATAGTGGAGGACAAAGTCCTCCTTCCTGCGATTTTCACTTGTCTTCTGAACTTCAAGTTTTGAGACTATGTTCATGATCCTCTTATCCCCAGGAGGCTGGCTCTGCCTAGGAACTCTTCCTTTCCTTTCTCAGAGTCTGGATTCCCAAACTCATTAACTTAGTGTTACTAGGTGGGAACCTCAAGGTAGCATTCCAGAGCTCTCTATAAAAAGCTATATTCTCTCTAGTTCTTACTGCTTAGTCCAGATAATTCTCCTCTTAGCATCACATAGTTGAGAGTATGTATGGTTGGATTGCCAAGTGGTTCTTTCCTTATTGCCTTTCTAGCACTTGTGGCTAGGTACACTGAGTTCAGCATCTTAGTCCAGAAATTTTTTTTTGGTTACTCAGTCAACATGCATTTATTAAGAGCTTACTATAGGTGACAAGTCCTGTACTAGGGATGTAAAGAAAGTTAAAAACAAGGGCCTTGTGCCTGAAGATTATAATGAAAAAGAGAAATGTGAACAATTATGTACATAGAAGATACATACATTTTTTCTAGTACTTATTTTATTTTTAATGTACCAGTATTTTATTTTTTCTTTTTTAAAAATTAACTTTTGTGTTTATTTTTAGTTTACATCATTCATTTCCACAAGATTTTGAGTTACAGATTTTCTCCCCATCTTTCCCCTACCCACCACCCCAAAACAGTGATCCCACAGAATAGCCCCTCCCCCAATGTGCCCTCTCCTGTATCCCCCCTCTGACTTTCTGGTAGGGCAAGATGGATCTCCATACCCCAATGCCTGTATATCTTATTTCCCAGCTGCATGTAAATAATGATAATAATAATACTAATTTAAAAAAAAACATTTTATTTTAAAACTTTAAATTCCAGATTCTTTCCCTTCCTCCCTCATCTCCCACCCTTACTGGGAAAATAAGCAATTCAATATAGATTGTACATGTGTAGTTATGCAAAACATTTCCATAGTGAATATATTGTGAAAGACTGACTGTATTTCCCTCCATCCTAGTCCCCCCACTTGTTCTATTCTCTGCTTTA
>CM053592.1:72194737-72215396 GCA_028646515.1 Pseudochirops corinnae | reverse complement strand
TATATACACATACATACATACACATATATACACACACACATATAGGCATAGTTTTTGAGCCATTTTAACCTCTCTGAGATATATACTATACACACATATCCTAACCTATAAACAGAGATATATCATAGGTTGTCTAAGGTTCCTTTTGGCTATCCTATACTATCCTATGACTCTAATGATGTCTAGAAAAACACCTTTCCCTAACCCTGTTAAGTGATTCCATTAAAACTTGTGAAACAACATTATAGGGACAGTTAGTTTCATAGCATCGATACTATAAATGGCAGCAAATTCTAGAGATTTCAGATGACAAGTTTATTTTTTTCTTTAATACAGAGATCTAAAACTATAATATAACTGGGCTATTTGTGTAAAGTAATAGACTCAATGGAAGGATTCCTGAGGTTTTGCATAGCAGAGCTGGTATAGAGTAGAAGAGGGAAGGTATAAAGAGAGGAGCTGGAAAAAAAAAAAGATATGAAACAAAGAATGTAGGGAGAAAGGGCCCTATCACATAAGGAATCTCCTAGCCTCTAGTTTAAGACTGGGAGAAAAGGCAACTCTTAAAAGAGACTGAATACTTTTTCTGTCCCTCTACACACATGGTTCCATATACAAACAGTTTAAAAAAAAAAAAAGCGTTACAAGTTTTGATGATAACAGGAAAAATCAATCAAACTTTTAAAGACCAAGTAATACCAAACCATGAAAATTAATTTCAAAAGTAAAAAAGCACTCTACCAAATTCTTTTTTTTTAACACGAAGATAGTACCAATTATCTAAACCAGGGAAGGATAAAGCAAAGAATGAGAACTATAGATTGACTTCAGTAATGAATATTGATTCAAAAAGTTTTTCAATAAAATTCTGCCCAATAAAGTTGTAGAAATTTATACAAGAAATCATTCATTATGACCAAGTTGAATTTATACCATGGAAATAAGGATATTTCAATATTAGAAAAATAATCAACACAACTAATTATATTAAAAACAAAACATCCCAAATTGTATAATTATATAAATTTATGCAGAATAGCCTTGATAAAGTACAACTCATTAAAAAAAATTTTTTTTTTACAAAACAGACACAGGGAGCCTTTTTCTTAATATCCTAAAAAGTATCACTCTAAAACCAAAGCAAATGTTATAAACAATGGAAATATCCTGAAAGTTTTCTCAATAAATCCAGGAATAAAGCAAAGATGTCAATTCTCCCCACTATTTTAGATAGTTCTGGTAATAGCAATAATGCAATAGGATAAGGAAAAAGGAGAATAAAGGCGCCTCTGTGTCAATCCCCAAGAAGGACTATACTTGAAACTCGCTTAGACCTAACAGAAGAAAAGCAACATTTCAGCCATCGCAAGCGATCTATCTGCTCCTCCCCGGTCTCAGCATGTTAGCTCGCCATCCTCCTTCTCATTCTTCCCTGTGTTTCCTTCAAGGTTCCGTTCAGATGTCAACTTCTTCCCGATGCCTTTCCTGACCCCATTAGTTATTGATTTTTTCTCCTTCCTCCCTTTAGCTTATATAACTTAAGTGCTCACACACTGATTTCTGCCAGTAAAACAAAAGCTCCACGAGGGTTTTCCACTTCTACATCCACGGCAAGATTTGTCCATGCCCTGTTACAAACTCTCCTGCCCAAGCCACAATAAAACTTGTACCCTAACAACAATGGCCTAAGAATTTAATTCCATGAGAACATGAAAACAAAGTGGTCAAATAAGGGAGATTAAACGAAATTTGAGGGGAGGGTTAAATGTAAACCAGGCTTGCTTCAAATCATACTGATCCTCTCTTGACAATTGCCCAACAACTCCAGGTTTACAGTACACCCAACTTTTGGGTTTAAAGGCAATTGCCATCTTGGATGGGGGAAAAAATAGAATGCCTTGATTTTCACTAACCTCTAAGTGAAATTTAGCATTTCCTTTAATTATGAATGTAGGTCGTAAAGCATTAGTCTGAGCAGACAACAAGGGGTAAATGAGACCTAACAGGTGAAGGACCCCCCATACCTAGAGCATCTTCACCACACTGCCCATACATAACTAGTACTTTGCAAATTCTTGTTGAATAAATGACTAGATGGATATGATTTTGTTGAAAAGATTGTATGTTGCAGCTCAATTTTTTTCTCTTGAATTATTTAAGTAAAAATCATTAACTGTTAATATTGTCACAATTTTCTCTCCTTTACACCTAAAAAACAAAACAATACTAGTCAGATGCTAGACTTTCTCCATTATTATCAACCCCCAGTGGGAGTAAAAAGGAAACTCCACTTCTCTTCCACTTCTTCTTTCTCCTCCCCTTCCTCCTCCTCCTTCTTTTTCTTCTTTTGCTTTAGTGCAATGTGCCCTTCCACTGATTTTCCAAGAAACTTCTGAAAGTTCACTTTACATCACAATTCTACTTTCTTCTGCAGATACTTATTACCATGATCCTCCAGTAACGTCTATGCAACACAATGTGGAGAGGTGAGTAATGCCCTGGTTCTTCCCATTAGTGCAGAGAGCCAAATTGGGAAATCCTAGTCAAAAATCACTACTCTGAAGCTTTGAGGTATCCAGTTTTATTATCTCCACTGATCAAAGATAACAAATAATCACACAGTCATACTCTTCCCCAAGGGTTCTGGTTTCTATTAGCAAAGCAACATCCTATGTGGCACCTAACTAATTCTTGCTTTGTATTCAAAAATCACAATACTTAATAATTTGTATCTATAACATAATTCTGCAGATCAAGTTACAAGTGAGCTACTGAATGAAATCATAGCCCAGGAAAATCATGGCGATTGCTTTATAAATGCTAAAAGCTACCATATATAGAAAATCAGTAGCCATTAGTAATATATAAATATTTATTATTAAAAATAAATGTTCCTGAGTAATGTGGAAATAACCTGATTATCCATGTATAATCTATATCAGATTGCTTGCTGTCTTGGGGAGAGGAGAAGGAAGGGAGGGAGGGAGAAAGTTTGGAACTCAAAATCTTACAAAAAAAAATGTTGAAAACTATCTTTACATGTAATTGGAAAATAAAATAAAATACTGTTGAGAAAAATATAATAATCACAAAAATGTTACCCTTTTATACATCCTTAAAGCAGTCTACAAGTAGCCTCCTACAAAACTGAATGAATTCTTATATTTATTATACTTCAATTCAATATTTGTTAGTGCTATTCATGGGACCTGAATAGCAGAGTTTTAAATAGAGTGGGGTGCTATTGCAGGGTGCTTTCACCTAGGAGATGGAATTCCTCCTTAGAGGACTCCAGTAACACAAAGCTCCATCCTTTAGTAGCCCACTGGCATTACGTCCCTTTTCCAGTGCCTACTTTCTCTCACTCCCCCATTAGTATAACTGACTTCCATTGGGGTTGACTATCTATTCTCATGTTACCAAGCACGGCAATCTATATAGAAACGTGTATGCCACAATAACAACATGCACCTCATTACTTAGCACTCACCCCCATTACCAAATTTGTTCCAGGTATGAATTTGTTAAGGCTCTTTTGAATAGCACCTCCTCCCCCATGCATGATAGAGAGATGGGTATTTTCCATTTTCCCTGCCATACACATAGGCTAGAATTCTGCATTTGTTTGCAATATCTGTGAACATCCCTAACACAGCTTCTTTCAAGGGCAGAAGGGACTGGTCTGGAATGAACATAGCTACAGCAGCAAAATGTGGCTAGCTCTATATAACTCCATTCCCCTGCCAACCTTCCTTCCAGAGCCAAAGGCATACATGGAGGCCAAGTGATTCATAAGAGGAAGTCAAGCATAAGCTCGTGGGCTCAGGGGAGAAGCAGGGTGACTGTGTTCAATTAACAGGTTAACAAACAGAATTAGCATTGCAAGCGAACAACAGGATACTTTGCAACCAAACCAACCATTTTTCTTTTTAAAAGCACCAGAAGAAATTCACTAGTCCTGTAGTATCACTAATCACTTCATTCATATTCCTCCAAGACCACTTCCTGGGGTAGGCTATTTTTTCCCACTCATTCAATCCTGTTTTAGGAAAGTTAAATGCTAAACATCAGTATCATCCTTCATTTTCAGTGTTAGACCAAGGTCGATGGCCATTGACCTTGAAACTCTATATGGTTACTCTCCTAATGAACTGCCACCGCCATAAGGCCCTCTCCTTGGCTCAAGAGGATTCCTAGCCTTTGCCAGAGGAGCTTTGATGCACTGCACACTTACCCCTTTAAAAAAAAGGCTCCAGGACAGACCAAGTCAAGAAGTATTATGGTTAAGCAATGACATATCACAAGAAGACATAGGAAATAATAAAGTGTAATAAGACCTGTAAAACAATGTATACAATGACTACAACTATGTGTATGTATATATATATATATATGTATATGTATATGTATGTATAAATATATATACATATATATATGTACACATAAATATAGATGAGAGAGAGACAGAGAGAGAGAGAGAACATGAAATGAAAATGAACTCTCTGTAATTAAAATGGCCAAACTTGACCTTGAAAAACAGGTGAGAAAATTCAGGTACCTAACTCCTTTGTAGAGGAAAGAAATATTAGATATGGAATTTTCTATATACTATCTAATACTGTATACTAAGTAATAGTACAGAGTACTATACTATTGTTGATTGGTTGCGCTTTTCACTCTTTGGACTTGCTCATGGATGGAGATCCATGGAACCCCACCATGATCCATACCTGCTAAGACGCATATCCTTCCTAACTTTGTGAACTTATCAGAATCCAGACTGCCTTATGTAGTATGCTGAGTGATGGCTCAAAGTGAGCATAAACAGCAGTTGTTTCTGTTTTGGCCAGAAACCCTGAGGGTGTAGTACATACTAACTAATCTAATAGTATATACTAATATATACTATATATTATATATGTAGTATATATTGTCCTACATATAATAAATAGTATATATCATATAATATATAATATAATATATAATAAGTATATATTAATGGTGTAGTCTAATATTATATGCTAACTAATGTGTTGGTCAATTTAGCTGAACTGCTGTGAGGGGACAAAAGGGGCAATCTTTGGCATAAGAGATAGAGAGCTAGATAAGGTAGGAGGAAAATATATATAAAAAGGTATATATCCCCTATATAAGGGATATAGCTGAAAATGAAGGTGTTGGAAAAAGAAAAGATATCAATAAAAATTAATAATTTTCTCCTCCCACAAAAAAAGGCTAAGAAGTATCAAGATATAAATTGTTGTTTGTCCTTTGTTCTGGAAGAGGACCATGACATCAAAGAAGTGATGCCTGCTGTGCAAGTGAATGGGATTTAAGTGAGGCAGGGCTGGGAAAAATCATCAGCCTCACTTTCACCTCCAGATCCATCTGGATCCAGTGTCCAGATATAGATCAGGATAACTGGAGACGGCCCTGGATGGAATGGGAGACCTTGGAGCTTAGGTCTTTCCCAGGTCTCAGTTTCACTGAGGCAATACCCATTCAGGAATTAAGGTAAGAAATGAAACAAAGAATGGTCTCTTTTTCCTAGTCCAAAAAAAAAAAAACAATCTGGGAAGGAACACCCTCAGGGTTTCTGGCCAAAACAGGAACAACTGCTGTTTATGCTCACTTTGAGCCATCACTCAGTGCACTATGTGAGGCAGTCTGGATTCTGATAAGTTCACAAAGTTAGGCAGGATATGCGTCTTAGCAGGTATGGATCATGGTGGTGTTCCGTGGATCTCCATCCATGAGCAAGTCCAAAGAGTGAAAAGGGCAACCAATCAACAAGCATTGATTAAATTCATAAGATGCTCTAGTTACTGAGGATACAGATACAAAATAAAAGAAGTTCTAATTTTAAGAAACTTATATTGGCGGAGGTAACATATTTAGGAAATAAATATAATAATTGCTGGCTAACATTTATATGGGCAGCCAGACGGCACAGTAGATAGAGCACCAGGCCTGGAGTCAGGAAGACTCATCTTCCTGAGTTTAAATCTGGCCTCAGACATGTAATAGCTGTGTGACCCTGGGCAAGTCACTTAACCCTGTTTGCTTCAATTTCTTCATCTGTAAAATGACTTAGAGAAGGAAATGGCAAACCAGTGTAGTATCTTTGCCAAGAAAACTCCAAATAAGGGCATGAAGAGTTGAACATGAGTGAAAAACCACTCAATGATAAATATTTATGCAGCATTTACTATGTACTAGGCACTTTAGGAAGTACTTTATAATATTATCTCAATTGATCCTTGTGGTAACCCTGGGAGGCAGGTACTATTATTATCTCCTTTTTACAGTTGAGGAAACTGAGACAAAGGAAAAGTAATTTGCCCAAGGTCACACAGTTAAGCATTTGAGGCTAGATATGAACTCAGATCTTCTTGACTCCAGGCCCAATGCTGTATCAACTATACCATTTAGCTCAGGATGGGGAAGCAGCAGCATCAAGGCCACACGTGGCCCTCTAGGTCCTCAGGTGTGGCCCTTTGACTGGATCCAAACTTCACAGAGCAAATCCTCTTAAAAAAGGATTTGTTCTGTAAAACTTGGACTTGGTCAAAAGGCCACACCCAAGGACCTAGAAAGTCACAAGTGGCCTTGAGGCCACAGGTTTCCTTCCCCTGATCAAGCTGCTTATTTAAGACAGTTAAAAATGAGGGAGTTAGAGAAGGAAAGAACAAGCACTTGGGAGTTGGGGGGGGAGGGGTAATTCACAAAGATCTCATGTTCAAAGTGAAGGACAAGCTGCATCTTAAGGGAAGGGAGAGATTATACCAGGCAGACATGAGGAGAGACTGCATTTTAGGCAGGGGAGATGGCTAGAACAAAGGAACAGAAATGCGAGATGGGCCACCACATGAGGAAAAGAGAGATCAATTTGCCTAGAGCACATGGTGCAGTTAGGGAAGAGATGGAGCAATAAAATATATTGGACACAGGTTCTCAAGAGCTTTAAAAGTTGAAGAGAGAAGTTTGATCCCAGAGGTAATAGGGAACCGCCAGAGTTTATTGAGTAGTAGAGTGACATGGTCAAATTTGTGCCTAAGGAAAATCATTTCGGACACCATATGGAAGATGGATCGGAGCGGAGAGAGATGTGAGATAGAGATGAACACTTAAGAGGTCATGGCAATTTTCCAGGTGAAAAGGAATAAGGACCCGAACTAAGATGGTTTCTGTGTTACTAATCAGAAGTCAGATATTAAAAAAATGTTGTGGAGGTGAAAAAAGCAAGGTTTTGTCACTGATTGGAGATACACAGTGAGCGAGAGCTGAGGATTTAGCACAAGGGCTACAAATCTGGGGAAGTGAAGGAAGGGTGAATGTTTCAACAAATAAGGAAGTCTGGAAGAAAAAATAGGTTTGGGGCAGGGGAAGATAATGAGTTCTATTCTGGACATGCAGAGTTTGAGATATACCTCTGGGGTGTATATATAGTTTAAAATGTCCAAAGGGCAGTTGCGGTTACAGGACCAAAGCTCAGAGTAGAAACTGGAGTATCATCTACCTAGAGATAACAACTAAACCCACAGTAGTTGATGGGATCACTAAGAGAGTGAAGAGAAAAGGGTGTGGCCAGAGGATTAAGGGAAAAACCAATAGTCAATGTACGTGATACTTATATAAAGAAGACTTGAGTTGAAACAGTGAAAACATAGAAAAAACATTTTTTCATACGAATATAAATTGTTTTGATTTCCTTATTGGAAAACTGCCTGCTCTTATGCTTTGACTATTTATCAATTGGAGAATGATTTATATTCTTATAGATTTGACAAAGTTCTTTGTATATCTGAGATATGACACCTCTATCTGAGAAACTCTATAAATTTTTCCCCCAATTTTCTGTTTTCCTTCTCATCTTGGCTACATTTCTTTTATTTGTACAAAATCCTTGTAATTTAATGTGATAGAAATTATCTATTTTAGATCTCAGTCTACTCTCTATCTCTTGTTTATTCACAAATTGTTCATCTACATAAGTCTGATAAGTAATACATCCCATATTCTTCTGAGTTTCTTGTAAGATCTCTCTTTTTAGAGGTATCCATTTTTACTTTATTTTGGTAAATGGTGTAAAATATTGGTCTATGTGCAGTTTCTGCCAGACTGCTTTCTACTCTGTCCAGCAATTTATACCCAATAATTCTTATCACCACAATTAAAGTTTTTACGCTCAGGACTTTTATGACAGCACTGTCATAAAAACACAGAGGGGACAAAAAGACTACCCAGAAGGAGAAAAGGGACAACCATGCCAGATGTAGCAGTGAAGTCAAAAAGAAGGAGAAAGACCAATCAGACTAAAAGACCACTTATAACTGTGAAGAGAGCAGCTTCAGGTAAGTATTGAGATAAACAGATTACACAGGGATGAAGAATAAGTGAGAGGAAAGGAAATGGAGGCAGAGATCATCGATAACTTTTTCTAGAAGTTTGGTTGAGTAGTCATTGAAGAAAGACATAGAACAATAGCTTATAGGGATGGTAATATCTACTCAAAGGGCATTTTTCAAGGAAAGGTAGAAAATGGACATGTAGAAAAGGGATTTGGAAATAGGAAAAAGATTTAAAATTACAGAAAGAGGAATGACGGAAAGGAAAATATGCTGGGAAATATGGGAGGGGAAGGTGTAAAGCATACATATATTGAGGAGTTGGCCTTGGCAAGGAGAAATACAGCATAATTATTAAAAACTAGGAAAAAAAAAGAGATCATGGAGAATAATGTCAAGGAGTTTCTAGAAGAGGAGAAAAGGAAGAAAGGGTGCTGAGGGTACATGATCTTGATTTTTGTCCATAAAGTAAGACATGAGGTCCTCAGTTAAGAAGGTTGAAGGAACGGGTGATGTAGGGAGCTTGAAGAGAAAAGAGACTCTGAATAGCTCCTATGACAGTGGTTCTCAATCTTCCTAATGCCGTGACCCTTTAATACAGTTCCTCATGTTGTGGTGACCCCCAACCATAAAATTATTTTCGTTGCTACTTCATAACTGTAATTTTGCTACTGTTGTGAATCATAATGTAAATATCTGATATTCAGGACATATTTTCATTGTTACAAATTGAACATAACTCACAGGTTGAGAACCACTGTCCTATGGGGAATAGGATAGAGAATAAATTAAGGATGGACAGGAGGACTTCCCTGCTGCAGTGAAGACCCATGTGAAGTTAAATCACACCAATCTGTTGGTCAAGGAAGTCAGAAAAGAAAAATGGACCCCAAAGAGCCAGGACCTCTGATCTCTGCACTGGCCTACCCTGTCTCCTGAGTTATAGACATTTGTATATTTATAATCAGGGAAAGGAGGAACCCCCTGTTTGGTGTTAATTCCTGATTGTGATAAAGTCGAGAGTGGTTTTCTAATGGGTTCTGATATCTTCACCTCAATTAAACATAAGCTTTCAGAAAAATCTCCTCCTCCTCACAAACTGATCGTTGACCCCCCTAGCAAGCAATCTGCTTTATCCATACATTAGCAAAAGCATTATCATCAAAGATAACAGTAATGGCTAGCATTTATGTAACACTTTAAGGTTTGTGAAAATGTTTTACAAATATTTCACTTTATCTTTACAAAAATATTGAAAGATGGGAGTTATTATTATCCCCATTTCACAGGTAATGAGACTGAGGCAAACAAGGTAAGTGACTTAGAATCCAGAATTGTACAGGTGGGCAGTGAGAAGTCCCATTTTGGATTCAGGTCTTTCTGACTCCAAGGCTAGCTGTCTCTAACAACTGCACCACCAAGCTGCCTCAAACAGGAACCTAGCACCCATTCTTGGGTTCCATGTAGTGTGGAAAAGAAAAGTTTCTTGCTAAATGAACTCCAAGAACACTTGATTATTATGCCCAATTCACACAGACTTTCAGCAGACTATATATACAGTCCTATTAACTTCTGCCCCAAGAGAGGTAACCATGAAAAATCTATGGTACTTACAGTATAGAATAGTCAACCTCACATTTTAAGAAATATTCCCAATTCCTACCTTCCTGCTGTTTTCTGAGAAGGTCAATTGACTACATCTCTTCCTATATAATAATTTAAGCACCCAAGATTTGAGAGTACTCATAAATGAGAAGCAATGGCTAACAACAAAGATAGAGTACAAAGACGTGTGTGGATATAACACACCATCACTGGATTTATGCACATATGTATGTTTTTCTATGCCTGCTGTCCAGACTATGACAGTTGTTGAATGGCCAACCTAGAGAACATATATGTGGATCCATGTACATATATCTGAGACACTAAACCTAGAAAATGATTTATACATAAAATTGAAGAATAGGAGGGGCCCTGACTGGATTGCCTTTGGAAAACTGCAATTAATGCCTCCAAACTTTTTCCTGAAAGAAAGATCCTCCTTTTTAACACCAACTCAACCCAGTGCACATTTATTTATTACCTACTATGGATAGACACTCGATTAGGCATCAAAAGATGCAAAGGCAAAACCTTTTTAAAGAATCTTGCTCTCAAAGAGTTCAGTTACATTCCATTGGGGAGAACAGCATGCATGTAGCAAATAAAATACAACATAATTGTAATATTCAACATGTGTTGAGAGGAGGAAGAGAGAAAGAGGGGAAAGGGAGAGAATAAGGAGGGAAAGGGTGGGAGGAGGGAGACAAAAGGGATGGAGAAGAAGGAGGCAGAGAGGGAAAAAGGAGACAGGGAGAGAAAAGCAGAGAGAAAAATGGATCAAAAGAACACATTGCTTATAGGGTGCACTCAGGTTTTGTCCAAACCAGGTTTGTGAATAAAGCCGATATTCCAACCAAGAATCTCTGTATGTGTACAGAAGAATTAGCAAAACCACCAAAAAGAAAAAAAGATCCTAAGACCTATGGACCTCCCAATATTATAGGCTCACAGCTGGAGCTGGTGACCTTAAAGAACATTTAGGACACACCATTTTACAGATGAGCAAACTGTGAGATGAGGTGATTTGCCCAAGTCCATAAGCTACGAAGAAAAAGGGTCAGTATTCAAATTCTAGTATTGTGTCACCAATTTCAATGTTCTTTCCACCAGACTGGAGTAATGCAAGCTCTGATAGGGCAAAGATTAGGTTTTTATTTTTATTTTATCCCCAGCACCTAGCAGAATCTGGCACTTAACAAATGCTTATTGAATTGAACTGAGACTAGTGCTTAATTTCACAGAATGCTTTTACAACTGGGTAGCTTAGTCCTTCTTGCAATTAGATAAAGAATCAGTCCAAATCTGTGTTTTTTACTTTGCACTCAAGAGGTAATTGAAAAGATCTGCATTATGCAAAATATTACTATGAAAAACACTGTGTGTATGTGGTGGAGGGAGGGGGGAGAGGGTAACCCATATTGCTGAGCTCTCATACAAATGCCAACCAGAGACAAGCAGTTAACTATTCATAGGGCCATTTTGCAGACCTGGGAAAGTTTTGCCCAAGGAAATACAGTCTGCTTCTACAGAGGCAGATGTTTTGTAAATAAAACATTTTATTTACATCACTGTTTTAGTTATTCACATCTGAATTAACTAGACTTTTTTTAAAATTTTTACTCATGCTTATTTTAAAAATAGCATTTTAATCATAGTGGCCTAGGTAAATATAATGATATCCCACAGAAGCAGTTACTACAAGGATTCAGATGTGCAGTCACACCACTTCCCCAACATAACAACAAATTGTCTAGCATAGAATAGCTAATATTAAGGGAAGTTTTTTTGTTTTGTTTTTTAATTTATTTTTTATTTTTTTTTTTGCTTTTTGGAGGGGCAAGGCAGAGCAACTAGGCTTAAGTGACTTGCCCGAGGTCACCCGGCTAGTAAGTATTATGCATCTGAGGCCAGATTTGAATCAAGGTCCTCCTGACTCCAGGGCTGGGTTCACTGGGTTCACTGAACCACCTAACCACTCCCATAAATAAAGATTCTTGACTGACTGACCTCAGGAGCTAAGCATTAAACTAGGCAAAGGGTTTTTTCACTATACGATACACACAGTCTATTCTATCAGCCAAACCAATTATTCTGAACCTTCTCTTCCTGAAACAAAGAGATGTGTATAATTAAATGTGTTCTGTAGGATTATAGCAAAAATTAATTAGCATAGTTTTAGGTAATTTTTTTTTCCAAAGCTTTAGCAATATGTAGGAGAGGAAAATGCACCAAGTTGTTAATGAAATGAGTCCAGAAAAAGCAGATTACTTAAATATACAATTTCCTTATAGAAGTAAAGTCCTGCCTACTCTTGAGGTATTCTCTTCTGTTGATAAGGTCATGTCTCTAATGCACAAAACATTAGCCTAAGGGATCCAGTAAGCCAAATCATAAAACATTTGATTCCTTAGTGTATGAGATAAAGCTACCACCAAATTTTAGCCACTGACAAGTTTAGCTAAGTCAGAGGTTAATAAAGGGGCACTTAACCTATAAACGTATATGTGCGTAAACATGTATATGTGTATGGTGTACATGTACAGATATGTGTGTATATGCATGTAAGTCTATTGTGTATTTAGGTGTATATATCTATATGTGTATAAATATACATATATACATGCATAGATATACATATCTATAACAATATTTACATATATAATTTTTTAAATATAACTGGTTTCCTTTGTAATTCTATGCATTCTATTTAATTATTTTAAAATGTAATTCTGAGAGGGGTTTATATGGGCTTCACCTGCCTGCCAAGGAAGACCATGACTCAAACCCAAGATAAAGAATCCCTGGGTTAATAAGCTCAATTTTTTTAGCCAGACCTCTGAGGACCTCTCACAACCTGTTCTGCTCTTTATCAGCTGGAGAGCCAACTGGGTCATTGAGTAATTAAGAGGTTTAAGTAGCACCATACAGTCAAGATGTGTCTGAGGCAGGATTTGAACCTAGATCTTCTTGACACCAAGACCAACCCTTTGTCCATCATGTGATGCTGAATGTCAAGATGATAATATTCTAGTTATAACTCTTTATGATAAATATTATAGATAAATGATAAATATTATCATTCAATAGCAGAACAAGAGTCTTACAAGGCAGCGTACAATTAAAGACCCCCGGGACACCAGTTCCGCATGGGGAGAGAACTCATACTGCATGATGCTGGTGATAGCGGTACTGGAAGGGAAAAAGTCTGTTCAAAGCTCTATTGGTTAGAGATTCAGGGACATTAATAGGCCAGAGCTGCTGGGAAAGCTGCTGCTTGGACAGTGTTTGGGCAGTGATAGGCACTGATACTGAATAGGGCCAATCCAGAGTGGAATTCACCTGGAATTTGGAAACACGCCTTCTGGTAGCTTCTGATTTTTACTAAGTAGGTGCTAAATTGAGATGAAAGGGTCAAAGTGCTGCCAAAATATAATGGTTACAAATTGAAAATTGCACACTATTTTATAAAATCATTATGTTCAATGTCAGTGCCCTGGGAAAAAATCCTGCATGTTTCATCCTAGTTACAGCTCTGCTATAGGGTTATTAGAACTGCTTACGATTGTGCTAACGACACAGAATTTCTTCTTAATAAAGAATTTCAGTGGGTAAAACATTTAACAAGCTAGCTTTGACTATTGTTTGGTCTTGCTGTGATCACATCTTCTGGCTACAAAAGAATATTTTAAAAAAGAAAGCATAAGTAAAAGCAGCCAGGGACTCTACGTTACAGCCCTCACATCCTTGCTTTGTCAAAAAGCACGACTGCTAAATTCACTGAAGTGATATAGGAAGGAAGAAGTTTAAATCCATTTTCTTTGGGTCTTCACTCAGTGCTCCAAGGTACCAATTACTGTTTAATAAAAATATTGAGATATCATACACCACCATCTAATATTAATGACCAGTTGATTTCATGATGCATTATGCTTTTAAGTCTGCTCGGTATTTATCTCATTTCAGAAAAGGAAGGAAGGAAAGAAGGAAGGAAGGAAGGAAGGAAGGAAGGAGGGAAGGAGGGAGGGAGGGAAGGAGGAAAGGAGAGAGGGAAGGAGGGAAGGAAGGAAGGAAGGAAGGAAGGAAGGAAGGAAGGAAGGAAGGAAGGAAGAAGGAAGGAAGGAAGGAAGGAAGGAAGGAAGGAAGGAAGGAAGGAAGGAAGGAAGGAAGGAAGGAAGGAAGGAAGGAAGGAAGAAGGAAGGAAGGAAGAAGGAAGGAAGGAAGGAAGGAAGGAAGGAAGGAAGGAAGGAAGGAAGGAAGGAAGATCAAGAAAGACAGGAAGTAAATTAAATGATCCCACTTTACCTCAGCCAAGATTTGGAAATGAAGACTTTGGTCAAGCAGTATAAGTGTCAGTGTTTCTAAGAGTAGTCAAAGGAGATTATGTGGAGAGAGGAGTGATGGAGCTGGGAATGAAAAGAACTATCACAATGTCAGCCAGGATTAGAGAGTATTTCCCATCATTCCACCCACTGGGCTGCTCCTTCAGGGCTATGGAACCTTTCCAGTGGTTAGTACTAATGACACTTAAAAGCAATGAGGTTTATAAGTACAAAGTCATAACAAAAGAAGGCCTAGAACAGAGTGCTTAGGGAACACACAAGTTGGAGCTAAGGAAACAGGAGAGGAAACACAGAAGAAGTTATAAAAAAGAAAAGTAAGAAGAGAAGATTATAGTCCAACAAAAGCCAAAGGAAGACAGATGAAAGAGGGAAAGGTCAGGAGAGAGGAAGAAAGTGAGGACTGAGAAAAAGCCAAGGAATATGATAGCCAGGGAGCCATAGCATAGCATCATATATCCAGAACGAGACAAAACCATAAAGGCCATCTATTCCAAATCCCTCACTTGACTGAGGCTGAAGGAGGTTAAGCGACTTACCCAAGGTCCCATAGGTAGTAAAAGAGCAAGCATTTTAACTCAGGCCTCTGACTACAAGTTCAATGTTTTATATCCAAAGTGCTTTTTACCATACCACGGTGCCTCCTATCACTGCTGACATATAAAAGAAGAGCTTCAGTAATTGGTTTGCAGAAGAATAAAGAATGTGTGGCAAATGAGGTGGTAGAATTGCCAGGGCTTTGAACAAGTTTGGCACTGAAGAGCACACAAAATATTAAGATAGCCCCAAACGTCATGTTGGGAGCAGTCTACAGGACAGATTTTTGTTTGCTTCTTGATTTATTTTCTGCTTTTAGGTTGGGAAAAACCCAGACATATTTGTAAAAAAGGAAGGAGTCTGGGGAGAAGGGAACAAAGGGAGGAAGGAAAGAGGGACAGATTTAAGACACAAAGAAAAAACCGTTGCTTGATATAACAAGGTCCTAAAGGATGCAGAAGATGCATGGGATTAAGAATGAAAGGGAATAGCTTTGAAATTTTTTTTAACAAAGATATTTCTTTGTTGGAGAAAGAATTCTAGTTTTGCTACTTATTAGCAGTATGATCTTGGGCAAATAACTTCCTTCTTTGAACCATAACTTCCTCTGTAAAATGAGGTCAGATCAAATATACTTAAGAACCTTTCCACACTGAAATCCTGTGATGCTAACAAAGGAAAGGACATTCATTTTAACTGAAATTGAACCACATTATTCAGGACGAGGACCAGACAAATAAGGAGTGTCACTCCCAAGGCACGCTCTTGAGACAAAAGATTCAGTCCTATCCAGACTTTAGTAACACATCACAACTCATTTGGAAGGGACCATTTTGCGACCCAGAACATATTGTGTTCTTCACCAAAACATAAATTAAACCTCCTTGCTCCCACAGGGGAAGTGTTCCCTAACAAGATCAGGTGGTTTTTCTCAAACGTCATCTGTGTTGCAAAATGTAAAAGTTCTGCTAATCTTTGAATAACTGAATAACAGAGACTGAGCAACTGCTTAAGATGCATCCAAAACTTAATCCACAAGCAAGGAATGAAATATTAAACAGCAAGAGTATATTACAATTTTCCCCTTTTTGTGCTGAAAATTAATCTTGACTTCCAGGGCCACAGGCTTTTTCGTACTCATCTTCAGTAACTGATTAAGGAGGTAGATGATTTCCTCTGAAACAAAGAACATATTACGGCAGCGAAATCTCTTTGCTGCATCAATAATAGCTAGATGATTTGCCATCCTTCTGAAACCCAGAAGTCAGGAAGATTAAATGAGATGCTACATATGCCAAGTAAAACCCACCGAGTATATTAGTCTCTTTACACATCGTAAGCAATGTAAATCTCGCATGTTCAAAATGAACAACCCCGTTATAAGAAAAATGTAGGGTGTTCATAAAAAAGTGAAAAATATCTTTCGTTTCTTCAGGTAAAGATTGGAAAAACTATCTTGGTGTCTAAAGATTCTATTAATAGGAATTAAAGGTCTCTTTCCTAAAACATCCCAGGTGCATGTATACTAAATAAAAGATACCTTGCTTAAATTTGCAAACTGAAAAGCCAGATTTCTACATCTAAATATGTTAAGCCAAAGGAGGGCACAAAAGCCTTGTCTGACTTCCTTAGCAGTCTCTACCATTCCATTACAGAACCAGAACAAATGCTTTCTCATTATATACTTGGGTTCTACCTAACTGTGGCTTAATTCAGTTATTCCTATACTTATTATCATACCACTCCTTATAAAACAACAAATTTTGTAAGCTTAAGTTTTTCTGTTCTCCAGTAAATGAAATTATGCAAACTCTGTTCCATTACCACCTAAGTAATCCCTTTCTGAATGACAATTATGTTGCGAGATAAGAGGCAGAAAAGAAAATGAGGACTTCTTTCTGAATGGGTTTCAACCTTTAGTGAAAAAGTCACACTATGTAACCAAAAGGTCATTTTAATTTATTATGAAATATGCATAGTTGTTGGACATTTTGTTTATTTTTTCACATCAAAATCAAATTATGGCATCGGTATCTAAAAATAAAATAAAACAGAAAACTTCCAATTGGCATAACTTCAGCATCATTCTCTCTCCAGCTTCCTTTCCTCATTTAGACATCAGTTCCCTATTGCTGTTGGCTCAAAATGGGCACTCAAATATGTTATTTTAACCTCGAATCTTTATTAACTTACAGACAGCTTAAACTAATAAAAAATATAGCCACCAGATTGACTTTCCTATTCAATATGGTGCTGTCCTAATTGGTACAGTGTTTGCATAAATTTCCACATTGATTCCAAGTTATCCCAATTCTAGGGGAAAAAAAAATCTATGTAAATCATTGATTCCATTCAAGTTAACAAATGTTTACTAAAACCAATCTGTGTCTTCAGGGAGTTTACATTCTTACAGGGATGTCAGTTAAAAGCCAGCATTTAAGGCTCAGAACTCTTGGAAGCAAAAGGGAATTCCCCGATCAGATCAATTTGACAAGTATACCTTGAGGTCAGTCTTTGGTTTGGTACTTTGATTTTATCTCATGGACTGAGGGTGAATTGATTGATTGACTCAGTCTCAGAGAGAAAGAAAGAGAGAGAAAGAGAGATAGAGAGAGAGAGATAGAGAGAGACAGAAAAAGAGAGAGAGAGAGAGAGAGAGAGAGAGAGTGTATGTGTGTGTGTGTGTGTGTTTATTTCCTTTTCAGAGCACTGATAAAAGAACAGAGACTTAAGAGTGAACTGTAATTCCTGGTCAGCATTAGCACACTCACACAGAAAATGAATATCTTGACTGAAGAACCGATGGAAACAATGAAACACTGTGCAATGATCAACTTTGATAGACTTAGCTCTTCTCAGCAATACAATGATCTAAGACAATTCCAAAAGACTCATGATGGAAAATGGTATTCACATACTGATGGACACTGAATGCAGGGGCAAACAGACTGTTTCTACTTTCCTTGTGTGGGTTTCATGTGAGGAGGGAGGGAGGTTGTGTGTGTGTGGGGGGGGGGGGGTTGTGTGTGTGTGTTTCCTTTTGTTCTATTTCTTCTTTCACAACATGATTAATGTGGAAGTATGTTTTACATGATTGTGCACGTATAACGTATATCAAATTGCTTGCTCTCTTGGGGAGGGAGAAGGGGAGGGAAGGACAGAGAAAATTTTGGAAATCAAAATCTTATTTTAAAAATGAATGTTGAAAAAAATAAAAAATGAATGTTGAAAACTGTCTTTACATGTAATTAGAAAAAATAGGGGAGTGGAGTCAAGATGGTGGCCTAGAAGCAGGAGGACTCCATGAGCTCCCCCCATAACCACCTCAAATACCTATAATATATGACTCTAGACCAGTAGTTCTCAGTCTTCCTAATGCCGCAACCCTTTAATACAGTTCCTCATGTTGTGGTGACCCCCAACCATAAAATTATTCTTGTTGCTACTTCATAACTGTAATTTTGCTACTGTTATGAATTTATCTGATATGCAGGATGTATTTTCATTGTTGCAAATTGAACATAACCCACAGGTTGAGAACCGCTGCTCTAGAAAAATTTTAGTTACAGAACCCGCAAAGTGACAGAGAAAAACAAACTTCCCACCAAAGGCAGCCCAGCAGGTGGACAGGAAGAGTTCATGGCAGCATGCTGGGAGCAGAGCCCAGTCTGGCTTGAACCCATGGTTTTAGCCCCAGGGTGGCAGGGACCAGCCACAGCTGGAATATTTGGGAGAGTGAATAACCAGCAGCCGTGGCAGTTTCCAGAATTATCAACCCATAAATGCCAAATAAAAAGTAAAAGGTCAGTGAAACTCTCCTGGATCTTGGGGGTTCCAGAGTGTGGTCTGGCCTTTGCTCCCAGAGCAAGAAGCAGCAGAAGTGGTGGCCCTGCAGCCGCCTCCACATGACTACTTCAGAGCTCCTGGCCTGCAGATAGTAGGGGGCCCATGTGATCATTCAGAAGCTAAGTGCTCTTGCCTTAACCTGCCTGGATCATGGTATTGGGTGGTGGTCCTGAGGTGTGTGGCCAGTGAGCCAAAGCTGCTGGGGGCTGTAGAGACAGTGCCTTCCTAATAGCTCCAGCAGCTGTGAAAACACCAGCAATTTGAGACAAAGCTCTCCCCTCTGGAGGCAGAGTTGTACTGTAGCAAAGAGCTCAAAAGTCAAGTAATTGAGTGGCAACATGAGCAAGCAAAGCAAGCACAGCCATCCAACTTTAGATTCCTTTTTTGGGGGGCAAAAAGGATCAAAGCATGGAATGGGAGGAAGACAATACAGTCAGAACTCCTGCACCAAAAGCTTCCAAGAAAAATATAAACTAGTTACAGTATGTGGAGGAGTTCAAGAAGGATTTTGAAAATCAAGTAAGAGAAGTGGAGGAGAAACTGGGAAGAGAAATGAGAATGATGCAAAAAAATCATTAAAAATGAGTCAACATCCTGACTGAAGAAAATAACACCTTAAAAACAGATTAACTCAAATGGCAAGAGAGGTCCAAAAAGCCAATGAGGAGAAGAATACCTTAAAAAAGCCAATTTTGCCAAATGGAAAAAGAATTTCAAAAGCTCACTGAAGAGAATAATTCCTTCAGAATTAGATTAGAGAAAATGGAAGCCAATGTCTTTATGAGAAATCAAGGTACTATTAAACAGATCCAAACAAATGAAAAAATAGAAGGCAATGTGAAGTAGCTGATCAGAAAATCCACTGACCTGGAAAATAGATCCAGGAGAGACAATTTAAAAATTATTGGACTACCTGAAAGCCATAATCAAAAAAAGAACCTAGAAATCATCCTTCAAGAAATTCTCAAGGAAAATTACCCTGATATTCTAGAACCAGAGGACAAAATAGAAATTGAAAGAATTCACCAATCACATCTTGAAAAAGATCCCAAAAAAAAAAAACTCCTAGGAATATTATAGCCAGGTTCCAGAGTTCCAAGACCCAGGAGAAAATATTACAAGTAGCTAAGAAGAAACAATTTGAATATTGTGGAAACACAATCAGGTTAGCACAGGATCTAGCACCTTCTACATTAAGGGATCAAAGGGCTTGGAATATGTTATTCCAAAGATCAAAGGACCTAGGATTAAAACCAAGAATCACCTACCCAGAAGAACTGAGTATAATGTTTCAGGGGAAAATATGGTCTTTCAATTAGGTAGAGGACTTTCAAGCATTCTTGATGAAAAAACCAGAACTGAATAGAAAATTTGACATTCAAATACAAAAAGCAAGAGAAACATGAGAAGGTAAACAGGGTAAAGAAATCATAAGGAAATCATCAAAGCTGAACTATTTACATGCCTACATGGAAAAATGATAATTGTAACTTATGAAACTTTTCTCAGTATGAGGATAGGTGAAGGGAATATAGATGTGTGTGTGTGTGTGTGTGTGTGTATATATATATGTGTGTGTGTGTGTGTGTATGTGTGTGTGTATACACACATATATACAAATACATCTACATATAATACATATATGTCTATATAGGAGGGTATTTATGTGTATGAATATATATGTGAGTGTGTGTATATATGTGTACAGGTATACATAGATAGAGGGCACAAGATCAATTGAATAGGAAAGGATGCTATTTAAAAGGTAAAATTGAGAGGTGAGAGGAATATAATGAGAGGAGATGGAGAGAGACAGAATGGGGTAAATTATCTCATATAGAAGAGGCAAGAGATAACTGTTACAATGGAAGGGAAGAAAAGGAAGGCAAAAGGGAATGAGTCAACCTTACTCTCATTGAATTTGGCTTAGGGAGGGAATGACATACACTCTGAATTGGGTATCTTGCCCTACAGGAGAGTAGGGAG
>CM053592.1:72169019-72194237 GCA_028646515.1 Pseudochirops corinnae | reverse complement strand
TCTAGAGTTTGGTTGCTGTTCTTACTTTGCTTCCTTTGCCTGATCATGTTGGCCAGTCAATTACTTGATTTTTTAGCTCTGTGGAACTCTGCTTCCAGAGGGGAAAGCTCTGTCCCAAATCACTGGAGTTTTTGCAGCTGCCAGAGCTATTAGGGGGATGCAGCCCCTATTTTTTTGCAGCCCCCACCAGCTCTGGCTCACTGAAAATGCACTCCAGGACCACCACCCAAAACCACGATCTGGATCCAGGCCACACAACACGAGCACTTGGCCTCTGAACAATTGCTTGGCCCCCTTGCAGTCTACAGGCCGGGAGCTCTGAAGCAGCCACGTGGAGGCAGCTGCAGGACCGCCACTTCTGCTGCTTCCTTGCCCTGAACGTAGTTCAGCCAGACCGCTTTTCTCCCCCAAATTTAGCTGAGTTCCACTAACCTTTCACTTAGTCCTTGTTTCTTATGGCTTGATAATTCTGGAAACTGCCACAGTTGCCACTGATTCACTCTCCTGAAGGCTCCAGCTGTGGCTCATCCTGGGTGCCCCTGGGGCCAAGCTGAGGTTTCAGGCTGGCCTGGTTTTGGCTCCCAGATCTGAGATGATCCCTTCCTGCTGAGCTGTCTTCAGCAGGAGGTGTATTTTTGTGAATTTTAGAGCCCTAAAATTTGTTTAGAATCATATTTTATGAGTATTTGAGGTGGCTATGTGGGAGCTGTGGAGCCTTGATGCTTCTATGCCACCATCTTGGCTCTGCCCCCCTAAAATGAGACTTTTAGACCTGAAAACCTCTAGGGTTCTTTTTGACTCTAATTCTATAAACCTAAATCATAGTGTTAAGATTTCATTTACAAGTTCAGTTTCCTTTACAATCCGCCATATTGACTGTTTTGTGTTAGGTTGGTAATCTGAGGTTTTAGTTTTCTTTCTTTTCTTTGATGATAAGATCTCATTTATCACTCTATGTGCAAATACATGAAGGAATTTAGAAGCATGTAAACTCTCTATCTTTTAAAAGACTATAAACGATTGATTCCCATACACATCCATGGGTTCTCTTTGCTATAGAAAATCCAAGTAGAGCTATAAGGAATGGAGACATGTAAAAAGGTTTCTTTTTTGCATTTTTTTTGGAGGGGGAAGGTAGGGAAATTGGGGATAAGTGACTTACCCAAGGTCACATGGCTAGTTTTGTGTTAAGTGTCTGAGACTGGATTTGAACTCAGATCCTCCTGACTCCATGGCCGGTGCTCTATTCACTGTGCCACCTAGGTGCCCCTAAAAAGGTTTATTGAGAGAAAAAAGATGACACCCTGTGTGACTTTTAATTTTCTGTACCTTCTGCAGCATCACATTCTTCTCCTGCATTGTCTGATGTCCATAATGTTAGGTTGTCTGTAAGCAACTGCGTGATAAGAGTACTGTCTTTAAAAGATGGTTCAGGATTCTTATGGATCTATACTGCCTCGTTAGTTGATTCCTTCATGGGGGAAGATAACCATATCCTGCTCCCTAAGTTTAAATTCCACTTCTAACCCTGACCAGCTGTCTTTGCAAGTGTGTGCATTAGGGCACTCACGGGCAAATAGTACCTACATGTGCTGAAATTGATTGCCACTCCCAGAGGGATAGTTTTGATTTGTGCTTTGCAGATTGGGGGTGCTTAGGGTCATCTTTACATAGTAGGGACAACATTGCTGTTACTCTTACTTGACTGGCTTTTGATTCCCATGATATTGAGACTTCAAAGAGAATACAGGATAACATTGATTTCCTTGAATATTTGTAAAAACAAGGTAAATGGCTGACAAGAAAATTGCTTTTGATTCTCTAAGTGTAGTCTTCTTGTCTTCTCTGATAAATGCAGAGAGTTATTGCTAGGTCTTTTTTAAAGAGAGCTGACAGTTTCTTACACTCCAGTCTAGAAACAGATGCTTGTCTGTATCTTTAGCAGAGTCTTATGACTATTATAAACCATTAGGTGGATTTGCCACATGGATCTGTGCTCTCAACAAATGAGGCTATGTCCGTCGACTTTGCTGTCTTGCCAGTATATTTATGACCTATTTTGAAACAAAGACTTCCAAAGGTAAAAGGTACCTTATGCAGACACTTAGCAGCAACAGGCCTGTAATTTTGGGCTTAGCAAGGACGCTGACAGTAAATAATTGTGTTAATGTTTCTTTTTCTCTCTTGATTCACTGATTTCTTGAGGACATATTTTACATGGGTTACATTTATTTTCAAAGACGTGCAAAGTAGCCTCAAGATCACTTGTGAGGGCTAAGAAGACAGCTCTTATCTTTATGACTTAGAATCCAATGGGCAGGTTGTTGTTCAGTCATGTCCAGCTTACTCCATTTGGGGTTTTCTTGGCAAAGATACTGGAATAGTTTTCCATTTTCTTCTCCAGATCATTTGACAACTCAAATTGAGGTAAACTGGGTTACATGTCTTACCCAGTGTCACATAGCTAGTAAGTGTTGGAGGCCAGATTTGAACTCAGGTCTTCCTACTTCCAGTCTTCTTGCTCTTACCACCGTACCATGTAGCTGACCTCTAATGGGCAACACAAGCTACTGTGACATTGAAGGCTTTCTGAAGATCTCAGGAGTCAAGAGGGAGCATGGTGGGATGGTTGGATGAAGCACAGATGACATTGATGTAGAATGGCCAGATCTGAATTCATTCTCCTCATCTATTATTCCTTTCAAATGGATGGTTTTGATAATATGTCACACATGTCTAGATGCCTGGGCATTTTGCTGAAGCCAAACTTTTCTCTTCTGAACTTTTTGTTAGCTGTGTTTCTGTTCTGTTTTTAATATAGTTTATAATGAGCATGAGTACCACAAACTCACATTCCTCATTCTGGTATGATTGTGACCCTTTGTTCTCAAAGATAATGTTCATGAAGCACAAGCTTTGATTGGCTGTACAGACTGAAAACATTTTGAACATAAGCAGAGCAGCAGACTATGTGTCTTCTGTCCTAGGACCAGATTGGCTAAATATGAACAGTTTCAACAACAGAGGGTAGACTAGCAGGGGATGACTTATTTTAGCTATGGTAATCTGTTTAATAGGCAAATACACAAAATGGCCTTCATTCCCAAGCAGCTCGTTTAAGGAGTCTCATGGCTCTACATGATAGTATAGTGGAAAAAATGAAGAAATCTTTGAATGTCTACAAATATTAATTTAAATGTTGGCTCCCTTGTAACAGCAAGTACCCTAGCACACCCAGGATGGCTGCTAGCACAGGTTCTTTGATCTGCTTTTCTAAAAGAAAACAACTCAAAGGGGTTAACAATCTTACTTTAATCAAACATCTATCTATCTATCTATGTATATGTATATAAATATGTATGTGTGTATATACATGTATGCAATATATACACATGTATATGTACATATGCATATATATATATATATATATTAAAAATTCACTTAGTTCAAGGGAAAAAGTCAGCACCATGAACTTCAGAAAATACAAACAGAAATTATAAGCAAACAAAAAATACAGACAGAGAAAATAACACAGTTCAACAAACCAACAGACAGGGCTTCTAGCTGTCTGAACATTACATACATATAGTGTTAATTACCAAAGAGAGAAGCATGAACATTTGGGTTTTTAAAGCCAGGGAAGGGAGGTGGGGGGAGCTAGCAGCTGCCCAGAGTCTCATCTGGGCAAATCACTCAACTCTTTCCATAAGTGAGCCCCAAAGCAAAACCTTGCATCAGGATATATATATATACCCTGTCAGAGGGCATATATATATATATATGTGTGTGTGTGTGTGTGTGTGTGTGTGTGTGTATGTGTGTGTGTGTATACATATATGTATGTGTGTATATATACACATACATATATGCATACATGTGTGTGTGCATGTGTGTGTGTGTATGTGTGTGTGTATATATATATATATATAGCTTTCTCCAGGATGAAAAGATATCACAACCTTCGTGAATCACTGCCAAAGAAACAAAAAGTGTGCCTTCCTAAAAACAAGCCTCTTCTAAGCATACTTCTTTTGTTGGGCTCCAAGTGAGGCCCATTAAGGAGCAGGGAAGATCTTCAAATTCCTTAGGCCTATTAAGGGGCAGGGAATTACAACTCTTGAAGAGTAATCTCTGTTCAATGATTGAGTTGATAATACTACCAGAAGTACAGAACTCTGGCAACAGAGGTTTAGAGTATAAGTTCATTTGTCAGATGTTATGGAAGGGAATGACATGAGACTATGCAGTATTGCCTTTAAACAAATAGCAAATAGTTGAGGAGAAAAGAGTATGCAGAGAACTTGGCACCTGATTCATCCAGGATGAATCATCTCAAGACCATTTGGAAATGAAACTGGAAGACAGAGAAACATGTAAAATGAGAAGATCTACTAGAATTTTTACTGTGATTTATGTTTGTTAGTAATAACATTGGAAGCACCGTATTTGGATTCTGCTGCCTCACTATCCAAGATAAAATAGTGGCAATGACACTTAATAAAATGATTTTGGAAGAGCAGGTGGAATTATCCAAACATTTGGAAAAAAAAAATCTGACTGTTGTTAAGTATAAGGGCTTTTGTAGTCTAAAGTGGGAAAATTCAAAAGAATAAGAAAAAGTGACAGTGCTCCTATCCAAGAGATCTGACTGAAAAAAAACATTTAAAACAAAACAAAAGAAAACACAACACAACTACTAATTCATATGTGTTTTTGAATTTTTCTAAAATCTTTATAATTGAAGTCCATGCCTGCTTGAAGCATTCCTTGATGAAAATACAAAAATAAGGGAACCCATAAACTTTTCTATAGAAGGCTATATATCTACAATCAAGAAGCCGACTGAGAAGTATAGTAAATGTTTGCAAAGATTTTTACTAAGATTCGACTTTGCAAGAACAGTTCTCAATAGAACAAAATGCCATTGCTCCACAAAAATAGGTCTCATGTACATATTAAAATCCTACAAACCTTCGTGTGACCATGCCAATAATTTTGTTTAATGAATATTCGTATAAACTGAAGCAAAAAAAAAGGAAAATACCTGTTCATCAAAAGTGTTCTGACTGTCATTAGAAGATGTCTTATAAAGAGCAAAAAAATAGGTTCTCTTTTGATGGCGAGGCTTTATAAATGTTCCTATTTGCATTGTACTAATTTCATTGTCACTATACACAGGAGTATGAAAGAAATTTTACTAGTCATCCACACATAAAAAATAAAGTGGATAAAAACTGAAGGCAGACCATTACATTAGTTCTTTGGTGGGTATACTTCAGTGGTCATGTTATATGAAAAATGAGCGGGAATTTGGTCAAAGGGCCACACTTGAGGATCTAGAGGACCACATGTAGACTCAAGGTCACAGGTTCTCCACCCCTGAGTCTTTGGAGGACTGTCATAAGAAAAGTAGTTCACTTTATAGGATTATATTGACATGAATTAATATCATCATATGCTCTTGTGGTTCTAACTATCATTTCTGTGTTGATAACTACCCAATTCATATAATCAGCTCTGACCTTTATTGATTCAACTAGTTACTTTCAATCACTTTTTCTCTTCCACTGAAAGTGAGTGGAGTCTCTGCTATTCCCTGATCCTACCAAGCTCATTTCTTGTCTTCTGCCTTCACTCATACTGCTCTCTATGCCTACGGGCCTCTTTATTTCTGGCCATCTAAATCCTGTTCAGCCTTCAAGGCTAACCTATCTCATACTTCAACTTTCTCACAAGGCCCTCTTAGAGTATTCCAGATCATATCATATCCTTTGTTTATAGTCCTATTACACATAGTACTTTCCACAGAATATAAGGTTTAATTATTCTCTCTTCTTGTGATGTATGTTAATTTTGTTTCTCTAGAGATACTCTGAATATGGGTCAAGGGCAGTCCCCCTTGTATATCCTGCCAGCTCTAGAACTACTTTATGAGTGGTAATACAGGAAAGTGTGAAGTCATTGAGGAGTGGGAGTAGTCAGAGACAACTTGTAATAATGCTGCTGACATCCTGTGGCATTTTAAAATTCACAAAACACCTTATTTACATTATGAGAATCTCATCACAATCTTACAAAGTATTTATTACAGGTATTATTATTATTACCCCCATTTTTATTTTTAAATTTTATTTTTATAGTTTCAAATTTCACAATTTCAGTTTCAAATTCTTTCCCTGTCACCACCCTTCCTCCATCCTTTGATAAGTTAAGAAATATGATCCCCATTATATGTGAAGTTCTGCAAAATATATTTCTGTGTTAGCCATATTCCAAAAAAAAAAAAAATCAAGAAAAATTAAGGAAAATTGTATGCTTCAATCTGCACTCAGAGTCTGTCAGTTCTTTATCTGCAGATAGATAGCATGTTTTGCCATGAATCCTTTAAAGTTATGGTGAATCATTGTATTGATCGGACTTAGTAAATCTTTCACAGTTGATTATTTTTTACAATATTGATGCTACTATGTGTATTATTCTCTTAGTTCTGCTCTCTTCAATTTGCATCAGTTCAGATGTCTTGCCAAGTTTTTCTGAAACTATTATCTTCATCATGACTTATAGTACTATCATCTCCATTTTAAACATAAGATTCAAAGAAATTCAGTGACTTATTGATGATCATCCATCTAACATGTCAGAGGTAAGATTTCAACATGGATCTTGTCTTCATGATTATCCCTCTATATTTGCTACACAATGCTGTTTGGTGGAAAGAGTTTGACTTTAAGTTGTGCCATCATCTTAAGGATCATTTGTATGTCATAGGGACTGTAGATTTAAAAAGGAAAGTGACCTTAGAGAATTTCTCATCTAACTGTTCATTTTGCAGATGAGGAAACTGAGGCCTGCAGTGATGAGGTCACTACCCAAAGTTACTCAGTTAAGTTTCAGGGCTCACATTAGAATTGGTGTCCATGATTTGAAATGCAATACTCATTCCAGTTCACTGAACTGCATGACCCTCTATGGCAGTGGTTCTCACCCTTCCTAATGCCATGACCCTTTAATACTCATATGTGGGTGTATTTGCATGTGGGCGGACCTACCTGGAGACGGATAGAGGAGTGGTGTCTCAGTTTCTAAGACCGTTGGAAATATGTTTTCCAACAGTCTTAGGTGATCCCTATTACCCCTGTGAAAGGGTTGTTCGACCCCCAAAGGGGTTGCGACCCACAGGTTGAGAACCACTGATCTATAGTCTACAGCAGAGCTCTAGAGAAATACTTTGGGGGAAAAATGTTGTGACAACCCTGGAGAAAAAAAGCGATGATGTATTATTTTTTGTTGAAAAAAGTGATCTCTTGGGGGAGATAAAGTGTTAAAATTCTCACAGCTGCTGGGGAAAATGTGCATATGACAAATTGCAATTTGCTATTAGTGGTTTTAGTGGTTGCCAGAAAGACTCCTTCATTATAGTCTCCAGCCTTCCATTAATCTAAGCTTAGACATATTGGCAGTTGTTTGAATTACTCATTGTTACTTGTTCATGTCTCGTTCTTCTAAAATCTTATATTTTTTGTTTGCAAGAAGTACCTGGTCATCATGTATTTAGAGTATCATTATTCTCCTTCCTTAACCTTCACCCTTAGGTTTGCCCCCATCTCCTTTGTATGGAGGTTCATAGCAAAAGAAGAATATAGAGTAGGGATGGGGACTGTGTTGATGGTTTTATTGGTGCAATAAGCTCCTGGTGAGAAACTTTTTCTCCCAATACAAATGGCCTTCTCTGTAACCTAGCATATTAGAGAGTTGGCTGAAGCACTGAGATTTTGTGGTTTGCTCCGGGTTATTCATCAGTATGTAATAGAGACAGGATTATTGTTCAGTTGTTTCAGTTGTGTCTGACTCTTCATGATGCCATTTGGGGTTTTCTTAGCAAAAATACTGCAGTGGTTTGCCATTTACTTTTCCTGCTCATTTTACAGATAAGGAAACTGAGGCAAACAGGATTAAATGATTTGCCCAGGGTCACATAGTATGTGTCTAAGATTCGATTTGAACTCAGGAAGATAAGTCTGCTGGACCCCAGGCCAGGCTCTATCCACTGTGCCACCTACTTGCCCTATATGCAGGATTAGTATTAGTATTAATTTTAATATCAGTATAGTATCTAAATTTGCTTTTATTAATCATTATACGACAGCTGGAAAAAGAAGTGGGCCCATCATATAGTGAGATTAGGGGAACACTGAAGGAAAGCCCTTGTGTTTCAGTGTTAACCACACAACTCCAAGAGATCTAAAGGAAGGCCCACACTACTTTGGGATGACCCCTATGACCAAGAATCATAAATTATAAGAAGGCATGCATAGGGAGTGATGTGTGCTGTTTTGGAAAGTATTTATATTGATGTGACTATACATACATTGAAGGGTCAAAAGAAATGATAATGGTAATAAGAACTCACATTCATGTGGATCTTTAGAGTTTATAAAGTGTTTTCCTCAAACAACCCTGTGAGATAGGCTAGACAAGTACTGCCCTCATTTCCTAAAAGAAGAAATTGGGGCTCATTTTCTTTTGCTTTCTTTTTGTATCTTCAGAACTTCATGCATGGCCCAGGACATATTTAAAGACTTAAATGATTGTTGATTGCGTAATTATGAAGTTAAGTGATATGCCTAGAGAGACAGGATTCAAGCAAGGGTCTTTTCACTGTCATTGTTGGCTGATTTGTACTTTGATGCGTCACCCTTCTTTTATATAAATCAATATGATTTTAATGCAACTTCTAGTCTCTGAAAAATATATTTGTAGTGGTTGGCAAGTTAAGCAGTTGCACAGTTTAATTTGGTTATAAGAAAATAAAGATGATTGCAGGTCATTGAACCAATGAAAATTGACTGCCCAAAGCATTGAAAGAGACTGAACCATTCACAACATCCTTATTTAAATTAAATTTTATGCATATTATAAATGGAATAACATTGATAAAGAAACTGATTAATGCTTTAGGTGACCTTTGCATATTTTGTTTTGTTTTGTTTTTGTTGAAGGAAATATGGGGTTTCTTTGTTTTACCATACATTCATAATCTGTTATATAAATAATGCAAAAGGATAGTAGTAGCCAAGAATTTGGCTATTAATAGTAAGAGTAGTAGGTGGATAAGAACAGTGCCCTGTGACCCTGATGCAATTTTGGTGCCAGGGAAACACCACAAAATATGCCTTCTATTCAAGGTTTTAAGATGAAGTCAGAGAGAGCCCAGGTCATTGTCCCAATGAGTGAGACACAGAGACTCTCAGATTATTCTGAGGATGCCTCAGAGGACATTGTCCTCATTGGAGAACAAGGGAGGAAGATCACAGCAGTGAGATCTGGCCATCAAAGGAAAAAAAAAAGCATTGGGTAGTTTGCTATTTTGACCAATTCTTGCTAATTAAGTGCTAAGCAGAGCGGTTTCTAAAATCACTGCAGTGTATGAGGCTGTCAATATTCTCTACATTTCGGTGCCCACGTACCAAATCCTTAGTTAAAATTCTGCTATTGATTATAATCCTGACAAATTAGGCTGTTCAACTTCTCAGGAAGCTATGTGCTATGATATTCTCCTATTAATGGCTTCCTGTCTTTCATAGATGACATCTGACCCACATTGTCCCATTGTATCAGTCTGTGTACCTAGTGTGTAGGGCATTGCCTCAGGACAATATAGCACCTGCCAATAATCTCTAGAGGTGTCCAATTTTCAAGGGGGCTAGGAAGAGGAAGGAGTTGGTCTACAAGGGATCCTGATAATGGAACCCTGACATTGATGGCCTATGGTGAGTCTGGACTTTTAGAGTGATTCCTGAGGGAGGGGAAATGAGAACAGTTTCATTAGCATCTGTGCTACCCACTGTTCCCATCATAGGTTGAGAATTATATGTCCTTTAAAAAACAAAAAAAGTACTCAACAAATTTTTCTTGAGCATAAAGCTAGCCTTCCAAATAATATGAGAGATTCAGAACTCCAGTAAGACATAAACTGCAACTCCACAGGTTTGCTGGTGTCACTTGCGTACAGCAGACTTGTGCACTTCTGACATTTCCACAATTGATTCTGATGGCCAGGAACAAATCAATCATTTGGCCTTTGAAACTGATCACGAACATGCTAAAATGTCCATTAACGAATGACCATCTTGGTTTGGCTACTATCTACTCATTTTGCATATATAGGCAGGCCTTTTTTTCTTCCCTCCTCTCCCCTTCCACCAGAATGCTAGTCTGGGGCGCCAAAATAAATGAATAATTAATACCAAGACTTCATCAAGACTCGTCAGTGCCTATTTTCCCCTTTTACTTGCACATGCACATTGGAAGAGAAATGGATAATAATTATTAATCAAATTATCAGTGTCTTTAAATGGTCTGTCCCCATATTGTTCTTTTACTGGTGTTGGCTGTGTTTTAGAGTGGCTAGGCTGTACATATATTGATAACTATTCTATTTTTAATGACTAGGGATTCCTACTATTAAGAGCTGAATTCTTGGCTATTACTATCCCTATATATTATTTATAACGCTCTGCAAATGTACATGATGTTCAGTGTTAGATGAAATTTTGCTGGACAAATTGCCTTCACTGCAAAACTTCTAGGCTGAAAGCAAAAGGAGCGTGGAAGTATGTGAGTGAGTATGTGTGTGTGTGTGTGTGTGTGTGTGTGTGTGTGTGTGTGTGTGTGTGTGTGTGTGTTGGGGGGTCAGGAGTTTGGAGACCGCATCAAATGATGGAGGGATACAAGGCTGACATGCCTTTTTGGAGTTGGTGGATTGCAAGGAGAATTTAATGACTGAAAAAATACTTGGAGGTTGAGAAGTGGTACAACGTAAATCAAAAGTAGCAAAACAAAACAGAAAACCCTGGCAGCTGCGCTACTGGAAACAAAGAAGCTCATACATTTACTCTCATGGATTCAATTCTTTCCTATGTTGATGTCTCAAGAGTCTGTATCTCCAGCTCTGGTCTCTCACTTTAACCCTCATTTAGCTGTCTATAAGCCTTTTCCAGGTGGATGTCTGGCTTTCCCATCAGGCTTAAAATAACTTCAAAGTTCTTTTCATTTCCTGCAAACCAGATCCTCTAGTCAGTGACCCTGTGATTATCAGCAATGCTACTCTTCTTCTGGGGTGGTGCAGTGCATAAAATGCGGGACCTGAAATCAGGGAGAGCTGAATTCAAATCCAGTCCCAGACACTTGCTAGCTGTGTGACCCTGTTTGCCTCAGTTTCTTCATCTGTAAAATGAGATAGAGAAGGAATGTCAAACCACACCAGTATCTTTGCTAAGAATACTCCAAATGGGGTTGTGAAGAGTCAGACACAACTGAAACCACTGAACAACATTATTTTTCTAATCCCACATTATAGAAATCTTGGAGTTGACTTTAACTCTTCTTTCTTTTTAAACCTCATATGAAACCATACTTTCTTTCTTTAGAACTTCTTTTGGATTCATTACCTTTTTCTTCACTCTATTTTAAGCCCTTACATAATTCTGTGATTACAACATTCACCTCCTAGCTTGTCCCACTGCCTCCAATCCATCTTTTCCATCACTGACTGAGTAATCTTCTTTCATCATATCATTCCTCCTATAATCTATAATTATGTGACTTACGACATGAAGTTGAAATTCCTCTGTCTGAATTTTAAAGAGCCAAAACCTCCCTTTCCAATTCGCTTCTCATCCACCTTCTTCAGCTCTGCTTGAGTCAGTCCCCTCCCCATTATGTGTGCCATGCTTACTTTTAGCATGCTGCCTTTTGCTTATAAGGGTTCTCTTCTGAACCCTCCCTTCCTGTACTCATCCACATCCTGTCACTGTCCGTTATCCTATTCAGGGTCCACCTCACGCTGCATCTCTTCTGGAAAGGCCTGTCAGCCTGCTCTAGTTTGCAGGAACCTTTGCATTCTCTGATTACTTGTTGCACCAGTACCACAAATAATCCTGATTTTTACTTTTTTTTTTAGTTTGGATACCGTAGCTAGACTATAAGCTCTTTGAGAGCAAGGTCTCTGTCTTTTGCTTCTTTTGTACTCCTCCACTTCCTCCATTAGACTGCAGCAAAGCAATAGGCACATAATTAGTGTTTGCTAAATTATGGGTAGTTAACATGCTATTATGGTGAAGGTGGAACATAGAAAGGAAATAAATTAAATAGCTATGGTTCTTAGAGAACAAATTCAAAGGCAGATTATCCAACCTTTCTTTTATCAAAGGAATATTTACTTTGTGTTGGTTCTTCTAAGAAGAGGAAAAATAATCTAGAGATGAAGGGCATAAACCAGGTTGTAGTAGTACAGACTGCTCCTTCCTTGGCAAAACATTTTCTCAATGAAATATTGTGCGTGTGTGTGTGTGTGTGTGTGTGTGTGTGTGTGTGTATTAACAAGTTCCTCATGCAGATGTCTTTGGAGCGCTTCCCTTCCTGCTCTACTCTGTTGTACGGTGCAGCTGTATGCTGTTCAACACAAAAGACCAGATATATATTCAGAACTCAATGTCGGTTGGCAGCCCTTCAGTGATGGTGGAAACACTTCCAAGCCTGTCATACTTATAAAGCTTTTTTAGTCTTCTGAGAGGAGTAAGAGAAGATAGAATTTTTTTTCTCTCATTGTAACTTTTCAGATTGTGTCCAAGGACAACAAAAACAGGCTGTTTGACATTTCATATGGAGACTGTTTAATTTGTTTAGGGTTCTCTTTTTCTTTTGTTTTTTTCCTTCATGGATCAGCAGCCAAATGGAGATTATTGTGTCAATTTCCATGGAGGTAATTTTGAAACATATGTTATTAGATGTTGGGCATTCAGCTGTCCTCATTGTGTGTACTAGAAGTACCTGGCCAACGAGGAAGTCAGAAGTGCTCCATAGCTAACATCTCCCCCACCCCCAATTAAATAATAGGGGTAGAATAAAATATTTTGACCTCTCTGAAACAGAGTGCAATTAAATCATATTGCATAGGAATCTCTCCATTTCATTTTAAAAATTGAAGTCATTTAAAAATTTATAAACACTGAAAGTGTCTTAAATTTTTCAGGGACCAGCATATATGATGTGGCATGGCAATAAATAAGAATGACCAAGATGAAAGAATTGTTGACTTGATTATTTATTAAAATAACATATGACCTAAGGCTTTCTCTGCTAGATTTATGTTAGAACTGATTTTTTTCCAAGTTAATTTATAAACCTTTGGAAAGCAGGTATTAGATGGAAACAGTGAAGTAACTTTATTTATAGGTGTTTAAGGGTAACGCTCTCAGTAGTGGAGACCAGTATATTTCTTATTATTTACAGATGGTTAACGGTACTGTATTCAGTAGTGGAGTCTAGTACATTTATTATTTCAATGTTTTTGAAAAAGGCTTTATGATGGATGCTCTAAACTTTAGCTACAACTTCTTTTAACAAGGCCCCTCCTGATGAAATCTGCATATATAGTCAATATTTGTCAAGTGCAAAAGAAGTTGGAATCCCATTTGCGTTCTTCACCACATTTCCATTTTCACTGAAGCATTTGGGGATCTGTGCAAGGAACAAAAAAAAGCCTTTGCTCATATTTCACTTTTGGAAGTGTAAATTCTGAGCTGTACACAGCAAAAATCTAGTGAATAGTTAACATGTTCATTCTTGAGAGACTTAAAAGTTCTGTATTTGTGTGCCTAACACTTAAGAGTACCTGGAACATGGGAGGTGATCAATAAATGTTTCTTGAATTGAATTGATGTTCGTTGAAATACATTGGTATTAAATTCCCTTAGGAAATGTGTCTGGGAGCAGGGAGCTGCTTTTTCTTTGTGTCTCCAGGACATAGTGCAATTCCTGGCACATTGCAAGCATTTGATAGACTTTTAAACTGACTGATCAATGGCCTCATTAGGATCATTCTCTTTATCAGGCCTACATATGCCCCATCCATGTCTTCTCACTCTTGTCCATCATTTCCTACGCTCTCTTCATAGAGGATCTGCTTAATAGAATTTAAACCCTCTTTTAATATTCTGTAGAATTTAACTTTCCTAGTGCAATGCCCAGGCTACCTACCTGCTGCTACAAATAATAATTAACAATAATAATTTACATAGCTCTCGTGCTAGGCACTGTGCTAAGCATTTTACAATTATCATTTCATTTGATCCTCAAAACAACCCTGGCAGAGGTAGATGCTATTATTATCATCCCATTTTATGGATGACAAAACTGAGGCAAGCAGAAGGACCTTGTTCAAGGTTTTCCTGCTTGTAAGCATCTGGGGCCAGAGCTCTAGTTTTCACAACATAACCAGCCCCCCTCCTTCTCTAGTCACGTGCATCCCTGGAGATATCCTTTGTGCCATCCCTCATCTACAAGTCATCATGGATAATTTGCTGCCGTCAGTTGACCCCTGAGGAGATTCTTTCAGGTGGTCTTTTGGTCACCTACAATTTTTATTCTTCTTCGATCATATTTTCTGTGATTCCCAGTCACATAAAAGAAGTTCACTAGGATTAAACCCCAATGTTTTTTAAACATTACTGTACTAAAATTAAAAAAAAAAAGCTTCCAGATTTTATTAAATCAAATTTATGTCAGTCCCCATAAAGAAAGTTGTGTTGTTAGGGCTGGAGGCAAAACAGGATTTTATGTTGAAGACATATGAAGTACTTAGCCAAAAGTAATACTTCAGATACCAAAAAGATCTTTGGGATCCAATATCTTTTTTATTTTTATATTCTTTTGCTTTGTTTTTACCCTATTGGGAATTAGAATGTCTCTTACTCTTTAATGATGCTTTTGGTTTGACTAGGAACTGATTCTAATCTGGAAGGACAAAGAATAATTGGTCTCATAAAAGGGAGATGTCTGGGAGGCCCATGTACTGTGAGAGTATAGGAGTCCTGGTGATTCCTTTGAAATGGACTGGTCTTCAGTTGTACATCATCATGAGTCAGAATGAAGCCACAATTAGTGATTGCCTGAAACGTCCCATAACTGAAGGCACTTCCTTGTTGTTGTTGCTGTCGTTGAAGTGACCTGGGCAGCCACTTCACTGTTTCAACCGTGGGTTTCTTGGAGTTGTCCTGCTCAGTTAGAATCAGTGACCAACTGCAGAGTGAACTTGACTCCATTATAGAAGATAAAAGCTGTAAATGGCAGGATATTAGCTCACTGTCTCTAACTGCTCAGATAATAAAACATCCCTGCTGTATTATTTCACTTATGTTATAATAAGACAATTGACTAGATTATAAGAATCACAAGAGCTTCCTGTGTTAATGAAAATCAAACCAATAATACGATTTATTTTCAAAATGATTAGTTCTTTAATGAGAGAACATTTTAGGTTTGCCTTTCAGTTAATTTGTCCTTCATTCTGTGGACACCCAGATCTTAAGGATGTCTAGCCTGAGTCATTGTGTTGTTTGACAGTAGCAGGTAAGGAATGAATGATTTGTTTTGCTAAAAATAATTTATCTTTCAATTCTTTCCTCTCCCCTCACCCATTTCTCTAATTTTATTTTTCTATTTTCTTTTTAAATTAATGTTTTATTTATTCCTTTTCTTTTTATAGCACAGTCATTTCTAGAGAGCCTCCCCTCTCCAACTTTTCTTTATAACAATGAAAATCACTTAAGTACATCCAAACAACACAACCACCATTATTAACAGTATATGCAATGTTCTGGATTGATAGTCCCTTTTCCCCTATCCCGCCCCCTCCAAGGAAAAGGAGAGGATTTAGTCTTCGTTCATGCTATGGGTAGTATGATATAATTGTATTTCATATTTTTTAGAGGGCTTTTGATTTCATTTGTTTTCCATAAAATAATTGTAAGATAGAAAGGATAGATATTATTATCCTATTTGGGGGACAAAGGGAGAGAGAGGGAGAAAGGAAAGAGAGAGAGAGAGAGAGGGAGAGAGAGAGAGAGAGACTCTCTGAGAGAGAGAGAGAGAGAAACTTTTCCAAGATTATGCAGCAGGTCAGTTGTACTTGATTCAAAGATCAACAACCATTTCTTAGTTCAGTAGGAACTGCATATGACCATAGAAAGAGTTGCCAATTATGTAATTATGTGATGTGTGAGAATGATATAATCTTGGATCAATCCAAGCTGCAGAGATAAGCATGTCTGAGAACATCAGGGGGGCCAGGAAGCACAACTCCAGTGTTTATCTTGATGTACTAAATTTAGCCCATTAAGCAGCCAGCTGTGGTATGGGAGCTCTGTCTCTTTTAGGAGACAACCAAAGAATGGCTATGATGCAAGACCATGCACATGAAAGGTAGTCATGAAAAGTTAGTAGAATGGAGTCTGATGGGAACAGAGGAATAATTGATCCTTGGGAAAAGTCATGACAAATCCTGTCCATTTTCCCCACTCAATTCCTCTAAGCCCCTTTCTCATCACAGTATTAATCATATTTAAATTGCCTTCGATGGTTTGCAAAACAGCTTACATACCTGATCTTATTTGAGCCTCACAACAACTGTATGAAGCATGTTATTATGACCCCGATTTTACATAGAGAAAAATGAGGCATGCAGGTTAAATGACTTGTCCAGGACCACATATAATAAATGAGGCAGAATTTGAACCAAGGTCTTTGTAACTCCAAGATCAAACCTTAGTCTAGTATATCCTGTTCCAACACAAGAATTTATGTCATTAAAATAAATGTACTGGGCAAATTGTGCTGATTTGAAGAAATATGGCTTCATAGAACATTCAGAGGGCTTCCTTCAGGAGCAAGACATATTTATGACCTCTGCAAGTATTTTGAACAAATGCTAATCAGATTGAGGGGAAAGCAAGGATGCACCTGGTATGTATCAGGACCCAGGCAGCATATTTCCAGGATGTGTTTTATTACCTGGTTCCAGGAAGCCAACTGTCCAATATTGTCTGCTGCAGACCATCAGATATATTTGGATTCAATTAGGCTAAACATATGATTTATAACACTCCAGGCTAGGCATTGCTAAGGTCATTCAGCATGAAGGTTAATTCCCATCAAGAATGCTTCTTTTGCTAATAGCCCCTCTGCTTGGCACTCATAGTACTTTGAACCCAAAGATTATTGTTAGAAATAAGGCTGCATTATGTCATAGATATCAATTCGTAGGGTCTTGGAACCAAACAATTTTGAAGTAAGCAATGAAGCTTATTTTAGAAATTTTGTATTTAGTAATGCCACATCATTTCAGTTCCAATCACGTAGACACACTGTCCTAAAGAAGTATTGATCATAACATCTGAAAACTTATAAACTTAACTGTAAGAATCTTAGAGGATGGATTTTGATTTTGTCATATCTTAAATTCTTCCCATATTAGGCACAAGGATATATAAGCCAGAATGTTTTTCTGTTTTCAGTGGCATAGTGGAACATGAGTTCAAATACCACTTCCAACAATTATTAGTTGTGTGACCCTAAAGAATTCACTTCTATGAACCTCAGTTTCCTCATTTCTAAAGGAGAGTTGTTAAGGGTAAAATGAAATCATCAGTCTAAAAATATTTCATAAACTTTAAAGTAATGCATAAATGTTAATTACTCCACTTCATAAAGTAGAACAGACTACTATTGAGCACAGGCTAAGACATTGGTATTCATTTGTCACATGAAATTTTTATGTGTGTGTGTGTGTGTGTATATATATATATATATGCAAACACACACACACACACACACACATATATAAAGTGCTTTATAACCCTTAAAGCTGTATATTAATGTTAGCTCTTTTTTATTACATTTATTAATTATTATTATTGTTATAATTTATTATAATTATAATTTATTATAAATATTACAATTATTTATTATTATTATTACAAGGTAGGAATAACATTAGAATCCTTAAGTAAAGTCTTGCCAGGGATGCGAACTAGAGTTCAAAATCAGGAGTTTGTAAAAACAAAACGAAAACAAACAAAAAAAGAAAAACAAAACTTTAATTCCACATCCTATAGTATACTAAAGGTAAGTTTGATTGAACCATTTGGGCTATTTTACCTTTAAGTTTCTGGCTATATTTTTAAAATTCCCTCAATTTAACTCCAAATTAAGCTTTCTGTGCCACTGATAGCATGTACTGGAGATCCAAATTAATCTATAAGGTTAATTTGTAAAATCTACAGGGTTTTCAAAAATGTGCAATACAGTAACAACCAAAGAAAACACTGACCTTTATAAGATCAATTTTGTTCTGTCCGATTTATGCATGGCCCTTCAGGAGAAACCTCTGATGCCACGAAATTAGACTGCAGCCCATGGGACAGGAAAACCTGTCACTGTGTGTTTTTATAGGAAGTCATCTACTCAGAGAGGTCCAGTAGAAAGGGTACTTCTCACAACAAGTTCTAAGATTTTTTTTTTTTGAGGACGAGAGGTATCTTTTTAGCCCAATCAGTCCCGATTCCCAGACATCAATGACAAGATGTATGAGGAAGAGTAGTGAAAATATGGATAGCTGATCTTTTCCACTCACTAGCCATGTGATCTAAAGCAAGTAACTTTCCTTCTCTTCAACTCACTTTCACATCTGTAAAATTGAGCCTGAAGGGACTCTACAGTGACGCTGATGTTTTGTTCTTAGATTGTACGTGATCATACAAAGCGTTAATCATTGATACTTTGGCCTTTTTATGAGGATGGAATATTTCTTTCCCCCTAAATTCACATTAGCTTTCCACCAGCCACTGAACTCACTAGAGTATTTTTAGGCAGTGTTAAATTTCTTTAATCATTTATTTATTTTTAGTTTATAACATTCAGTTGCACAAATTTCAAAACTTTTGAGTTCTGAATTTTCTCCCCTTCCTTCCCCTCCCCCCTCCCCAAGATGGCATGAAATCTGATGTAGGCTCTACATAAACATTCACATTAAACGTATCTTCACATTAGTCATGTAGTAAAGAAGAATTAGAACCAATGGAATGGACCATGAGAAAGAAGAAATAAAACAAAAAAGAGAGCAAATAACATGCTTCCATCTGCCTTCAGCCTCCACAAAGTCCTTTTCCGGATGTAGATGGCGTTTTCCATCATGAGTCTGTTGGAGCTGTCTTAGATTCTTGCATTGCTGAGAAGACCCAAGTCTATCAAAGTTAGTCATCTAGGCGGTATTAATTTTAAGACACTATATTTGGCTACCAAAGGGTAAGGAAAAAGGAGAGAAGACTTTCCATGGTGTGTAAGCTGTAATGGTAATGGGGATTTGAAGATCTTCCCTGCCCTTAATAGGCCAAATGAAATCACATGGAGCCCATGGGGGAAAATGGGGTGAGGAGCTTGCTGAAAGGGTGGAATAGGAAGGATGAAGGAGAAGGAGGGAATAGGAAGGAAGGAGCAGGAGAGAGAGCCATAACTGCTGGGAGCAAGCAGCATGGAGGCTGAGCAGCTAGCTGGAAGCAGAGTACCTAGTGCGAGTGAGAGAAGGGCATTCTTGCTTAAGGCAGCCTGCGCTGCATTAGTCATGTGTACCAACTTCTTGGTTGCTATGATGAATTTGGCCTTCTGGTTTTGGGATTTGGCTTTCTGATATTTGAATAAATGTTTTGGTTCTGTCTTCCATGTGGAGAATCTATTACATTTTGTGATTCACAACTATATCAGCAAATTCATAGCCACTGTGAGCACTGTGAATATTGCATCAGCGTTATACAAGCATGATGTGTTGTCCTTCCTTTGTGCTTGTACATGTGCCTTTCTGGCTGCAGAGCCTTGGAGGGCCCTTTGACTATAATGGAGGCAACTGTTCACATCTGGATTCTCTTCTCTTCTCTTACCCATACAACTGCTTCTTTCTTGAAGACTTGTAATGCAGACTCTTCAGTGATAGTGAATATAACCAATATTTCTTCTCTTTTATATTTGCATATGTTGCTTCTGATTGGATCTGATAGCTATCAGATAGCTAAATGGTACAGTGGATAAATCATTGAGCTTGGAGTCAAGAGGGCCTGAATTCAAATCCAGCCTCATTCACTTACTAGCTGTTTGACCTTGACCAACTCACACTTAACAGTAGTCTTCCTCAGTTTCTTCAGTTGAAAAATGGGGAGCATAATGCTATCTACTTGAAAGGGTTGTTTTGAGGATCAAATGAGATACTTGTAAAGCACTTAACACAATGCTCGTAGTAAGAGCTTAATAAATGCTTATTACTTTCCCCATTCCCATCTACTTCCTTTTTAGCCACATATAAACAGAGAGAAAAAAGAATACCAGCACTGGGAATATTGCATTATTTGTTCTCCTGAATATTGAATACCATTAAGTTCCACATATCAGCAAAAAATTGGCCATGATGTGGTCCCATTCTCAGCTATGCCCCATGTTTGTGTCATCTATCCAGGTCCCTTATCTGTCCAAAATCCTAAAGACAAGCATTCTTCCTATGAATCACTGCCAGAACAAATTCAATGATGTATGAAGAACTGAATTCAAGTTCAGCTCTTGACATATACCTTTCTGTTTCTTTTCACCTTCCCCTTCCACTTTCCCTTTTCCTTCCCCTTTCCCTTCTTTTAGACCAAAGTTTCTGGAAATATAGTGTGTGTGTCTGTGTGTGTACCCACACAGACACAGACACACAGACACACACATATATCTACATATACACATGTATATATGTGTGTATACACATATACATATATATGTCACCTTTCTGAGATAATTTGGATTTTTTTATTGTTGGTAGCCATTATTAGTTGTCACAACCACTGGTCTAAGATATTTACAATTGTTTGTAGCTATTATTTTGAAGTATTGATGAATTTTGATAGGTACTGGCCAGAGATCATAGCTATAATTTATTTGCACCTATCTTCCTAGCTTTTTCTTCTTTAAAGTGCTCTTTTTCATATACTCAGTATTGCAGCTAGAGCCTCCATGTCTGTTGTGTGCTCCTTCTTTATCCCTGCTTCTCAGAAGCATATCTGAGACTTCAAGGCTCCTCTGAGGAGGCGTCTTCTATAGAAAGTGCTTCCAGATTTGCTAGTTATTGTTGATCTCTCCATCAACTTATCTTATATTTACTTCTCTGTTAACTGTTTATGTTCCCAGACTACTCAATGCTTCATGAGGTTAGGGTCTTATTGCCTAGCACAATGCCTTATATAATACAATCTTGTTGAATTGAATATGCTCAGTTTTCAGAAATTGACTCAAGACACTTCACCCATTTCTATGTGTAGTAGATAGAGTACTGTCTCCAAATATTCACAAAATAAATGGGATTCCCCCCTGCCCAAAGGTCCCACAGCTTGATTAACTGCTGAGAGTTAAATTTGTAGAACTAGAGAGGTCACAGATGCTATACATAGCTCACTCATTTTCTATTAGGTCAATGTCTTATGAAATGGTATGTTAAATGTGTTTTTGTGGAATGTGTTTTGTGGGACCAAAATGACTTTTAGACTTGGATTGTTGCCCTTTAATGAGATTTAGTATCTAATTAAGCAACTGAGGACAGAAATAGTTTAAAAGTAGGTCTAAGACCTAAGTGATAACAGGTAGAGATGTTTGTTTTTTTTTTTCCAAGTAAAATGAAATGTAATGCTATAGCATATAGTTATGAATATAATCCTTGACAAAGAATTGCTGTTTCAGGAAAATCTTTCTCTATTCCCCAAAACTTCTTGTGATTTATTCATTATTCACAATGAATTCAATTTCTTCCTATTTTCTGAGGTATTTATGGTCATGAGGTAGGAAGAAGAAGAGTGAAAAAGCTCTATCTGAATTTCCCCCTCTACCTTTGCTGTTCTTTGGCATCAAGGATATAGTTGTGGATGGCAAAAGAAACCTCGATGCAAACAATTTTGTCAGTACTTGAGGAGCCAAGAATGTACACCAAAAAGAGTATCATTTTCTTGTTCCCTTTATATGTGCATTAGATATCTGTTTGTAAAAGATGGGGTTGTGAGCAAAGGGGTCAAAATTTGGAATTTTCAGTTTTCAGAATGATCACTCTTCATTTCTCTGATACTCCCAGATAATAATTCAAATATCCCATCACTTTCTAACCATGGAAAGGCTATGTAGTCCTCCACTTTCTGGAAGATACTCTGAGTGATAAATTTGGAAAACAGAATGGAGTTCATTTAACAACCAAATTAAACTTTTAATGAGTTTGAACATTATGTAGCCAAAATCTAAATCAATTTTAAAGACTGGCCAATAAAAACTACAGCTGCACAAAGTTTTAGCTCAATGAAACTAGCAGGATTTGGAATGTATCAATTTCTTGTTTGTGATAAAAAACTAGGAATGACACATGTTCCAGGTAAATTGAAAGGAGGTGGGCCATTTGCGTAGTGAGAATTAAAGGCAAAAAATGGGCAGCCTGCATGGTTTATTGGTAGCTTTGAGATACTTAAAGAACTAAAGGAAGAACTCCATGGTGTTAGATGAATTGTCTTTGGAGAATTTATGCCAAGTATAAATAAGAATCACCAAAGATGGGAAGATGAAGATGAGCTGCTATTGGTACCAGTGGTACCAGTGGAGGTACCACAACTATGGAGTTATGGATCTACTTTCCTTTAAGAACCAATATTGGTCAAGTTCTTCTTCCATCTCTGGTTCTCAAGTGGAAGTGGATGGTCCTGGAAGGTCACTTGCAGCTACCCACATTTATTCAAAATGAAGCCAAGAGAGAATGATTCACTCCCTGGTTCACAAATAACTTTGTTAAGGAGACAATTCCAGGTCTTTGGAACTTTCCCAGAGGATGAAATATTTCTTTCCCCTTGAACTCACATTTGCTATCCACAAGCCATTGAGGAATTCTAGAATTTTTATTAAATCTTTTAAGATGTCAAGTCAGTGATTTTTAGATACCATAGCTTTTGTCTAATCTCTTTCAGATCAAGATTTCAAGATTTTAGTAAGATACTATGACTGCGTATGTGTATATATGTTTCTAACCAAAACTATGGCATAATACAATACTAAGAACACTTTAGTAGTGTTATTGATGTCTTCAAGGGGTTAAGTGTCACTGAAGCTGGTGTTCATGAAACTGAAGAAAGTTTGGGTTCTTTTTTTTTCTTTTTTCTCTTATTGTGATTCAGTAGATTTGCTTATGAGATTTACTGAAATTACTGGAATCATGATTGGTCATTGTATTGATCAGAGTTTAGAAGGGCTTGAAAGCTGTTTATTTTTACAATCCTCTTGCTATTGCATAAATTATTCTCCTTTTGTTCATTTCACTCTGCATCGGTCTTTACAGATCTTCCTAGGTTTCTCTAAAACTGTCCACTTCATCATTTCTTACAGCATGATAACATTCCAGTATGCTCATATACCATGATTTGTTCAACAATTCACTAGTTGATGGATACCCCCTTATTTTCCAGTTCTTTGCCACCATAGAAAGATATGCTATAAATATTTTTGTGCACATGGATTTTCTTCCTCTTTCATATATGTGTCATAAAGTTCTACTAGTAATATTGTATCAAAAATATGAACAGCTTAGGAACTTAAAGATTATCATTTTTTAAAGATTACAAACATTTGTGGATCACTATGGTTGTAGCAAAGAGAAACAGTTATGCAAAACTGATAATATAGTGACCTCATCTATCTGTAGCATCCATCATATCTGTATTTTAAAAAAAACAACCCAACTATTTTTTTTGCCTTCCCAACCTATTGGAAAAAGAACATATATTTCCTATAACAAATATATATAGTCAAGGAAAACAAATTTCTTCTGTGACTGTACACAAATTCATATATACATGTATGCGTGTATATGTATATATGTGCACACATATATATCTATATCTCTTTATATATTCTATGCTCTCATTTCACCCTTTTTATAATAGTATGTTTCACCACTGGTCCTCTGGAACAAAATTGCTTTCCAGAATGATGGACTAGTTTACAACTTCACCAATAGTACATTAATGCAACAGTTCTGTTTTGTTTTATTTTTTGCTCCTTCAACATTTATTATTTTCCCTTTTTTTGGGGAGGGGTCAATTTTACCAATATGATAGGTTTAAGGTAGAAATTCAGAGTTGTTTCACTTTGCACTTCTCTAATTTTTGGTAATTTGGAGCATTTTTTTGCCTTTTTTTTTTTGGAGGGCAATTGGGGTTAAGTGACTTACCCAAGGTCACACGGCTAGTTTGTGTGTTAAGTGTCTCAGGCTAGATTTGAACTCAGGTCCTCCTGACTGCAGGGCCAGTGTTCTATTCACTGTGTCACTTAGCCACCCCCTTGGAGCATTTTTTAATGTGGTTATCGATAGATTGGAATTACTCTGTACAATCACGTAGTATGTTAAATTTCCAAAAGTCATCTGAGAATGTAATTCAAATACTTTGTACTCAGATATAGAATTTTAGGAAAAATGTCATAGAAAAATGAGCCTATGAGAAAGTGAAAATAGAAATAGCATAAATAAATTAAATTCATTCTCTGGAACTCATAAAGAGGAAAGACATTTGCAAATGTTAGTACACAGTTTGTGTGAAAGGGCAAGATTGCCTTCATCTGCAGTTTGTATCATTTTAATGTAGATGATCAGCTTTTAAAAACTGATTTTCTACAATTTGGAGCTAACAAGTCTAGATGAAGGGAAAAAAAAGATAAAGAGACCCTTGGGTAAAGAAGTTCACTCTCTCTTTCTCTCTCTCTCTCTCTCTCTGTGTCTCTCTCTGTCTCTGTCTCTGTCTCTGTCTCTGTCTCTCTCTCTGTTTCTCTCTCTCTCTCTGTCTCTCTCTCTGTGTCTCTCTCTGTCTCTGTCTCTTTCTGTCTCTGTCTCTCTCTCTCTGTCTCTCTCTGTCTCTGTCTCTCTCTCTCTCCCTCTCTGTGTCTCTCTCTCTGTATCTCTCTGTCTCTGTCTCTCTTTGTCTCTCTCTGTCTTTGTCTCTCTCTGTTTCTCTCTTTCTCTGTCTCTGTCTCTCTCTCTTTGTCTCTCTCTGTCTCTCTCTCTGTCTCTGTCTCTGTCTCTCTCTGTGTCTCTCTCTGTCTCTGTCCCTCTCTCTCTGTTTCTCTCTCTCTCTCTCTCTGTGTCTCTCTCTGTCTCTGTCTCTCTGTCTCTGTCTCTCTCTTTCTCTCTCTCCCTCTCTGTGTCTCTCTCTCTGTATCTCTCTCTGTCTCTGTCTCTCTCTCTTTGTCTCTCTCTGTCTCTCTGCCTCTGTCTCTCTGTCTTGCCCCCCATCTCTGTTTCTCTCCTCACTCCCCCCCTCTCTGTGTGTGTCTCTCTCT
>CM053592.1:72143714-72168519 GCA_028646515.1 Pseudochirops corinnae | reverse complement strand
GGTAGTCCAGTAATTTTTAAATTGTCTCTCCTGGATCTATTTTCCAGGTCAGTGGTTTTTTTCCAAGGAGATATTTCACATTGCCTTCTATTTTTTCATTTGTTTGGATCTGTTTAATAGTATCTTGATTTCTCATAAAGTCATTTGCTTCCATTTGCTCCATTCTAATTCTGAAGGAATTATTCTCTTTAGAAAGCTTTTGAGATTCTTTTTCCATCTGGCAAATTCAACTTTTTAAGGCATTCTTTTGCCATTTGGATTAGTCTGTTTTTTAAGGTGTCATTTTCTTCAGTCAGGTTGTTGACTCTCTTTTCATGATTTTCTTGCATTATTCTCATTTCTCTTGCCAATTTTTCCTCCACTTCTCTTATTTGGTTTTCAAAATCCCTCTTAAGCTACTCTGTGGCTTTTAACCAGTCTACATTTTTCTTGGAAGCTTTTGGTGCAGGAGTATTGACTGTGTTGTCTTCCTCCCATTCCATGCTTTGATCCTTTTTGTCCCCAAAAAAGGAATCTAAAGTTCCATTGCTGGGCTTGCTTTGCTTCCTTTGCCTACTCATGTTGCCAGTCAATTACTTGACTTCTAGTTTCAGTAAAACTCTGCTTTCAGAGGGGAGAGCTCTGTCCCAAATCACTGGGGTTTTCACAGCTGCCAGAGCTATCAGGAGACCACTGTTTCTGTAGCCCCCACAAGCTTTGGCTCACTGGAAATGCACCTCAGGACCACCATCCAAGACCATGATGCTGATCCAGGCAGCTCAAGGCAAGAGCACTTAGCCTCTGGATGATCGCTTGGGCCCGCTGCAATCTGCAGGGTGCGAGCTCTGAAGCAGCCACATGGAGGTGGCTGCAGGGAAGCTGCTTTAGCCACTTCTAGCCTGGGGCAGTTGGCCAGATGCTTTCCCCCGAATTTATCTGAGTTCCACTGACCTTTCACTTAGTCCTTGTTTCTTATGAGTTGCTAAATCTGGAAAATACCACAGCTACCAGTGATTCCCACTCCAGCTGTGGCTTATTCTGGTGGCCCTAGCGCTCCAGCCACCGGTTCATGCAGTGCTGGTCTGGGCTCCCAGTGGGCTGCAATGAACCCCTTAGCGTCTGCCTGCCAGGCTGCCTTCAGTGGGAGCTTTGCCACTCTGTCACTCTGTGAGTTCTGGAGCTTTAAAATTTGTTTAGAGTCATATTATATAGGTATTTGAGGTGGTTATGGTGAGAGCTGCGGAGTTTTGCTGCTTCTATGCCACCATCTTGACTCCGCCTCTGGAACCCTTCTTAAAATTATGTTTTCAAGTGCACAAAATAAAATAAAAAGGATTTTAAAGGGAGTCAATTATTATTGAAATAAAGATATCACTTATTTAAGAAAATAAATCATGTACCCTAGGCTAAGAAGGAAAGAACAAACCACTCCAGTATCTTTGCCAGGAAAACCCCAATCGGGATCACAAAGAGTCAGACATGACTGAAATGACTGAATGACAATAACAAAAGGGTAAGAACCCCTGTGACTTAAGTGGAAAACAATACATACCCTTCCCCGCTCCATTGCTTAACAAGCATAATTCAGTATACTCTAATATTATGTGAAAAGAGTCACTTTCATAATCAACATGGATAGAGATAGGTTTATTGTTTAGTTCTAAAGACCAGTTTTTCAGAGCTTTAAAATGTGTAACTTTTCTTCAGATCATTTTTTTTAATTTTGTAGACTTTTATTCACCTAAACTCATAAATCACCAAAAATTATTGGGAGAATCTAGCTTCCTTAAAAAATACTATGTCATTTACAGTAAAATGTAAATTTCTAATCTTTTTCTCTTGAGAGTTTTTCAAATCTAGTGCTCAAGAAATTGGAGGAGCTGAGCAATGAATTTTTTTTCTTCTTCTTTGCTTACTGATCTATGCTGGCACTCTGGCCTATAAACTCTGGGGACCCCTATACTTAGACACGTAAGACACTGTTTTTATCAAAAAATCAAACTGCTCTTCTTACTGTCCTCATACATCCAACAGTGCATCTCCTGACTCCATCTTTGCTGGGGCTAGGCTATCTGTCTCCCATGCCTAAGAATTATCCCATCCTCACCTTGGCCACTTAGTATCTCTAGTTGTTTTTTTTTTCATGCTCAACTCTGATATCATGTCCTATATTAGAGCTTTGCTACTCCCAGCTTCCAATGCCTATCCCTAAATTACCTTACATTTATTTACTCTGTATGCATTTTGTGTGTGTTTATAGATATATGTGCTATCTCCTGCAACTGAATGTAATTTCCTTGAAGTCAATGACAATTTCATTTTTGTCTTTTCATCCCTGCTGCCTGGCATGATGCCTGACGTAGAGTAGGTGTTTAAGAAATTGTTGATTGATCGATGCCCATCAAAGTAAGATTAAACAATATGTGAAGAAACCAAAAATCTCTGACTCAGCCTGTATGGGAACTCCACCACCAGACTAGATTGCAGTCCTTTATGACTTAATAGATAAGTCTTAGAAAATTGCCTGAGATTTGCCAATGGTAACCTCATAGATAATAAATGTTGGAGATGACATTTGAACCCAGGCCTTATTGATCCCAAGATCAGTAGTCTATCCATTAGGTCTAATGTTGAATGACATAGAGTCCAAATGAAACACTCTGGAAAAGTGTAAAAAGTCAAAAAAGTGCACAGCAGAGAACAAATGAAAAATCACAAGGAAGCAAAGAAAAGATGGACAATTCTCAACACAATGAGTAATCCCTTAATGGGTCTCTTTAAACAAACCTTAGTTATTCACAGTAATAGATGACTTAAAGAAATGCATTTAGTAATTTACAAATATCAAACCTGTGTTTCACCTGTAACAAATCAAGTTTATTTTAGCATTTTATTATATTTGGTTTTATTTTATTGAACTTAATTTCCCTTTTCCTAAGAGAATCACATTGACAAAGCATTTTACTGGGGCCAGTCTAGTTCCTAGGGTGATAAATTAATATCTGTGCCCCTTGGTTTTGGTTGGCTCCTCCCTAACACGTGTATTTCCTGTCATATAGGTCCAGCTCCAGGTAAAATATGGACTCATCATTTTGCTCAGCACACATTAGTCCTTTGAACTTGATTTGTGTCAACTCTCTTATTATTGTTCTCTCCACAACAGTTATCATGCCCATCATAAGATGTTGGCATCGGTGTTATTTCAGTTGTCTGTTCAATTCAATCCTAATTCAAATCAATGAACATTTCATAGGTTCATAGATTTATGACCAGAAATGTAAGGGACCATCCAAAACCATCTAGTCTATTCTAATTTTATTGTTGAGGAAACTGAGGCTCAGGAAGATTAATTGAATTGACCAAACTCACAAGTGTTAATGAACCGAGTCAAGATTTTCTCAATCAAAAGCCAGCCTTGTTTCTACTTGTTTCAGTGCTAGGCTCTGAAGAAACAAAGGACTCTCTGCCCTCAGAAAGTTAACTTTCTACTGGGGGTCAGGGGAAGGTGGAGAACACAATTTATGAGGAATAAGTAATTTCAGGAGAAGACACCAAAGTATGATGTATCATTTAGTCCTCTTAGCCCATGACTAGTTCATTTCAGTGAGGTAACAGACTACAATAGTACATTCATACCCATTTAATTATATTCTTTAATTTTAATCTTAAGTTTCCTCCCTTCTCTACTTGTACTTTATTGTTACCATTCAATACAATGTAAATGAACTTTATTTAGTACAAAGTCTACTCTGTTCCTCGAGTTACAAAGAATAATCACTTTAGCCAAGTTAACATTCTGAAGGCACCTATGCCTCTTAAATATCTCACCTGCTACACATTCCCCTTAAATGCCAGATAATCTAACTCACCTTCCTTTTCCTGATTCTAAGACTCATCTGTGGCCCAGATGTGAGAAAGGTTAATGAAAGAATGTGATCCAGTTTGAGCTAAGATTACCAAGGAATCTGTGTTCAGGACTCAATAGCTGAGTTAGAAGGGATCTTAGCGGCCACCCAGGCCAGTACTCTTATTTTTCAGAAAAGGAAACTGAGGCCCAGGGTGAACAGCTGACTTGCCCATTATTACACAGATAATAAACATCAGAAAAGATATTTGACTCCAGTTTCTCTGACTCCAGCAGGCAGAGGGGTACAGTGGATAGAGTCCTGCCTTCCTCCATGGTTGGTCCTTTTTGGTTTTGCTACAGTCTCAGATGGCAGATCCTAAGAAGTTTAGTGTAGCCGATAAGAGTGCTAGACTTGGAGTGAGAAAGACTTGGCTTCAGATGTCCTGTGATACTTCCTGGTTGTGTGTCAGTGGGCAAGGTACCTCACTTGAGCCTGAGTTTCTTTATCTGTAAAAGTGTAGAGATAGCTATGGAGAAGGGTGAAGTGCAGATGAGAAAATGGACAAGAAGTGCTTTGCAAACCTTAAAGCATCGTACAAATGTCAGCTGTTATTACTATGAAGTGAGCTTACGATGTCCTTCCTCTGGGCATCTTGGGCATGGCGACTAATTAATGAAGACTACATCTGATGCCACCACTTCTTTTCATTCTTTCCCTTTCCTCTAAAGTGCCATTGGCTATCACTGTCACAGAGTTAGATGCCTGCGGTTTCTCTACTGGGAGTAAAGCTACTTTCCTACTGAGGAGTTTGGTCCCCTGGAGAGAAGCCTTGATGAAGAATGAGCAGAATGCCTTGATTCTGGGGGCTCTGTGCTTTTCAGCTTTCAAGGCTAAGATCAAAGTCCCTTCTCTTTTATTGGAAGAACTTTCATTTCTATCCTTGTGTCAGTCTCAAAAATGAATCCATTTTCTGGTTTAGAAACAAAACCAACTTCTTGGAATCCTATCTTCCGGCAAGGCTTCTGCTAAGTGATCACTCAGTTGTTTTTTGTTGCTTCGAGCCCCGAATGATTGTTCAGGATTTGAAAATTTCACTTCTTTCTGGATGTGAATACACTCCTGAACAAGACAAGACATGCTTGAAGCTAAGAGGTCATTCAGACAATGCTGTCTAGGAAGGGGACTTGTTTTGCAAGAACTCCAAAATTCCATTATTAAGAAAATAAATTTCCAGTCACTTGGTCTAGACAGCCCATTTCAAATGACTGAAACATGAATGGACACATAGGTACAGCCATTCTGGATTCTCAGAGTACACTTTGGGCATTTTTCTGAATAACATTTCAAATGCTCAAAAATTCATACTCCCACCTACAGATCACAATTCCTCTCTCTGTTTTCCTGAGTTGTGGACTATCGGACAAAATTTTGCAGGTGAATCTCTCTTTACTTACCTAATTTGGCCTTCTGACAGTCATTGGATAATAAATCTAAAGCTGAAAGGGACCACAGGGGCCATCTTGCCCAACACTCTTGTTTTGCAAAGCCCATGGAAACTAAGTGATCTACCCAAATTCACACAAGTAGAAAGCCATCTCGAAAGGGATTACAATCCAGATCCACTGACTTCACAGTGTTCTTAGTCTCTCTCTGAGCCCATCTTAGTCTTCAAGGCCTAGATAAAACCTGTTAGAACTCTTGGGACCCTGGCAAAGACACTGGGAAAACAGCATCAATCTAATGTCTTTATTAGGCACTAGAATAGTAGATTATTAGAGAAAATTACTGATAAACAAAGTACTTGGTAAAATAAAAAAAAATACTAACTCCAGAGACCCTCAGTGCCAGGTCCACCCATCTCTCCCACCCTGCTCTCTGTATGAGTTTGGACAAGGCACTTAATTTCATTAAGATTCAGTTTACTTATTTGTAGAATTAGAATGAGACTTGACAGCCTTGGAGGTACCTTCCAGCTTCATAAATTAAATCCTATACCCATGTTTTGACATCAACGCCTACCTCCATCATTCCCTGGCTACTGTGGGTCAAACCAGATCACATTCAGTCTTATTAGTGGTTTGGTAGTTTTGTCATCTAGTGTCTGGGTTTCTGTCTTTTGCCATTTAATCTTCCAATGCTTGTCCTTTTGAGTCCGAAGGTTCCAGGGTTTAGTCCCTATTTAATACTGGGAGAAAGGACAACCAATGCTTAGTGCTGGATTTTCCTGTGACTGTCTATTTGCTTGCCCCTTTGCTCCATCCCTGCCTACATTGGTGTTACAGTTCTTGGACTTTTTTTTGCCCTCATATTGTCTCCTGACTCCTTTTCTACTCAGACGGGTTGACTGGTTTTGTATCTACTTCCTGTACTCCTATCTTCAAATGCCCTGCCTTAGATCACCCAGCTATGCAGCTTCCATGCTGCTTGAAGAGTGTGACAGAATTGCTAATTCGACCCTATAAAGAAATTGGTAAATTAGCCAGATGTAGTTTCCCTTTGGAGAAATCATTGTCTTATTATTTTTGTTTCATTGTTCAATGGTCTGATGCTGTATTACAGCTTTTACAAATTTGCTTGGAAAGGAGGCCAGCCTCACTGGTCTAAATTAACCTCAATTCTTTTTGGAGCATCTTTCCTATCTAGAGGTCACATTGCAGCTTACCAGGTGGCTGGCATGGTGGCCATCTTTAAAATCAGGTTAAACATTTGGGGCAACAGCTCTCTCATTTCATCCTTGAATTCTTTCAAGACTGCTGGGTGGATCTCATTCTGTCTGTCATTTTTTTTAAATTAAAAAATTATTTTTGTAATTTAGTTTAGCACATTCTAAGTAATAACCATTATATGATCTAATCATTTGATTGAATAAATCCAACCTACCTATTTCAAGGAGTTGTCCTGAAGTGGAAATAGTACAAAGGATGATTCTGACAAATCCTGTATAAAATAAAGGAAAGTGGACTTCTCCTTTTCATTCCCAAGTATTCCCTTTGCCAAACCATCAGTTAAGACTTCATTGATTCTCTTTCTGGATTCCCCTCTTTTGTATATTCAAATAGTTTTCTTTTATTGGCTTTAGAGTATTTTGAAAAGTATTCCTCCAAATATACTCCAAAAGTACTCCTCCAAATATATAATGAAAAGCTCTGTTGTTACTTTATTTTTAGCTGCCAAATCTAGTTAAGTAAACAAATATTTATTAAGTGCCTACTATGTGTTAAGCAAAGTCAGCCAAGAAAGGCAAAAAAACAATCTGTGTTCTCCAAGAGCTCATAATTTAATAGAGGAGACAACACAGAACAGCTATGTAGAAATTATACATACACACATGCATACATATCTCTCTCTCTCTCTCTATATATATATATTTGTATATATAATACACAGACATGTATACATGGAGGACATAGATGTGTATGTATATACCTATATACATGCACATATACATGCATACATATATGTATGAACATACATATATTATATATAATGTATGTGTATATATGAAAAATTGAGGCTAAGGAAGGCCTAAGATCAAGGAAAGCTTTTTGCAGAAGGTAAGACTTAATTTGAAACCTGAAGGAAGCCAGGGAAGCTAATATGCAGAGATGAAGGGAGAGAGTTGGAACTCCAGGCATGGGAAAATCCCCAGGGTCAGGAGATGGGGTGCTGTGGGCCATACATATTTAGACGTTCCTATTCTTTCCTATCTTTTTTTGACTTTTTTTTTGTTCTGAAAAATGTACCTTTTTAAAAGTCCTTTGTGTCTATATATATATATCCATTTATCATCTGTACTTAATTTTACTGAATCTTAGTGGTTTCTTATATATGACATTGTCCTGCCTTCATGCTTTTGAACAAGCCCAGCCTTGTTTTGAGAATGTTCTTCTGGATGAATTCAGAAACAACTTTGGAGACTGACATGAACTGATGCAAGTGAATCCAGCAGAACCCAGAGAACACTGTATACACTAACAGGAATATCGTATGATGATCAGCTGTGAATGACTTAGCTATTCCCAATAACATAATGATTCAAGACAGTTCCAAAGGACTCATGATAAAACATGCTATCCACCTCCAGAGAAAGAACTGATGCCCCTTTTCTTCTTTTTTTCATGTTTCTTTTTTTTGGGGAGGGGGGGGTCTGGTTTTTTTTTACAATGTGACTGATGTGGATATGTTTTGTATGATTGCATATTAATTTGCATAGATAATTTGGAACACCAAATTAAAAAAAAATATTAAAATTGTTTTTACATATAACTGAGAAAAATAAAATATTATTTTCCACCTAAGGAAGAATGTTTTTCCTTACTCCCTCCTGTGACCAGTATTTCAGAATATCCTTAAAAAACTTAGCTCAAGTGCTACCTTCCAACTGGCTTTTTAAAATCTCTCTCCAGTTGTTAATGCTTTTTATTCCCCTTCTTTTCCTCTTTCCTTCCCTCTACATACCACACACACACACACACACACACACACACACACACACACACGTTTATTATTCCCTCTCTCTTACATTCACAGAATGTAATGTTCTTAAGGGTAGGGATTATTTCATTTTTTCTTTGTATCTTAGCATCTTTGAATGATAGATAATAAATATTTTTGGAAGTGAACTGGATCCCGCATCTTGGAACCTGGATCCTGGAATTGAACTGGGTAACATGATGAACAATTGTTTCAGCTGCTACTTTTTTTTTTCTCAAAGAAACAGACGATTCAAATAGATGGTTATTATTGTGAGCTTCTGTAATATTATTTTGTCTTGGTCCTCTATAACATGCAAGCATAACGTGAAATTGTAACTCAGCGAAGGCATCCCTTCAAGAAGACAGGGAAATGGAATCTGGACTCATTGTTTTCTGACAGTCTAACAAGGCAGGCATAAACCTTAGAGTACATAAGACCAGGTAGTTTAAGAGGTCCAATAAATTACCCTGGTGGGGTTTCTGGCGTTTTCAGGGTGTCTGAATGAGAAAAGATTTATGACCAGATTCTCCACCAGGGTCTAGACTACCTATTCTCTGGGTTTGGGGCTAAAGTCTGAATTGTTTGCTTTAGATTACAGGTGGGAGGGGAACTAAAGCTAAGCCAGTGTGGGATCCTGTGTAGACAGTAAGTCAGGTTCTTAACTTCCCCTTGAGTGAGAACAGTCAGGCTGTCTGCAGGCAGAACCAATATTTTCTTCTGAAAAAGACCTTTGGGTCTTGTCAAGCACTCACCCAGTTCATATGGCTGGGAGCTTAAAGTGTTGCATTTGGAAGAGATGACTTAAACTTGGAAAGCTTTTAGAGCATGTGTTATCAGCCCTTTTTCCATAAAAGAATTCTCTGTGAAACATCTATGAGTCCTTTCTGATAACTGAGAAAAAATTCTGGTATTTACCATATATTTCAGGAAATGGTTGTCCTATGAATCTATATTCTAATATTCTAGGTGATTAGGATCACAGATTTAAGGCAGGAAAGGCCCTTCAGATCCAATAGTCTCATGTTATAGGTAAGGCAGTCACATAAGTAAAGAAGGAGGGCTGGCATTTGAACCAAAGTCTGCTGATACCAGGCCTAGTACTCTTTCTACTCTACCGCTTGCCTTTTTCCCTGAGGAATGAGGCACAGGCTACAGCAGAATACCCTCTGACTCCAGAACTGCAAATCTGTTTAGGGGTTCCAAAGAAGTCCTGGAGAAGTTAATGGGGCAATAAGATTGGCAGGCTTTCCTGTTTGAGGGTCCAATTGGCCCTGGGACCATACCTATTGTATCCTTTCCTTTTCCTTGTAAGTCTAAAATAAAATATGAAAGTCAGAAATATCATTCTGATCCAATAGAAGGGAGAGGAGAGATGGGGAGAAAATTTGGAACTCAAAATCTTGTGGAAATGAATGTTGAAAACTAAAAATAAATAAATTAATAAAAAAATATTAAAGAAGAAATGCTTTGGAAAAAGAAAGGACTCATATTAAATGTAAACTTAAAAATACACACGTGTGTGTGTGTGTACATGTGCATGCTATACACTAATCTTTAAGATTAAAAAAGAAAAGAAAAGGAGGACCCAGAAGGGCCTTTGGACTCTGCTAGGGAGTGCTGGAAACAACCAAAAGCAATTTAGCAAAAACAACAAACAGCAACAACCTGCTTAAGCCCACAAGACTTAGATAATTCAGTTCCCTAGTGAAGTCCTGACTAGAGTTTGAAGATATTACTGAAGGTGACAGCAGTTTATGAAGAAATGGGTCACAAGCTTCCAGTTTCTTACCTGGAGATATGAGAAGCAGAAACATGACAGCTAGTCTGGAGAAGAGCTCGGCTTCTACTTCAGATTTATTCAGAGATCCAAGCTCCCCCCACCCTTCCGCCTGCCAAACTCCACCTGTAACAGACATCACCTGGGACAGCCGAGATGCTGAGGGAAGAGCATGTGTAGGATGACGGCCATGGCACATGTATTGTTTTGACTCTGAATCACGTTTCAGCAACTCTTGATTTTTTTTAAGACCCTTGGATCACTCATTGTAGAAAATTCATGACTAGATTTTTCTATTTATGAAAAGTAAACACCCTGGTTAAATTGCAGAGTCTAAATGCATTTGTAAATGTCAGGAGAGGGCCTGCTGTTGCTGCTGACTCCCAGGCATGCTGATGCTTGAGCTGTATCTTCACTAATTGGGGTTTCTGCTAAATGGTACATGCTGAGAAGAGACAAGAAACATGAGGGAAAGAGACTTGGGAACAGGGAAAAGCAAGGGCTTCATGGCAAAGCCCAGAGAACAAGACCTTTGTCTCATACCCATCTCAGAAAGCAATGACTATCTCATATTAAGGTTTTCTATTTTTTTTAATCTTGCAGAGTTTAAACTTCCACAAATGATTAGTGTTACTTGATGAAAGGACTTCATTCATGTAATCTGGGCAAGGGCTTCATGGCAAAGCCCATATGAATGAAATCCTTGTCTTACATGTCAGAAAGTGGTGTTTCTCCCATATGTGAGGTATTCTTACAATGCCCGGTTTAAACTTCAATATATGATTACTGTTAATTACTGAAAGCAATTGATTCATATATTGATTATGACTTAATCTTAAAGATTAGCCTATGGCGTACACATAACATACTATATATGTGTATGTGCATGTGTATGTGTGTGTGTGTGTCTGAAAGAGAGAGAGAGAGAGAGAGAGTCAGTTATGAAATCCTTCAATCAAGTCCTACCTGTAACAAATGCTGTGTGACTTGAGACAAGTCACTTAATCTCTCAGTGTCCCAGGCCATTGCTAATTTGCTTTGCTAAAGGGAATTTCCTTACTGGGAGTTCCCCTATAACAATGAAAATATAAGTCTGGTTGTGTGGGTTTGTGCATAAGTTGTGTTCATACACACATATGCATATACATGTGCACATATAATATATATAAACACATGTATTTGTCTCCATATATGTATGTAGGCCAACATATGTGATTTACATTAAAATTATTTCCAGGGTGATTGTAACTAAAATGAATAAGAATGAACATAAAGCAAAATAGGAAAATGAAGTTAAAATAAAATACAGCTATTATAATATTGCTTCTACCAATGTCATTTCACAATACCATACTAGTATAAGCAAACCATGCTCCATCCTTGGTAAAGCAAGGAACTGCTGTGACATTGGGCAACCAACTGTCCGTTTATAACCTTGCTCCTAGGGAACTACCTGACCGCTGTAACATCATTTCACCTAACATCATGTTTTGTCAAACCAATTAATTATATTAAACAGGGCATGCTTCTATTGATGGAATCATCCAAAAGGAGGGACAAAATGCATTAGGGTCATAGATTTAGAGCTGGAAGGAATTTAAGAGGTCATTTAGTCCATTCTCCAACATTTTACAGATGAGGAAACCGACTCAGAGGCTTGCCGGAGGTCACATAGTAATTGGAAAAGCCTGGAGATTTTAATTCCATTCCTCTAATTCCAGCTCTAGTGATCTGTCTGGCCATCGCACTGATCTGCCTCCCCAATATTGTTAAACATCATCCAAACCTTTAATTCTTACATTTAAGTAATATTCCCTTCACAAATAGAACAAATTTAAATTTGCTATTAATTTTTGGATTTTCTTTTCTCATAAAGAAATAAAGAAAAAAAGAAATGGGGAAATAGGATCAGGTAGCATTTTTATTGTGGTGGTTTAATAGTGAATTTCCTTCCCCTTTCCTTTCCCCTTCTCATTCCTTTCCCTTTCCCTTTTCTTTTCCTCTTCCTTTTCCCTTCTCTTTCCCCTTCTGATTCCCTTTTCCCTCCTTCTCCTTTCTTTTCTCTTCCTCTTCCCTTTCCTTTCCCCCTCCTTAGGTAGTCTCTTGTCCCCTGGCTTATGAAGCTTTACCATACTGAGGCTAAACTTAGTATGGATACTTGATCGATAGCCTACTGCAGCTCAGAACTTCCAAATTCTAGAAATCTGTCAGCATCAGCCTCCTCTGTAACTTGGATTACAAGTGAGTGCCTCCTAGCTGATAGCGAATTTTCTATGGGATAGGTCAGTAAGCTGTAACCAAATTATTTGAAATCATAATTGCCCCATTCAACTTGGAATCCTCATGGCAACCACTCAGCAAGGATTTTTATTAAATACCTACTATATTCTAGGCACTAGAAAATAAAGCTAAAAGTGAAATACGTATTTCTCTGCTTTTCTAAGGATGTGCACTCTCAGTATACCAATGATTTTAGAGATGAACATTTTAGGGAAAGACATACTGGTTAGTGTCCAATTCTAACAGGTTGTTCTCTTGTTCTTTGTAGGACTCTGAAACAGGTGAAATAAGCATCCGGCAGCAGTGTTGTATTGGGGAATACAGGAAGAGAGATTCTCAGTAAGTAAGGACTAATACCTATTTATTCATTTTACTCCTTATGTTTATATCTTAATATGAGAGGGAGAAAAATAACTTTCCCACTAGTTACTTCCATTGTAGCGTTTACTTGTTGTGTCTAGAAGGAGACATTAGAATTGTTGCTAGGTGGTACTTGTTGACTTTTCTGTAACTAAATGAAAGTTATGTGCATGGCAGCATGGGCACATAAAGCTGTATCACAAAATCATTATATTATAGTGCCTTTTATCAATCCCAAGTTTACTGACATGACTTATTTGGGAATAGCTCTATAGCAAAAACCAGGGGCAAGGAAACCAGGACTTTTCCCTGGCTGCTAACAAATTTAAAAGGTGTCACATTTAGAAGGCTCACACACAAATGCTGCCCTTCTGTAAGACATGAAGGAAACAAATAATGATCCAAATATGGGAAGGAGATGGTCAGGCAGAATGAATCCTAAATACCACATCTATTCAAGTTCATGACTCTCCTAATCCTTTATATACCCTATGCCAACACTTCATTCTTGTCTTTATATGGATAGGGATGGGTATGTGAGGGGAGAGTTGGGTGGGTGGACCAACTTGTATGCAATGTACTTCATTCCAGGGACCCTATACAGCCCAAAGGGAACCTAATTAGCAAGTAAAATGAGTTAAAATAGGGATGGTGTATATGGGTCAAATGTTGGTATTTCAAGGTATCTGTCTCCTCCCTTTGTGGATTCCAGTCTTCATGTTCTGGAGCCTTTTTCCTCCCTTGTTCTTCTTCCCAGTATTCCTTAGACAATCTGGTTTCCTTCCATTTCATACCCTTCGGATTCTTCAGTCTTACTCCAGAAAAATTGACCAATGATAGGTTAAAGTGCAGTCATTCCAAAAAGATGCTTACATTTTTCATAAAGGGCATATATAAAGTGAGTAAGCTCTAGATTTTTTTTTTTCCATCTTTATCACTGTTTAGATTTAAAAAAAGATCTGAGACTGGATTTTGGTGAGGTAAAAAGGAAAAGGACAGAGAAATTGAAACTTTCTAGGTTCTTAAAATCATATCACATAGGCACTTATTATTAAGCCCAATCTTCTTTCTGTTTTATTTGGACTTTGTTTATCCTAATGCAGTGAAGTACTAAATTTACGCACCTCTCAGAACTATTCAAAACATGAAGGGAAAAAAACTCTATTTTTTCTTCAATTGTTTAGATGCTTCTGGTGAAAGATTGGGTGTGGGGTGGGGATTATCAATTATATGATGAATTTAATCAATTGTCCACTATCCTTTGCACATAAAAACCAACCTAATTCAGCATTTTCAATAGAATTAACAATAGTGGAGCTCTTTTTCTTAAGTTAGCCTACCAAAGGGAAAGGTTGTGTAAAAAGTACTGGTTATATTGTCTTATATAAATGATTCTTTACTACATCTTTCCTTGAAATCCCTGCCCATATTGATAATTCAATATTTCTCATGACTTTAGAGAAATAAGAAAGGAAAATAAATGCTTTTTCAACGAGTCATAGATTTTTGAGAGTAGAAGTGACCTGAAAGATAATTGAGCCCCATCCCTTATCTTACAGATTAAGAAACTGAGGCTCAGATTATTTCACCAAATTCAAATCACAGAATCTCAGAGGTGGAAAAGCCCTCAGAGACCATCTAATCCAACTGATACTTGAAAAAGCAACACAGTGTCTTGACAAATTCATCTGGCATTTCCTTAAAAAAGAGAAACTCACTGAATCCCTAGATAGTCTTCCCTAGACCCACTTTGAAATTGCTTAAACTGTTAAGATGCTTTGCCTTGTATCAAGTTTAAAATTTCCTCTTTGAAACTCTGACCTATTTTTCCTATCTCTGCCCTTTGGGGCCAAGTAAGAGCCAGCCCAATATCTTTTCTACATGATAACCCTTCATATCTAAATATCCCTGGTTCCTTCACCTGATCCTCACGAGTATCACATTGCTAGTTAATTGTCCTGTTAAAATAGAACTTTGGGCTCCTGAATTTTTATCTAGTAATCTTTCTATTATATGGTGCTTCTTCTCTAAACTAGATTCTGGAGCCTACTGTGGTCTTATGACTTATGGAGGGGCTTTATATTTGTATTATTGTGTGCCAGAGACTAACAGGATTAGAGCCACTATAAGCTTCTCCCTAAGATGCCAAGGTGGCCTTTGAATCATTTTAGGTTTCCTTCATACTGGAAACAAATTCTTTTTTTAACCTTTTATTTATTTTTAGTTTTCAACATCAACTTCTATAAGATTTTGAGTTCTAAATTTTACATTCATATTAAACATTTCCACATTAATCATGTTGTAAAGAAGAATTAAAATCAAAGGGGAAAACCATGAGACAGAAGAAACAAAAAGTATGCTTTGATCTGTATTCAGACTCTATAGTTCTTTCTCTGGATGTGGATGGCATTTTCCATCATGATTCTTTTGGAGTTGTTTTAGGTCCTTGCATTGCTGAGAAGCGTTAAATCTATCAAAGTTTGTCATTGCACAATGTGACTGTTACCGTGTACAATGTTCTTTTTGTTCTTCTCACTTCCCTCAGCATCAGTTCATCTAAGTCAGCAGTTCTCAACCTGTGGGTTGTGACCCCTTTGGGGGGTTGAACGACCCTTTCACAGGGGTTGCCTAAGACCATCAGAAAACACATATTTCTGATGATCTTAGGAACTGAGACACCGCTCCCCTATCCATCTCAAGGTGGGTCTGCCAACATGCAGATTTGCCCGCATACTAGTATTAAAGGATCATGGCATTAGGAAGGTTGAAAACCACTGATCTAAGTCTTTCCAGGTTTTTTTGGAGTCTGCCTTTTCATCATTTCTTATACTACAGTAGTAGTATTCCATTACATTCATGGACCACAACTTGTTCAGCCATTCCCCAACTGATGGGCATCCCCTTGTTTTCCAATTCTTTGCACCACAAAAAGAGCCACTATAAATATTTTTGTACACATGGGTCCTTTTCCCATTTTTATGATCTCTTTGAATATACCCCTAGTACTACTATTTCTGGGTTAAAGGGTATGCACAGTTTTATAGTTCTTTGGACATAGTTCCAAATTGCTTTCCAGAATGGATGGATCAGTTCACAACCAACAGGGCATTAATGTTCCAATTTTCCAACATCTCCAACATTTATTATTTCCCCAATTTGTCATGTTAGCTAATCTAATAGGTGTGATAATAGGTAACCTCATAGTTGTTTTGATTTGCATCTCTCTAATCAATAATGATTTAGAACATTTTTTCATATGACTATAGATAGATTTAATTTCTTCCCCCCAAAACTACCTATTCATATCCTTTTACCATTTATCAATTCAGGAATTATTTTATATCTTATAAATTTGACCCGGTTCTCCATATATTTTAGAGATGAGACCTTTATCTGAGACAATGGCTGTAAAAATTGTTTCCCAGCCTTCTGCCTTCCTTCTAATCTTGTTTACGTTGGCTTTGTTCATGCAAAACCTTTTTAATTTAACATAATCAAAATTATCCATTTTGCATTTTATAACATTATCTCTTGTCTGGCCATAAATTCTTCTGTTTTTCATAGATCTTACAGATAGACTGTTCCTTGTTCTCTTAATTTGTTTTTAGTATCATTCTTTGTATCTAAAATGTGCACCCATTTTGACTTTATCTTGGTATATAGTGTAAGATATTGATCTATGCCTAGTTTCTGCCATACTGTTTTCCAGTTTTCCCGGCAGGTTTTGTCGAATAGTGAGTTCTTATCCCAGAAGCTGGAGTCTTTGGGTTTATTGAACAGTAGATTACCATAATCTTTGACTACTATGACTTGTATATCTAGCTATTCCACTGATCTCTCACTCTATTTCTCATTCAGCACCCAGTAGTTTTGATGATTGCTGCTTTTTATACACACACACAATTTTAGATCTGATATGGTTGGGCCACCTTCTGGGAACAAATTCTCAAGCATTCAAACTGGAACAAGTGGATGAAAGAGATAAGGAAAGAAAAATCAAAAACCAAGTTTAAGAATTATTACTTAAGGGCGTGAAGGATAGATGCCAATAGGTGTTTGATGAGGATTGGGTTTATTGTGTACCTGTTATAATCATTGTTAATTACTGATATCTAGTAACACAGCAGACAAGATTAGGAGAGTGGAGTTGCCATATAGGTTTAAAAGCAGATTTTCAGGAAGTTTGGAAAATAGGTTAATTTGCTATGGTTGTTGATAGAGTGAGACATAAGGGAGTTTAGTGGACACTTGAGAGTAAGATGTATGATTATAAAAGAACTTTTCCAGTAAGCTATTGGTTACATGCTGTGTTTGTCCTCCTGCCTGAGTCCGTTGCTGTTCATTCATTTAAGTCACATCTGATCCTTTGTGACCCCATTTGGGGTTTTCTTGGCAGAGATACTGGAGAGGTTTGCCATTTCCTTCTCCAGCTCATTTTACAGATGAGGAAACTGAGGCAAACAAAGTTAAGTGCCTTGCCCAGGGTTACACAACTAGTAAGTGTTGGAAGTCAGATTTGTACTCAGGAAGATAAGTCTTCCTGACTTTGGACCAGATACTGTATCAAATGCACCACTCGGCCGACCAATTATGAATGGTCATAGAATTAAGGTAGTCTGTTCATTTTTAAATTCTCCTTCATCTGTTTTATTAGTCAGTTGTTTTATAGATGAGATACCTTATGTTATCCTATAGTTTTTCATTCTTTTGGCTTTGTTTTTGATAATCCTTGCTTTCTTATCAAATCATTGATTTCTTTCTGGTTCATTCCAAGTTTCAAGGAGTCTGTTGCTTGAGTGCAGTTTTGTACTTCTTCACTTATGTGCATTATAAAAGCAAGTTTACCTCTGTGATAGAGAATGATAATAATAACAGCAATAGATGTTATTGACTTAATGCTTCAAAGTTTATGAAGCATTGAACCTCACCACAACCATGGGAGAAAGTGCTGTTATTACCTCCATTTGACAGATGAGGAAACTGAGGCAGAGAGAGGTTAAGTGATTTTCCCAGGGTCATTCAGCTAGTCCTGAGGCCAAATTTGAACTTGGGTCTTTCTGATTCCAAGTCCAATACTCTAGTTAGCCACTTTACCACCTACATATCTCCCTAAAGAGGAAAAAGTGAAGGTATAATCTGATTTATTAGAGAAGACTAAAGGTTCCTAGAAAGAACAGAAGAAACAATCCAGGAAAGAAGCCAGTAAGAGAAATATTCCAAGATGGTGAAGGGGAATCAGAAAGGTGCCAAAAAAGTTTAGCGATTAGGATGTGATTTAAAAAAGAAAAAGAAGAAAATCAGTCATACAAAGTATAGTTTAGGGGCAGCTAGGTGGCACAGTGACTAGAGCGTCGGTCCTGGAGTTAGGAGGACCTGAGTTCAAATCTGGCCTCAGACACTTAACACAAAAAACTAGCCATGTGACCTTGGGTAAATCACTTAACCCCAATTCCCCTCCATAAAGCAAAAAAACCAAACAAACCCAAAGTACAGATCAGATCAGCAGCTCTTTCTCTACACAAAGGGAATCTGAGCCTTTTAAAGAAGACATAACATCCTATCTTCCATAGAACAATAAAATGGATCCTTAGATACTAGCAGGTCCAACACATTTTATTACACATCCTATAGAGAAGAGATGGGTTATTGTGTTTGTTAACTCTGGAATGTGGATTATGGAGGCAGCCACATATGGATCAGATGGGATCAGATCAGTGCCAGTTGCCCGATGATTGTTTCTGGGATGCAACACAGAGTCACCTACTGACCGTTAACTACTTCTGCTCATAAAAGAGCAAGGATAGAGACTTTGAAATCTTTCATATGAGACAAATTGCTTTCTGTGCCCTCAGTCTCATCACCTTCAGAAGTCAAGAAACAACTTAGAGCAAACCTGGAATTATCCAGCTAAAAGTTATGGGAAATGGGCTTACTGTTCACTTACAGTCTGAGTCCTAGTGTATGAACACAGAATGTTATATTCCTTAAGCCATTTCTTTTCTCTTCCCATCCCCATGACATTTTCAGGCATTTCTCTTTTCCTACTCTTCCTCAAATAGCCCTCAGTTATGTCTCTCCAAGGTGTCCTTCCTTAGCTCTGAGGTGTCATGGAACAGAGAACAAGATTCATCCCCACTTCTTACAACAACCAGGCATATTGAATAACATCTGAACTGCATGGCCATACTCATACAAGAAGAATACACAAAAACAAGCACATATTTTGGATTTCCACACTTTGGGTCGCCTTTTGTCTTGCAAGAGAAAATGAAGCTGTATTCACAAAACCTCCACTTCTGCTCTATCCAGACAATAAGAGTCAGAACCCCAGATGGTTCTTACATTTTAGGGGCTGCGTAGTTTTATACTGAGGTTAAAAAAAGGAGTTGTACACATAATTCTAAAGTAGATTCCTGTTATACTTGAATATACCAATCATATGAGTCAGATGAGATTAAATAGGTTAGAGAAGAGAAAGAGAAGCAAGAGCTATACTCATACATATTTATCAGTCACTCTACCTGTCCCTATTTGCATATATATCCCTCTTTCTCCTACTAGTGAAGGGGCCTGATCTAGCTGACTTGCATTAGCCCAAATTATGCCTCACCTCACCAGAGCCTCTGCCTCTATCTCTAGACAAAAGTTACTTTCATGCAGGCATTATTCATCCTTGCCTTTGTTTTAAAATGCTTTTCTCCTCTTGTTTTGACGGCAGCCATAGTTTTTCTATTTTCTTCTTCTTCTTAACTCTGTTCCAAACAATAGAACCCGACATCCATCCTTCAAATATAACCACACCTTCTAAAAGGCAAGAGTTAAGGGGAAAGGGGCAGGAAACAGTCCCCATGGCTTACCTTTAAGCCACTGGGCATTTCATATGACTTGGTGTCCTTTTCATCTGAGCCATATTTAATTAAGGTGTGAATCACTGCAATCCTTGACTCATTTATCACTTTGGTCAAGATAACAAAACTTAAGGACTTTGGGACAATGCCATTGACATTGACAATGACAAATGACAAATAACATTGTCATTTCTTTGGATTCTTTTTTTGTAGATATGATAGACCATCATACTTTTCCTTCTCTAAAAGGTCATCCTTCCATGTCTACAAATACATTTGAGTTTTGCTCTTTTAGAGGATGGTTCAACTCCAAGGTACATGGTGAAAGAAGACTGCCCGCCAAGGGTACAATATTATAATGTACAGATAAGGGGAGGTGTCAAGAGATGACAGAAATGGCTGGAGGAAAGACTGAAAACTATGAGGGAGACCATTGGGGTAAGGACCAAGTTACAGGTACTAGAGTGAATGTGTGTGGTTTATGTAGCAAAGTCACAGAAGGAGATTGCATCTGACCCTCAGTTGGACATGTTGTCCTTGGCAGGAAGGAGATCTGGAAGGGAAGGAGGAGAGAATAAATAATGGTAGTAATCAGTTTTGAGATGAGGAGGAGGGTAGCTGAAGTAGCTCCTGCCAACAATTGTATTTAATACTTAACTTGATAATACCGAGGTCAGAGAGCTAAAAGCAAATTAATTAATTTTTATCCTTTTGTTGTTCTTTTCTTGACAACAGCCCAAATTCTCCTCTTCATTTTGTAAGCTCCTTTGGTGGGCGCAGTGTCTTAAGCTCCTAGATCTAGTCATGTTGCTTCCTATACGGCTGAACATAGAGTAAACCATGAAAAATGACCTCATTGAAATTGATCAAGAGATTATTTAAGTAACCTTTTAAACTATTTTCTTATTAAGAAACATTTTTTCTAATAATCAAGCCTCAGATATTAATCTCGTAGGCATATATGAAGGGACTTGTAAAGCGTAATACAATCCTCTGCTTTTATGTGGAAAGAAACTGATTCTCAGAGAGCAGAAATGACTTGCTGAAGGCAGTTTGTTATCATTGAGAAAGTTCTGGACTTAGGAAAACTGAGAATGCAAACTCACAGAATGACTAGTAGGTTGTAGCCCTTCTTCCTGTGTAGGACACCTTACCTTTCTCAGCCTCATCCTCCTTATCTGTCAAATGGGTATAACAATACCACTACCTCATAGAGGGTTGTTGTTGAGACCAAATGAGATGTTTATTTGCAAACCTCAGAACATTACTTCAATATCACTATTAAGAGTAGATCAGAATCCTGGACCAGTCCTTTGACTCTATATCAAGTATTCTTCTCGTTGAATCCCACTTTCCCCTCTTCTTTTACAGATCCTTCCCATACTCTCACCCCCCAAGGTACCCAATGTCTCTTCTTCCGAGGGAACCTCACATCTCCCTTGCTTCTTTCCTTCCCTTCCTGTCCTCTTTAAACATCCTCACCCCACAGTATTCATTAGGATAATGTGCTCTCGGGGGCATCCTTCCTCATGATACCTTACACCATAAATCCTAGTTATCTCGCAAAGTCACAGGACTTTCTCATCAGAAAAGTCTCTGTAGTTGATGGTTATTGTTGTTCAGTCCAACTCTTCAGGATATCATATAGGGTTTTCTTGATAAAGACACTAGAGTGTTTTGCCACGTGGATTAGACAAACAAAAGGTAAGCGACTTGCCCAGTCACTCAGCTAGTAAGTGTCCAAGGCCAGATTTGAACTCAGATCTTCCGTACTCCAGGCACAGTGTTCTATCCATTGAGTCACCTAGCTGCCTCTACTTTATGATTAGGGATGCCTTAAATAGACCCAGGCAGATACAACAGAAAGAGCCCTAGACTGAAAGTCAATAGACCTGAATTCTAAATCCTCTCTGCAAATATATCTCATTAAGCATCAATCAAAGCGACATTCTACCAGGAGAAGTCATTAACATGCCTACAAAGAGTAAACCTTTTTGCTCTCCATAGGACTGTGTGAAATGATGGGGTAGGTAACCTTATACCTATGTGCCTATTTAAATCCCATATTAGAGAACAGGATAGAGTCCAAGTTGTTTGTTTATGCATTGTTTTTTCTTAGCAACATGAGTGCACCAGAGAAGACCATTCTTAGGTAGCTCAAGTGGTGGCCCACTTTGTCCTTGTCTTTACGAGGTCATCTATTTAGATCTGGAGAGAACCTTAGCAAGAGTGTGCTGGATCCAGCTCCTATTGAGGCCTAAGATACAATTATTAAATCTTCAGTGTGAGCATTTACACCTCAGAAATCAACTAAGGCTGCAAATGATGGTTTGCTTTCCCTTTTTTGTTCATTGTCCCTACTTAAGAAAGTGATGGAGGAAATGTTAATAATGCCAATTAAACTTAAAAGTATGTCCCGAGTTTTTGGAGAGGCACTTGTTAAATATTTTAGCAGCAGACTCTTGATTTTAGGGATTATCTTCTCATTTTATAGAGGAGGATAGAAGTTAAGGGGTAGGTAGCAAGTCTGAGAGCCAGGATTTGACCAAAAGTCTTTCTACTTATTGCAAACCATAAAGCATTCTTTCTCCTCCACCAATCTATCTCCCACCCAGCTGTGTTTCCTTTTTGGTGATGTCAGAGCCTATTCCTGTTGATCATGGGATTTCTTACCTGCTGTTTCACTGATGAATAACTTGCTATTTCCTTTGCTTTGCTCTTAGCACAGATTTGAAGAAGTAACAGCACAGTGCTGTGTTAGGGAAAAAGGGACGAGGGAAGCTGTAAATCTCAAAAGGATTCAAGAAAGAAATGATTTTACTACAATAGGCAGTGTGGGAAAGACTTCATTATCTCTCATAGTATGCTCCTTTCTGATACCTCAGGGACTTTTTATAGCCTTCTCCAGAGACCTAAAGTAAGATTACATTGGGCCTTCACATATATTTAGTCTTAGAACATCATCATAAAACATTCCAGAGATAAAAATTTTAATTAAATTCTTTATCTTCATTTGAAAAACGTAACTTTCAAAAGGAAATTGACAGGGCATCATCAGAAACCCAAGGATGATACAGTCAATACTAATTAGGACATGAAATGTATCAGTGTGTGGAATTCCATCAGCTTGGTGAATTAAGAGCTTGTGATGTCTACATTAGAAATATCCTAGAGATGCAATTTACGAATCAAAGCTCTCTCCTGATTTTGCTGCAGCATATGGTGTTTAAGTGAGTGGCAGGACTTATTGGAAAATGATGGCAGGGGTTCATGGAGATTCTCATTCGTTTTCTACTGCTGACCCAGCAAGTCATGCTGTCTTTTGTTGTGCGTGTGTGTGTGTGTGTGTGTGTGTGTGTGTGTGGAGAGAGAGAAAAAGAGAGAGAGAGAGAGAGAGAGAGAGAGAGAGAGAGAGAGAGAGAGAGAGAATAACCAGTAGATAAATTGAGATTCTTCATGCAGATCTTTATTCCTTCAGATAGGTGCAGGGAGCCTGCTATAAATCACAAGCTTAGAATGGGCAGTTTATTTGAATAAGGGTATCAGCCAAAACTGTCATCTTAAGTACAGACAATAGAACTGTGCCTTTAACTCTGCTGCCCTGAAATCACCAGCACAAGGTACTTTAAAATATCTCTGGATCCAAGGATTTCTATGAAGGAAAGTAAAATGAAGCGCTGGCTGACAGTTTTCCATTCTTCCTGCCATATCTGTATGATAGCATTAAAAAAAAAAATGTTTAAAGGCTAAGGCCAGGCTGAAAGAAGGATTTATTAAGTAAGAGGAATGCAAAAGGCATTCATAGGATGTTTCTGAACCTCCTTTTTACCCATAAACTGCCGTCTCTTCTGTGCCTTGCAATTGTGCAAAGGGCCTTGATTGGTGTCAGAGGAAGGCTGGTGTATCCAAGGTGCTATGTGGTATTGCAGAGGAGGGGTTGTGAGTTGTGAGCCCAGTGCTTTGTTACCAACTTGGGCAATTCCATCCAATTTAACATACATTTAACAATTGTCTTGAGTATGTGAGGCACTTGGGGAAGCAACTTCTCTCCTCTGTACCTTCTTTATAAGAAAAGGCAGCTGGCCTAGATACAATTCAATTTAGCAAACATTTATTAAACACCTGTGTATTGGGTCATAGACTAGGTGCTGGGGTCCAAAAGATAAAAATGAAGCAATCTTTACCCATGATGAGCTTCCAGTGAAGTATCCCTAGGGAAACTTCTATTCCTGAAAGCTTATAGCTTTGTGTTTTGATGAAACATCATAACAACAGCATGAATTTTGAGGTAACACTGAAATTGCCAGTTGAGAAATTCAATAAAAATACTAGATGGCAGCTAGGTGGTGCAATGGATAGAGCACCAGCCCTGGAGTCAGGAGTTCAAATCTGGCCTCATACTTACTGTATGACCCTGGGCATGTCACTTAACCTTGTTTGTCTCATTTTATTCATCTGTAAAATGAGTTCGAGAAGGAAATGGCAGATCACTCCAGTAGCTTTGGCAAGAAAACGCCAAATAGGATATTGAAAATTCAGATCCACCTGAAATGACAAAACAATAACAGCATTTACCCTGTTCAGCAGCTCTCAAAGAAAGCCTGTCTGCTGCTCCCCTAATCACTCATCACTGGCTGCCAAGATGAAACTCCTTTTCCTGGCTGTTGTTCCCCACACTCTTATCCCCATCCACCTGAGCCCTCCTGTTCCCCAGTCTGTTCCCTGCGGTCCTTCTCTTCCAGCTGCTGAAATCTTACTCCATTATGTCATTAAAAACTCCTGTTCTAGCTTCTTCTCATGCTCTTTTCATCTCTTGGTGGTCATAGAAATCTCACTTTTCCCTCAAGGTTTCACATCCCTTTCTATCATCTCCAAAGCTCCCTCTTTGTCCTTCTGCCATGCGTGACCTATGCACCTCAGCTCTGGGACAATCCTTTCTCCGATCCCTTGCTTGTCCTCCTCCTGAGCTGCTGAACATGATCGAAGTCACCCAGAGGAACCAGCACGAGTTCTGGCACATCTTGTCAAGCTAACTTCAGAAAAGCCCTCACTGTTATATGGAAGAGCTTTCATTTATCTTGGATTGAATTTTCATTTTCCCCACCGCAGTGCTGATCACTCTATTTCCCACACTTCTCAACATACTGGAGATTCAACATACTTTTTTCTCTACACTATTACTTTTTTCTTTTTTTTTTTTTAATTTTATTATAGTTTGCATCATTTATTTCCACAAG
>CM053592.1:72123866-72143214 GCA_028646515.1 Pseudochirops corinnae | reverse complement strand
ACAATATTTAATATCTATAGTTGTAAATGTAAATTCCCCTAAGGGAATCTAAGTTCTCTGAGGTCAGGGTTGGTTTTATTTTGTCTTCTTATCTCCAGTGCCTAGTCTGGTGCTTGGCCCATAGTAAGTACTTAATAAATGCTTGCAGAAGGAAATTGAAATACCTAGTATATTTTTACCATGTGTTTCTATTTGTATTTTTCCCTGAAAGCCAATTTAAATCTCAAAAGGAAGGTTTATAATAATTTCACTAATGCATTCTTTTTCTTCTCCATTTGAGATTTATGATCTGAATTCTTCAGAGCCCAAAAAGGTCAAATAGCATTACTCTATTCATCTTCTCAAACACTTCCGACTTTATAGAAAGGGCACTGGTCTATTCAGTATGAAAGCAAAAAATAGAATTTCTGACACACATAGGGCTCAGTTCTTCAATCAACGCCAGTTCAAATGTGCTGCATAACATAGAGTCACATAGGGAAAAAAGTCATTGTCAGAGCAAAGAGCTGTTTAATGCACACGTCTTTTGGGGGAGAGAAAAGGAAAGAAAGAAAAGGAATGGAGGGTTCCCCCTCAGACTTTCCAGATTTAAAGCAAAGATGAGAGCTGCACTTCATTACACTTCTAAATGCTTCTTTTATTGTGCACTGATGTGGACAGTCCTTTGTGATGGGACTTGGTTTGGGGTTAAATTAACGGAAACATGTTTGAGGTATTTTTCAAGACAGAAAAAGTGAAAACTTGGTGGGGGGGTGGGATAGAAATATCCTAAGAAATCTAGACCTAAGTATTGTATGACCCTAGATTTAGAGCTAAAAGCAAACTTAGAGGTGATCTAATCCAACTCCCTCATTTTACAAATCCGGAAACCAAAGCACCAAAAGGTTAAGTGATTTTCCTGAAGGCCGTATAAGTAGTAGGCACCAAAACAAGAATCTGTAGCCAATTCCTTTGAGTTCAAATACAGCTGTCTTTTCAGTGAAGTAAGACTAAGATCATTCACCAAGCACAACCCCAGGGACCATATCCTGTTCCATGGCTAATTGATGGGCACTGACAGACCTCTCTGCAGTCTTCCTTTTTTATGACCTAGACTAACAGCTACCACAGGGACCCTCAGACTCATCCCCCCAATCTGCCGTCCCTTCTTTACAAGCTCTCTTTTCCTATGCAGCTACTGCTGAGGGCTAAGCAGCATAAATCATTTTCCTTTTCTTTCTTTTTTAGTCCTTTTTTATTATTACGAACTTGGCAAATATCAATGAATGTTCCTTCAAAGAGGATATATTATGAAGGCATAAATATGTAGTTCCTTGCTTGATGATGATGATGATGATGATGATGATGATGATGATGATGATTTACATTTCAAATTTGACATGGCAGTTCTGACACCTCTCTGTTTGTCTATGTCCCTTTCTGAAATTCCTTTTGCTCTCTTTTCTTTAGTTTTTTAAATAGTTCATTGATTTTCTTTCCTTCTTCCTTTATCCTTAGGATATTATTAACTACCCTCCACACCTCCTCAAAGTACAACTCCCACAAAAAGTTAGCCCTTGAATCAAACAAGTATAGTCATTCGAAACAAGTCCATACATTGATCATGTCTAAAAAAAAAACAACTGACCATTTTGTGCTTCTAGTCTATCATTTCCATGGCAAAAAGAGGAAAGCATGATTCATCATCAGTCTTCTGTACTCATGATTGCTTACTGCACAATCATAGGTCTTAGGTCTTTCACAGTTATTTTCCATTGCAATGTTGCAGCCATTGAATGATTTCTTCTCCTGCCTCTTCTCCCTTCACTCTACATCAATTCATAGAAGCCCTCTCCAGTTTTTCAGAATCCATCCTATTCTGATGGTGCAATAATATTCCATTATATTCATTTACCATAATTTGTTCATCTTTTCTCCAGTTGATGGACACTTCTTTTGTTTTTAGTTCTTTTTCTAGATAATATATTTTCAGTTTTATCCAATCAGATGATGGAGATGTCACTGGTCTTGGTCATTTTCACAACCAATCTGGTACTAGCATCTCATTTCCCATTTATGGCCCTGTCTCCTAATGTAGCTTCAAGGATTCCAAGGAGTACATGACTATAACTTGACTCCCTGTCTATATGTAAAGTCTGGTTCTGTTCTCCACTTTTGTTCATACAGGACAGGGCCAGGATCTGGTTTCAGAACCTCAACGAATAGAGTTTAGACAGGCTTGTGAACCTCTCTTCTCCTCCTTTTCCTCCTCCTCCTTTCCCCATATATATACTTCCAGACCAGAGTGTCTTACTGGCATCAAGTTCATTTATGGGAGTTTGGGATGACTTTCCTATTGTGGTTTCTCTATATACCTCCATCAGCTTCCATGTTTATCTGAGTTCTTATTGGATTCACTGATATAACTCTTCCTCCCCTCCCCAATTCTGTTCTCTTTCTCTCTCACTCACTCTCTCTATTTCTTTTTAAATATAATTTTAGATGGGATGAAGATGTTTACTTATCTTTATTTTCAGTGTTCTTTATCATACTGAGGTCCCTTTTAGATATTTACTGGAGTTTAAGAGAGAGAATTAGACTTCTCTAAAATGTTTGTTCTTACTATCTTAACTGGCAGTTTACCAGTCAGTCCTTTACATATTCAGAATTCTTTCCTTATTACTCTTCTCATTGCATGGTGAGACATTGGAATTCAAGACCATAAACAGGTTCAGGCTTGGAGCCCCAGTAGAAGCACAGTAGCCACTTCCACATCCAATTCTCATTCTGTCATTGTACCTGGAATGTGTTCCTTCCTTATCTCTGCCTCTGGGAACCCTAGGAGTCCCTCCAAGGCCAGCATAAGTGATGCCACCTATGGGAAGGCATGTTATTATTGTATATACTTCACTGGGTACATGATGTGCTCCACTTGCCTTCATGTAATGGAATCTCTTGGAGGGTAGGGATGATAGTGCTTTTGTTTTTCTAGTTCCATGAGATGTTGCAAGGGCTTGTACATTCAGTATTTGTCTTGATGCCAGGAAGATCCAGGTTCAAGTCTGGCCTCTGACATTTACTGGCTGGGTAACTTAATTTCTCAGTTCTCTAGATTGAAAATTGCAGAAGATATATCAACCAACATGGGTGGTTTCTTCACTTTGCAAATCCCTACACCAATCACAAATCCATTCCCTAGTCTGATTACCAGCACTTTGTACGTGGTAGGAACTTAATAAGCGTTTATTGTATTAGATTGGATTTTCTCATTTTTACAGATGAGAAGATTGTACTAAAAGACATCTAAGGTTTCTTCAGGACAGCTGGGTGGCACAGTGGGTAGAGTGCTGGGCTTGGAATCAAGAAGACTTGAGTTCAAATCTGGCCTCAGACACTTAGTGACTATGTCACCGTGGGCAACTCACTTAACTCTGTTTGCCCCAGTTTCTTCATCTTCAAAGTGAGTTGGAGAGGAAAATCACAAATCACTCCAGTATCTCTGCCAAGAAAACCCAAATGGCATCAAGAAAATCCAGACACAATTGAAATGAAAACAACAACAATGAAAAAGGTTCCCTTCATAATCTACATCTATGAAAATCTAATTACAAACCAGGCCAGCTGGATTCCATACCAGCCATTTCTTTTCTTTTGTTCTCTATTCACTAAGAACATACCATCTGCTTCCAGATTTTCCCCTATCACAAAAAAGCCCCCATTGTAAGCATCAGTGGAACTTCAAGTAGCCAAGTTAAATTAGGGAGAATGTTCATCATTGCAGCTTTCCTTAAACAGTGGTGAATTCAGTGCTGGCTGGATAACATTTTGATGTAGTAGAGAAGGTACTGGGCTTCTGGAACAAAAACACTTGAATCTGAGTCTCAGGTCTTTTTTTAATTGACTATATATTTTGGACGTCATTCTCCCTCATTGAGACTCAGTTTCCCCAAGCATGTACACGTACACACACACACGAGTCTATTGTGAATTGTACAAATGTAACCATAGGGCCAAATAGGAACCCCTTCTTTCAGTATCATAGGCAATTACAAAATAGAGTTAAACTTTAAAATCTCCAACATGAGAGGGTTGGACTAGATGATTCTGAGGTTCCCTATAACTTTAATAATCTATGATTCTTTAATGATATCTCCCTGGGCTATGATAATGTACATTGAACATGACCAAAAACAGAAACCCTTCCAACCCTGCCATCCCGCCCCCCCAAAAAAAACTCAACCAAGGTAATAGTCCTTTCCTTTCTTCAGATGGAGCAGTGGCTACATTACAGAGTTCTGGAGGGGAGCTCGGCATGTTAGGGAAATGAGCATCCATTCCTTTTCCCTTCACAGCAGGGAGATGTTTGGCACTTCTTACTTACTTTTGCTTTTGGCCAAATACCATGTAATTCATGTAACATGCTGTGTGATGTTTGCTAAAGGTCCTGGAGAATCTGTTAGGATGCTTCTCTGCCTTTGTGACCTCACTAGCTATAAGGGAAACAGGAGGCAGAGATTTTGAAGTTTGACTCTATTTTGTCATTGCCTATTATATTGAAAAAAAAGGTTCCTCTGTGGCCCTGCAGTTATATTGGTACAATTCACAATGGACTTGTGTGTGTGCGCATGCACATGCATGCACAAAGAGGTTTCTCACACATTATCCTTGCCTATAGAAAGAATGAGAGCATAGTAAGAGAGAAGTATTTCAATCCCTGGACATTGACAAGACAGGCATTTGTATCTGACCTATCCTTTGGCCAGACAACGCATCTGTGATTATGTGAGTGTAGGTAGGTGTATGTCATCAGTTTTCTTATCAACTCCCAGTCTATCTCTCATGTGCATTCTCATCTGTATTTTTACTCTTTCTTATTGTCTTCCATATGGTGATAGGGGCTATCATTTGGATTCCTGTATTTATTTTAAGCTAGAATTTTGTCTGTTTAATTTCCCTTATTCAACAACATTTCTGCACAGATGCTTAATTTATTTATTCATTCCACAAATAGTGTTTTTTTTTTTTAATACTTTTATCTACCTGTAGTCATATGGCAGGAGCCAGAGAGCACACCATAGAGCAAAACACAGAGTCCTCTCTGACTGGAAATCTATGTTGTAATTTTGGGAGACAAGCAAAGATGTTTTAAATAATGAAGTTGAAATACATGGTGCCAGAGTTGTGAGAAAGACTTAAAGGAGTCTGGAAAAAGATGGCAGAGGGGAAGAGCTGAGGGATTCTCTTGGGTACAGCAGAGGAGGTGTGCTCTGGGTCATCATAAGGTTTCTGTGACCCTAAAGGCCTGGCTCCTGCAGGAGAGGTCTTGACAAACAGGGGGGTGGAATATGGCCACTAGCCAAAGAAAGTATAGGGTGGGATGGTGCTGTTGGTGTCTTCTAAATTTCAACATCATGGAGAAAAGCCTTGGTTACTCTGTGCTAGTTATGGCTCTTCAATTATGACATTAATATATGCTCAAATGAGTGGGTTTTTTTCTTGGTTAAATCTGTGATTTCATCATTTTTAAAAAAATTATTGAGAACTTTTGCTTTTCTTTTTTTTTTTCCACTTCTGCTGTATTGGAGGCTTGTCTCTATGGAAGGAATGATAAAATCTGACATAAGTGTGTCAACAATTGCTTCCATAAGTTTTAAATTTTCTGCTCCTCCCTCCCCACTCCCTCTCCAAGATGGCTTCTTGCAATCTCATATGGGGTCTACACATATATTTCTATTAAACACATCTTCACATTAGTCTTGTTGCATAGAAGAATTATGACGAATGGGAAAAACAATGAGAAAGAAAAGAAAGAAAAAACAAAATAAAACAAAACAAAACAAATATTCTGCTTCATTCTGTATTCTGACTCCACAGTTCTTTCTTTGGATTTGACTGGCATTTTCCATCATGTGTTCTTTGGAATTGTTTTAGGTCCTTGCATTGCTAAGAAGGGCTAAGTCTTATCAAAATCAGTCCTTGCACACTGTGACTGTTACTGCGCACAGTGTTCTCCTGGTTCTGCTCCCCTCACTTAGCATCAGTTCATATAAGTGTTTCCAGGTTTCTCTGAAGTCTGCCTGTTCACCATTTCTTGTATTACAATAGTATTCTGATTTCATAATTTTTAAGGAATCCCCCAGTAAGAAAATAAGAATTCCACCTAATAATGCAGTTTTGCAACTTACAGTCTTACAGAATTGATTGGGGAACTGAAAAGTTAAGTGATATGTCTAAGGTCATATGTCAGCAGTAGAAATCAAATCCAGGACTTCCTGACACCTAGACCAGATTCCACCCCCACCCCCACTCCCTTGCCCCAAACTCAACCAAGGTAATTGTCCTTTCCATTTCCCAGATGGAGCAATGGCTACATTACAGAGTTCTGAAGGGGAGCTCAGCACATTAGTGAAACGAGCATCCGTTCCTTTTCCCTTCAGAGCAGGGAAATGTTTGGGGCTTCTTTTTTCTTTAACTACCTTCTTCTGCTTCTCCAAAATGAGAATATAATTAATAAACACTAGCAAGTTTAGAGAAGAGGGCTGTGAACTACAGTGGTCAATGAATGGTTCATGGAAGATAAAGAGAATTCCAGTCATCTGAGCAGAGGGGAAAAAGTAGCTTAGGCAAGGGCAGTACTATGAATGAAGATATGGAATTGGGAATGTGATTCATCAGATGTTTAATTAAACTTTTACTGTGTGTAAGGCATTGTATCAGTATGACATATTCATGGGACAGTGAAAAGGCTGTGTATCCTTTTTGGAATGGATGGTTTGTGTTAGGAAGAATCATGGGAGATGAGACTAGACAGGTAGAATTGGTCCAGTTAACGAGAGCCTTGAAGAGCTTTGGACTTCAATCAAGAGTAGGAGTTCTTACCCTGGAGGCTATCAATTTTATAATTAAAAAAAATTGAGAATTGTATTTCAATACAATTGATTTTCTCTGTAATACTATGAATTTTATTTTATTCATATAAAAATATTATTCTGAAGAGCAATCCAAAGACTTTGCCAGATTGCCAAAGGGCCTATGAAACGAGAAAGGAAAAGTTAAGAACGCCAGAGAGAAGTGACATAATGAAATAAATGTTTTAGAAAAATCAGTCTGCCAATGGTGGATAGGATGCGGTGGGGAAATCAAAACAGTGAGATTGCTATAGTAATTTAGGAATTCAATTTTAAGATACTAGAAGAGGGTGGTGGCACTCAGAACTGAGAGGAAGACAAGAAAAAAAAAAGTTAATTTGGGAGGGATAGCTTATTTGCAAGGGGCCATGCTGAGTATAGTTTTGGAAAAATACAATTTGGTATGTATTCTAATAATATTATTGTAAGGTTAAGAGAAAGTGAGGAAGGATCCTAACATTTTGACTGGACCCCTGCTGAAGAATTGATGAAAAGACAAGAACATATATTACTTAGGATGCACAGGCTTGGATGAGCCAGGTGCTGCATAACTGGAGGGAATACCTGCCTTGGTGAGATCTTAGGTCCATTTGAGTATTTGCATATTGGGGTATATTGAAATGGAGATATCTTATAATTGGAAAATAGGGAAACTCAGACAAGATATTGGTGCTGGAGTGGGGTTTGGAGGTCATCAGTCTAGTGTATGGTCAAATCATTTAATAATAGTCCCAGGGACTTTAGCAAACATTACAGAAAAGTTTGTCACTGTTAGGAATTACAGAAGAGAACAAGTGCTGTTACTTAAGTCTTAGAGTGTAAATTTCCTTTCTAAAAACTCTCTGACTGAGCTCTGGTCTTGTCAGTGTGATCTGGTCCAAGTTGGATTCCATGCTTCAGTCAATCCTCCACTCAGAAGGATCAATTGATTGATTAAGTAATTAATCTTAAAGCAGAGATCTGACCATGTCACACTCCATTTCCATTCACTAAACTCCAGTGGCACCTGATCATCTCCAGTATCAAATATAAAATCTTCTCTTTGGCATTCAAAAGCTTTCAGAACCTGGTCCCCTCTCACTTCGCTAGTCTTCTTATGCTGCCTCTTGCCCCACCACTGGATCTCTGTGGTCCATTCACACTGGCCTCACTACTTTTTCTTGCACAGGACACTCTATCTCCCAACTCCAGGCATTTCCCCCATTTCAGTAATATTCCACTTCCTCAATTCTGCTTCCTGGCTTCCTTCAAGTGCCAGTTAAAATCCCACCTTCTGGAGGAAGCCTTTTCTGATTTGCCTCTTCCTTCTGAGACTACCTCAAAAAAACAAAACAAAACAAAACTTTACACATATATATTCATATGCATATATGTATGTATACACATGCACATATATGCATATATAGTATACATATGTTGTATACTATATGTTTATATAGGATATTTATGTGTATGTATATATATATATATGTATATGATTATGGGGAGAGAGAGAGAGAGAAAGAGAGAGAATAAATTTATAACAGTTTGAATGTTGTCTCCCCTATTAAATTGTGAACTGGAAAGTAGGGGCTACCATTTGTCTTTCTATGTATCTCCAGTACTTAGCACAATGCATGGCATGCAGTAGGCACTTAATAAATGCTGATTGACTGCCTGCCTGATCTGTAGGACAAGCCTTCGTTTTGTCTCAAGTTGTAGAAGAAAGAGCAGTGATCTGGATTCACTGCTTCATAAAGATTAACAAGGTGGTATCATGGATAAAACACTGGACTTGGAGTTTATAAGAACTGAGTCTGAATCCTGGCTCAGGCACTGACTGGGTGGTGGGGTCCTGGGCACAGCTTCTCCAGGGCCATAGCTTCCCCCTCAGTAAAATGACTTGATGGCTTCTAAGGTTCCTTCCAGCTCTAATTAGATCTTCAGTCCTCTGAGCTCATAGCGTGGGAATTTGCTTGATTGCTTTGTAGAGGTAGACCAGCTCTGTGTAAACAATGCCTCACATACTGAAAGCCAAGTCTCCTTTATGTTATGAGGAACCCAGGAAATGGAAAGGGACCATATATAGTGGGGTTGTCCTTGCTTGTTCCTTCATTCGGAATACCCAGTCCTAACTATCTACAGCCCTGTGCCCCGTTCTATGATGTGGCCTGCCTTTCAGCTTTTGTTTAAAACCCAGATTCAAATGGTAAAGCTAAACATAATAGAAATCACTGCTTCTTTGGTCCATAGACTAGCTCCAGAGCTCATTGGGGTAATCCAAATGCCACAATCCACCAACAGTTAAGTGTGGGGTATATTTCTAAGCCTTCTTTTAGTGTAAGAAATGTAGGTTTCATAGTCCACTTAAATTCTTTAATCCTTATACTTCCATTAGGTTGGTATCTTTATATATTAAGAAGGGCTTTTGATACATACACATACATATATACACACAGACACACATATGTGTATATATGTACACATATATCCACACAAACATGTATTTCTATACACATATATAAACACATTTATGCATATATACACACAGTCACACGCACTCATATGTGCATATATGCAAACATGTATCTATACACACAATTATATGTCTATATACATATACACACATATATACATACACATATTTAGATATATATACACACACTGACTGAGACACATATATGTATACATACACACACATATATACTTGTACATATACACACACATTAAAAAATCTATATCTATATACACACACCCACATCCACACCCCACATTCTCCAAGAGACACCTTTGAAAAATGATATGTAAAGCCTAGAATTGAGAATTTGGGGTTTGGGGCTGGTGATTTATGATTTAAAGAACCCAGACTCTGAGATTTACAGTACAGTCAGATAAGCTTAGAAGAACCAGGGAATGCTTTTACTGTATATGATCTGATCTAATTTTTTGACTTCCAGATGAAACTGAAGATAATTTACAAATAGATCCAGAAATAACCCTTGAATAACCAAATTATACATTGAAAATAATGATTTGGAAAATTATACATTCAAGAACCAAACTGTTATTAAAAGTTAATCACTGAAAAAGGATTGGAGCTTCAGCTATTCAGATAAATTAACAGGATTTGAAAAATCAGCTCATTGAATTTCATAGTATAAAATTTTAAAAAATCAGGATTTTAGTAGCATCTTTCTTCCATCTCTAGTTCACCACGGTGTGACTGTTTACAACCTCCCTATAGCTTAAGAAGAAGAAGACGTCTGTCTACAAGAACAGACCTGAAAGACCATCTCCTTTGTCTTGCAGTTGAATTCTTTGAGAGGCTTATGCAGGTGAAACCCCTTGCCAAAGGTTTTATAGGTAGCAAGTGGCAGAGCTGAGACTTCAACTTAAATTCCTTGACTATCCATTTCTTTTTCTATAACACATTAGAAAGCTAGTACTCACACACACACACACACAAGCACACACATGTTTGGACAGATTTTAGATATCATCTAGTCTGGTGGTGTCGAATCAAATAGAAATACATCCCTTCCAACTGCATATTGGTTTAGAAAACCAGAAATTGACATTATTTATGTTGTGTTGTACTTTTATTTATTTTGTTAAACATTTCCAAATTAGAAGCTGGGCCTGGGTTCCGGAAGACCTGAGTCCAAATTTGCCCTCAGACACTAGCTGTGTGACCTTAAGCAAATCATTTAACTATATTGCCTGAAGGAAATGGCAAACCACTCTGGTATCTTTGCCAATGAAATCCCAGATGGGGTCACAAAGAGTGCCTCTGGTTTCCAGATTACTGGAAAGACTAAACAGCAACAACAACAACATCCTTTCGTATTTTGCCCAAAATGACAACTATCTTTTTATGATGTGGAAAAAAAAGCTTTGAATGATATTGTTGAATTAATATAATGCTATGGTATAATCTCTCTAATCGGGAAGTAAGGTCAGTAAAAAATTACCCCAAGTAAGTGGGATATAATGCAGAACTTTGATTAGGTTTAGGATGCCCAAGAAGAGAAATGCTGTGACTGTTTGGATATTCTCTTGGAATTGACAGCGGTGGATGATGTCTGATAATCCCTGATGATCCCTTACAGCTCTCTGCCTTTGCTAAGCTTTGGCAATGTTTGCAAGGGGCCTGCATTGATCTTGTTAGGAAGTTACCTGAAGTGACATTTATGGTGAATGCATTTTACATTTGGATGGAAGTGATGCTGCTCCTGAAATAGATGGGCTTGCTCAGGTCAAGGGGAACCTGGGCGGATTATTCCTTCTGCAGAGTTTAGATTTGGGTGTGAAGGGAGTAATCTGGAAACCAGAGGCACAGGTGACAGATTGAGCAGCCACCGTATCTTTGCATCTGCCCTTTCTCTATGTGTTATCAGAGTTATAGTTAATCATCTCTGCAAAAATGCTGAAATGCAATTTCATTTTCACAAGCAAGCCGTGCCCTTTTCTTTTTCAGAACCCTCTTCCCCATCTTGCCTCAACCGATTTTAGACTTACGCTTGCTTTGAGGTTTCAGTAAACATTTTAACTGGATGGCAGAAATAGCCAAATTCACAGCAAGTTCACCAAATGATTGTGTGGGCCTTTGCTAAAAGCAGCCCTCGGTACTTTGTTGACAGCTACAGAGTTGGTGTGGGTTAGTTCAGTGAGCCCTGTGGTTGGAGTCAGGAGCCCTGGTTTCGAGTCAGAGAGCAGCTTGCTCACCACTCTGTGGCTAACTTTTTCTTTCTCAAAACCTCAGTCTGTAAACTGGGAGTGAGCAGAGCATTTGCTTCTAGCGAGCTCATTGAGATGTTTGAAGACAAGTGGCACAGCAGGGACAGTTTCCCTTTTTACATGACCTGCCATATTCCTGACGCACTTAATAATAACTGCATTGACTGAACATCCAAACAAAACCTTGGTAAAACAGACACTTAGTAAATGGTTTGCTGAGTTGAATAATAGACACTGGCCTTGGTCACTTTTCCATAAGCTGGAAAAGGAAGCCCGTTTTTTTGTATCTGACTTGGCTAGGATCCTGGATGTCTGTTACAGTTTCATTGGACACGGGACATGTGATGTAGTCTAATTCACTTAACCTTGTTTAAAGTTCCTCGTCTATGAAATGGTGATAATATTTGCACTATGTGCTGTACTCCCTCCCCCACTTCCTGGGTTGATGTGAGAACCAAATTAAATTAAATCTGACAAACATTAAGTGCCTGCCATCTAAAAAAAGCACTTACGTTAGGGTCTGGGAATGCTGAGATGAAAAATGTCGCAGTTCTACCCTCAAAGAGCTGACATTCTGCCGGGGGAAGAGGAGAGATATAATGCACTTGCATGTGAGTATAAGACAATTTGAGGAAGGAGAGGAGTGGTAGGGAAGGCTCTACACAGGATGGGGCTTCTGAGCCAATCTTGAAAGAAGGAAAGCTTTCTGAGAGGGGGAGGTGGGCAAGTGCATGGAGTCAGGAGGTAAAATAATGAGTTCAGGGAGCAGTCAGTCCAGTCTAGTTAGCAAGTACAGTTTGTGAAGGGTAATCATAGGAAATAAGGCTGAGAAGGTTTATAAATGGCAGGCTAGGCAATTTTTATGTCTTTCTAGGGGTAATGGTGAGTCTTGCATCTTGAGAAGACTACTTTTAACTGTTCCTTAACTCAGGTATAGATGATGTAGGAGTGTGTTAATAGTGCTCAGTCCATCACTCATGTTGCTGATCTTTGATCCAACAACCCACGTGAGCTGTCGATGGCAAAAACACATATAAAATGCCACAGGGTAGCAGACAGACCAGTGAGCTTAGAGTCAGAAGATCTGGGTTTGAGTTCAACATTTACTTTGTAACTGTGGCAAGTTGTATGATTTCTCTGCTCTCCCAGTTTCCTCATCTGTACAGCTGGGACAATATTTACATCACCCGTTGAACTAAGTTGTTTTAAGGGAAATGATTCTAAAAACTAAGCTCCATAAATGGTTTTATGAATGTGATCTGTTGATATTACCACTTACATCTGAGATCTGTCGCAAGGAAACTGATTAAGTGCTATGCAAGTTGGTAAAGGACATAGGACTATAGGAGAGCTGGGTTTCCAGACTCCCAAGTGTCCTGTCTCCTACTCCAGGATACATTCAACTACGTTCTGCTGCCTCCCTAGGTGCTAGGCATGGAATATGATCAATAAGTCAATTAGCCCTTGTTGATTAACGGGCTTTGTATTAAGGATTGAGAGCCTATGATAAAAAATAGTAAAAATAAGTACAATAAAAAATAGTAAAAAAAAAATAGATAAAAAGGTACATATTTAGTTTGTACTATGAGGTTTCTCTTTCAAAAGAAGTATGCTTTAACTCTTTATACAGAGAGATATCCTGATATAATATTTTTGAAAAATGTGTGTGTGTGGAGGAGTTTGTGGCAAACTTTGAGTATCTATTTATTTTATTAAATATATCCCAAATATATGTAAAAGAAAGTTTCAGCATTCATTTTTTAAAATTTGAGTTTCAAATTCTCTCCTCTTTCCCCCTCCTTGAGAAAGCAAGCAATTTGGCATGAATTATACATATAGAAATATGCTTTGCATGATTTTACATTAGCCATTTTTCAAAAGAAAATGGACAAAAGCCCCCCAAGAAAAATAAAGAAAGTAAAAATATGTTTGAATCTGCATTCAGAGGTCGTCAGTTTTCTCTCTGGACGTGTACAGCGTTTTCCATCTTGTATCCTTTGGAATTGTTGTGGATGATTGTATTGGTCAGAGTAGCTCAATCTTTCACAGTTGATTATTGCTGCAGTTTTGCTATCACACACCGTATGCAATGTTCTTCTTGTTCTGCTCACTTCACTTTTCATGAATTAGATTTAAGTCTTTTTAGGTGAAAAAAAAGTGTAATTTTTGAATCAGAGAATTTGAGACATCGATCTACCACTGAACTAGTCAGCAAGCATTTATGAAGCACTTGCTGTCTCTTGGGCACCGTGCTGAGTGCTGCGGAGACAAAGAAAACAAAAACGCCTGTCTTCAAGGAACCTACAATCTAATGGGAAAGATGACATGCCAATAACTACGAAAGAGTCTCAGAGTCAGCCTAGTTCAGTCCCCTCATTTTATAGATGGAAACCTGAGGCTCATGGAGGTTAAATAGCTTGACCAAGACCTCGGAGATGTTAAACTCCAAGGAAGCTGCTCAGACCGAGGTGGTCTGCCTTTAGAGGTGAGGCTCTTCCCTGTGCCTCCTCGCCTCCCTGCTTGGTTGTGTGACGTTGTGTAGGTCACCCTTCTCTGAGTTGGATTTTCCTCACCTGTAAAATAGGTATAATCTTTTCTCTTCCTCCTCCTTCTCCCCTTCGTCTCCTCCTCTTCCTCCTTCCCCTCTTTCTCCTCCTTCTCCCTTTCTCTCTCCTCTCTTTCTTTGTCTCTCTGTCCATCTCTTTGTCTCTGTCTCTCTCCCTGAGACAAAAAGGCTTGGTTAACCCTAAAGTATTGTAGAGAAACGAATAGTACAATGTAAATAGAATGTAAACTCCTAGAAGCTAAGGGCTATTTTGAGTTTGTCTTTTGACTCTCAGCTCTAGCATAGTGCTTTGCATAATATGTATTTGATAAATGCTTCATGAATTGATTTGAAGGAAAATTAAAGCATTTATCATATATTATATTATTATGTATATTATATATTTATATAATATCATAAATCCTGCAGTTAAATTTTTTTTTTCCTCCCTTCCCCTTGTTTTGACACCTGGGGATCATGGAATCCTAGGATGATAGATTGAGAATTTGAAGTGAATTAAAAGTCATCCAGTTCATTCCCTTTCCCTTTCTAGGTGAGGATTAACAGGTGGAGAAGGGTTTAAGGATCTTAGAGATAGAGAGGGATTTGAACTCAGGTCCTCCTGACTCCAGGGCCAGTGCTCTATTCACTGCACCACCTAGTCACCCCCTAAGACAGAGAGGGAAGGAGAGAAAATGAATCCAGTTTACCTTTATCTGCATTGGTTTACTTCTGTTTTTTTTCTTTTCTTTTTCACTTTCTTTCTGATGTTACCCCTGACGAGTTTCAAAGAAAGTCATTTGGAAGGTGTCTGTACAAGTGTGTTTCATCTTGATTGGGCTTGGAGGCAAGGGCCAGTTGTCCTCCAAAGGAATTCCCATAATGTACAGGAACACGAAGACTTCTTTAGAAATGCACTCACTCTACAGACAGGAGGAAAAAGCATACTGTTTGGCTAGTCAGGTCAAGGAAGCCTGTGTCTGGAAAATTTTGCTGAGTTCTTCCCCTCCTCCCTTAGAAGATGCCCGGTGTTACATTTTTTCAATAGTATTCATGGTGATTTTTTTTTTTCCTGCACAAGGAATATTTGGCATTCAGCAAGAGGAATACCGAGTGGAAAGCCACATTTGCCATTTTCCCTTTTGCTTCTGGGATTCATTTTGAAAACTGAATAGGAAGTGATTTTCTCATAAATGAAGTTTTAATGAGCCTCGGGTGGGTTCTCACTCAGTAGCTGCTCTCGTCTGGCATTGTCATCATCACTAGCATCGTCATAGAGGTAGTGTGGGGTAGAACATAGGGACTGAGCCTTTAAAGGCAGGAAGAACTAGGTTCTAACCCCACTTCTAATTCATCTTGGCTGTGTGACTTAGTCTCTCAGTCCCCTGGATGATTCTCTAGACAAAGTGATTTGAGCACTAGACTTGGTCTTGTAATCAGAATGTCAGGCTTCAAATATAACCTCTGTTGATTATAAGTTATATGAGTATGAACAAGTAACTGAATGTTTCTGACTTGCTAGCTCCATATCTATGGAAAAGAAAGGATAATATCTGTAGGTTATTACCTCAGAGGATTGTAAAAAGAGGTTGCATTCAGAGGTCCACAAATTATGGCCTGTGGGCCAAATCTGGCCTGCCATCTGTTTTTGTAAGGCCTATGAGCTAAAATGGCTTTCACATTTTAAAATAGATTTATTTGAAATATTTATTTGAAATTTTAATAATTCTATAATTACATAATATATTATGTAATTATGAATAATTATATTGTATAATTAAGAGTTCTATTAATAATAATAATTTAATAACATATTTTTTTATTTTAAAACAGATTTATTTAGAACATCAACATTCTAGCTCATGATCCATGCAAAAACAGGCAGCAGGTTGGATTTGGCTCAAAGGTCAAAGTTTACGGATTCCTGCTCTATATAAATGGCATTTGTGGCTATCCTAATCATCTTTTCCCTCTCCCATTTGTAAGTGACATTAGTGACTTTAACTTATATTATCTCATGTGAATTCACACATCAACCTTATGAAGGAAATAGTTACACTCATTTTATAGATGAGAAAACTGAGGCTCAAAATGGTTCAATGACTTGCTCAAGGTCTCACTACTCAGTAAGTGAAACAGGCAGGATGAGAATTCCTCTTCCTCTTTTTATCAGAAATAATATCCTCTATCTCAGTGACTGACACACAGCAGTTGTTTAATAAATGCTTTTTCATTGGATGATTGCCTATGAATATTTTGCCAAAATGCAGGAATACATTTATCAGAGGAATATAACAGAGAAGTAATCCTGTCTATAAATCAGATATCTTAAAGCTAGTCCTGGTTACATCACTATGAGGACTTAATAGTTCATTCATGATAGCTGGCTGGACTAGATGATCTCTGAGTCCTGTTTTGGTTCCAACGTTGTGTCTCCCATCTTTTTTGCCCTTGCCTCGGCCGCCCCCTACCCATGCCTGGAATGCTCTCTCTTCTCATCTCTATCTATTGGGAACCTTTAACATTCTTCAAGACTCAGTTTATGCACCACCTCATATAGGAAGTCTTTCTGGATCCCTCAAGTTGTTAGTGATCTCTTAATCCTCAAATACTTCCATGAAGCATGTTTGCTAAGACAGATTTTCTTTAGGCATGCAAAAGGAATGTCAGAATTATTTTCCACCAGGAGTGGATGTAATGGTATATTATGTAGAAATGAGAAGATCAAACACATGAGTTTGAGTCACATAAAGCCTATAGTGGGAGGTACTTGCTGAAAGGTGGAGCAGCTAGGGTCTAGGAGAGCTGGGAGGAAATTGGTCAGAGCTGTTGGAGCTAGGAACGAGAGCAGTTAGAATTGAAGGAGAGAGAGGAAGCAGACAGCAAACTGTAGGTGTTCATTTGTGGGAAGGTCTTAGCAGGGAGAAAGCTTGGGGAAAGTGGTACCCCCTACATTGTTATTGTGTATAGATTTCTTTGTTGCTATGATGGATTTGGCTTTCTTGTGTTGGGATTCAACTTTCTGGTGTTTGAACAAATGTCTTGGTTTTGTCTTTCATGCAGAGAGTCTGTTGTATTTTGCAATTCAGAAGTATGCCAGCATATTCATAGCCACCATAGGCACTGTGAATATTATGTTGGTACCACAGTGGAAAAATAGAATTTTACTGTCATTTTCTCCAAAAGCCTTCCTATGATGCTTCCTTGCATCATGGAAGTGATCCTAACTTTAGAAGGGTATGCCTTTTGAACATAAACTCTAATAGTTTCTGTCAAGCAGAAAAGAGGCCTTGTGGGTAGATGATCCTGACGCCAGACTGTCTGTCATCCAAAGACCAAAGTAACCAAGTACAGAGAAGGTCATCATCAATTGGTTGACCACTAGTGGATTTTAAAAAAAATAATGATTTTTACATCATTCACATTTTAAAATATTTTGGGCCATGATAACCCTACATAACATGTTGTTGCCTTAAGCCTGAGGCTGTATCATGTACTGCTGCGTTTTATAGTGAAGCCAGTAGTCTCTGATATTGCATGAGCATCATTTATTGGTGCCTTCTCCATCTAAGGAATTGTTAAGTGCTCATCTGTCTTTCTCTGGAAGATCTCTGGTCAGGAGGGATTCATTCATTACCTCCTAAGGCAGCTTATCCACTTTCAGAAAGCTCGAATGGTTAGAAAGTAACTTTTCTTACATCAAGACATATTTACTCCTCTTAATATTGAGGAAATATGTGAGTGAAGACCTCAGGAGTAAGAAGAGGGAATGAGACCCAGGAAGGAAAAGAGACTTTCTTAGTTGTGTTAGAAATCTCTTGAAGACAAGGGATTTGAACCTATGACCCCTAATTTCAAATTCTGCTCTCTTTCCATTAAACCACACCAAATTATCTGCCTAGGGTCATACAGCCAGTAAGTGTCAAAGACAGGACTTTAGCTCAGGTCTGTCTGGTTGCAAGCTCAGCGCTCAAAACAACCATATTGCATTGCCTCCACACATACATATATACACATGTATGTATATATATATATATATATATATATATAGAGAGAGAGAGAGAGAGAGAGAGAGAGAGAGAGAGAGAGAGAGAGATAGATATATATAGATATAGATATATGTATCTATGTATGCATATATGTACTTATGGGGCAGCTAAAGTGCTAGGACTGGATTCAGAAAGGTTCTTCTTCCTGAGTTTAAATTCAGCCTCGAATGTGACCCTGGGCAAGTCATTTAATCCCGTTTGCTTCAGTTTCCTCATCTGTGAAATGAGCTGGAGAAGGAAATGGCAAAGCATTCCAGTATTTGCCAAGAAATCACAAAATGGGGGGGTGGAGCCAACATGGCGGCGTAGGAGCAGCAACATATCTCAGCTCTCACATAGCCATGCCAAAATACCCATAAAATATGATTCTAATCCTAGAACTCCAAAACGCACACAAATATACTTTCCACTAAAGTCAGCTCGGCTACGAGGAACCATATCAGCACTGCGAACTGAAACCAGCCTGGCTGAGCCCTGGGGTTGGCTGGACGGGAGGAGCCGGGGAGCCTATGGTGAGTGGATTAGTGGCAGCTGCAGCTCAGAACTACGTCAGTGGGACTTGTGAAATCAGGGGAAAAAAGCGGTCCAGCCAAAAGGCCTCCAGGGCTGGAAAGTGAAAGGCAGAGGTTTTGCACCCGCCTCCACATTGCAGCTTCCATGCCCTCGGCCTGCAGACAGCAGGGGGACTAAGCAATCATTCAGAGGCCAAGTGCTCTTGCGTTGAGCGGCTTGGATCCAGATCACAGTCTTGGGCCTTGGTCCTGTGAGTCTTCATCATCCTGTGAGCCAGAAGTAAGTAGGAAAGGGACTCAGCACCTTCCTGAGGGCTATGGCAGCTGGGAGGACCCCAGCAATTTGGGACAGAGCTTTCCCTTCTGGAAGCAGAGCCCCACAGAGATTAAAAAAAAAAAATCACGGACTGACCAACCATGAGTAAGAATAAGCATAAGAAACAAAGTAAGAACAGCAACCAAACCCTAGATTCCTTCTTTGGGAAAAAGAAAGATCATGGGAGAGAGAGGGAGGAGGAGAGTGCAGCCAGAGTGCCCCCACCAGGGGCTTCCAATAAATATGAAGATTGCCTTAAAGCTAGAGATGAGCTGAAGAAGGAATTTGAAAACCAAATAAGAGAAGTGGAAGAAAAATTGGAA
>CM053592.1:72094730-72123366 GCA_028646515.1 Pseudochirops corinnae | reverse complement strand
CTCAACTGGGCATCTTGCCGCATAGAAGAGTTGGGGGAAGGGGGATGAGAGGTGGGGTGATGGAGGGGAGGGCAGAGTGGGGGGGAGGGCTGATGAATGTTCACATTTCTGTAGAGGGATAGGGACAGGGTGGAGAGTGGATGGGGGGGCAGGATAGGAAGAAGGGACATTTAATCAGACTCTCACAGTGTGCTCACTATGGAGAGATTCTGCCTAATCTCACATATTCAGCCTGTAGTTCATTGCTTGTCCTTCCAGTGGGGATGGGTGGTGAGGCAGTAGGAGAAACAATCTGGTATCTGGAGTTCCATAATCAAATGTTATGAATGTGTATCTATCTATCTATCTATCTATCTATCTATCTATGTATCTATATATATGCAATTATTATTATTATTATTGACTACATCCAAATGGAACTTGAGATACACAGGCACTGCAGTTGGGAGATCCATCCTGCCCTACTGAAAAGTGACATAGGAGAGAATAGACTGGGGGAGGGGGGACACACTGGGATGGCTGTTTTGGGGCGGTGGGTGCAGGAAAGAGGGGGAGAAAATATGTAACTCAAAATCTTGTGGAAATGAATGATGCAAACTATAATAAAATTTTAAAAAAAGTTTGGAGACTGAGGGGGAGGAGTAAGGTGAAATTGAAGATGAAGAAGAAGGAATTATGATTCATGAGGAGAGATGCCAGAAAAAGTAGAAAATGCAGGGACTGGAGTTATGAATGATAGGGTAAGAGATGGCAAACCTGCTTAGCATTTTGAATGAATGACAGGATAGATTCTACGTGCTTATCCATGGCTGTTTCTCTATATTCCAAAGGTATTCTGAAGCCTAACTTTGGACTTCAAGTTTCTGTTTGAGACTACTCAGGATCTGTTTCATGTGCAGTGAACTATGACCTTAGTACTGAGCCCAACTCCTCTTGGATCTTCAGGACGAGGGACCACTACCAATAGGAAAAGCATAATGTAATAAAAAAAAAAAAACAAACAACAAAGTGATCTCAGCAAGAAGTCAGGAAATTTAAACCTGCTTCAAACTAGTCATGTAAGCTTGAGCCAAGTTACTTCACACACTTTGGCCTTCCATTTCCTTAAATTAAAGTGAGGTGGTTGAAGGAAGTCTATGCTAAGGCTGCTTTCAAATTTTACATTCCATAAATCTTAAGGATTCTCTGTTAGAAACTTGACTGCTAGAATCTTGAGCTGAACCAGTCAAAATAACTATTCAAAAGTATTCCTTACAATGATACTTCTGTTAATATTCCATTTTTGAGAAATTTTTTTTTAAATATTGCTTCAGTGTTTTAACAACCATCTATACCCACTGGAAGAGGGGTTTTATTTGTGAGTGGGGATGTATAATTAATGCCAAAGAGAGCTATTGTTTTTAAAAGATGAGAGAAAATATTCCTCCTTTGTTCTTTTAGGTTACCATGCATAGACAGAAGGATTTTTAAGAAAAATGTCTTATGTTTTCTACCTTCATTGATTCTTTGAAGATTCTTGGGGCACTTATGCCCCTTAAATATTATGCTACTTTACCACTCCCGTCATAAAGAAAAAACCAACAACGACAACATCCCAAATAAGCCTTCAGAACTGATTTTAAAAAAGGAGCTTATGTAGCAGAATCCTGATAAGTGAGACCAGACTTTAGAAATGAAAATGTGACTTTATAAAGGTATCTGACAGGATCATAAATCTAGAGCCCAGAGGTACCTGAGAGCACATATATTTCAACCTCCTCATTTTGCGGAGAAGAACTAAGGCCAAAAGGCCAAGAAGGGTAAAGTCACTTGTCCAGGATCACACAGTCAGTATCTGAAGTGGGATACAAGCCTAGACCTTCCTGACTCTACATTCAGAGACCAATCCATTATGCCACACTTACTCTGTGAAATGGGGGAAAGTTTTCTATTGACTGCCTCTGCCAGATAGGCTTAACTTTAGGAGAAAAAAGAAGACTGGATTATTTTTAGAGGCAAAGGGAAAGAAAGCATCCCTCACGTCATCCTCTTCCTTTTCTATCTGCCTCTGTATACTGAAGGAATAAGAAAAAAATGAATCCTTTTGTCAGGTGGTTCTATCCAGTGATACAAGGCTATCTGATCTCCAAAGAACTACTATGGAAGAATAAATCAGATGGAAATAGGCAAAACCAGTTACTAAATAGCTATGCCTGGGACTATTGCAGAGGTTCTTAATTTTTTTTTTTTTGTCATGGATCCTTTTAGCACCTTGGCGAAGCCTATGGAACACTGATCAGAATAGCAGTTTTAAAAACGAACAATAAAATACATAGGCATAAAAGTAACCAATTATATTGAAATGCAATGATCAATTTTTTAAAATTAATTTGCCCCAAGTCAAGAATTTCTGAACTAGAGTTTGCTTATGGCTATTAAACTTCAACCTGAATGCAAAGGATCATGCGATATAGAGCTAAGAAGAAACTTAGAGGTCACCTGTTTTTTTGAAGTCTCTAATCTCCTTAATTTATAACTAAAGAAATTAAGGTTGAGAGAGGTATATTAAATAGCAACAGAGTTGTTGACTCAAAAATAATAATAATCTACAACATATTATATGATCTATAATTATCATATAATTATTATAAATAAATGTAATTAAATGACTATAGATAAATGATCATAGATACCTATATAATCATTATAGACTAATATTATAAAATGTACATTATAATAATTAGTATTAATCTATAACAATTATAGACTGATTCTACTACTTAGCTAACATTTATCTAGTACCAATATGTGCCAAGCATTGTTCTAAGCACTTTACAAATGTTATCTCATTTGATCCTCCTAACAACTCTAGAAGATAGGTGCTATCTCTTTTTTTTTTGTTTGTTTGTTTTTGGAGGGGGGAAGGCAGGGCAATTGGGATTAAATGACTTGCCCAAGGTCACATGGCTAGTAAGTGTTAAGTGTCTGAGGCAGGATTTGAACTCAGGTCCTTCTGACTCTAGGGCTGGTGCTCTACTCACTGTGCCACCTAGCCGCCCCTCAGATAGGTGCTATCTTTACTTCCATTTTTTAGACCAGAAAACTGAGACAAACACATGTTATGTAACTTGCTCAGCGTCATACAACTAATGGGCTTCTGAAGGCTGGATTTGAACTCGGGTCTTCCTGACTCTAGGTTCAGCCTTCCTCCATCTCCTGCCCCAAGATGCAGCCAGGCTTTGATGGCTGTAGAGATCCTTCTGCTCACAAGGACAGCAAAACCATAGTTTCTACCTGTCTTCCTACCACCTGCCCAACTCCTCCTAAAGCACTGGGCCATTCACCTCCATAAATTTTATTGTAAGGCTGAATCTAAATATGCTCAATGTTCACCTTGAACAACTTCAAGAAACATCAAGTCTTAGTGAAATGTGGAATGCTGTCCTCATGTAGTTTAGTAGGAAGATAAGACAGATAAGACAGTAAAGAAATGTCTAAAAACCCCACCCCCTCCCCCACCACAAAAAATTGATGAGACTTGTAAAAAAGCTCCACTTTCTAATAGCATTTTAAGCTTTACAAAGTATTTTATGTATTTCATTTGAAATAACCACTTTGAGATAGGTAATAAAAGCATGATTAAACCCACTTTCCTGATGGAGAAACAGAGAGTACTGAAGGGATGTGACTAGGTCACATAACAAATAATAGAACTTCAATCCAGGTTTTCTGAGTCTCTATCCTAGAGCCATTTTCACTATCTACATGCTTTGAACACTGTTACACAAGGTCTGGGATGGAAAATCTTCATTATGGACAGTGAATGAATGAGTGACCAAATTAAAAGCCCTTATTAATTAGCTTTGATGTGAGATTCAAGTACAAAAGTGAGGCTGTCCCAGCTGAAAGAGTTGAATTCTAATAAAAGAAGGCAATACACATCAAGGAGCGGTGATTGCCCCTGGGAAGGGAGCTTTGGTCTGGGCAGTCAAAGGGATGGTAACTAGAGTCCTGGTCTACTGTAATGCTCTTTTTAGGAGCAATGGTGGCATTTATCTAGTTCACAGAACTAGATGTGGGAAGCATTGTGGGGGAGGGGGAAAGAGCATGATATGGCCAGATACCTGGATAGACCCAAGTTTCTTCATGAATGAATGGGTAGACAGGATATGAAATTTTATCTGATGTAGTCTGATTTTGCATTCATTGACTCATCCACCAATCATGGCAACTTAATCCTAGGCTTAATCCAGAGCTGAATACATTAACTCCCAGGAAAGGGGTTTCATGGTTTCTGGAGATAAATAGTCAGTAAAGAGTCAATAAGTATTTGTTAAACTCTTACTATGTGCCTAGCACTGTGCTAAGTGTTGGAGATACAAAGATGAACATAAAACAGTCCTCGCTCACAATTTAATAGGGTGAAGATGATACCTGGCTTGGGGGCATGATGAAGTTTGGCATCCAGGTGGGAAGTAGTCTGAGGAGGGGAGAGTTTCAGAGATGATTTCATTTTGCAGATGAAGTTTGAAATTTGATGGATGAGTTTGGAGTGGAGTGACTTCTGAATGAAGTTGCTGATGAGTTTCTGGAGATCATGAAGTCTAGGAAAGTAACAGGATGAGAAATGAGCCTCCTTAAATGTTGTCAGTTCTGACAGGGTCTCTCCAGTGTCCATCCTCCACTCTCTCCAATCAGAGGGACGAAAGAACCCCATAGAGAGGGAGAAGAGTGTCCCTCCTTTCAAGAAGCTTACATTCCTCTTGGGAAGGGTGGTAGAACATTTGTATTGTAAGTATAATATAGACTGCTCTGGACTTCACTGCCTCAAGGTCAGGTAGTTTATATTTTCACCCTACCTTTAGGATTCTCAAGTACCCTTTAGGAGACTGGGGGCTATCTAGGCTTTCTGCAAATGGCTTCAGTTCCACCCCCCCCCCCATATTGTTCCCATAATTGTAAAGGGCAGTCCTCTGCAAACCAATTTCAATTAGTCACTAGCAATCAGATTAGCTTTTACACAGAAATATTTGCTTCAGAAGTTATAATCACAAATAAACAAATCTGTTCCCCCCACACGTGGGAAGCATAATCTCCATGCCTCCTTTTTGTACCACCTTAGTCTTTATGGAGGAGAAGGGTTACATAGGTTAGCTCATTTCCTACAGAGCACGGTCTCAGTTCCAAATTCCTTCAGGTGAGGAGAAAGTGGGGAACACATCATGAAAAAGCTTTAGGCAGAAGGCTTCATTAAGTTAATTCATTAATTGAATTTAATTAATTCAAATTTCATTAAATTAAAACATAGGCAAGATTTCAGACAGTAGAGTTAAGAGTAAAGGACGTGGCTAGCAAAGGACAAGAGCGCGAACAGTTACAGAGATTGAATAATTCAGTATGTCTTCAGTCATTGAGCATTTATTAAGCTCCTACTCTGTGCCAGATACTTGGCTAAGAAATGGGGGAAACAAAGAAAGATAAAAGACATTCCCTATCTAATGGGGGAGATAACACGAAAACAACTGGGTCTGTACAAGAATGTCAAGGATAGATGGGAGATAATCTGTTGAAGCAAGGTATGTTTACAGTGAGTTTTGGTTTGGCTGGAATATAGTATACGTTACTGTCAAATAAAGCTTGGAAGGAATAGAAGCATAAAATCATGCAGGGTCTTGAATCGTTCCGAGTAAAGGGCTGACATGATCAGATCTGCCCATAAGGAAGATTATTCTGGCTGTGATAGATTGGAAGAAGGAGACAGGGGAAGTAGGAAGATTGATTAGGAGGCTATTGTCGGATTTCAGGCAGGTGATAATGAGAGTCTGCCCTAAGGGAGCAGCTGTGGGAATAAAGAGAAGGGAGGATGGATATGACACATATTGCAAAGGTAGAAACAAAACACAAACAAACCTTGAACAAACTGCGGGGATCATTGAAAGTAAAACCAGACAAAATGCCAGAGTTTTAAACAAGGATGAAGAATGGTAGTGCCCGAGATAAAAGGGGGAGGAGTTTTGAGGGAAACGATCATTTTAGGTTTAGACATGTTGACTTTGAGGTGCTAGAGAGATATAGGCTGGGAGGAAAAACCACCCCAGAGAATGAAGTTTCTCCTAGACACAAAGGTTCTTCATAAACAGAGAACATGTCAGGAGCTGCTATGTTATTGTACTAAGAAATTTCAATACTCCTTGGATTGCTTCTTGAGAACATGATCTGAAGTTGGTAGGTAGTGACAGAGATGCAGAAGGAAAAAAAAAGACAGAAAAAAGGAAAGAAAAATAGGAAGAAGAAAAATCCATAAAGTACCAAACATTTAGGACGTACAGAAATGAAAATAAAAAGAAGTCCAGAAAGGGATCCAAACAAAGAAGGTATTGTTTTGTTTATGTGTTTGCTATTGTGGTTAATTTCATATAAATCTTTAAAAACTGTACATTTACAGGAAATTTACAGTATCATATGCCATCTTCTTTATTTGCTATAATTTGTACACTGAGATGGTTATAGAGCTTTGAGATTTGAAAAGCTCTTTACAAATATTATTTCATTTTTTCTTCACAACAACCCTGGGAGGTAGGTGCTATGCTTCTTCTCATTTTGCAAGTGAGGAAACTGTTGCTTTCGGAGGTTGTGACTTCCCTAGGGTCACACAGCTGGTAAGTGTCTGAGGCTAGAGTTGAGTTCAGGTCTTCCTAAGTCCAGGTCCTGCACTGCGCTGCCTACAAGTTGTGTTCTTTGTGTGATGACGATTATGTTCAAAATAAAAAAGAAAATTTAAATTAAAAAAAGATGAGCTAATTACATCCATCCCTAGACAATAATAAGCTCCCATTTCTATGGTGCTTTAAAATCTGTAAAGCACTTTCCTCACAATACCTCTGGATGAGTATCATGACCCCATCTGGGGTTTTCTTGGCAAAGACACTGGATTGGTTTGCCATTTCCTTCTCCAGCTTGTTTTACAGATGAGGAATATGAGACAACATGAGTGAAAAATTACTGAATAGCACAAACCAAGGCAAACAGGGTTAAGTGACTTGCCCAGGGTCACACAGCTACCAAGTATCTGACACAAGATTTTAAATCAGGATCTCCCTACTCCAGGCTGTGCACTCTACTGTGCTTCCAAGCTGCCCTAAATAAGTATATATGAGTTATATATAGGGTGGTTTAAAAAAAAAATCATTTCAGCCATGTCTAATTCTTTGTGACTCCTTCTGGGGTTTTCTTGGCAAAGAAGGTGGAGTAAACTACTCCGGTTCTTTCCTTTGCTTTAATGTCACAGATGAGGAAACTGAGCAAAACAGGGTTAAGTGACTCGTCCAGGTCCCACAGCTAGTAACCACCTGAGGCAAGATTTGAGCTCATGAAGATGAATCTTCTTGATTTCAAGACCAGGGCTCTATACACTGTGCCCCCTAGCTGACAGGTTAAATGACTATTCTATTCTCATCTAGATAGAAAGAGACAGAGACAGGATTCAGATCTGGTAAGTCTAACTTAAAGTCAACTGTTCTTTCACTATGCAAGGTGGTCTAGCTATTTTTATTCATTCATTCATTCATTCATTTTAAGCAAAACTGCCCATTTGAACTAAAGATGTCTCCTGAGAGTCAGTTATATGGTGTAAATTCAGAACAAGATCATGACCACTAGTATCTTTTTTTACTGGGAGCAAAGCTGTTACTAGGATTGAGTGACAGAGACTTTCCTTTCAGACACTGACATTTAGAACAACTGACAACCTCTTCAGTGTTATAGAAATGACTGCACATAGTTGTCAAGAAGGATTCACTAAAATAGGGAGGTAGCAGACCACCCTCTTCTTGCCCCAGACTGGTCCTTCCAAGGACCTCCGTCCCACCATCCTCTTCTTCAACCCCACTCCTAGTGGCAGCAGCTTGTTGAGAAGTGACCTCAGGATGACCCAACGTTTCCATGGGGGGGGTGGGGGGCTGGGGCCTCATGGCGTCTCCCACACCCTTCTCTTGGGGTGACATCTCAGAATCTTTCTTCTACAGAACTGCATTGTGCATAGCTCTTAAATTGTTTGTTGATTGATATAAAAACTGTGGCAGAACATGATGGAGATCAGTATGGAATTTTGTTGAACATTTTTGTGGTGGAAAGCAATTTTCCTGGAAGGGGTAGGGAGCAAAGATTTCTAAGACATTTCACCTACACCACTTCCTTAAAACTCACCTCCTCGGGGTGGCTAGGTGGTACAGTGAATAGAGCACTGGCTCTGGAGTTAGGAGGACCTGAGTTGAAATTCAGTCTCAGACACTTAACACTTACTAGCTGTGTGACCTTGGGCAAGTCGCTTAACCCCAACTGCCCTGCCTTCCCCCTCCAAAAAGCAAACAAAACAAAAAACAACAACATTAAAAACCTCATTTCTTAGTGGATTTTGCTGAGGCCTAGAAACTACCTGCACATGCCTTGACTTTGGGAATCCCACTTGCTTTAATATTTCCTTTAAATGATTTGGCATCTTGGAATGTCTCCAACTCACTGGGTAGGAAAAGTCTTATTTGGGCTTTGTCAGCTTTGAAATCCTGTTTTAATGGCAAAATGATAGTAACAGTCACTCTGAGTCTCCCTCTCTGGGACTGGGAAAGGTAAGACTATTAGTTACCTCATTTGGCTGGAATAATAATGCCAAGGAGAATTTGGGTGGCATACTTCTTTTGAGGGTTGAATTATGTGGATGGAGTGAGAGCCAGGAGGAAAAGGATAGACAGCAAGGCTCTCAGAGAATGATGGATTTAGAGCTGGAAGGATGAAACTCCTCATGTTGTAGATGAGGAAATGGAAGCTGGAAGAATTGGAGTGATTTGCTCTGAATCACACAACCAGTAAGTGGCAGAGAAAGGTTCTTTCTCATCCAAGCTGTGTTTTTACCGCCTAGCTGGTACCTAGCTCACCTAACTAATTCCAAAAGAATATATCTCATAGTATATAAGCTTATTGTCAACTTCTGGACGATGATGAGAAACCAGGATTACTTGATTCCAAGTCTAGTGCTCAGTAGACTATACCATGCTGCCCCAACTTTAATCAATTTTTCACAACAGCACTGAATGATTCCAAGCCCAAAGTGTGTGTGCGACCTGTAATGACTAGGGTGACTACTTAAGTTAATATAATGAAAATGTCCATTTTGTTTTCTCAGGTAAGATTGAAAACACTTTTAATCCTTTATTCATCTTTGGAATAGAGTTAGGAATGAGATGAAAACTTTCATTTTAGGTGTGAAGACAGTAAAGCTAGCTTGGTGAGGGTGGAAACCTATTTTGATCCCAGCACTCAGAATTCTCCTCCAAGGAAAATGCAGGAAGTAATTTATCTTCGGGTAAGATCCTGTTTTGACTTCATTTCGCAAGACCTGTGGACTGGGTACTGAAGGAATGATGGTCTTGTGACAATAGTCACAAAAAGGCAACAATTATCTTCATGTCTCAAACTTAAGCTGGTGGGTAGTTATGTGTTTCAGTGGATAGATTGCTGGACTCGGAGTCAGGAAGAACTGAGTTTTAACCCAGCCTCAGACACTTAGCAGCTGTGTGATTCTGGGCAAGTCACTTAACCCTGTTTGCCTCAGTCTCCTGTAAAATGAGTTGAAGGAAGAAGTGGAAAACCTTCCAACTCCAGTATCTTTGCCAAGAAAAGTGGGACACAACTGAAATGACTGAATAATGACAACAATCGCAAAGGTCCGAAGATGGAAATGTTCCTTCGCTATATTTTTCTCTTTATCCATTTTTCATTTGGTGTCTCTCTGCCTCTTCTCTCTTTATATTTTTTTTCCTCTTTCTTCATTCCTTCTGTCTCTTTATCCTGATTAGCCATGATAAAAATTGAATAAATTTTCTCAATAGTGTATTTTATTTATTTGATAGAGTTTTGTTTCTTGTTCTTCATCTTAAAAAGATGTAAGGGTGGGACTGAAACTACCAGAATTTAACTTTAGCACCTTTCCTAGGTGAGAGTACTTTCTGACTGATTTCATCAATCAGAACTGAGCCTGTAGCCAATTTGAATCAATCAAAGCTTGTGAGAATGAACCAATCCTTAAGCAATTTGTATAAAGGGGAGAAGCTTTATCAAAATGGGAGAAAAAGAAATTCTGACCTAAGGGAGGACTGTACTGTGTCAGAGCTGGACAATGTCAAGGAAAATCATTGGGTCTCAGAGAAGAGGACCTAGGCTGAGGCAAGTCTTAAGTCCAGCTCTTTCTTTCTCTAACTTCCCCTCCTAATATCTGTCTATCCACAGACACTAAACTATAATCTGCCATGTTGTGAGACAAATGTTTCCAATAAGCTGAATTTTTCCTTAACAGGCCAAGGACTATGTATGTAAGGTTAGATAAAGGCCAATTATACTTTGTGTTTTTCCCTCTTAACTGTTATACCTTCTATAAGAGAAATTGGTGAAAATATATTTCTCTGGTTTGGTAAATTCCTTTACTCATTTGTAAGACTTGCTGTCCTACTGAACAGTCACAAAATGGCATCAAAACAAAGCTAGAGAACACTTCCTTAGCTTTTGGTAAATACGTCAAGTGTTGGCTTTAAGGATTTTGTTTTTTTTCCTGCAATTCATCGGAGGAATGCTGTGGAAATTTTTTTTTTTGAATGCCAAGCGATAACTCTTTTCTCTTGGTTTTACGCCATTGGCTTTATGCTGTTGAATGTCCTCTTCTACAGAGGAGAGATCATGTCTTTTGGAACAAAGTGATGTTTTATTGTCTGGTAATATTTGTGAAAATAAGAGCACAGTCATTTTTACAGTTTTGCATGATTGCTGCTTTCGACCTCTACACCCCTCCACTCCCAAGAAATAAGCACAACACTTTATTGAGTAGGAGTTTGCTTATATACAAATAATTGATGTAAATAGAGTTTCCTCCTCTTTGACTGCAAACTATTTGACTATGAAAGTTGGTGTGATATGTCTTTGTGTGCTTTATATCATCGCAATGACTTATACCAGATGCTTAATAAATATTTGTCACAGAAGGAATATACTAATGAAGTTCTACATTGTTAGACCTACCCTTATGGTCATCCACTTAATTCAGTTCCATTTTCCAAACCTTTGTTAACAACCTACTGAATTTTTCACATGAGGAAACTGAGCCCCAGAGAGCCTATGTCATTTGCCCAAAGCCATACAGTTCCTAAGTATGAGAATCCAGATTTCATGCTCGTGCCTTCTAAGTCTTAAGTCCATCCTTTTCCCACTATACCACATGGTTTCCTGTAGGCTTTTGGGAGAATGTTGCTCACTATTTTTATTTCCTGCTCTTCTCAGAGGTGATGAATAAAAATGCCTAAAGGATAAAAAAACACTGATTTTTCTACTCAAGTTCATGACTTTTCTTTAGCTCATGGTAGAATTGCCCTCTCCCTCACTAACTATTCTTGGATCAGCTCACAACACATATTGATCTCTAACTCGATTACATAATTGGTTGAAGTTTTAAGTGTTTTCTGTGTTTAATTTGTCCCAAGTGAACTTAAAAAAAATTATAATTCAACTCCAGCTGAAGGTCTCCTTGTTAAGGACATTGAGGAGTGATGTTGATGATTTGTTATGATTGAAATCCTATCCATATTGAAAATGAAGCCAGACTTCTGCCCACTGAGTTAAAAAGGAAAGTGGCGGAGGGAGTATTTAAAGATTTTTGTATATTTCAATTCAACTGCTAACTTCTTTTAAAACAACATTGATCTTTTCCCCCTAGCTCCTTCTTGTTTATGTATACTATGCTAAATGTCAGAATAAATTGGTAACTAGGTGTGACTGTCATCAGTCTTATAGGATATTAAATGTCTGGAGTTTTCTATCCTATGCTAATACTAATCAAAAGCATTAGATTTTGCTTCTACTTATATTTCTTTAGGAGCTCCAGCTTTACATATATCTATTTGTATCAATCAATGAATCAAACATTTAATAAGCACCTACTGTATGCCTGGTACCATGCTAGGTGCTAGAGATATAGAAAGAAGCAAAAGACAGTCCTTGCCCTCAAGGAGCTTATAATCTAATGGTGGGGTGTGTGTGTGTGTGTGTGTGTGTGTGTGTGTGTGTGTTTACATACATATATGCACATATTACATATATATATACATATCTACGCACATTACATATATACATACATCTGTGTGTATGTAGGTATGTTTATATAAATATTTTTCTGTATTTATACACTTTTCCAGTTATACATATATACATGCATATGTATGCACATTCATATGTGAATGTATATTTATATGTGAGTATATGTATATGTCCTCCTTACTCTCAAGCAGTGATTCTCAACCTTCGTAATGCTTTAACCCTTTAATACCCATATGTGGGCATATCTGCATGTGGGTGGACTCGCCTGGAGATGGATAGAAGAGTGGTGTCCGGGTTCCTAAGACCATGGGAAATATGTGTTTTCTGATGGTCTTAGGTGACCCCTGTAACCCCTGTGAAAGGGTTTGCGGCCCACAGGTTGAGAACCACTGCAAAGGCTGATCAGTAGGACTAGCTGAAGAGAGCTGGACCCTGAGGTTGATAAGGGGGTCAGAAGCTCCCACATACAACCTAGTGGTTTCTCAACAAGGAGCCACGTCACAGCAAATTATCTCTACCCCTTAATGAGCTGTGCTCTGGTGAGGAGATGAGAACCTGAGCATAAAGGACAGTTCAGTAGTGATAGACACATTTACTTTAGTGAATCCCACTGGTCCCTTTGTGAGGCTTCTGTCTGGGGTTACTGCTAAATCGAATTCATGTTTAAGTTAGCAACCGTGATAGCTGCCTGTTGAGCTGTAGAATCTGTGCTATAGGAAAAAGATTTCACATTTCAGTTTTGATAATTCCACTTTCTAGTTTTGCAACATGTTAATTGCTTGGGGAGCAGCTAGAGAGACTGAATGTTGCCACGCATTCCATCAGCAGCGAAAGGCACTGGATTGTGCAAGGCTGTTGGGTTGGTGGGTGGGACACTGTGACTGGGAACATGGCTCATGAGGGGAGATGCCACCTACAGCATCCAACCCTATGTGTGCTCTGCAGCAGGCTTTGAAGCATCTGGTATCCTCACAGCTTATTACTGTGTTCTCAGTGCAGATCATTACTGAGGAGGCCTGCATCTGTACCCAGAGACCCCAGCAGCACTAATTTGGAAATCCTGGGCACCTTCACGTGGGCTGTGAAACTTGGAAATTTAAAGAAATAGAAGTACATTCCTGAGACAGTCGACTATGGAAATCAAGGAGGAAAAAACAGCAGAAGAAGGGCAGCATTTTCTTCAAACAGCCCAGGCAAATGACCTGGGAGAACTCCAGTTCACAAGTAAGTATGTTGACTGACCTCACTATAGCTTTTGCCATTGAAATGACTGAATTCAGAAAAAAAGCAGAGAGGGAGAGAAAATCAGTGAATCCTATTACATAATTAGTTTTTTTCTTATAAATATTTTTTAGTATTAGTTTAATGACAAATTATTGAAGTGTTTATCCCGTGACCAATTGCATAGATATAAGACTTTGTTTTTTCTCATCCTCTAGTGGAAAGAAATGGGCACCCCCATTTATAAGATTAAGGTAGAACGCAGGGTACTGCACCTGGAACTTTTGAATTAACTCTGCTTTCTGAACCAAAGTGGATAGAGGGAAATAACAGGACTATCACCAAAAGAATAACCCTCCCAAACCACTGCTGTCACCAAAACCCCACATATAAGATACAGCTCCTTTTCCACACGCCTTATATAATATTCACAATCTCTCTAATCTTCAAACTTCCCTTCCGTCTTTCCTCTTGCTAAAGCTGCCTATCCAAGCAGTTGGATGAAAAGTTCTCCCCACTTAGTTGGGTCATGGTCCCATAAAGTTTTCATTGCCTTCACAAACAGCAAAGAGAAAAAGAAAGGAAAAACCTTAAAACTGGTACATACTATTTTTTTTGTCTGTCTCTTGGTTAGCACTTATTCAGTCTCTTTCAAAATGTCATTGCTTTTAATTTGGCAATTATGTTTATTTGTTTTCTTATAAAACGTTTGTTCCTGCCTTTTGTTTTTACGCCAGACTCATTTCCCCTATGACTATCCCTTCTAATTAGGTACTTCCTTTTAATGGAGAAAATTATTCATGTAGACCTGACAGAGGCTAAGACTCTCCAATAGGAAGGGGTGTTCTCTTCTCTGGTCTCTGCATTTCAGACTGGTCCTTAGAATTCCCTGGAGTTCAACTGCTCTCCAGAACCCATACTGCCAAGTAATAGCTCCAGCAGCAATGTGTTAGTGTCCCTATCTTCCTGCAGTCCCATCCACATTGACTGTTTCAACAAAACTTCAGGCTGGTTTTAATTTGTTATTCACTTTTAGGGATTTGGAGCAGAGTTTGACGAGTCTTCTGAGAATTTACACGTCTTCCACCATAAAAAACAAAACGAACAAACAAAAACAATTGTGCCTATCCATTGACCACTCAGCAATTGAAAATATCGTTGATAAAGTTTATTTTTAGATAGACAAATCTAAGCAACGACACACACAGGTCACTCACGAGTTATAGTTCCCCAAGTAGTAAATGGAAACTAAAACTGTAACTAAGGTTTTCACTGACCCGTGCAGGGCACTGATCATCCTTCCACCCCCTCTGCAGCTACAAGCAGCCAAGATGAGCACTTGGCAAGAATAATAAAAGTAGGAAGATGCAAGACAGCATTTTCACTTGGTTCCCTCCTTGCCTCACTCACAGCCACGGTCATACTCTGAAGTGACTTCCTGCCTCTAAGAAGGTGGCCTCCTGTGGAGGACAGTGTCAAAGGTTCTTTCCTCTCTGTCCTACTGAATTCCTATTCTGAGACCTGTGTTGTGGTTGTGCTTCATTCTCTAAGAGGACCGTGACATCAGGGAGGTGATGCTATGACATTCAGATGAATTGGATTTAAGCAAGAGAATGCATTTCTGATGTTTATCCTAGGCACATTTTGGGCTGCTTGGCCTGCAGTGGGGTAGGAGGACAAAATGGTTGGTCAAGGCTCTGAACAGAATAGCCAAAAACAGAAGTGTCAAACACAACCTGATGTGATCCTTAATATTCTCTAGTATGCCAGAACCAGATTAAAAATAATTGGGAAACATTTTACCAAAATAAATAAAAATGTAATAAAACATAGATGATGTTAATTTGTGATTTTCTAAATTAATAAATGGCCCTAAGGGACCCTAATATATAGTTTAGTGACCCCATTTCTACTTCAGTTTTATTACTACTGGCCTAAAGGAGTATTTATAATGGATAGTTCATGGAACCCTAGCTTTTTACATTTGTTCAAAGAAAGGAAAGCTGTCTGCTTTCACTTTTAACAAGTTAGTACCAATGCTCTCCATTGTATTTGAACTGAGTTTTGTTGCTACTTAATGTTGTCTGCATTACATAGTTGCAGGCAGTGTGTACATTATTATTTTTGTTCTCTCTCCTCCAAGGTTTTCCTCTTTCTAAAACTCCAAAGGCAATTAATTTAAAAGTATCTGAAACACGATGCTATCTGAAACTTTAGACTGCACCTGGAGCCCAGAGTAAAGAAGCATAGAACTATAAATAGGCCTGCCAGGCTTGGAGATTTGGCCCAGCTTACCATCTGAGCCCTAGAATTGTTCTCTTTATTATACAAGTAATTAGTATATTTTGGATAACAGAGCATTTCTCTCATGCTTAAGATACCAGGGCCTTGGGTTACACTCTTTGAGTGTGAATTGTGTTATTTTTTTTAAAAAAAACAACCTGAAATTCCTAAAGATTTCTATTGCCTCCTCATGTGGCACTGACAAATGGATGCCCAGATATTGTTTCCAGCATCCTCAAATCTTCGGTAAATGAGAGCAGTTGGATTCATTTTGTGCATAGAGTTGTCAGGACTTAGAGCAGAGTTAATTCAGGAGTTAGAGTGACCTTTGGAAAAATTCAAATGATTTGAGCTCACACAAACCAACCTTGTATTGGCATTGCTAGTTTCTCCTTGTGTGTGTTGGAATTTTACTAAAAAATGATGAAACCATGAAAAATTTTAACTCCTTTAACAAATAGGATGTGTTATTATTTTTAACAGTATAGTAATGTTTCTGACTATAATTGGTCACACCACGTCCACCCACCCCCCCCCCCCAAGTTAAAAGAAAATGGATCATTAGGGAAACCAGTCTGATGGATAAATTCACTTATCCATGTCAGTCCTTGCTTCTTTAAAGGAACAGTAACTGATCATATAGATGGCAAAATTGTGGGATCGTTGGATTAAGTGACCCTGAAAATTATTTAGTCCAGTTTTCATGTTTTACAGGTGAAGAAACTAAGGTGCAGAATAAGTGCCTTGCCAAGGTCACATCACATAAAGGGATGTGTAGTTGAGTAAGGATTTGAACCCAGAGCTCTGGAGTCTAGACTGAATACTTTGACTTGTCTTCATCCTCTGTTACCATCATAACTCCCCAGGAACTATATCACTCTGGAACCAAAAGAGAACACACTTAGTGGTGAAAGGGATCTTTGAGGCCATCTGCTTCAGCCTCTGATTTTACGAATGAATAGACTGAGGCCCAGAGGGGTTAAATGAGTTGCTGCAGGTCACACTAGCTTCAGTAAGGAGGTGAAACCTGAATTTAAACTCAGGTTCTCTGACTCCAATTCTGCCAATAGTTCCATGGCTCTCTGTACGCATTCACTTTACCCATGAATCACCTAATATTCTTAGTCTCTCCCCATGATAAATACTCAGACTTTCCTACCCTCCCTCTAAGTAATCTACCCAATCTAGTTAGATAAAAATTCAGCCCCATCTGAGAAGTAGACATGGTCTTGTAATAGACAGGGTTCAAAATAAACAACCAAACAAAAACCTCCGTGGTGACTGGAATTATCCCTTTATAAGGACAGGAGTCTAGAGGGGCAGGGGATAAAATGCTATGCCTGGAGGCAGAAAGACCCAGGAGTTTGAACACAGCCTAAAATATCCATCAGTGGTGTGACCCTGGGATAGTCACTTAACTACTATCTGCCTCAGTTTCCTCATCTGTAGAATGGAGACAATAATTGTGAAAATAAAATGAGAAATTTATAAAGCAAGTTTTAAACTTAAAGTAATATTTAAACTCTAGCTATTTCCCTGGGAGTAGTTTATTGGCAAAAAAGATCAGTCATGGTGTCATGAAATTCTTTGGCTACAACTCACCAAGGTGATCATCCACTAAGTTATAAAGGAGCTATAATTGGCAGAGGGAGTATTGATAAAATAGCAAGTCCTTGATGGTCCTTTGCAGTTCTGTGTGGAATTTTAGGCGTAGCTGGAAGAGGTGGCTTGTCATGTCTGTCAAGTGGAAAAGTAGGCATTGACAGTTTATGATTGCTAGATCTTTGCAGTAACAAATATATTAGACTCATTTGTTGTTGTAAGATTATCATGGCCAGTGAATGTGTTTGCTTTACATCTTGTAGACAAATAAAAATGAGGTGGAAAGGGGTGTGTGATAAGGAATAGATGCCTGGACATGGAGTTAGGAAGACTCGGATTGGAATCTTGCTCCAGACTAGCTGTGTGACCCTGGGCAAGTCCCTTGATCTGTGTTTGCCTCAGCCTCTTCATCTCTTCAAAGGGTGTAATAATAGTTCCTCTAATATAGGGTTATTATGAGGATCAAGTATGCTATTTATATAAGTATTTTTAAACCTGAAAGCATTATATAAATGTCAGTTACTACTCCTTACCACCACCAGCACCACCACTATATAATTCTATAAGTTAAAGTCAACACAAAATGAGGAATGATATCTTTTTGATGAACTTATTAACATCTTTTATTTGTAGGTATTCAGAAGAGTGCAAATGAGCCTAAACTGGAATTCAGCCTTGGTAAGCATCTTGATTTTGATTTCCATTTCAAATTATTTCTGAAATGTCAAGTATTTTGAATACTTTGGACACAGTTTGTTTGAAGTACATAAGACTATCTCACTCACTGTTTTGGGGCATTAATGCATATGATTCTTTAGTCCTTGGACTGGAGGATAGATTACTGTTTTTTTTCTCAGAGAAAGATGTCCTGACTGCTTTCTCTCACACTTTTCATGTTCCATGTAGACCTCGAATCTGAGAATGAGTAGCATTTGACATGATCTAATCTTGGCTGTAGAGTTTCAGAGGGTGTACTGGCTGGAATCTGGCAGAGATTCTACTGGTAGTTCATAGACATTTTTCAGTTTGGTTCAATTTAATAAACATTTATTGAGTTTCAGACACTGTTCTAAATATTGGGCATACATAAAGAAAAAGAGACAGTTCCTGCCCTCAAGGAGCTTAAAATCTAACGGGGAAGACATGTACAAAAGGAAGCTGAAAAATGGGAGTGTGGGAGGAAAGCAATGTGTTTCTTGTTTGATAGAGTGGGAGCCAAGTAGAGGTATGGATGGATGTTTCTTCATTTTTGTTCTAAAATTTTTCAACAGAAACGTAAATACAACTTAGTTATCCACATTTACAGTTTAACAATTCTCCATTGGAGCTAGGCACATGTATGTCTCAAGTGAAGAATCAAGGTAGGGCTTAAATTGAGGTTTGTCTTCTCTCCATGGTTATGAAAGTCAGAAGAATGTTACTATTCTAAGGGAGCCTTTGCTGTTGTAAAAATGCTTTACTAGGTTTTGGTCAAATGCTTTCAAAAAGATTTTTTTTTTTTCATTTGGTCCTCATAACAACCCATTGAAGCAAATAGTGCTCTGGATCTGGAGTCAGGAAGACCTGAGTTCAAATCCAACCTCAGATATCAGTTGTGTGACTTTGGGGAAGTAATTTATCCTGTCTGCCTCAGTTTCCTCATCATAATGTTGTATTAATATTCCCATAAAGACGTCTTTTATGGGAATATTTATAGCACTTACCTGCCTGGGTGCTTGTGAGGATCAAATGGGATAATATTTTAAAGGTACTTTGCAAACTTTAGGTTCCAAGTTGTTGTGATACTTTGCAAATTAGAAAATTGAGGCTTTGAAGTTTTTCCCTCTTTAGGTCAGTACTTGTAACTGGAAATTCATTTAAGGTTTCAAGAACAGTTAAGTTTCACAAAGCCACTGGCCTAGAAATATCATTGCCTGATTGATATGCAGTGATTGCTGAGGAAATTGACCTTGGAATCTTTAGGGATTTCTACTTTTGAACCCATAAGACATCTTCATCTAGTATGGCATTCTTTCCAGATCTATATCCTTTAGATTCTTAACTCTTGCTATTTCTTAGAAGGCTAAGTAAGCTCCCAAATGAGATGACCACTCTGATCTGTGAAATTTTACCATATAACATACCTAGTTATACCTGTAATAATTTATGTTATTATACAATAAACAATATTTTCTTTATCATAAAAATTCATAATACTGATGTTTCTATTTTTCAAATGCTATGGTGTAGGATGAAGGAAAAAAATTGGGGGCTTTTTAGGCCATCACATTTCTATAGTTAAAGTTGTAAGTTTTAAAGAAAAAAATACATTAAAATTGCTATGTATTTGGCAAAGTATTTGAATCTGGTCTAATCTTTCAAGAATTTGTTAAGAGCCTGCCATAATTAATCAAAGGCACTCGGCTAGATATTCAGGAAGCAAATTCAAGACAAAAAGCAGTTCCTGACCTCAAAAACTTACATCCTACATTAGGGGATAAAATGATTCAAATATGTGACCTTGGTCAGAAAGACCACTGATTGATTGGGGGTTCTGGTACCCACTTGGCTGCTAACTAGCTTTGTGACCTTGGGCAGATCAATTTACTTTTCTGAACTTCAATTTCCTCATTTATAACATGAAGGGATTAGGACTGACTTATGTCAAAGATCCCTAGCAGTTCTGATTTCTAAATCATGAAAAAAGTCCCATGCCACACATGAATAAATATGCATTTCATTTTGTGTTGACTATTCTCCAACTCCTACTGTATTTCATGTTATCAGATCCTTTCAAATCATTAGACATCACAGAAATGATTCCATTAACGCATATATCACATTCTTTATTTCAATGGCTGAAGTTAGTGATAGTCAATTGAGCAATCTAATTACCTAAGTATGTCTTGATAGCCCAAGATAAGTATAAATTGAAAAATGAGCACCTCATTCCCATTGTTATCTATGAATTTAGCACCTACCTATATTTAAATTAAATTATTTCCCATCTGCGACAGTACCTGTGCTTCCTGATTCCATTTTTCTTTTTAATTATTTGCGATAAACCATATTAATCATTAATGCAACAAATTCTAGTTGCTTTGCTATGATGCTTACAATGAAATAAATGAAGTACATCCCATAAAGTATCATAACATATATTTCACCCTTTTTAAGTCTCTATCAAGATTATTTTTCTGTTCATTCCCATTCAATTTCCATCTTAATGTAGTTGTAGTTAGACCGTACTCTGTTCTTGGAAAGAGCAACCAGCACAAAACAATAAAAAAATGAATGTTTCCAAATGATCAAGAACAAGCATTGTTTGTCCATGTTTCTACCCTCCCTTCCCCCAGGAAGAAATATGAGAAGACATTTCTCCGCTACACCTTGGCAGAAATGGGAGGTCCATGGTAGTGTAACACTGAATATATTTTTAGACTTTCTAATGTAAATGATTAGTTTTGTTGATTGATTTATCTTCCTTTTTTTTAAAAAAAAGGTTAGTTTATTGTCTGGAATGGATGTCTGGGAAGAATAAGGGAGAGATACGTAGAGAAATATTGGTGATGTAGAAACAGATGATTGAGAATTTTTTTTAAAGAATATACTAATTCTTTTGGTTTTGCAAGGTTTTATTTTCAAGCTCTATGTTCATAAAAATTTTTTTTTCCTCATATTTCCTTATGTTCCTCACATTTGCCAATCTTAAGTGCATTACACTATTACTTCCTGATTTCCTTCACTGAAGTCCTTTGGGTTTACTGATAGCACTTCCATTTTCCCACTGCAAGAAATAATTAAAAAGCACAAGATAATCCAGATTTTGTTTGTGGATGAATATAATTGCACACCATTCACAGCTCAGGGAAGCTGTCATTTAAGAAGGGTACCCACGTCCTTCAAAGTTGTATAGGTTTCTATCTGGAAAAGTGTGATGAAGAAGGGCTCTCTGCAGAAGGTTGAAGCTGACCGATAAATTCATTTCTAACCACCAGTTGCTCCATTTCAAGAGCATTTTACCCCGTGCATGCTTTTTTGTATGTTACCTTGAGGGCATCAAGAGACATAGCTTAATGGAAATATTAAGTTAAGTTCTTTGATTCTAGAAGCCCTGAGTTCATATCTTGCCTCAGACACTTACCAACTGTGCGCTTCTAGGCATATTACTTAAACCTCTCTATCCTTCAGTTTTCTCATCAGTAAAATGGGGATAATAACATGTCAATTTTTTGAGAAGATCAAATGAGATGATATGTGGAAAATACAAATTTTAAAAGTTCTATATAAATGTTACTACTACCACCACCACCACCGCTATAACTACTACTACAACTACTGTCACCACCACCACCACCACTACAGCCACTACTATTACGACTACTACTACTACAACTACTACTACTACCACCACCACCACTACCACCACCACTACTATGACTACTACTACTACTACTACCACCACTACTACTACGACTACTACTACTACTACTACTACTACTACCACCACCACCACCACCACTACTACTACTACTACTACTACTACTACTGCTGCTGCTGCTGCTTCTGCTCCTACTACTATCTTTGAAATTAATAGAGCTTCTTTGAGGAACTATTCAGAAAATATTGGTGGTGGTTCTTTTGTCCTTTCTATGTATGACATGACTTAAAGATTTGTTCCCCAAATAAATTTTCATGATTTACATAAGGAACAGTCTTATTTCATGTTCACACTAGAACAACAAACGTAAATGTGTATATTGCTTAATTTTTCATGTTATTTCACTTGTGTTTGCATTCTCTTCTTGGAGCCAGAGTACCATCCTTCCCTCTCTAAATAGTTGATTTTCAATTCAATCCAAGCAACTTGCAAGCATTTTATAGCACCTGTTATGTGCCAGATAATGCAGTAGATAGACACTGGGAATACAAAAATATAAGGCAAAAAAATCAGTAACTGCCCTCAAAGAACTTAGATTGAAAGTGTATTTACTGAGTACGCACAATGTAGCAGGCACAATGTATCTTGTCTTTAGCCATTGTTGTGGCTAAAATTTGATCACTTTTTGGCAAATTGGATGATGAGGCTCTTCAAATTCAGCCTAATCTTTGAGTGACAGAGATACAGCCCATTCTTGAGCATGCACTCGAAGTTTTTTTTAAAAAAGTTTGGTAGGATCTTGCCAAAGTTTGTGTTTCACTGGTTTAGACTTTGAGAGCCCAAGGTCATCTCCATGATGGAATGAAGCCTCAGAACAAGATGCAACTTAACATATAGCAGGTTCTTAGTAAATCCTGATTGATTGATTTGGAAGGGGTAGTTAAATCACCTTATCCATGGTTATCCTAAACATTGGGCTTAAAAAAAAAAAGGATTTGGTGTTGTTCAATCATGTCTGACCCTTCCTACCCCCATTTAGTGTTTTCTTGGCAAACATACTGGAGTGGTTTGTCATTTTCTTCTCCAGCTCATTTTACAGATAAGGAAACTGAGACAAACAGGATTAAGTAACTTGTTCAGGGTTACACAGCTGAAAGTGTCTGAAGTTAGATTTGAACTCCAGAGGATAAATTTTTCTGACTCCAAGCCTGGTGCCCTAACCACTGTACCCCCTAGCTGCCCATTAAAAAAAAAAAATTAGTGTTAATTTTTCCTCCATCGGACAGGTGAGGATACTGAAGCTCAGAGAGGTTAAGCACCTTCACTAAGACCACACAGAATGAGAGACAGAACTAGGGTGGGCTCAGGTCTCTAGACTCCCAGCCCAACATTCTTCCTATCACATTGGGCTGCCTGATGAAGACTTGAAGTTTAGAATTTGATTACATGAACTTATGCTAAGCAAGATATGTTAGTATATTAAATATGTTTATACCAACATGGAGGTTAGTTTTTAGCAGCGAGGTGGTACAGTGGATAGCACATTGGTCCTGAAGTCAAGAAGACCTCAAATCTAGCCTCAGATATTTACTGGCTGAGTGACCTCAAGCAAGTCACTTAACCTCTGTCTCAAAATCTTCATCTATAAAATGAGACAGAACTAGCCCCCATCTGACAGATTTGTCAGGATCAATAAGATGATATCATGAAGTGTTCAGCATAGTACCTGGTAGATAGTAGGAATCTTATAATTATTAGCTATTGTAATTGTTGTTGTTATCATGTTGTTATGGATCAGAGGCAGTTAATTATTGAGCCAGTGTTTATTGAACACATACTGTATGAACTGAGCATGACATGATTTGTAGGTCAAAGGGGATTAATTTATTTCATGCATTTGGCATCTATCTATATATCATTATCATCATATTTGTCAAAAATAAGAATAATAGTCATTGCCAAATAATTGCTATCTGTATAGCAGATAATATAAGATTCATTAGACATAAATCATATTGCTTTTCCATGTGGCTGGATGCTAACTAGCACATCTCTACCTCTGCTTGAGGTATTCCAGAACTCTTTGAAACCCCTCTCATGTTGGTGTAGGGGATCATTTGCCCTGCTGTTATTCCTCATTCCTCAGCCCTTTCCATCCATCCTGCTCCTTTCACTGCCTTAGTATCTTTGGCTTTTCCATCTAATATGAACTAAATATGACCATGAACATGAACCTTCCTCTGTGTTGTCTCTTCTAATTAGAACATGAACTCCTTGTGATCAGGGCCTATTTTGATTTTCTAATTTTATCCTCAGCACTTAGCAGAGTGCTTAAAAATCCCTTTTCTGTTCCATCAAAAATAAAATTCTCTGGCATTTACAGATTTTCACTAGCTGTTCCTTTCTACAAAAGTTGTCTCCTTAGGCATTATTCCTCTCCACCCACTCTGTGGTTTACTTATATCAAGCCCAACAATACTGGTTTACTTTCTTTTCCTCACCTGTGAAACACCATTTCCCATCTCCATATCTTTGCCTTGACTGTTTTTCGTGCCTGGAAAGCTCTCTATTCTTACCTCTTCCTCTTGGAATCTCTAGTTTCTTTTAATATTCAATTCAAAAAGCAAATTCTATAGGAAATCTGTCCTGATTGCTTCCTAGCTGCTAGAGCCCTCTCCCTGCTGAAATGAACATGTTTTGATTCATTTTCAATTCACCAAGCATTTATTAAAAGTTTGATTCATTTTCAAACTAATTAGCACTTACCATGTGCCAGGCACTCTGCTAAACATGAGAATACAAATACAAGCAGAAAGTAAAGCAGTTCCTGCCCTCAAGGAGCTTACATTCTAATGGGGGAAGACAGCACATAAAAGGAACCTGAAAAAGGTTTGGGGAGGAGAAGGTTTCTGCAAAAAGGTATAAGTTTGGAGAGTAGTTGGGGAGAGGAAGGGAAATAAGGATGGATATAGAACCAGATTGATATAGTTACAGGTACTGGCTTAAGTGCTTTACCAATAAAATTTCATTTGATCTTCACAACAACACTGTGAGGTAGGTGCTATTATTATACCCATTTTACAAGTTGAGCAAACTCAGGCAAACAGGTTAAGTGACTTGCCCAGGCTCATATAGATAATAGTGTCTGAGGCTGGATTTGAGAGTGAATTCCAACTACATTGGATCTTATTTGAATTAAAATCTGATCAAGTGAAGGAGAAGGAAAATAAAATGGAGGAATAAAGGGGAAGATGAGTCTTATGTTAAAGAAATGGCTTTTTCCACGTCGATATTGACTGGTTGTTGTATCCCTGCTCGTTCCTCCTTCCTTTAAAGTATCTTATGGGAGTGAATCTGTGGTTAGCTGCTTATTTTCACAAAGCTTGATCACGGATGAAAAGGAAAGAGATGAACCAGTGGAACTTCTAAATAAGATTCTCCATTTCCATGGCTTTCACCAGTACAGGTCAATGTACTTTCCTTTATTTACAATTAATGAAATCAGGAAACATGAAAAAGAAATCCTGGTCAGCTGGGAGCTCATTTTCTCAAGTGATAGGATAAATATTAGTTCACAGTTTTCTAGTTTTTATGTGTGTACACCTAAGTACACTGTGGTACTGCTACAATGTTGTCCAATCCTTCAGTTGCTTCCTGATGCTCAAGTGGAGCTGTAAATTAATTCATCGGTTGTTTTCTCTTATGATATCAACATCCATGTCTTCCCATCCTATGTGACTCCTGCTCGTGTACTTTCTTAAGTCTGCCAGAGGGAGTCCACCCCATTTGTTGGGTGGACTTTCTTTCTCTATTTCTCCTGATACTGAAGCATGCCAGTGGAGAAATTTGACTGTTCATCTGTTATCCCTTTCCTTTATCATGTGACTGGCATGTCTTTTCTTCTTTTCATACAATTCCTTAATGACTTCTCTGACTGCTTTTCTTTTTTGACGTTCCTTACTAGTGATGTACTGAGTCTGCTCATACCCATCATGTACATTTATATTGCCCTCTGTGGGATTTTAATTTTGAATTCTTAGGAGACTGTTATATTCCATATTGAGTACATACAACAACAAACACTGGTAGAATGTTAGTATTAAAAAGACAGGCCTTTGCTTTCATGGGAAGCTTAGGTTAACCAAAGGAGTTTTGCAATCTCTCCCACTTTCTTCTTCTTTTTTTTTTAAACTCTGAGACTTGTTCTTCTGTACTTCCTGTCCCAGATATGTCCCTGCTATTGATGGGTAAGCTCTGTATTCCATCCAAATGCATGTTATAATCTGGGCAATGACATTTTAAATCACTTGGCATTTTCTGTGTGGATAGAAAGGTTAAACTGCTTTGAGTAATTACAGATCTTTTCCAGGAGGCTCTGCAATATTTGGGGGCTTGATATAATAAAGACTTAGCAGAAGTAGAAGTGATTAGGAAGAGGTGTCAAGAATACACAAAAGATATAAAAAGATCTTAAAATTGCTGGTAACTGCAATGGTATGGTCACTGATCTAGAGCCAGACATCTTGGAGAATGAAGTCAAGTGGGTCTTAGGAAGTGATGTGGAGATGACAGTATTACAGCTGAGCTATTTAAAATTCTAAAAGATAATGCTGTTAATGTACTGCACTCAATATGCTAGCAAATTTGGAAAATTTAACTGGCCACTGGTTTAGAAAAGATTAGTTTGTGTCCCAATCCTAAAAAAGGGTGATGCCAAAGGATATTGAAATTACCAAACAATTGTGCTGATTTCACATGCTAGGAAGGTTATGCTTAAGATTCTGCAAGATAGGCTTCAGTAGTATATGAACTGCCAGAAAAACAGACTGGTTTTCAAAGAGGCAGAAGAACTAGAGACCAAATTGCCAACAATCACTGGATTATGGAGAAAGCAAGGGAGTTCCAGAAAAAAAAATCTACTTCTGCTTTATCTACTACACTAAAGCCTTTGACTGTGTGTATCATTACAAAATGTGACAAGTCCTCAAAGAGTCAGGAGTACCAGATCATTTTAATTATCTCCTGAGGAACCTACATGGCAGACCAAGAAGCAATAGTTAAAACTGAACATGGAACGACTAATTCATTGAAGAGTAGAAATGGAGTATGATGAGGCTATATATTGTCACCTTATTTGTTTAACTTATGTGCAAAGTACATCATATGAAATGCCAGACTGGGTGAATCAGAAGTTGGAATTAAGATTGCTAGGAGAAATATCAACAATCTCAGATATGAAGATAATATTCTGATGGCAGAAAGTGAAGAGTTAAGATGCCTGTTGAGGAGGGTGAAAGAGGAGAGTATAAAAGCTGGTTTAAAGCTTGACATCAAAAACAAACAAACAAACAAAAGACCGTAAGAGCTTGGCAACGGGAAAATAGATGGAGAAGAAATGGAAGTAGTGCCAGATTTTCTGTTCTTGGGCTCAAAGATCACTATGGACAGGAATCACAACCATTGAATCAAAGGACACTCACTCCTGGGAAGAAAAGCTATGGCCAATCTGGACAGCATTCTCAAAAGCAGAGCCATCATTTTGCTGGCAAATGTCCCTATATTCAAAACTCTGGTTTTTCTAGTTGCAATGTATGACTATGAGAGTTGGATTGTAAGGAAAACTGAATGCTGGAGAATTCACACTTTTGATTTGTGGTCCTAGAGAAGACTTTTGAGAATGCATTGGACAGTAAGGAGATCAAATCGGTCAATATTTAAAGAAATTATTTTAGACTATTCCCTGGATATTCACTATTCACAGTAAAATGATGAAGCTGAAGTTTAAATACTTTTGCCACATAATTAGAAGATAGGATTCATTGGAAAAGAGCTTGATGTTGTAAAAGATTGAAGGCAAAAGGAAAGGGGGACAGCACAGGATGGGATGAGCTTGGACACACTTCAGGAGATTATGGAGGATAGAAGGACCTAACATGCAATGGTCTATATGGTGTCACATAGAATCATACATGACTGAACAACAACAAAAGATTCAACACAATGTCATCCACAAATAAGAGAATTTGTAAGACTTCTTCATACACAAAGAAACCTTCAAAAGTACTATGTAGGGTCTCTCCATCATAATGGTAAATCCCTTTGATGAGCTTACATTTGCATGCTTTATGATTTGCCTGATTTTATGATCAGATACTTGGTCTCTTCATTTCAAGAGTGGGAAAAGGTGAAGATAAAGAGCCCTAGTGCCCTCATTCTTTATATGTAAGAATCTGGTTTCCTCTTGATCATTTGATTTACTGAAGAGAAAAATATATGGTTCAAGTTCAAGAAGAAGAGATGAGGGAGGACAAAAACTTGTAGGCCACATAGAATCTTCATCCTTTCATATCCTAAATGTATTCTTCAGGAAAAGACAAATGAACAGTCATTCAGGAAACATTGATTGAGCACTTACAGTTTGCCAAGCACTGGGCTAAGCACTGGGGATACAATGAAAGGTAAAAGATAGGTCCTGCTTTCAAGGAACTCACAATCTAATGAAAGACAATAAGCAGACAAATATGTATAAACTATATATAAGATAGATATAAAATTATCAACAAGGAAGGAGGAGAATTAAGAGATTTGAAAAGATTTCCTGCAGAAGGTGGGACTGTAGCTGGGACTTTAAGGAAATCCAGGAAGCCAGGAGTCAGAGGATGAGAAGAGGAAAGCAAGACAGATGTTAGGGGACAACCAGAGAAAATGCCCAGGGTCAAGAGACAGAGTGTCATGTTCATGGAACAGCGAGGAGGCCATTGTCATCAGATTGAAGAATATGTAGGAGGGGAGAGTATAAAGTGTAAGAAGACTGGAAAGGTAGTTGTTTGATGAAATTATGAAAAGCTTCGAATGCCTAACAGAGCATTTTGTATTTGCTCTTGGAAGCCACTAAATTTTATTGGGAATGGGTGTGACACCATCAGACCAACAAAGGACATCACAAAAACTGAGAATATATTTTATTTTATTTTTTTTTCTTTTTTTTTAAATTAAATTTTATTATAGTTTGCATTATTCATTTCCACAAGATTTTGATTTACATATTTTCTCCCC
>CM053592.1:72057656-72086026 GCA_028646515.1 Pseudochirops corinnae | reverse complement strand
CTGGAGACAGGCAGAGGAGCCGTGTTTTGGTTCCTAAGACCATTGGAAATATGTGTTTTCTGTGAAAGGGTCATTGGACCCCCAAAGGGTTGCAACTCACAGATTGAGAACTGCTACACTAAATAGATAATTCTGGAGTGAAAGCATTACCAGCTTGGGAGAACAGAAACTCCTTTAGCTAAACTAGGGCACCTTAGTTGAACCTTGAAGGAAACTAGAAATTTCTAGAGAAGGAGGTGAGGAGGAAGTACGTTGTAGGTTCAAAGAACAATTGTAATTTCAAAGGATGTAGTGAAGTCTAGTAAAATATACTTAATTAGATGTTTTTTTTTCCTCTTGAAATTTTCCACTCTGGCAGTGAGGGAGTAGATCTGCTTATCGGCCACACATTGTCACGAGAATAGCACTTTACCTCTGGCCTGTAGAACATGCAGAAAGAAACAACAGGTTCCTGTTACCTGCACACGTGAACCTAGTAGATGTTTCCGTAGTTTTTAATTTTAGGTTGAGCCCTTAGATTATAGAAAGCGTTATGCATTTATAGCTAGAGGAGACCAAAGAGGACCTGTCTTCAAACCCCCTAAAAGAAGAAACCAAGCTTCAGAGTCAAGTAACTTGCCCAGAGTAGCCATTAAGCAGACAGGTCCCCAGGCTCCAAACCCAGTACTCTTTGTACTGGCCTGCATGAACTCCATTGCATTATGGTGTCTGAGACTAGAAAACTAAGTTTAGAGTCAGAAGGCCTGAGTGTGCGTCCTAACTCAGCAGCTTCTGTGGCCCCTGGTAGGTCATTCTCCCCCTTCTCTGAGTCCTAGTTTCCTCATCTGCAAAAATAAATGAAGTGGAAATGGATTTCTTTTTTTCTGGGTCCTGTCCTGTTCTCAATCTTGTGCTTATTTCCCTTACATTCAGTGGCATCAATTATAGCCCCCAGGGCAGGCAAGACAGAACGAATGCCTTTCCTTCAGATCCCAAGCCTGAGCAGATCATCATTAATACATTTTTTTTGTTTTTTCTTTTTGTTTTTAGCAGAGGTGGTGCTTTTGTTGCCTTTGAAGGCAGTGCTTTGGATAGAGACCAGGCCTGGAATCAGGAAGACCTGAGTTAAGATCTGGCTTCAGACATGCTTACTAGCTGTGTGACCCTGGGCAATCATTTAGCTGCTGCCTGCCTCAGTTTCCTCACCTGCGAAATGGGGACTATAGTGGCACCTTTCTCACAGGGTTGTTATGAAGGTAAACATGCTTAGCATGGTGCCTGGAACACAGTAGGCACTTAATATATGTGTGCTCCCTTCCGCCTTCCCTGCCGTACCCTGCTTTAGTCTATGCTGTTATCTGCTGTCATCAAAGGAATGTGGGGAAAGAGAAAAGTAGAAAATTCAGTGAGTTTGAAGGAGGGGATGGAACTTCAACTTTTATTTTCTTGGCCTTTAATTTTGAAAAATTAGGTCATCAGAGGCCCCATGACGATCACCTCAGGAGAAACACTCTCCTTATTCTCTGTCCTTTAGAAATTAGTCAAGAGAGAAACAATTATTCAGTTTAAAATCATAGACAGGCTTTGGACAAGCTTGTCTTTCTTTTTTTCTTACCTCAGACATATGGGCTTTCTAATTTTCCTATTAAAAATGTGTATCTTACCGACATTTCAATGAAAAAGAATGAGATGACAAACGCATAAACACACACACGGGAAGGTACAACATAGGATATCTTTTGTTACTAGCCATGCAACAATTCCCTCCATCTGTGTGAACTTCCTTTACCATGTCAATAAAGACAAGGACACAGCACTCCCCTCTTCCTGAAAGAGAGGGAAAGGGCTTTGGGAGCAGAATGCCCATGCTTTCAAACACAACTTATTTTGTGGTCAGTCTTGTTGCAAGGCTAGTTACAGAGGGGCAGAAGCCGTATATTGGTGTAATAACATTTAAAAAAAAGAAAAAGCATCAATCAATAAAACTTCACTAAAATGGGGATCTGGCAGATAATATTCCTCTGTTATTGAAAATGTAAACTACTGAGTTAGTCAACTAGTACATTTATCTTGGACAGGTATTACAAATAGACAATGACCCAGACCAGAGGTTCTCAAACTTATTTGGCCTATTGTCTCCTTTCCAAAAAAAAAAAAATTTACTCAGCACCCCCTGGGAATCTCCTTTCTTCAACCCTTTAATATATATATATATATATGGTTTTTGGTTTTTTTTTGGAAATTTGTGGCATTTCAAAAAAATAAATTTTTTTTAAAAAGTGACTATCTTAAATTTGATAATTTATTGTAAATTTGTGGTTTTTTCAAAAAAAACTATTGAAATTTTAATGATTCAGTACTGTCATGAAATCGTATAGTATTGTATTGTAAGCAAGTCATTACTCTCACATGTTCCAACTGATACATGCTGGACTTCCCTGCAATGTAACCCCCTCCCCTCTCCCTCACCCCCCCTGCCAACACTTGCTTGTTTTTTTGTTTTTGTTTTTTTGGAGGTCAATTGGGGTTAAGTGACTTGCCCAAAGTCACATGACTAGATTTGTATTAAGTGTCTGAGGCTGGATTTGAACTCAGTTCCTCCTGACTCCAGGGCCGGTACTCTATTCACTGTGCCACCTACCCGCCCTTCAACACTTGCTTGTTAAGACCTGTCGTTGGACTTGACCACTGATGGGTTATAGTTTGCATTTCGTATGTTTATTTGGAAAATAACGTAATTACTATGACTTTTAATCTATTATACAACAGATGAAACATGTACAGTTTTTCAAAATTTTCTTATCGTTTTTTTTCTTATGCTTCCTCTGCCCCCTTATTTTTAAAATTCAACGCCCCCAATTGCACTTGAGACTATTACCATCCCCTGGTTCATTCAGGTGCCCCCCAAGGGGATGGTATCTCCTTTGGGAAATTATTGGTCCCAGAATTTGACTGGAGAAAGCAATAAGGCTAAATTATTTTAGGGAAATTTTGCTCAATGCAGCAAAAAGTTGTTTTATTTGTTTTTTTAAATAATTTAACATGCTTCTTGTGGTAGTAAATGTTACTCTACTTTTGAAGGGATTTTCATGTCTCTGGGAGACAAATGCAAACAAAACTTTGGCTCTAGGTAAATTATCCTGGGGCTGGGAAACAAAAACATTTCCTTGCAGAACCCTGAGATTTCTTTTTATTTCGATAGTGCTGTTGTGTTCCATTTCCCCCCCTCGGAGTGATGATTTTGCTGTTTGCTTTTTGTCTGTAGGAGAGATAAGTGAGAATTTGTTTTATATTGTTTTGATCCTTTATCTAGACCTTAGTGTGTTAAGCTAAGAGGGTTACACTTGAAGAAAGAGGCCCAAAGAGAGATTAGTATCAATCTGACACTTATTTTCTAATTCTTTTTCTCCCTTCCCTTTGGAAGGAAGGTGAGTGGGAAAGACATTGGATGAATCAAGGGAATTTCAGCCCAAACCTGCCAGGCTACATAGCACATCTCTGTCTCTCTATGCCTTAGCTTCTTCATGGCTTATTATTATTAATATTATCATTATTATTATTATTCATATTGTGGTAATTTAGAACACTGTATAAATGTAACCTGTTATTGTTGCTGTTCACTCCTTTTTCAGTCATGTTCAACTCTTCACTGGCCCATTTGGGGTTTTCTTGGCAAAAATGCTGGAGTGGTTTGCCATTTCCTTCTCCAAGTCATTTTCAGATGAGGAAACTGAGGCAAATGGGGTTAAGTGACGTGATCAGGGTCACACAGCTAGAAAGTTTCTGGGGCCAGATTTGAATGCAGGTTCTCCCAACTCCAGGGTCTCCCAACTCCAGGATCAGTACTCTATCCACTGTGTCACCTAGTTGCCCCCTCATTTCTAATATAAGAGGGCAATCCAGGTGATTTCCCAGATTTGAATCCTGTGACCTAAGCAATATTAACATAATCATCTTTGTGTGGCCCAAGTATGTGAGAAATCGGCATTGAGAGAGCAGGTTTGTTGTGTGGGCGAATGGTTCTTCACTGGATGACTAAATATTCCAGTTCAATCTAAAGGCAAATGGAGAGTCACAGAAAAGGCTTTAGGCTTGAAATCAAGATGCCTTGGCTCAGATCTTGATCCTCACTGTAGTAACTAACTGCACGATTTTGGGTGATTCATGGAATAATCAGTGAGCCTATTTTTCCGTATGTAAAATAAGAGAAAGAAAAATTTATACTATATATCTTATCAGGTTGCTGTGCAAAAAAAGCACATTTTAAACATTAAACATACACATTCATGTATATTCTAATACACACATATGGGCCTATGCATGTATAGGCATATGTATAAACATGTGTGAACATGTGTATATATTTGTATAAAATGGGGGAATTGAACTAGATGACCTTTGAGGTCCTTTACAACTAAAAATCAATAACTCTATGATCCTGCATTAGTCATTCAGTTAATATGCCTTTATTAAGCACTTACGTGTTAGTCACCATGCTATGTTCTTCATTTTCCATGATCTTGAGAATACCAAGTAAGGGAAACATGTTTATTTTAGACCTATACATCCTGGAGTCCAGGTGCCGAGCTTTAGCGGAGGGCCTATAAGCTGGTGTCCCACTTTGTGTTATTTTTGTTTTTTTCTATTTCAAACCAATCAAGAATGTTTATATTCCGGTTATTGTTAATTATGTGAAGATTTGCCCGGTCTATGATTGGAAAACTGTTTAGAGCCATCAGATTCGATGCTAGGCTCAATCTACCTCAAAAGAAGGCTGAGCTCAAATGATAAAGCAGTACATAAATGTTAAGATGGAAATACTGGGGAAAAGCAAGCACTGGTTCCCACTTAAGGCTAGTTCCTTCATTCTGCTTATCTAAAGGAAGAAATAATCATCCTGGTGGAAATGGAATATTATGTTTTCATTGAAAGTATTGCCTTAGAAGTCTATAACTGTATAAATTTATATAAGTCGAGGAGGAAAGGATGTTCAAGTTTTCAGATATTAGACTATGGGCAGCATTCATTCACCAAGTTTCCATTCTACATGGAATGCAAAGGCTATCTGGGAAGATTGAATAGAACTCAAGGCTGTGTCCCAACTTTGTCACTAAGAGCCTTAGCCAACACAAGTTTTTAGTACCCAAGGAACCCTCCTAGATGAGAAGGGGAAAATTGGAATTTTTGATGATGGATTTAGATTTATTTTAAGAAGTTAATCTTTTGCAGGCTCATGAATACACTTTCTTTACTCCTCTCTCTTCGAATACTTTGTGTGTTTGTGTGCCTGACAGCAGAGAGAGTCTGCAGAAGGTCCCTGTATTGAAGCTGGTACTGACTGACAATTCATTCCAAGTGTGTAGAAAGGCATGTGTCTTTGAACACCATATAGATATTACTTATTTTAAGCTTTCAAATGGTCTTGTGATTGAAATAAAAGATTAATAACTTATCAGGCAACATATTCATATCAAGGATCTGCACACTAGATTTCTGGGGCCTGATAGTATTAGCAAAAGATCAATGGACTTGGAGCAGAAGGTATCAGCTCTGACAATGTCGCTCTTGTACTTAGCAAATTTTAGTGGCCCTGTAGTAACGCTAGGACAGGAGTCTTTAACATTTTTTGTGTCATGGATCCCTTTGGCAGTTAGTTAAATCAATGGAGCCTTTCCTTCTAAGAACAATATTAATGCATAAAATTAAATGTATAGGGTTAAGAAGGAAACTAAATGAAAGCATCATTTAAAAAATTTCACAAATTTGATAAGAACTCCCACTCTAGGCTGAAATACAAATTGCTTAGGAAAGCATTAGAAACTCTCTACAAACTGCCTTCCATTTGTCTTTCCAGACTTATTTTGCCTTCTTCCCTTCCCTCCATGTATCTTTTGTTCTAGCAAAGGTAATTCTGCCCCATAGTCTACATATCATCTCCTGATTCTTCTCTCACCCTTTGTACTGGCTATCTACCATATTAGCAAAGTCTGTCTTCCTCACTTCTGTTTCTTAGAATTCAAACCTTTCTTAAAGGTTTAGCTTAGGTATCAATTTCTAAAGAAAGTTCTAAAGGAAGAGGCCTTTCTCCTTCAGTTATTTTCATTCTCTGAAATCACTTTTTACTTGTGTATTTATCTACATTGTATACTCTCTTTAGCCCCAGTATAATGTGTACTCCTTAAGGGGAAGGACTATTTTTTTTTTAATATTGGTATTATATGTATATCCCTAGTACTTTGCAAATAGTAGATTATTCTATGACTTATAAAAAGTTTGAGAGATATAGTTTCTGAGTAATTAATTATTTTATTAATCATGCTAGCAGATAATTAATAAAAAGAGTCAGTGGAATTCTTAAATGGCAAAGACTCTTTGTGGAACTCACTCAATGCATAGGTGCCCTTGGAAGAGTGGGTGCTCCTAAGGGTGGCAAAAACTCTGATGATTAACAATTCATGAGAAGAATGAATATTATAATGAGAGGTAGGCTTATTCTAATTAGGATCTGGGGGACATGACCCTAATCACTCAGTCTTAGTCAAAGAGACTTATCTATACCTTTAGACAGAAGGGAGAATCCTCTTTTACCTAAGTAAAACACAAGACAGAATCAATCAATTCACCTAAACTAAAATTTCTTTACCTTTTGATTAGAACTGAGTTTTCTAATTGGGCCAATTTTGCCCAAGATTTCATCTCATTACGAGCCCTGTACTTTAAAGACTGCCTGGATAACATACTGGGTCTGATTTCTAAATGAAGAGAGGAAGGGGGAAAACCTTAGTCTCAATGAAATAACTAGCTACTAATATATAGTATAACATAAAAATATAATATGATATGATATGACAATATAATACTTAATGAATAATTGAATTATTGAATTTATTTACATCTCACATCTGCTAGTTACTAGTTGTGACTGTGAACATAGCACTTTAAGTGAGCATAGCACTGTAAGGCCTCAGTTTCTCATCTGTAAATTGGAGGGAGAAAGAAAAATAGGGGAGGGAGGGAGTAAAGAGAAAAGGAAGGGAGGAAGAAGAGAAATGGAGGAAGAGAGCTTTGGTTTTCTTCTCTTTTTCTTCTCTTAGCTTATCCATCCAAGATTTAAACTATGTCGTTTTCTATTGAAGTTGGATAGAAAATACCAGTCAGGCTTCCTTAATCTCTGAACCACAAACAGTTGTTCCTTAATAGAATTTATCCATCACAGGCTTTAAAAGTCAACTCAGCAACTGCATTGACCTCGATATGTAAATGAACCTCAGTAATTGTGGGAATGTCAAGATCACCTCATCACCTTATGGCACAAATGTAGACATTATTCTACAGAAGTGCGGATTAGTTATCATTTAAAAGAAGAACTTGGGTATTTCTCAGAAGAAACTCCTCATCATGTGTAAAAAAAAAAAAAGACCTCTTTACTGGGATAGAGATTGAAATGGGTTCAGGATTACTCATATCATTGCTGCTGAAAACCTCAATTTCTACAGATCAAGATTTGAGAAATGGTGCTCAGGGAAACAAATTCAGCAATTTGAATTAGAGGCGTAATACTACTTTTGTAGCCAGAATAGAAAGGGTAGCACTTTTCCTATATCTTTTGTTCCTGTAGCTGAATGATATTGTGCTTTTTTTTTCCTGGCTGTTTTCTTATCTGCCTGTCCTTCTTCCTTGAGTCATGTTTGCCTATTCATTTCCCAGAGCAAAAACGAGGAAATTCCATTTAGTTTTAAACACATGAGACTACAGATTCAGAGCTCACTGGTTCAGCCTGTGCAGCCCCATTATTTACTTGCATGTTTATGAAACAAACAAGGAAAACAGTGGGGTTATAAATCTATGGTGTGTTAAAAAAACAAATTGTCATTAGGCAATTCCCTCCCCTCCCGTAAGTAATATGATTACAAAGGGATGTTACTGGGTTTCCAAAGCTATATGTTGCATATATATGTGTGTGTGTGTGTGTGTGTGTGTGTGTGTATGCACACATATATACATATATACACACACATATATGCATATACACACACACAAATATGTGCATGGGGGGGGGGGGGGAAGGGACTATAAAACAAGATTTCCACCAGAAAATTAGATCAACATATCATAGAGTTTACAGTTTAAAAGTACCTTAGAGATACTACCAGTGTAATTCATTTAGAATCAGGGAACTAGGGTCATATCTGGTCCCATTATGACCCTGGACCCAGTCCATGTATCTCAGCTTCCTTATCTTACATATAAGACAATTTCTAAGGTCTATTCCAGCTCTAAGTTGTTAGGAATTTCTTCATTTTAGGGATAAGAAAACTGAGGACTGGAGTGATTAGCTCTGCTGCTATATCTGCAGCTTATGACAGATCTGAGTCCAAATACAGAATTCTTTCCACAACACTACTCTTTTAAGGTGTTTCCTCAGTTAAGATAAAAGGAATATCGTCTTTACTAGTTTCTTTTTTAAGACGATAATTGGAGTGTTTCAGAATATCCTTAGAAGATATTAATTAAAATAGGATAGCTTTTAATCTGTCCCAGATGCATCTTGTTTCATAGACATAAGAGTGGTCTGACTAACTGAGCTCTGCTGGCTTCCCCAAACCCTGTGATGCATTCAGTGCAGTCAGTCCCCCTAAACAAAGGGAGGGAACATCTTCTTGGGCTTTTGAGGAGCTAGCAGTCAGATGTTCCTACGTTAGAAAGATTGTAAAGCATGCAACACTGGCTGCCAGGGCACTGAAAGTTGACCCCAGTGCCCCAGCCATGTCATGGGACTGATCATGGTGAGCCAGATACTCTCTGAGCTTAGTGGCTCTTTCCCATGGCCAAAGTTTCCATTGGTTTGAGAAACAATTCCACAGGGACAAATGGAATCTGGAGGAACAGACATTACTGGTCACCTCACAGTGGTTGACTTCAGGCCAGCTCAGTTTAGGACACATCAACAGTCTCTGTCCTCTTAGAGTTTTGTTACCATGCAAAGGGTGATTTGAGACTTAAAACTATGAGTGGGAATGGAGTTATGGTCTAATTAGCGACTTTAGTACTATCTCTGATGAAGATTAATTGATTTTTCAACCTTGGTGACTATGGCTGGATCCAGATCCCTTCATTCCACCCTGGCTGGTTATACAGCTGGTAAGGATGAAAGTTGGAATTGAACGTAGATCTTGTAGACACCCAGCCAAGCACTCTCTGTTCTGAAGCCATCCTGCCTCTGTAGGGAGCTTATCTTTATCTGCAGATAGGGAAGATGCTTGGCCAGTCTGTATATCAAATTCCATTTCACCTCTCAAAGCCATTCACTTTAAGAAGGTAAAAAGGAAGGGCAGTTTTTCAGTGGGAAGATTTTGTGAAGATATGCTTTGCTTCCCCCTTTCCCTGTAAGTGAAAGCTGCTTCTGACCGGCCTTTATTTTCCTTTGAAGTGCCCTGGTTCAGAAAATTCAGAGGTCAATTTATTCAATGGAGTACACTTTTTCAGATTTGAAAACAACAGGAATATGGGACCGTAAAGTCATGTTTAGGAGAGCACATTCATGACGAGAAACAGAATCAGTCCAGATGAAAAGAATTTAAAACTTTCAGATTCTAGCTGTATCATTCCCCTGAGATGACAACTTTTCAGAATTATATCATGAAATATTCCAAACCTTTTGTGTGCTGGAGGGAACAAAAGGAACTTTTCAGCATCACTTGAATATTAGTGACTTAATTTGATTTAATTGTTTAATTGAATGCTCTATATGCATACACATATATACTTTGGAAGACAAAACTGTTAGGAAAGCTTGGATTGGAAATGAAATCTCTGTCCCCCCTAATTGGGCCTGCTCTTCAGGGCAGATATAGGGAGTCCTAACACTGGAACTTAAGCATTATATGTGTGAGAGAGAAAGAATGTTGAGTTTGGAATCAAAGGACTTGAATTCAAAACTGGATTCTACCATTTGCTACCTTTAAGGCTTTGTATAAACTACTTGAAGCCCACTGAGCCTCAGTTTCCTCATCTGTCAAAGGAGGGAGTTGGGTTAATGACTTCCAAAGTCCTTTTCAACTTTGTTTCATGATCATAGAATTTTTGTGCACATATATACTTTAAGTATACAGTTGGGGAAAGATGGTGTGAAGGTGGATTTTTGTGGAAAGATCATTTTCAGAACCATTGATGTGTGGTGGGATTCTAAAAAATGAGAGATTTCTTTTGAAAAGAGGAGAAATGCTCCTTTTCACGTCCTTCCAGGTATTAATTATAATTTGTCATTCATTTGCCTTTGAATATTGCTCACTGATATGATTCAAATGCAAAGAAACAACAATGAAGACACTTTCTAGCTCTGTTCACCCCCACAGGTGTCTGCCAGCAGAGATGAAGCCATCCCTATTTGAATGACTTTATTTGTGGGGACTTAGTTAGTAATTAGAATTCTATCATGCTCACTCCATTTAGAAGTTTTCCCAGGAGGGTAGTGATCTCTAATCTGTCCTGCTCTTTTCTTTAAAGGTAGTATGGTTTTCAGATGCTGCTTTTATTAGAAAACAGCCCTAGTTCTTGAAGTTCATTTTATTAATAATTATACATTTATTTATTTAGAACTAAATAGACTCAAAACAAAACCTTCCCACATTTTCAAATGAATCTGTCATGTTAGAGAGGGCGTCGTTTACTTGGGTCAGAAAGACTGGGGTTGAATCCTGCTTCGGATGCTTACTAGCTGTCTGTCTCTGGTTCAGTCATTCAAGCTCCTATAGGATCAGAATATCTGTACAGTGGGGATAATAACAACACCCATATCACAGAATTGTTTTGAGCATAAAATGAGACCATATGGGCAAAACAATTTGCATTTCCTAAAGTGATGTGTATGCATCCATAGCTGTCGATTTGTCTACACACACACATACATGTGTGCTAGCTGTCACTGTTATGCTTGCTCATCGGGATTTGCCCTTGTCCTTTGGCCCTTCATCAATGGATTTAGGATTTAACTCAGGATGCTGAGGGCTTTCTTTGCTCTCTTAGCATTAAGAGAGTATCAGTGGAGTTTACAAGGTGCCCATTGGTTGTACAAAGATTTCAGTAGATTATTTGACAATTGGCTACACATTCTTTAAAAATCCAGATTTGTTATTGCATCATTATATGAAACTCTCTCCACTGCTTTGTAAATTATAATCTAAATTGTCCTGGGGCACTATGAGGGTTTTTTTGTGGGGGGCTGGATGGCTTCAGGGGGAGGTCATACAACTACCATGTACCAGAAGCAAGACTTGAATTCATGTCTTCCTCACTCCAAGACCATTCCTAGTTATATTGCCTTTTCATGGGATGAGAGGTTTTAAACTGAAAGGAACTTTAGAAATCATCCAACTTACTCTTCATGCAACCATCCCCCTGACTTTACAGAAGGGAAAAACAGAAGCCAGGATCCAGAAGGTGATTTGTCTAAGGCCCATAGGTCATGAAATGACAAGAGTCAGGATTTGAACCAAGCTCATGTGACTTCCTCCCACTGGAACATGCTGGTTAAATTTCTAGCTGCTTAAGAAAAGCTAAAAGAAACTCTGCTTTCTTGACATGGGAAGTTTTAAAATGATTACTATGGTTAGTTTGAGGAATATCTTCTAGTGAAGGATTTCCAAAATAAGATCACATCTTATCTGTCTGGGCTTGCTCAGTTTTACTCTTGTCTAGAGTCAAATAAAGGGCCAGGTGAAGATGCCAACAGTTATGACATCCTGAAAATTCAAGGAAGCCCCACTTTTTTATCTGTCTGCATCAACTCATGTCCCATAAAGAAAGGTGATGAAATTCAGGTTAAATGGCACAAGCCCTGGCTAGAGTTATCCTGATTCTCTTGCTAAAATATGGCTATCAGTATGATCTTGATTTCAGGAAACACAATGTGTGTGTGTGTGTGTGTGTGTGTGTGTGTGTGTGTATGTGTATGTGTATATAATAATGGTGAGTAAGGGTCAAGAAAGTTTTATATATTTTTTTCACTTGTTTGAAGACCTAAAAAACCTAAACTTTTGTGGATATATCTTTTCATCTGGCTTCTTAAAGGCACTGGTGTTGTGAATCAGAAGACTTGTGGCCTTTTAGGATATTCTCTTCTGATTACCATATCATGAAGTAGAAGAGTAGAAGAGATAACTGTAAAATTTTGTGTATGAGATATCTACTCCCCCTCCCCAGTGTGTACATGTACACACACACACACACAAACACACTGAACATACATACATACTCATACACTGAACATACACACACACATATTGAGATCACTCCTTATGATGTTGTATCAAGTGTATAGAAACTCAGCGATTAGCCATTTTTTCATTTGGGGCAAAGAGAATGAAATGTGGTGATGGAACTCACCTAAGCTGTCTCAGAAGAAAGCAGGAACAAAGCAAAGGACATGGTCACTGTCACATAGAGTGAGTCTGGGTGGCAAGAAGCTTCTATAGATTATAGGGATGCTGTCACTGAGCAGAGTGAATTCCTGGCCTGGGACTGTGCTATTGGCTGCTTCCAAATGTCAACAACCTGGGACAAAGTCCCATTACTCTGCCCTAGTTGTGTCCCTACTCATCCTTGCCAACTTATAAAATGAATTAGTGAGTGTCACTAATAATCACCTTTTACTCAGTACTGGCTATCAAAAGTGACCCTTTCTGTTACACTCGTTTCTGAAGAGAGCGTGCGCTTCTGTCAAACTGCTGAACCAGCATCTGATTTACTTTATGGAGAAAGGGTTCTCTAAAATTGCTTTTAGGAATCACCTCATTCTGTCTAAAAAGCTCTTGTAGACAGTAGGATCATTTGACTTTCGTGGATGGTAGGAGGGCTTAGAAATTCTATCTCGGGTATTCTCAAATCTTTTCTTCTTCAAATGTTTCTCTAACTTGGGGGAATAATTTCTTAGGTTCATTCTTCATGCTGCTTAAAAGTTATACTAGGTAGGTGAAGAATGAATATGTTAAGGGATAGTTCCTGCAAGAAAGTTTATGGTGTTATTTTGATCTAATAGACAGAATGAGATTCTACTCCATAGGCTCTTGCTTCGAGGCAGAGTTAGAGGGGAGAAGATAATTCTTGTTGCTGAGGAGGCTTGTCTGCACCAAAGGTGACATCAGATTTGGTAAGATTGCTCTTTTGTAAACTTCTGATTTGTTTGTATTTGCTCATTTTGTTCCCATCTCATAGTAATCTATAAAGGTTCCTAGTACCTGACATCAGTTTCTTAGATGTCTTTTTTTCCCCCAGAAAGCAATTAGGCTGTGGCAGTGTTATTGGTTTGAGAGGTTTCGAGCAGATCTGGACAGGTTAATATATTTAAAATGTGTACTACAATAACACCTGTCATAGCACTGAGAAATAGCAAAGGTGCTGCCTTGTGCCAGCTTGCTAGAATTCTATTTTGGGACTCAAAATATAGAAACTCTTTCCATCAATGGAGATCAGGAACTTGTCAGTTATGTACAGTTTTAATGATTTTCTTGGATCACTGAAAAATGGAATGACTTGCAAAAGGGTCATACAGTTAGTACTTATCAGAAATGGGAACTGAGCCCTGGTCTTCCTGATTCAAAGGCCAGTCCTATACTCCCTATACCATGTTGACTTTCCAAGAAATTCTATCATCCTATGAAGTATTCATGAAACTGGGAAAAAAAAATTAAATACCTTATGTTGATTATATTAAGTTTAATTTAAAGGAAAGTTCTTCCACTTCAAATAGAAATGTTTTGCCTTTGATTTGTTAAAATATGCCAAGCTAATGCCATCTTCCCCTTTAACTACCATCCTTCCTCCAAATGTCCTGGGTGTCCTTGACGTGGCATTTTTAAGCTGTCAGCAATGTTACTAAATCTTCTGGACCTCAAAATGGCATTGATAGAAAGTGGCCTTTCATGCCAGAGAATGAAGTATGTGTTGGCAAAAGAAATCTCACTTGATCATGGAAGGGGATATTTGATTTTTCTACCCCAAACATATCTCTCATAACGTGATAATATAACATGATAAATTCCTTAGAGGAGAGAAGCCCACACGCTCTAGCCTGAAATGCCCTGATTGTGGTTTCTAGGATAGTTATTGCTTCTTCTGGCAGAGCTTCCATACCCTTAAAATTGACTTTATGGTATAATTGTGAGGCTTAAATGTGATAAACCACATAAAATCAAGTATGTCCATGCCAGCTGTGACTGTTATGGGGTCCCCTCCTTAAGTCCAGTGCTTAGCACAGTGCTGGGCACATAGTAGGCACATGGAAATGTTTATTTAGTGATTGGTTGATCTTAATCAGGGGAGATTTTGTGTGTGTGTGTGTGTGTGTGTGTGTGTGTGTGTGTGTGTGTGTGTTTGTAAGCTGTACAGACCTATGCCAATAGAAGTTATTGTTTATTATTCTTTGGAAAAAGATGAAGAACCAGTTGTTGTGTAGCCAGAAGGCTGACCTTCAGACCTAGAAAACCTGGGTTGAAGTCTCACCATTGACATATAGTAGCTATATGGCTCTTGATGAATAAATCATTTAACTTTTCTGAGAATCAGGCAAGTCTTCAAGCCTATAAAGTGTGATTTTGGTGGAAGGAGTTTCTACACTAGGTGTTCCTTACACAAATGAAACCATACTGCTTAAAACAAACAAAAGGATGTTAACAGAGATAGTTTATTTAGGTTGAGCTAGGAAAAAGGAATATCATGTGAGACCGGAGTCTGACCTACTTTTTTTAGTGACAAATGTTCTTTTTTATATTATCTCTCTTTCTTTTCATTTCTCTCAGATATTGGGAAGAGTAGAGGGGAGTGTTCTAAATTGGACTGGAAGAGGTCAGAATAGTTTAGAATGGGCCAAACTGGGGGCAGGCCATGGTTCCAGAGATTTGCAGATTGTAGGTGGCATCCTGCTTTGGCATCCAGCTGTCTTCACCCTGGAGATTATTTTCAGCATCCATTTGTTAAGGTTGCCCCAGATTTCCTCCCCTATTTTTCTCTCTCATCCCCAACCAAAATTCTTATCCAAAGCGAATGTTCTCAAGTAAATGTTAATCAAATATATGGGAAGGACATGAGTAGAAGGAGGGTTAGGGGTAGCTAACACAGGGCAGTTAGGTGGTACAGTGAGTAGAGAGCTGGGCTTGGAGTGAGGAAGACCTGAGTTCAGATCTGGCCTCAGACCCTTACTAACTGTGTGGCCCTGGGCAAGTCACTTTATCCTGTTTGCTTCAATTTTCTCATCTGTAAAATGAGCTGGAAAAAGAAATGGCAAACCACTCCAGTATCTTTGCCAAGAAAACTCCAAATGGGGCCATGGATAGTTGGACGTGACTGAAGTGACTGAACAACACAGCATTTAACATTGACAGCTAGCTCTTGCATAGAGTGCTAGGCTTTACAAAGGGTTTCTTTTCACATTATCTCATTTCATCCTCACAAGCACCTCTGGAATATAGGTCCCATTATTATTCACTTTATAGATGAGAAAAGTGAGAATCTGGGATTATGAAACTTACCCCAGGGTAACACAGCTGTGATGGGTCAGGGGTGAGTCTGGAGCCCAGATCTTCCATAGCGAGGAGATCTGTGATTTTGGCAGAGAGAACTTCCCAGTGAGGAAATACTCTAACAATGCATGCTGGCACCTTCTCTACCACTTACAGTCAAAGAACTCCCTAGAGCACTGAGGGCTTGAGTGATTTGTTCAAGATCCTGAAACCAGAATGTGTCTGAGGTTGGACTTGAAACTAGCTCCATGGCCAGCTCTCTATGCACTTCGCCACATTGCCTCTTGTATGATGAGAATAATATAATAACAATAACTACTTGCAGCAATGCAGCTAAGAATGATAAAATGTTTCTTAAGAATGATCTCATCTGATCCTCACAAAAATCTGAGAGAGGAGGGGACAGAGAGGAAGGGGGAGAGACAGAGACAAAGATGGAGACATGTTATTGGTATGATCTGCTGTGGAGATAATTGTGTTTGGGGGCACCTTCTAGTGCGACTGGCCCTCCCCAGGAAACTGCTCCATCCTCCTGCAATATAGTTCCCAGGGAATAAATTAGATGGAATGAGCTTAATTCAATAGCATGAAATGGCAGACTTCTTCCGCTCCAATGCTCACCTTGTCAGATTTGTTAATTGACCTCCACCCCCACCCTTAATAAATCCAGAGACAGTTCTGAGATTTGATAATAATAATTACTGTAGTAACAATAATTAGCATGTATAAGTGCTTTACAAATATGATCTCCTTTATATATACACATACATACACATATATCTATATAAGAGGGTTTATATATGCATATAAGCACATATCTGAGTATGTATATATATATGAACACATAGAGGGCATAAGATCAATGGAACAGGAAGGGACAATATACTAAAAGGTGAAATACTGAGGTGAGAGAGGATTAGATTGAGAGAAATAGGGAGAGACAGAATGGAGTTGAGCATCTCATGGAAGAGGCAAAGGATAATTGTTACAATAGAGGGGGAGAACAGGAAGGCAAAAGAGAAAGAGTCAACCTTACTCTTATTGAACTTGGCTTAGGGAAGAAATGACATAAATTCAAATATGATCTCCTTTATCCCTACAACAACCCTGATATGTAGGTTCTATCATCATTCCCATTTTGTAGAAGAGGAAGCTGAAGTTGCACAGATAATTAGTGTCTGAGGCAGGATTGGATTCCAAGACCAGCACTCTATCCATGGTATCACTCTCACTCTCTAATTCCATTTGTGAGCCATCATTGATCCTTTGCCATGAAAATGGGCCTCACCATGTATTGATTTATGGAGGCAGTCGATGGCTCAGTGGATAGGGCACTGGACCTGTAGTTAGGAAGATATGAACAAATTACTTAACCTCTGATTGTCTAACAATGGATCCACTGGGGAAAAAAGAAATCACAAACCACTTAAGTCTTTGCCCCAAAAGATCTCTAAATGGGGTCATGAAGGCTCAGTCATGACTGAAATGACTGAATAACAGCAAATGTATTGATTCATTCCAGACTGACCATTCCAAGCCCCCTGCTCTGCTCCCCCCAAGTGACTCTTAGCAGAGGCTCATTCTTACTATAACATTTTACAGTCATGTAATTTGAGATTTGGAAGACACCTCGAAGACTGTCTAGTCCAGTGGTTCTCAACCTTCCTAATGCCAGGACTCTTTAATACTTGTATGTGGGTGTATCTGCATGTGGGTGGACCCTCCTGGAGTTGGATAGAGGAGCGATGTCTCAGTTCCTAAGACCATCAGAAATATGTGTTTTCCCATGGTCTTAGGTGACCCCATTGGACCCCCAAAGGGTTTTTGACCCACAGGTAGAGAAGCACAGGTCTAGTCTAAACTATACCTGAACAAGTATTGCTCCCATGACATCCCTTAGAAATGAAGTTAGGTAGGTGGTGCAGGGGGATAGAGGGCTGGATTTTGAATCAGAAACACTCAAGTTCAAAATTGGCCTCAGACACTTACTAGCTGTATGACCTTGGTTAAGTCACTTAACCTCTGTCTGCCTAAGTTTCCTTATCTGTAAAATGGAGATGATTCCACCTATCTCCTAAGATTGTTGTGAGGATTGAATGAGATATTTCTAAGAAGTGTTTATTGAAACATAAAGCACTAAATAAATGATATCATTATAATCCGACCATTTTTTGAAACCTGCCCAGTGAGAATAGCCTCCAAATAAAGAATATGGCTACATGGCACTGTCTACCCTCACTATACAAATAAAGATTATTTATAGCTATGTCACTTTATTTGGCTCCAACATATATTTTGTGGCTACCCTGAAGCTAATTTACCTCCTGCTTATTACTCTTTTAATATGAAAACTTGTTTGTTTGGATGGCGTAACTTCAGCTCCCATATTGACTTGAACACAGTCCATGGGTTTGAATGCCCAGGCAGCCAGTTTAAAATCAACAAACAGATTAAAAATTCGTCATTACTGTAACCAACCACAGCAGAATAACTGAAAGGCTTTGTTTATGAGAATAGACAACAGTAAATGACCATTTTGAGTCATAGGAAAGGGATGTGAGATAAGAAAAGGGCGCCTTGAAGAACCCAGGGGTTAGATCTGAAAAGATCTAGGCGCCACATGGAAAATCTGTGCCATCTAGACAACCTGGGCTGATTCTCATGGTTGAAAGCTCTTTTTCCCTGTTGGGACAGCCTAAACCAGGCTTACTCCCTATCTGAAGGACTTCATGGCTGCCAGGAGAAGCTGTGACAATTGTCTGTCCTCCCTGGAATACCTGCCTGATTCCCCAAACAGAGGAACATCAGTTCTGCTGTTTAGAAGCACCCCTTGCCCGTCCACATCTGTTTGTTCCTCCCTGAAAGTGCTACCCTCCTCTGCTCAGCAGGAGCTCCACATGTCCCAATACCAGTCTCCTATATGTTCTATCAAATGAAGACAGTCATATCACAGACCAGTTCCGTGACCCAAGCTCCCTCTACCTGCTGTTGCAGAATCTTTTGTTCTGAGTTCAGAGTTCTACCTTTGTGAATGCAAGAGTTCCAGGAAATGATTGCATAGCAGACCTTACAAGAATGAGACCTTTGATCCCATTCATATTAGAGACAATTCCCTGCACCAATAAGATGAAATTCCATTCAAGCAGTATTTATTTGGCACCCATCTGGGGCTGGTCACTCTAGTGGGCATTTTGCCATTGTTCAGTCGTTGGTGTTGTGTCCAACACTTCTTCATGACCCCATTTGGAGCTTTCTTGGCACAGATATTGGAGTTGTTGTCCATTTCCTTCTCCAGCTCATTTTACAGATGAGGAAACTGAGGCAAACAGTAAGTGACTTATTCAGGGTCACAATACTAGTAAATGTCTGAGGTCAGATTTGAACTCAGGTCTTCCTGACTCCAGGCCAGGAGCTCTGTCCATTGCTCCACCTACCTACCTGTACTGGACCTACAAGGGCAAAAAATCAGTTGTTTAGACAATTGATAAACATTTAGTAAGCCAAGTACTGTGCTAAGAAATGAAACAGTCTGTGCATTCAAGGAAATTACTGGGTAGAAACACATGTGCTGACAAGTGAAAAAGGAGGAAGAGTATTCATAGTTGGGAAACTTGGGGAAGTCATTTTGTAAGGGGAGGCTTGAACTGAGCTCTGAAGGGATCCAAAAAGAGAGATGAAGAAGAGCAGTAGAGGCTTGGGGTTAGGGTATGGAATGGCATACACAGGAATCCGTAAGTGGGTCATTTTGGCTGGGCTCAAGCATGTGCAGAATAATTGGAAGGAGAGACAGCAATTGGAAATGTCCAAAGAGATATATATTGGAGCCACACTGCGAAGGGCAGCTAAACATAGGAATTAGTGTTTTATCCTAGAGGCAATAGGGAAGGACTGAGGCTTCTTGAACAGATCATAAGCCATCTCTATTTTTTCCTACTGTGTGATTCTTGTCCATTGCTTTTTCTTCTTCTTCTTAAAATAAATTCCCTTAAGAGGATCTAATTAGTACCCGGGAGCCTTCCTTTGTCAGGGGACAGGCATAGCATTCAGGTTGTCCACCCATTATCCATCCTTCCTGGCCCAGTGAGTGGCTCACCTCGGTTAGTGGGCATTCCTGTTCTTGAGAATTTCATTTATACTACTTGGCACATGCAAGTCACCTGTGCTGCTAACATGTCACAATCTAATTATATCCCTCATGTGTCTTTTCCTTGCTCCGAGGGGTACCTGTAATGTTGGTTCTTTTTCGGATAATGGCATTTTATTTATTTCTCATTATTTTGAGAAACACTGTTATTTTAAATGTTTTTTTTAAAATATTTTTAAAATCTATTTGTTTGTTGGCCAGCAATAGTCAGATGCTTAATATCATCAAAAGTGCCATGTAGATTGCCAAATCTGATCCCGTCTGCTCTCCTACTAGTGATTTCTGGTTCTAGTTCCCGTGGGATGCCCAGTTGGGGTCCTTCACTGGACTGCTAACCTCACTGCAAGAGGCAGCCTTAGGACAGGAGACTTCTGTGCCCAAATTCCAGCAGGCCTCTTTAAAGATAAAGTCGGGCATCCCAAAAAGGCCCAGTGAATCTATTTCTCATGCAAGTTTATTTCAATATGATCAAAATTTTAAAATAAAAAAACCCACCTAAGATGGGCCTATGCTGGCAATATGATGAAAATGTTACTGTTATTTAAAATGTTAGCAGCATACATGTGTAACATATATCTCAGGGAGTGGGGAGGAAGAAATAGAATACAGAATTCAAAACTTTTAAAAATTGCTTTAATGGGGGGGGCGTGGCTAGGTGACTCAGTGAATAGAGTCAGGAGGACCTAAGTTCAAATTCAGCCTCAGATATTTAACACTTACTAGCTGTGTGACCTTAGACACTTCACTTAACCACAGTTGCCGAGCCTTCTCCCCTCCAAAAAGCAAAAAATAAAATAAAATAAAATAAATTTAAAAATTGCTTTAACATGTAATTGGGGAAAAATAAAATATTCTATTAAAAAAAAGTTAACCTAGGCTGAACTGTTTTCTCTTTTTAAAGGTTCCTACATAGGCTAATAAGAATAGAGAACTTTATCTACATCTTGAGAAATTTGCATGCTCACTTTTTTTACACAGTGTACTTGTATAACCTGAGGTTCTGTCTAAAATCAATAAGGCTTTAAAGGAGATACTATTGTCCTTGCAATATTTTTCAACAGCTGGGCGAAAATAACTTAAAAAACACATCTTTGAAAACCACCTTAGTCCCCTATGCTTTCTTATTTGACAGCCAAAGGATTGGAAACGATTGATGGTTGTAGCCTTTCAGAATGTGAGGATTTCAAGACTGATAAATAAACAGTGGTTTTAATTCCAAATCTCCTTCCATATTCCCTCCCAATAAACATGTTAAACAATCCATTCACTCTTAAAAACAGGTTTTTTAAAAAACAGAATTTTTTTTCTTAGAAAAATGTTCTGAAAAGTATCCTTTTCTAAAATAAACCTGCTTTACCCATATATTTTAAAAAGAGTGTTGGTCAGTGTATTCCTTTGAGTGTTTTTTAGTTATTTCATTCATTTTTAGTTTTCAACATTCACTTCCATAAGTTTTCAATTTTCTCCCCTTCCCTCCCCTTCTTTCTCCCCAAGATGGCGTGCAGTCTTATATAGGCTCTGCATATACATTCCTATTAAGCGCACATTAGTCATGTTGTATAGAAGAATTAGAACGAATGGGAGGAACCATGAGAAAGAAAACAAAGCAAAACAGAAAAAAGAAAATAGTCTACTTCTCTCTACATTTAGACTCCATAGTTCTTTCTCTGGATGCGAATGGCATTTTCCATCATGAGTCCTTTGGAGTTGTTTTAGGTCCTTGCATTGCTGAGAAGGGCGAAGTCTAGCAGAATCAGTCCTCGCACACCGTGGCTGTTACTGTGTACAGTGTTCTCCAGGTTCTGTTCCCTTCAGTCAGCATTAGTTCATGTGCGTCTTTCCAGGTTTTTCCGAAGTCTGCCTGCTCATCATTTCTTATAGCACAGTAGTATTCCGTTACATTCTATACCACAACTTGTTTAGTCATTCCCCATTTGATGGGTATCCCTCAATTTCCAGTCCTTGGACACCACAAATAGAGTTTCTATAAATATTTTTGTACACATGGGTCCTTTTCCCATTTTTATGATCTCTTTATGATACAGACTGAGAAGTGGTATTGTTGGGTCAAAGGGTATGCGCATGTTTATAGCCCTTTGGGCATAGTTGAGATTATTTTCTTCAAAACATCATTGCATTTAGCTGTTTGGTCCTTGTCTACACTGTTTGCCTCTCTGGGAATTTTAACTCTGTGCGTCTGAACTTGATTTTTTAAAAACAACTGAACCAACCAACAAGTGCAGTAAAAATTTCTTCCCTATCCATTTCATTTCCATTTCCTTTCTACTGCCTTAATTAAACTTGACACTTTTGTCTGAATGGCTGCTCTGTGTTTTTTTATTGCAAGTCTTACAAGTAAAAGATGCTCCATTTCTTTCATTGTAACACATCCATTCCTTGTCATTTGGAAACCACAAAAAATCTGGTGCACTTTTACCTTTTTTTCTTTTATTTCATCTGTGCGTTTTATAATATTCCATATCATAGATGCAGGCAATCCGATGTCTCATCTTATTTTATAATAGCTCTGACCAGTTTCCTACCAGTCGGTTACATGCGTCACATTTTTGTTTAAGGTAATAACAAGTCTCTTCTTCATTGTACTGACAGTATTTCCGTCTGAAGTCTTCTTCCTTTTGTTCCATTTGATTAAAAAAAAGCATTATACAAGTATTGGTAATATGGTATATAGCAGCAGCACTTTACAAACACGGGATGAAAAGTAAGTGGAGACTTACTAAGGATTGAATGTATTAGAACTTTCAATTAGCTCCCACCTCTTACATTGATTGAACTGGGACTCATTAAATGCCACCTGATATTTTATAATTCATGCTGAATTCACATTCTTCAAGCTCACATTGTGACCCAATTGTAGTAGGTAACTGAGGTCCACCTGACCATATGTCTGGCACTTTATGCGCTAATCTGGATATGCACTGGCTAGGCCATGGAGATGCTTGTGGCTAAGGGCTAAGAAGGATGCTTAATTCAGCACTGCTTAGAGGAGTAAATATCACTTTATATTCCCCTAAGGATCGCAAATAAATCAGCCAGGTGGCATGCATTTATGATGCTTTTTGTTCTATTGAAAGTCTTTATTTTTTAAAAGGTAGAAAGTGAATTTTGAACATACCCCATCTATCTCTGACTTCAAGGTTAAAAAGACCTACAATAATGATTTTATTTTCTGAATAATGATGCAATTGGGAGAAAAGGCAAACTGTTCATGTAATGTACATGAAATTTGAATGGAATTATATGAGCAGAAAATGATTTTCAATTGCTGTAATAATCTTATGCAGGGAATTGAGAATGAGAATAATAATAAAAGCATGCGTGGCCCTGGGCATAGAGCCCTGCACTGGACTAGGAATTGGGAAGACTTGTGTTCCAGTCTCGTTTTTCACAATAGCTAGTTGTGTGACAGTGGACAAGCCATATGACTTTCAAGCCTCAGTTTCCTCAAACTGGAAAATTAGCACCTGTAATAGTTTGTGCATCAGGATTTTGGGAGGCTGAAATAAAATAAAAGATGTCAAAATACATCGTAAACTTGAAAGTGGTCCTTAAAAGTCAGTTTTCTATTCTTCCTTTTCCATCTACCGTTTTCTCTTTTTCTATTAATCTCCTCTTGCTCCTCCTCTTACTTTTCCTACTCCTGATTGGGTGTGTGTGTACACTTGCATATATGTATCTGTGTTTATGCTCACAAAGAACTCCCAGTATGAGAAATCCCTCACTGAAGCAGACCATCTATTCAGCAGTAATTTCTCCATTTCGAGGGTCTCCCTAAGCACTAAGAGGTGGAGTAACCTGCGTCTGCTCGTCTAACTAGTGTGTGTGTTAGAGGCAGGATGTGAAGCTGGGTCATCCTATTTCCAAGGCTGGCCCCCCATCCAGGCCCCCCCACTGCCTCTCATTTCCCCTTCCTCCTGCTCCCTGCTCTTTCCTCATAATGGCCCTGTGAGGTAGGTAGGACAAGTGTTATTGGCCTCATTTTGACAGATGAGGAGCTTGCCAGAACCGGGAACCAGGTCCCCTGATTCAGGTCAGTGCTCTTACCACTTGGTTGGGCTGAAAAGGTGTCAGCTCCTATTCCATGGAATGTAAGGTGTACTTTTGGGGTTTGCCTGTTTTCTTTGAGGGAGGAAACAAGCATTTACTGGGTGCCTACTGTGTACCAGGCACTGTACTAAGCATTTTACAAATGTCTCTCATTTGATCCCCACAACAGCCCTGAGATAGGAGCTATTATTAGTTCCTTCATTCTACTGAGGGCAGACATAGGGTAAGTGACTTGCTCAGGGTCACACAGGTCGTAAACATCTGAGGCAGGTTCAACCTCAGTTCCTTTTGAGCGCAGGCCCAGACACTTTTTAAAATTCCTTATTTCATTTTTTCAATCATGCCTTGAAACATAATGAGAACTGTTTCCTGGAAATCTCACAGCTATGAATTATTTCCTTTTGTCTTAATTCACTAGACCCGGAAAATGGTGACAAGCATCCTTACTATGTGAATGTGAGTGTGCAAACTGATGCTAGTGAGTGGAGAAGTTTCTCATAGTCTGTAGGACAACCCTGCTGATCTCTCAACTCAGCAACCATTTATTCGGCACCTGCTGTGTCCAAGTGGGTTCTATGCTAGTTGAACCCACTTTACAGACAAGGGAACTGAGATCTAAGGAAGGGAAATGACCAAGAAGATTACATGGTTGTGAATTTATCTGGGATTTCGTTAGTGGACCATCTGATTGATCTTGAGGGTGCCTTGGAATGTGCATCTCCCTCCTAGAGGGTGTGATTTTCTCCTTTTCCTGGGTCATCCTTATCATCATTTGATGGGGAGGATTTCCAGTATAGAAAATCCCCGACTGAAGCAAATCAGCAATTCGCTTGTAAATTATAGCCTTAGAGAACTGCCTGGGGCCCTCCTCCCCTTCTCATTTCTCCCTTTCTTCCGCCCCACCCTTGCAGCCTGTGTTGTGAAGTCCTGCTGTGGCTATAGGGCAGGGTGATCACTTGGGATTTTGTCTCTAATATAAATTGGACCTTCTCACATGCAAAAAAAAAAACCAAACAAACCTCAAACAAACAAAAAAACCCAAAAAGCAAAAAAAAAAAAAGAAAAAGAAAAAAAGGGGGGTGGTAGGTGGGAGGAAAGACAAAACCAAGGAGGGTGGGAAAGGCAAAGGAGCTGATGGGCTTTTTAGTGGGAAAAGTTCTTAAGTTCTTAACCGTGGGAAATTTTCCAGTTATATGTGTGCTTTTCCTGGGGGAGGATAGGATATAGTGTACTGGGGTGTGTGTGTGTGTGTGTGTGTGGGTGTGTGGTGGTACTGTGCTGATATTGTCTTAATGAGGATCTCACAGTAATATTTATTTTCCCCATCTTATAGTAAGTTTTATTTATTCCTTTTTAACACCAGAATCCTTTGCCAATAAACTCCATACCGCTGTTTTCCTCTGTTGTAACAAGGGGTTAATTTGAATTAAATGCAGATGATGGTATCTGTTATTTTTCAACTTTTTTCACTTCTAGTCCTCCAGTTATTTAGCAAGAGGATGGAGGTCTGTTTCTTCCCCACCTTTTTTTCTGTGACCAAGATTTATTTATAAAATTTGATAGCATTTTAGCATTGTTTTCATTTACATTATTAGTCATGTATATTCTTTTCTTGATTCTATGTTCTTTCCTCTGTATCAATTCACATGTTTTTTTCATCTTTCTCTGAATTCCAATCAGATTCCTTTATATTCATGTGTCATGACTCATTCAACTATTCTCCAACTGATTGACACCCACTCTTTTTACAGTTCTTTTTATTTATTTAAATAAACAATAATTCCTATTTATTTGGCATTTTGTAGCTATGGAATGCTTTGTTATATTCATTATATCACATTCCTCCAGCCCACTGCCAGGAACCCCTTCCCTTGGGTATAATAAGTTCCTCACCTGGCACCTTTCAGTTAGACAGCTCTGGCTAGATCTGAAACATAAGCCTATCTATCACTCAGCAGCATTTATTAAGCCCTTATAGTATGCCAAGGCGTTGTGTTAAGTAGTGAGGATACCAAGAAAGGCAAAAATAATGTCTTCCCTCAAGGTGCTCACGCTATCATGGGAAAACAACATGAAAATAATTTGGTGCTTGAAAGATATGTGCAAATATATGGAAAGCGATCTACAAGGGGAAGCATTACTAACCCAGGGAGGTTGGAAATTTCTGTTGTAGAAGGTTGGGTTTGAACTGAGTCTTAAAGGATGCAGGGAAGTGGAGCTGAAAGAGCAGAACATCCTTAGGCATGTGTGCAAAGGAGCCCCATTTTGGAAGGAGTGGAAGCCGGCTAGCATTGCTGGCTTGTGGAGTGCATTTAGTGGTGTAAAGTGACAAAGACTGGTCAAAGGTGGAAAGGGACCAGCTTACGAAGCGATTTAAATGCCAGAGATAGGAGTTTATATGGGATTGTGGAAGTCATAAGATGCCACTGGAACTTGTTGAGTGAGTATCAGGGGTGAGGGCGATTTGACTCGGTCAAAATGTTGTTGGTTGTTTTTCAGTCACATTCAACGCTTCATAACCCCGTGGTTTGTAACACAGCAGACCTTTCTGCCCTCCACTATCTCTCAGGGTCTGTCCAAGTTCATCACTGCTGTTTCCATGACCTTATCTATCCGTCTATTCTGCCTTTTGCTTTTACCTTCAGTCTTTTCCAATATCATGCATGGTCTTTTCTAGGGAGTCCCTAGTCCCTATCTTTTGCTATGTGGCCAAAGTGTTTAAGCTTCAGCTTCAGTGTTTGACTTTCCAGTGAATAGCCTGAATTAATCTCTTTAAGCACTGACTGATTTGACCTCCTTGCTGACCAAGGGACTCACAAAAGTCTTCCCTTGCACCACAAACTCTCATAGCCATACACTGCTACAGGAAAAACTGTAGCTTTGACTGTGTGGCCCTTTGTCGGCAAGGTGATGTCTGTATGATCAGATATAGTCTTTAGATAAATCACCATGGTAGCTTAAAGGGGGATGGATTGAAAGGTTATTGCAGTAGTTCAGGTGAGAAGCAATGAGATAATCAGAGTTTGAACTAGGCTGGCAGCTTCATGAGTGGAGAGAAGACTCCCTTATTTTTGGTGAACTTTGGAACACTGAGCTTCACCCCACACATGTAGCACTCTACGTGCTAAAGACCTATTCTCCCAAGCTGAGGCATCGCTGCCACTCCCGACCCCCAAATATTCTAGCAGAGATTTTACAACATTCAGCCTTTACTCTGTTCGACAACTGCTCCTGCCTTGGTGCAGTGGGAGAGTCGGGGGGAGATGTGTAAAGTGCCAGTAGCTCCTTTTGTTTGTGGGCTCAATTCTCACTGGTATGCTGACAGATCTTCCTTCTCTCTTTTCATTTTCCTTGAGGAGAGGAGGCATCTCTACCTGTCTTCATGCACCAAGGGAACCAACTAAAACTTGTAAAAGTTTCTTGCCGTGGAAAAGTTCCTTGGTATGGCTTGTCAGGCAATTGCTTTATGAGGCATATGAAGAAAAAAAAAAGATTAGCCTTAGTGAGCCCCTGTCCTGTGTCATATACATTGTCTTTCATTTATTCTTTTTTCTTTCCCATCCTTTAGAGCAGCAGTTCTCAATCTGTGGGTTATGTTCAATTTGTAACAATGAAAATATATCCTGCATATCAGATATTCACTTATGATTCATAATAGAAGCAAAATTACAGTTATAAAGTAATTTTATGGTTGGGGGTCACTACAACATGAGGAACTGTATTAAAGGGTTGCGGCATTAGGAAGGTTGAGAACCACTGCTTTTAGAGTGCTTGGGAATGCCTCTCTAGTTAGCTGACTTTCTCACCTTCTCTCAAGGCTTCTCCACCCAACATCTGCATCTGAATGTAAAGATTGTGTCCTGGGAGGAGGTTCTTTGTCAAATGTTAGGCAAAAACTACTACATACTGTCATGAACCCCCCTGGTCAAGTATATCATGGCCTCCGACCTTCTCTTGGCACTTTGCAACATTTCCTCACATTTGACTGAGGAACTGAGCTCTATCAGCTGAAGCAGAATTATTAGCTGCTTGTCCCACTCTCAAGGACCCCTCCAGAAGAGATGCTTTGCTCTGATCTTTTACCAAAAGGAAGAAAACTCTGAGAATCAGTTTCCTCAGACATAAAGTGAACCTGACCTGCCTTATAGGGTTATTATAAGTAAAGTGCTTCATAAAACTTAAAGCATTTTATACTGTGAGGGATTTTTAGCAATAGCCAATTGAGAATAAGTACAAGATTATGATCATGCTCATGTGTTAAAATGGTGGTTGGGCTCCAGGATCTGATGCTTTTCATTTGCATAAATTATGAATCCCATCAGTCAGTAGCTCACAACAGTCACTTCATGGTTCATAGACACAGGTCACCTCTTTGTTTTTTTTTATTTTTTATTTTTATTTACTCATTTACTTTTAATTTACAAGATTCAGTTCCACAATCACTTGAGTTTCAGATTCTCTCCCCTCCCTTCCCCCTCCCCCCCATGGTGGCGTGCAATCATGTATAGGATCTGCAAATACTTTCACATTGTACAATAGTTTGGTCATATAGAAGGGTTGTAACCAATGAGTGATCACTGGGAAAAGAAAAAAAAAAAAAAAAGCAAAACCAGACATGAAAGAGAACGATAACGAGTTTTGCTTCAGTCTCCATTTAAACTATA
>CM053592.1:72004012-72057156 GCA_028646515.1 Pseudochirops corinnae | reverse complement strand
TACATTGGCATTGTTTGTACAGACACTTTTCAATTTAATGTACTCAAGGTTATCCATTTTGCATTTTATAATGCTCTCCAATTCTTCTTTGGTCATAAAGTCCTTCCTATTCCATAAATCTGACAAGTAAACTATTCCTTGCTTCCCCAGATTATTTATAGTATTAGCCTTTATACCTAGATCATGCACCCATTTAGACTTGACTTTGGTGTATGGCGAGGTCACCTCTTTGTAAAGCAATCTAGACATATGACAAGGACAACAACAACCCTGGACATTCAAAGTCATCTATATTTCTTATCAATCTCCCAATTTCTTTATTAATTTTCTTATATTCTGCCTCTGCCTAGGGTCTGCTCCAATGCCAGTTGGCTGCTCAAGGGCTCAGCCTAAGTTAAGTTCAAATTCATTCAAAAATGGCTTATTTAGTGCCTACTTTGTACAAGGCACTATGCTGGGTGCATATGATGAAATATTTTCTGCATTAAGAGGGATTAAATTATATTTGGGGGGAGGATATCCAGCATGTATAGATAATAAAGTAGAATGAAATTTAGGGTGGGAGAAAGCCCTATAAACTAGAGCAGAGAATGAGTTTTCACTTGAAGTTGAGCCTTGAAGGCAGTGCTAGACTCTAAGAAGTGGAGGTAATAAGGTTTGGATGTTAGCCAGTTCCAAGGCATGTGGAAAGTAGATGGAATGTCAAGTCCAGGATAGAATTCCTTTCCCTTCTGTTACCCCTATTCTTCTCCTCTTTCCTCCTTCCCCCCCCCCCCTTCCTCTTCCTTTTCATTCTCTTTTTCCATGGGTACAATGGCCCAACAGGAAAAACCCTGGTTCTAAAATCAGAGGACCTGAATTCAAATCCTCCCTATGATACTTACTATCTGTTTGACCTTGGGGAGAAAAGTCATCTCCCAGGACTTTACTATTCTCATGTAAAATGGGAAGGGGGAGGGGGTGGTCTACACTGAACAGCCTCTAAGGGCCCTTTTAGTTCTAGGTTTACAATCTTATGATGACTTTCTGAGTTTCCCCCCTGTTCTCCTTTCTTGTCCTTCCCCTTTTTACCACCTCTCCTTTTTTCCTCTTCTTCCTTTCCTCCTCTATTTTCATGACTTTAGGTCTGGAACGTTCAACTTAAGTGCTTCTATCTAGGATTCTTCTTTCAGCTTCTGCAGTTAAGAGATATAGAAATGAAGGGGATAAGATGCACTTTGGAAGATGGAGGACTTAGGAATGGAGTAATTTTGAGGCTCCAAAAGATAATGCCAGGACTAGATGGGAATTGTCGGTAATGTTATGCTATCCAAAGCACTCTCTGTAGGCTTAGTAGGAGATTGCATTGGTTTATGATCTTCCAGGAGGACATAGTTCTGTGCTGAATGTCCATGAAATGGATAGAAGAAGGCACATCCTTCCCCTCAGTCCTAGAATACAAAGGAAAAAAAGCAAAGTTAGAAGGGACCTCAAAGGCCATCTCATCAAGAAGGACCCCTCCCTCAGTTCTATCCTTGACTTGGCCAGAAGATCTGTAGTAAGGGGGGATTTGGGGGGAAGGAGGTTCTTCTTCCTGAGGAAAATTAGATTCTTGTCAATTTTAGATTGTGCTGATGGTTATATTGTATTTTTTTCCTTATATTAAATATAAATTGGTCTCTGTTGCTCTAGATTGGCATCATGGGGCAAGGCAGAACAAGAACAATCCATCTTCCATATGATAACCTTTCAAATACTTGAAAGCTGTTATTAGAGGCACTTCAAGTCTCTTCTTGTCCACTGGAATAATCTGCAGTCCCTTAAGCAAACTTCATGTAGAATGATATGAAGTTGCTGAAATATCTCTCAGCCAATTTCTTATCTGTGTGACCTTTGCCAACTCATGTGTTGTTCTGGGCTTCTGTTTGCTTATGTTAAAAGAGATGGACTGGGTCCAACTCTAAGATGTCTTCTAGTTCAAGATCCTAAGACCTAGATGAGAATAGACCTGAGGAAACAGTTTCAACAGATTTCCTTCGTTGTCTCCTACTTGGGGATGAAGAATATTTTTGGTAATATGCCCTTTAAATATGAACAGGGCAGTGAAGTTGACTCAGTGGATAGAATGCTGGACTTGGAATCAACTTGGAGACTCACCTTCCTGAGTTCAGATCCAGCCTCGGACACTTACTAGCTGGGTGACCCTGGGCAAGTCCCTTAACCCTATTTGTCTCTGTAAAATGATCTGAAGTAGGAAGTGGCAAACCATTCCAGCATCTTTGCCAAGAAAACCCCAAAATGGCATCATGAAGAGTCAGACATGACTGAAATAACTGAATAAAAACAAAAATATGAATTAGATTCCACAAGAATCATATGAAGACAATGTCATTTAGTGGATAGAGGGTTGGATTTGGAGTGAAGAAGGCCTGGCTTCAGATTCTTTCTCTAACACTGTCTGTGTGGCCAAAGCAAAATAGTTTAACCTTTCTAAGCCTCAGTTTCCATTTAGAGAGTGAGGATAATACATTTCCTAAGTGAGGATAGTATGGTAGAGTTGAAAGAAATTTGAATCTGACCTAGGTTCAGATCATTCTTCTGACCTTGTGTGTCTTTGGGCAAATTACTTAACCTTCCCAGGCCCTTCATTTCTTCCTTGATAAAACAAAGGGCTTGGATTAGATTTCATTGAGATCCCTTCAATCTCTGTCTCTTTGATTCTATCCTCTTACTTCAGGGCGTCATGAGGTTCCAGTAAGATTGTGTGTGCAAAACATCCTTTAAACTTTAAAATGTTATGTAATTATCAATTATTATTTCAGTGCCTTGCACATAGTAAGAACTTAATCAGCATTGCTGTATTATTGAAATGTGTTGTGAGACTTGACCATATTTTGTTGAATGTGAGAAAGACAGGTCCTTTCTGTCCATCAAAGATTTAGGTCTGTAAATGCTACAAGAGGGCTTGCATTTCTACACATACAGGCATGTCTAGATTTTCTTTCTGTTATTTCTCTATATAGTATCCTTTGCTCCAGATATTTTGTTTTATTTTGGTTCCTATTCTTTGACCGTTTCAGGATAGACTAACATTAGCATCTGAATTGTTCATTCTTCAAAAATATTTACTGTATTAAGAAGGGTCATCATTTCTTCTTATTTGAAACTTTACCTTTTTGGGATTTTCCCCCTTAAATGGATAAAATGCTATCAGGAGAAGGAATGTGTATCTAGGTAAGTATAAATCAATCAAGCTGTTCTGCCCATTTCAGATATACAGTACTTATTTCCATGTGGGTTGGACAATAGGTTATTCCCTTAATGCTGTAATTGTTAGATTATTTTTCTTTAATCCCAACTCAATTCCTTTATCTCTGTTCACATAGCCAGCCCCAGGATCCTGACTGATCTCCCTCCAATCTTTTACCCTCTCCACTTTATCATATTTCTCTCCTCTGATCCCGCCGCCACTTTGGTGTTGGCCCTCATTATCTCGTGCTTGGACTCTTGCAATAGCCTTCTGATGGATCTGCCTGCCATAAGTCTCTCCCCACTCCCATCCCATTCAGCCACCAAAGGAACGGTCAGATCATGTTACTCCCTAGTCAGTTAGCTATAGTGGCTTCCTATCAACTCCAGGATCAAATACAAAAGTCCTCTGTTTGGTGTTCAAAGTCTTTCATAACCTAAACCCATTTCTCCCAGCTCCCTCCCTGCCTCAAACTTTCCAGTCTTCTTACATCTTACTCCCTGCCACTAGTCTTCTGGCTGTTGCATGAATAAACACTCCATCTCTTGACTCCAGGCATTCTCTCTGCTTGTCTTCCATATGTAGAATGTTTTCTCTCCTCTTCTCTGTCTCCTCACTTCCTTTATATTCCAGCTCAAGTCAAGCCTTCTGCAGGGAGCCATTCCTGTTCTTCCTGTATGTGTCTCCTTTGTATACTTTTGTTTGCAAGTTGTCTCGCCCATTAGACTGTGAGATCCTTGAGAACAGGCACTGTCTTCTGCCTCTTTTTGTCACCCCAGCACATAGTACAGTGCCTAGCACAGTGTAGATGCTGATTAACTATCTCACTCACTCTACACATCTGCCAGATTGTTTTCAAAAGGAAAGGTCTGATTCTGTTTCTCCTTTACCCTAGAAGCGTCAATGACAGTCTATTGCTTCTGGGATTAAACATAAACTTCTCTGCCCAGCCTGTAAAGCCATTTACAATTTGGCTCCAAGCTAAGTTCAGGGTTGATTTACACATTACTTCCTCTAATATACTCTAAGGTTACATCAAATTGGCCTATTTCTTTCTCCCTCTCCAATCTATTGCACCTCTCACCTTCTTGCCTTTCTATAGGCTGTGCCCAAGTCCAGGAATGCTCTCCCTTCTCCCCTCTTTCCCTTGGAATCCTTCACCTCCCTTCAACGCCCAGTGAAAGTGCTATATCTTACAAGAGGCCTTCCCTCATTTTCCCAATCATTACTGCTATTCCTCTCATTGTATATAAACCCTCCACTCCCTACCAGAAGGATATAAGTAGACATTATTTTCACTTTTTTCTTTATATATCCAGCATTGGCATATAGGTGCTTAATAAATAAATACATGTGGAATCATAATTGTGTTGAATTTCTTTTTATCCAGGCTTGAAATGAAATGTTGGAGATTGTTTATAATGTTCATGAAAGAAAGGTGTGTAGGAATTTGTATTTATGTGGAAGACAATACACGGACATATTTTCCCACTCTTTCCATGTGGACCAACCCCCCAATCTCTTTTCTATAATACTCATGGTTTTTTTTTCCCATCAGTCTGAATGATCCTTGCTCTTTAAAAAAGCTGGGAGGTGGTTCCCTATATGGATGTCATTTTCCCAGGTACCTCAGGTGAGGGAGGCTAGCCTGATTATAAGGGCTCTATTAACAGAGGAGATGTGCAGGAGCTGTGTGGAGGGAGCTTTATAGGTCTGGAGAGTGAGCAGCACCCAAAGGTGGACTCATTAATGATTAAACAGACAGGTTGAACTGACACCAGATGAAGACAGTTGAAAACAGCACCTGTTTTCTCCTTTTCAAAACCAACTAGAAAATAAAGGTGTGTTTGTTCTTGCCCCCTCCAGGTCCGCACCAGTGTCCTGCCTGAGAACAAGGAGCCACGGTCAGATGTTGGTGTAAGTATTTCTTAGCCCTCCTAGGATACACAGACATTTGCAACCTAATTGTTCCCATCTTCTCTGGCTTTATGCCTAGGGCCTGACAAATGTGATGGGGTTCAATTAACAGGGTGGGAGCTGGCACAGTGATTCCTGAATTATGCTGAATTCATGTCTTGTCTCTTAGAAATCCATCTCCAAGTGAGTGCTCACAGAAGCTGGTCCAGCTGGCCAGGAGTAGTCCCATAAATTACCCTGCAGGCAATCCACACTCACTTCCTAGGCCAGATTCCTGCAACAGTCGGGGTCTGGTGAGATTGCAGATGTGAGCTTGGGTGACTCTGATCCTTTCCTCTGCCTGCTGCTTAATCACTGGTGTGGAGAGTCAGGAGATGGACAGTTCTGGCCTCACCCCCTGGCATGCTTCTTCTGTACCAGAATATACTGTACTGCCAAGGAAAAGGAGCCTTCTGGGCTGGGGAGAGAAAATGACAACCCCAGAAACATTGTGAATGAGAGGCTTCTCCAGAGATCAGATTCCATCCCTGCCTCAGTTTACTACACAAACTCCTCCTTTCCCCTCTCTGCCTAGCTTTAATCCAATGAAATCGATCTACTGTTCCCCTATACATCTGTCCCCTGCCCTTTCCTTTGCTTATCCAGTGGTTGCAATGCCCTCCCGCCTCCCTCAAAGCTGATCGTGAACTGGCTCCAACCTGTCTGAGGCTGGTTGTTTTACAATAGTTAATAGCTCACACACTCCACCTTCTACCCCAGTTCTTCTGTTTGCTATTTGATCACCCTTTGCTTTGCATAGCCTGTCCTCCTGTTCTTGAAAAATGGAACTCTCTCCCTCCCAATTCCACCTCCTAGAAACCCTAGCTCCCTTCCAGGATCAGCTTAGGAGATGCCTCTTACATAAAGCCTTTCTAGACCTCCCTTTGGTGTATTCTCAGTACTCTCTTCTCCATCCCTAATTTTTCTCTATGTTTTAATATACATATCCATTTGTTATGCATATCTTTTATATCAACTTATCCTCCAGGACCATTGAAACTCTTTGAGGGTATTTCCCTCCCCCCCTCCCCCCCCCATTCCTAGTATCTCTTAATGCTACTTTGGATTACAAGTGCGATGTGAATAGCTAGCATATCTTGGCAATCAGAAAGAGAGACAGACAGACAGACAGACTGACTGACTGACAAACAGAGAGACTGACTTTTGTAGTAGAGATCCAGAATATGGAAAGTAATAGTCCCATTATACTCTCCTCCAATCGGACTAGGTCTGGGGTGTTCTGGATGCCACATTGTAGAAGGGACATTGCCAAAGTGGAACCTGTCCAGAGTGACCTCTATGACAGTGACAAGTGAGGGACCTGATGACAATGCTGCATGAGAATAGTTGAAGGAAATGGGAAAGTGTAAGCTAGAGAAGAGAAGATTTTAAGGATTGCATTATGATACTTGTCTTCTCATGTTTTAAGGATTGTCATGTGAAAGAAGGATTAGACTTTTTCTATATGACTCAAAGAGGAAGAAGTAGGCACATTGGGTAGGTGTATACAGATAGATTTCAGTTCAATGTAAATGCAAACTTCTGAATGATTAGACTTGTCCCAAAATGAAATGGATTGTCTTGGGGAGTACTGGGTTCTCTATCATTGGAGTTTCCACCATACTAGTTCACAATGTTGTGGAAGAGATTTCTATTAGAATATGGATAGCATGAGATAAGAAGGTGGTCCCTTCAAAGAAAATATTATTTGTAATTCTGTGCTGTAATATCTTGTTTCCCACAAAGTCTATCCAGACACAGAGGGATATTTATTCCATTATGGCACCAGAGGGCTGCTTATTTTAGGTTTTGTGCTTCTTCCTCACTGTCATCTGTTGTCAGAGTGCCTACTTTAACACTCCCTTATAACCCTTTTAGACTTCTGGGAAATGAGATCACCCTGCTTGCTAACATTGTGGCTACACCAACAGTAAATGGGGCTCTCTCTGCTGACTAAACCATTTAAGCTTTTACACAATGGCCTTTGTGACATCTCTTGGGTTGCTCAGATTGACTTTGCCAACCCATTCCCTGCTTTTTACTAGTTGCCTGGTTATCATCTGAGCTGGATAACTGAGGTGATTAGTAAAGGATTTCCAGGTAGTTGAGCTATTGGTCTGTTTAGTTTACAAGGACTCTCTTTGTTGATTGACTGATGCAAAGAGTCCATGTTTCAGTATATTCTGACATTCTGGATCTTGCCTCTGATACTTCCTGTCAGACCTTGGGCAAATGCTGTAGAGATGATAAATTTCAGTGAGGGTTCCAGGAGGCATTGGTAAAGAAAGTTTCCTCATCTGGGAATGCCCTACACTCCCATCCTTAAATTCTATCCATGATAGCCAAAGTAAAATTGGCTTGGAGAGCGGGTAGGGAAATCATGAATTTAGGTAAGATCAGAGCAAACATTAGGGAATAGATAACATATTTATGTAGTGCTTTGCCAGAAAAAAAAATCTGTAAGGCTAAAGGTCACTGAACAGTAAATAAAATACTAGGTCATGTAATATAAAATACTATATGATATAGTGGGGAAAGCATGTTATTCTTAAAAGTACCAGATTTGAATACCTGCTTGACTCTACCTGAGAGGCCTAGAAAAATTCAGTTCAACTTAAACAAATGTTTATTAAGTTTCTACTTTGTGCAAGGACTGTATAAAGTGAAGAAGATTCTTTTAAATGGGAAGAAAAAATGCCTTCAAGGAGCTTACATTCTGTTGAAGGGAATAAGGGATTAGCAGTCAAGTAGCTGAATTAGTACTAAGTGAAAGAACCCAATTTCAGGAACAGTGAAAACAAAGGGGTCAATCACAAAAGGCCTCCCCTACCAATTGGTACCTGAGCTTCAGGAGTCACTTCAGTTCTTGGGCCTTCTTTTCTTCCCCTATAAAATGAAGGAGGCTGGACTCCCCAAGGAGTCTTCTCTAATTCTGTGAATCTTGTGGCTGGATTCTAATTTAGGTACTGGGCTCAGGCAGGGAATCATCACAGCTCTGACTGACTATGCTTAAAGGCTGGGTTGTAGTTGAGTTTCAGTCTTAGTGAGCAACCTGAGTATTTCTGACTTTACTTCATGGGGCCAGTAGGATAAATTGTTTATCCGCACACCCCTTGCAGAGAGAGGTCATGGAATGAGACAGCTGTCCCCCTCTTCCTCCCCCAGACTTGATATTACTCTCCAGGCAGGTGAGTGATAGAAACTGTGCATCAGGCAATTTAATGTTCATCTGCTACAAAGTCCTTAAAGGCAGAGGATAATTGTGAGAGCCCTGGAAAGGCAAGGACAGAGTATGCAACGGACATATAGACAATCCGAAGGAAAAGAGTTTGCCATCTGCCACTGAAAATGTATTTTCACTTGGTTTTCGGTTAGATTTTTTTTTTACAAACTATGTTGAGTTTGAGCTGAGATGGGGTTTCATAGACTCAGAGTATTTCCATAGATTCATAGAATCACAGGATTCAGAAAAGGAAGATCTCTTGAAAACCAGCATCTGTCATCACATCCCTCCCTCCCCATTCATTCTATAGATGAAGAAACCAAAGTCCAGGAAAGGTCCTTCAAGTTCAGTCCCCTGATTTTAGAGATAAGGACTCTGAAAGACAGGGGAGGTGGCTTGCCTATGGACGTCTTGGATCTCAGGTCTTTGCAAGACTTTTTTCTCTCTAACTCTTTGAATTTTTGTGTCTCTATATTCCCCCTCCCTGCATCTCAACCCCTTTTTTCCTACCTTTTTCTCTTTCTCACCGCCTTCTCTCTGTATCTCTGCATTCTCTGTCTCTTGCCATCTCCTTCTCCTCACCCAGCTAGGATTCAGGTCCAGGCTGCTGGACTCCGTGTGCTGCTGCCAGCAAAACTGTAGACAAAAGAATAAGCCTGAAAAAAGCGTGTTTTAATCCAACCTGATTTCCCTTGATATAATCGATCCAGGCATTACTGACAAGGCTTGCTCTAATCCTAACCACTTTTTCCTCTTCTAAATAAAATTAAAAGCTTTTCCTTTTAGAATAATACTTCCATTTTTGAAATGCTATGCAGGAGGACAATAATTTCAGTGATTTACAGTCTTTGTCATATGCCTTATCTTGTGTGTCTCATAGAAATCCAGCTCTCTAACGCAAAGGAAGATGTTTTCACTTGCTTTTTGTATTTTTATAATGAACCCTTAGCACATTGGAACAGATGCCTAACTCTGTCTCCCCCTGTGTTGCAGGGTTTTCTGCTTTCATTTTGATTTTTTTTCTCTTCCCAAAATCACAGGAGCGCTTGCTTCAAAGTGAAATCATATCTATACAGAGCCAGTAGACTCACTTAAGAAGGGAAACTAATTATTTGATGTCATACAATAGCACATACATAGACCCCCAAGTTGTTTGGCTGAATGTGGTTTGTTAAAAACAGAAGCCAGAGCGGGATTTGCTCAGTTTGGTATAATGAAAAGAGCACTGGACTTCGAAATACAGGATTCAGAATAGGAAGGGACTTTAGGGATCACTGGCCACCAGCCCACCCTCATTTTAGGGATAAAGGAATTAAGGCACAGTGGTATCTTCACAGAATTGAAGTCACCCGAGTTACACATGAAATAAGTATCAAACCTGTGATTTGAACCCACATTCTGTCTTTTAATTCAGCCCATTTTTGCCACATTAGTCAAAGGACCTGGATTCAGACACAGCTTAATCCCTTGGTACCAGTTCTCTAACCTTGGGAAGGTCACTTAGCATTTCCAAGCTTTGGTTTCCCCACCATGAAATGAGTAATAGGTAACCTTCCTGCATCATGAATGCTATGAGAATTCAGTGATGTAAGACAGGAAAACTGCATTATATACTTTGAAGAATTAAACAAAAGTTTACGACCATCATTTTTATTTACAGAATAAGCAACACTTTAGAGGTGGCATTAGCCATAGTAGAAAGGCTTGGGTTCAAATTCTGGTACTGCCACATACTACATCGTAATGTAGTCATTATATATTTAATTAAAGTCCTCAGTTTCTTCATCTGGAAAATGACCAGATCATGGGTTCTTAACTTGTGTGTGTGTGTGTGTGTGTGTGTGTGACAATCCCTTTGACAATCTTGTGAAGTATGTAATTCCTTAGAATGATGTTTTAAAATACGTGAAATTTTTAAAAAGATATTTCAAAGGAAGCTAATTATATCAAGATGCAACTCTCAAAAAAAAAAGTTCACGGACCTGTTAAAAATCGATCCACATATCTAGACCCTGGATTCTTATCCTGAACTAAATGGACTCCAGTTCCTTATCTGTGATCCTAATGATGTCCAAAAAATACCTCCTCTGGTTTGACAGAGTTCCACAACATTGTACCATAGCACCATTTACAATATTATCTTTGTGCCCAGTTCTCTGTTTTTCTTCATGATCCACCATGCCCCTACCAATAACTATGGTGGAAATAAAACTATGTAGGGTCAGTCTTCCATGCAGTGTCGATTTTTCAGCCTGGGCTTTCTCACCTGGCCACAGCCTTCCTTGCTGTCAGTGCCTGTTGCTGTTTGCAAAGCTGCCTTAGAATACATTGGCATGCTGTTGCTGTTTGGAAGCACCCACCCTGGGAGTCTCTCATTACTGCATTCCAGACTGGCTTGTCTGTTGCTTGGATTAGCCAGTAGCTTGCATTCCTGTGACAACATTTATAGATGCCCACCAGCTGCTCCTCAACCACCCATACCTTCAAGAGGCAGTCTGAATGTTTTCCCATTTTGTAATAAAGTATGTATTTAGTCTCTGATACTTTTCTTTGGAGTTCAAGTCAACCTGTTGCTTTTCTTTCGAGACCCAAAATAAGGGTCTCAAACACTAAGGCAGGCTGCCAAGATTTACTATCTCCACGGAAGCATTGCGTCCATCAGCTCTGCGCATATTGGACTTCTCACCTTGCAGTGAGATACTGTGATATCTGCTGTGGAAAGGCCATCGGGTGAAGTTATTCAGCATCTAGTGGACTATGCAATGAGAAAAACCAACTTGTGCGAGTTTCTTTTCTGTTTCTATAATATTTTCCATTTCTTTATTATGCAGCTTACAATCTAATGGGGGAAGTAGGTGGGGAAATAAGTGAACACACAATTATGATGAAAGGAAAAATGAGACATCCAGGCCAAGTTCTCTGAACCATCTGAAGAGGGAAAGCTTACTTTCTCATGGAGCAGGTGACATGTAAGGAGTACATTCCAGGCATAGAGGAAAGCATGAGTAACTGCAGACCCAGGAGAAGGCAAATTGAAAACAGACAATGAAACTTTAGAGGTTGGAACAGAAATCAGTAAAAGATGGTCACATGAGATAAGCTTGGAGGGCACCTTTTTATATCTTTCTCCCTTAGGTCAATTTTCAACAGCTAATAGACCTAATTTTTCCTTCAACTAAGTGCCCCATTTTCTTCCAGTCTCTCTTCTGACTTCCCAACACTTGCTGCTCAACATGTCAGCCTCTTGGTCAGTGAGAACATCTTACCCACTGGGTCTTCTATGTTATCTTATTCCTTTCCATCCTGTTCATCAGATTCCCTGAATGATAGCAAAGTTGATATTGCCTTCTATTCTCTAAAAGAATCAAATAAGTTTCCTGAAGTCCATTCCTCTACTCAAGTCCATCCAAGGAGGAAACAGGGCTGAGAAAGAATTGTGTCGAGAAGGCAGCATTGACCTCTTGTAATGTTTTGGAAGATGGAGGATATTAATAGAATAAGTAATACGGCAGATTGGAGTTTTCTTGTTTATACCTTAACCTTGATGAGGGAATGAGAGACTCTTTATTGTATGCCCTAATAATGTGATTTGCAGATCCAAGGTAAGCAGGATATTAAAGGAAGATGAAAGGTTTTCTTTTTCTGAAGAAAAAACAATTTAGAGATTTATTCTTCACGTTATGAGGTGAGCACTGTGGAAGCTAATAGCAGTAGATAGTCAGCATGTATTATGACAGGTCAAAACAGCAATTGTACAGAATGCAGTTGGATGAGCAGAATTCTTTTTATTTGTGTTGGAATGAAATTGTTCCATGCTAGTATAGAAATAACAAAGGAAATGAATACTTAACAACATTACTATAAATGGGGCATAGGGGGAGAGGATAGAACATTTCTATTTATAACTTGCAGAGTCCCACATAAAAATAACTCCAACTCACCAATTGGTTCCTCACTGGAGTGCAAGACCATCACTGCTGCTGCTGTTGGTGTTGCTGCAGCTGCTGCAGCTGCTGGAAGGATTTTGAGGAATCCTCATAGTAAGAAGAAACAGTGGATTGGTAAAAACTCAAAGTTCCCCAGTTCTCAAAGAGGATGAAGAAGAAATGAAAAGTTCCTGGAGGCTGGGCATTTTCTAGATCTCCATTCCACAGGTTGTTCATCTATTTGTTTCTAATGAAAAAGATGCATTCCTACCACCCCAAACTGAGCTTAATAGTGTAGTCAATAAGCATGTCTGTGATCCATGGATCTCTTCGGCAGGATAATAGATCAAGTCAGTCAGGTTCCAAGGTGATGTTTGTTACATGCTCCCTAAAATGGGTTTTATATGATTGTGGCTCAAAAAAGAAAGTCTGAAAATTAATAATGTTTCTCTCTCTCTTTCTCTCTTTCTCTCTCTCTCTCTCTCTCTCTCTCTCTCTCTCTCTCTCTCTCTCTCTCTCTTTCTCTCTCTCAGCGGAGTTTCTTGGGCTGTGCTAGTTTTAAAGTAGGGGACCTGCTGAAATCAAAGGAGCAACTGCTAACCCTTAGCCTAAGGTAGGTTTCTTTGTCTTTAATAAACCCCTTAAAATAATTCACACACCACGATATTCTTTGACAAGATTCATGCCAATGGATTATATGCTACTTTTAGGTGGCTGCTTTCTTCCCTTAAAACCGAGTTAAGTTGACAGGGCAGTTATTTAAGTCCATGGGTAAAATTAGGGAAAGTTGCCAGCTCTTGTATATAAGTTCCTAAGCCGTTAGGAGCATTGGAATCCTTTTAAGCTATTTTCAGATGAATGGAAAAGATTTTTTTTTTTTGGCCTAGCTTTTTCCCCCTTTTTTATTGACAGAATGCTAAATTGTAAAATAAGAAAGTTTCTAGGTTTTTGGATGTTTCATTTGAATGTGCCTATTTGAAGGCAGCACTATGAATGTGTTAGTTAAATTTCTTTAGCTAGAATATTTCTGATGTAATTCAACAAAGCTTTATTCTTCATTTCTGAGTTTATCATCATGAAACCACTCCGTGCTTCAGCTGAGCCATGTTGGAACCCATTATGGGTTAGGTGATCAATGGCAGCTCACTTTGAATACTAGGGCCAGGACTCCCAAGTTGCTGTTCATTGGGTAACTATCAATATGAAGCATAGTGAAGCAAGTTGAGGAATACAATAGCCACTTCTTTTGACCTCAGGCACAAACCAAGAAAAATGTCAAATTATTCTTCACTTGCAGAATAACTTTGCCCTCAAGCTTTATGTGTAGCTAAGGGAACTGCCATGTGTGTATATGTATTTATGGAACATGGAAATGAATATATCAAGTGGGAAGAGGGTAAAAAAACCCTCTTATTTGAAGCCTCTACAGGGACAAAATATGGGCAAGAAATATGGCCTCCCTTGTAGTCAAATTACTAAGGTTTATGCTGGCATCCAAACTTCTGGATTTCCTTCCCCCTTGCACTTCATGCTGTGTTATTTTTTTTAAAAGTCAGTTAAGTATGATTTTTAAATAATCCAAAGCAATGAGCATGAGGGGAAAAAAAAGAGTTGGGGCATTTTCATCCATTTTTTATGTCCTTAGGGACTTTGTTCCTGCCTTCTCTAGTGCTACCACCTGTATCCACCTTCTCTCTCTCTCTCTGTATGTGTATGTGTGTGATTATGTATATGTGTGTATATACACACATGTGTATGTATATTCATATATACATACATGCGTGTTTATAAGTATATATACATGTGTATACATGCATATATACATAAAATATGTACATATACATATATTATATATTCCATTTTCTGAATGTTTCATCAATTTCCATTCTATTGGCATCTTCCTTCCTTTGAGAGAACAGAAGATGATCCCTTTAAGTTGGTACCACTTCAAGTAGAGATTTCATCTCTACCATTTTCCAACCATCATTCTATTGATTGTCATTTAAACTTGCTTGTGTGGATCATTGAATCTTGAGGTGATAGAATGAAAAATACAGTGGTTCTACCACCATCAATAATGAGAAGAGATTACTCTAGAAATTTTGGCAATAGCTTTTCATTGTTTTATGATAGAATTCTTTACTTCAGTCTCTGTTATTGTTTGTCTGATTTAGTCGTGTCTGACTCTTTGTGATCCCATTTGGGGGTTTTCTTGGCAGAGGTACTGGATTGGTTTGCCATTTCCTTCTCCAGCTCATTTTATAGATGGGGAAATTGAGGCAAACAAGATTAAGTGACTTGCCCAGGGTCACACAGCTAGTGTCTGAGACCAGATTTGAACTTCCAAAGAAAAGTCTTCCTGACTTGGCCTAGTACTTTATCAACTGTGCTACATAGTTGTACCAGAATTTAACTAATCATAGCTAATATTTAAAGTTAGCAAACACTTGACATTTGTTATCTCATTTGAGCCTTACAACAACTGTTGGAGGTAAATGCTACTACTGTACCCTTTTTACAGGTGAAGAAACTGAGCCTGAGAAACCTTGACTTTCCCAGGTTACACAATTAAATTTCAGGTGTAAGATTTTAACTCAGGTTTTCCTAACTTACATGTTTGGTACTCAATCTACTATATTACAAGGCTGCCTCTCTTCCACTTTATTTTTAGCATACAAACCTGATAATCTATAGTTTTCCTCAAAGTTCAAGTCAAATGCTACCTCCAAATGAAGCCTTTCCTGATCCTCCCAATTATTAACTTTTCCCATAGTTATTTTGCATGTGTTTCTATATAATAAATGAAGCCCCTTAAATAGGATGTAAACTCCTTGGGGGCAGCAGCTACCTTCATTTTTATCTATCCCAGAGCATGGCACTGTGCCTGTTACACTGTAGGCACCTATACAATAACCAGGCTTGATGATTGGTTGCTAAACTGCATTTAGCTTTATAGTTAGCTTTTGTTTATTTTCATCATAAAGTGACCCAGAATCTTGCAAAATGACCCTTCTTTTTGCCTTGGCCACAAAGTGAAATTGATTCTGCCCCCTCCTTCTTTGGTCGCATCTCTGAGGAAAACCTCTGAAACATCTTAGGTACAACGCTCTTTACATCTCTGGTTTCACATGGAGTGAAAATGCCAGTACTAATGAGATTTGCTTCATTTGGTAGCCTATCAACCTGATATGATAAGAAATTGTTGGACATAGATCTCATGTTTAAAATACTAGTAATGAAACATAAATGCAAAGATGATCTTTTAAAAGAAACAAACATAAAAAACAAAACTGTACCTGTTCTGTTCATAATCACAGTGGAAATTGAAGGGGGCCACAGAGGATGATGGCCATTTGGTATTTTTCTTTACTTTCATGAGTCATCATAGCCAAAGATTTAATCAACTGGTGATCAATTTGAGCCTCTCTGCATTTAGCAAAGCTGAGGGCAGTCAGTCATTGGGATCATATTCCAAATTTTTTTTGCTTTCCATCTAACTCTCTATGTCTCACTGATGCTAAGATTTATCAAGAATTCTTCAATTATTAGACATGTAAATTCTTTGTATGTATTTAGGCGGGCAGGGATAATATTATAAATGAAGTTCCTATGGACATCCTTTTAAAGATAGGTCATTTGCTACCTTTTAAATAACATCTCTAGAATATGCAGCCAAAGAATAAATCTTTTTGTGTGTTTTCATTTTATATATATATATATAGTTTAAGGTGTTAAGGGGTGTTAAGTCTATTCCCTTCCTTTCACAGAGGAGGAAATAGAACAATCAAATGACTTTTCCCAGGTCACATAGGTAGTAACACCAGAGTCAGGATCTGAATATAGGTCTTCTGACTGAACAAGAGCTAGAGTCCTTTCTCCAACATGTTGCCTTGAATGTTGCCTGCTAGAAGCTTTGAAGAGGATTTGTTATTAGTGCTTCTGCTAATTTTCCTTAGCTAGCCTGTGACTTTTCATTTTGATTACTAAGCACTTACCCTGAAGAGGCTAGCTGCAGATGCCTGTGCATTCATAAAAATACCATCAACAATAGCCTATGTTTTATATGGGGCTTTAAGGTTTACAAAGCATTAGAATACAAGTATTTCCTCATGTGATCCTCACTGCTACTTTCTTGTGAGACAGAACCAGGAACAGCCTAGCTGTTCCACCAGAGTGAAGGGGGGAAATCTCTCCAAGATGTGAAAGATGATTCTTCTGAACTGTCTCTAGTACTTGCAAATAGAAATATAGGATCCAAATGTAATGGCAACTTAGAAATCATCTAAATAAGGAATTCTTCACCTGTTTTGTGTCATGAACTCCTGGGCCAGTCTGATGAAACTTATTGAATATTTTTAATTGCTTAAAATAAAATATATAAGATTACAAAGGAGCACCAGTTATATTGAAATAGTCATCAAAAACTTTTTAAAAAATTCAAGGACCCCAGCCTAAGGACCCTAATCTAGTCACGAAATCTCCTCTATGACAACTCCCTTGAGTTTTTCCTTTAGCCCAGGGTTGGGGAGCCTGTGGCCTTGAGGCCTTCTAGTTCCTTGGATGTAGCCTTTTTACTGAGTTCAAGTTTTACAGAACAAATCCTTTTGTTAAGGAAGTTTGTTCTGTGGAGTTTGGATTCAGTAAAAGAGTTGCACTTGAGGACTTAGAGGGCCTCATGTGGCCTCGAGGCCACAGGTTCCCCATCTTTGCTAGCCTTTGCTTCAATGCCTGCAGTGACTAGGAAGCCATATGCTTTTAAAAATATTTTTCATAATATGTCTTTAATTTTTCTAAAGGTTATCTTTTTGATTTGGCATTTAATGAAATTAGTTCTCTTTTAATTATGTTATTTAGCTTTGTTGTACTCAAATTGATGTTATTACCCCTTGGTTAAGATTGGTGAATATTTGTAATTCCATCTGTCATTAATAGGAACATTGTTCTTAAGCCCAATTAAAAACACCATACAATGAGAACATTTAGAACTAAAGGGAATCTCAGATCATTTAGTGAGTAGACTAAGGCCAAGAGAGCTTATGAGACTTGAAAAAAATTGCACAGATTGTAAGTAATATAGACAAGATTAACTCTTGGGTTCTATTGACGCCAAATCTGGCTATCTTTCCATTTTATCACAAAATTAGAATAAGGGTAAGATACTATTCTAAGGGAAAAACAAAACACGACCATGAGGGCTTCAAGTTTTTATGTCAGATGTAGTCAAGTCAACAAACATTTATGTGCCAGATACTGACCATGTTAAGCACTGGAAAAGAAAGATAGCTCCTGTCCTCAAGGGGCTTACATTCCAATGGAGGAAGAGGCTAGGAAGCTGAAAAGTGAAGTGGGAAAAGGAAAGAAGTTATCCTCAGGAAGGTGGAGATGTCTTCAAAGCTGAAAAGGATTCTGGGAAATGTTCAAGAAAAAACAAATGAGTAGGAAGAGTCAGGAGTAGAAATAGGAGCAAAGTGAAGGCATGCAGATGGGAACACCGTACTCTTACTTGAAACAGAATTTTAGGAAAGAACTGACCAGTGAGAAGGGACCGACAACAGAATTTAATGTAATAGCTCCATTTCCTTTAACTTTATACCTCTAAAAGGAAAAAAAAGTTCATAAATACTTAAAGAAATTTTTTAGAAAGTCCTATCTCCAATCAAAATCCTTTTTAGAAAATGATATTTGCAGTGTCTGGATGACTGCTGATTTCCCTCTTTCCTTTGCCTTTACCACAAACCAAATAAATTAAAGACTGATGGAGTCTTCTAGTTTTGGGGATTCGTTTTGTTTATTTCTGGTTAAAAAAAAAAGAAGAATCTTCTCTCAAAGAATTTTCTTTTCCATGGGCTCAAAATCTAGTGTCTGTGTTCCCTGAAGTATTAAGTCAGAAGAACATTAGGTCAGGGGTAAGAGACACAGTTCTATTTTTCAACCTCTTTACTATTTAGTCCAATCTTTTATTCTCTTAACATTCTTGTCATAACTTAAAAAAAATACTGACAGTTTCCAGAATTTTCTGAGAATGAATTCAATGGAAGATGCATATATTAATAGGTACTGTACTATTCAATGCTTAAGTTCCTTCTGTTCATGCTGTTTTCGGTAGTTTCCTAGGACGGATACATTTCTGCAAATTAGTCTGCTCAGGCTGCATGCATCACCCCCATGAGATACTCCTTAATAGTCCACTCGGGGACTAAAACTTTCGAATCAATTCTAAGAGCATGATGTCTGCTCCGAACTTGTTCATATATATAGTCGACTAACTTCAAGCCCCCCACCACTAGAAAGTTAAGAACCAACTATATTGAAAACATGTATCATGTAATACATATCTGAAAATATAAGTACATGTACACACACACATCTATAGATAGATATCTCTATCTGTGTCTGTAAAACAGTTTTCAAAGCATTCCACTTAAACCATTTGATTTTTCTAACAGTTCTGTGAAGTATGCCCCAAAGGTATGATTGTCACCGTTTTATAGGAATAGAATGATTTACTTGCTCATGTCACCCAGTTAGTAAATGTAGGAGACAGAATCTGAACCCAGATCACCCCGATCCCCAAATGTAGCATACTGTTCACTTTGAAATCCACACTTAAATAGTGGAAAGAAGAAAGATTCTTGAGAGAATTGCCTGCATTTGTAAAGGGGGAAAGGAAGCAGAGGACCCTGGCTTTACTTGGTTAAATGACAGGAAAAGTAGCAGAAGAGTGTACTCAGCACCCTGCCTGGCACATAGTAGGTGTTTTAAGACATGTTTATTGATTAATTGATTGGAGGATAAAAATACTGCCAGGCTACTGGAGAGTGGTATTTGTATGAGTTGGACACTATGAAGGCAGACTGGGAATAGACCCGGTCACAGATTATTTCTCCCTTCTTAAAATAAAAGGGAAGCTGGGACTGTTAGAGGGTCAGTGAAGAATGCTCTTTCCCTTAAACATATTCATAGAATGCAAAGACACAATTATGAGGTGAAAGTGCTTGTTCCTGGGAAAGTCACCAAGGGAGAGCTAGAGCAGTTGAAAGTTTGTCCAGCTTGCTTGAGATTGTTACCTTGTTACTGTAGATGAGATCGAATCTCAGCTTCCATGTCATCCTTCTTAGTGCCCAGAATCAGCCTCACTGCATCCTTCCTTACCCCACTCAGGCTATGGGTTTTATTCAGAGTTGGTCTGTGCCTTCCTTCTCGGAACTGAGTTAATATTTGTTTTGATGCAGTGATTAGGGGATCTTTGAGGGCTTGTTCACTTCTACCAGTGAGGCCAACTGAAGGACAAAGTACTTCTGGTGACAAAAATGTGATTGTTGGGCTGTCTAGAACTCGGAGGTGGGGAGGGGACAGCCAAGTGGTAGCCAGTGGAGAGAGTGCCAGGTCTGGAGTTGGAAGACTTGAATTCGAATTCAGCATCAGATATTGACTGTGACCAGGGGCGCATCACTTAACCACAATTTGGCTCAGTTTCTCCATCTGTAAAGTAATAATACCAGATAGAATAATGATAACACCAGCATCCCCGGACTGTTTTAAGGAACAAATGAGATAATAATTGTAAAGCACTTAGTACATGCTTAGCACATAGGGAGTGCTATGTGAATGTTAGTTGCTATCTCCTTCACCATCACCATCATCATCACTGACGGGCAGCTAGTTAGCCCAGTGAAGAGAGTGCTGGACCTGGAATCAAGAGGACCTGAATTCAAATGTGACCTCAGTTACTGGCTGTGTGACCCTGTCACCCTGTTTGCCTCAGTTCCCTCATCTGTAAAATGTACTGAAAAGGAAATGGCAAACCATTCCAGTATCTCTGCCAAGAAAACCCCAAATGGGTCACAAAGAGTCAGACATGACTAATCAGTGGAACAACAGCAGCAGCAAAAATGATGATTGACAAGGTATTCACCAAAAGACTCAAATAAAATTCGTTGGAAAATAGGGAACTTATTAGCATTTCCCTGAATATGGAAATTTGTCTGATACATTGGCTCTCTTATGGAGAATGACTTCATTGCTATCAGTTTTCATGGCAAAGAATCATCATTATTTCAGGTAAATCATTTTTTATGTCAGCGAAAACCACTTTATCGTCAGCGTCATGTCACCAAAACTTCTAATCCATTCGAGGCTGATTTACTGTTATTTGTAACGTGTCTTCCTACGTGCTGCCTGGAAGAATGAAGCAGCCTTGTGTGTATGTTTCTTAGCGCCATCTGCCAGCCTCCTTGTGTCCTGTGGGAATTCTGCTGCCCGGAGAGTGGGAATTTCTCTTTGGAAGCGGGTCTCTGCTTGTCCTTAGATATAGCTGATCGAGCGTAGAACAATGGCTGTCAGTCACGGCTTACTTTGCTATAGGCTCTCCACCTTGGGCCTCTTTGCTTGTTTCTGGTTTGCTGATTATTTTGGTTCTGCCCTGTTTAAAGCCAAGGGCTTTGGGGAGAAGGTTTTGCCCCTTGTTATGTATATTTATTTGATTGTGGATAATGGTCAATATGTTTACCGTAATGCTTTGTATACTGCAGGGCATTATGGATGCTCCATATGTACTTGCTTGTTTATGTTCAGAATAATTCTGTGAAGCAGACAGGGCAAGTGTTATTATCCCCCCTTTTATGGAGAAAACTGAAGTTCAAAGTGAATGACCCAAAGTCACATAGCTAATCAAAGGCTGAGCTAGATTTCAAACTCCAATCCCAAGGTTCTTTCCATTAGCCCATGTTATTTCCATGTCTAATCTACATTAGTCCTTTTATGGGACATTCTGTAAAATTAAAGGGATCCAGGATAGACATAGGCTGATCTGTGTTGGTAGCACTCAGGCATATGGTAATTGTTGTTATTTTGGCATTTTCAGTTGGGTCTGACTCTCCATGACCCCATTTGGAGTCTTCTTGGCAAAGATACTGGAGGGATTTGCTGTTTCCTTTTCTAGCTCCTTTGACAGGTGAGGAAACTGAGGCAAACAGTGGCCAGGGACTTGCCCAGGGTCACACAGCAAGGAAGTATCTGAGGATGGATACTATTAAAGGAAACACATTTTGTAATTTCTGCTGTTTTATCCCATGAGATACTTGTATGCAAAGCGTATATGTCGTCCTCTAACTCATATACAAATATGTGAGTATTAAAAAATAAAAAATTGGACTCAAGAACCTTAACTTTCTCTTTGCCCTATGGATTGCCTGGATGTGTTTGCAGAATTTATATGTACGTTCTCTCATTTAACCTTCACAACCTCTATTATTGAGGGGCTATTGTTATATGCACGCTCCCTTTTCTAGATCATGGAACTGAAGTCAAGGGACCTACTCAGGGTGAGGCAGCTGGGAAGTATATGTGGTCAGAATCTGAACTCGGTCTTCCTGACTCCAAGTCTGGCACTCTGTCCCCATCAAGCTGCCTCTTGCCTTATTTGTAGCAGAGCCAAATTCCGAGTTTAGTTCATATGACGCCTAAACAATAAAAATAGCAGATTATTGCTAAAATTAGTTCAATTCAGTAGATTTTTGAGAGACAAGGATAGAATGGCTAATGTTCTAACCTTGGAGTCTTAAAGACCTGGGATTAGATCTCACTTCTGTGTGACCATGGGCAAATTTTTTGTCTGACTCTTTGTGACCCCATTTGAGTTTTCTTGGCAAAGGCACTGGAGTACTTTGCCAGTTTTTAAAAATTCCAGGCCATTTTACAGATGAGGAAACTGAGACAAATAGGGTTAAGTGATTTGCCCAAGGTCACATAGCTAATAAATGTTGAAGGCTACACTTGAACTCAGACCTTTCTGATTCCAGACCCTGTGCTCTCTCCAATGAGCCACCTCGCTGCCCTTGGGGTAATTACTTAACGCATTTCATCCTGTTTACCCATATGTAGAATGAGGGACCTCTAACACCCCTTAGGCACACAGTTGAAGGAGATACATAGAAATAGTGAAGACTTTTATCTCATGGTTAATTTAATGGGGAAAAGTATATAAATAACTGATTCAAGGGGGAATGAGAGATAGGAAAACTAGATAGGAGGCAACCCCATAATGCTAGTAAAAATCATTTTATCTAGCTGGCAGAACAAGAATACACCGCAGCATCAGAAGTCAGGGATCCCTGTTTCCTCATAAGTACATCTGAGCTTCCAAAGTGGCCCCAGTCTTCCCTGCCCTCAGATTAATTCAGATTCAATTCATTCCAGTTCCATAGATATTTATTATCTATCATCAAGGCTGTGCAATGGTTAGAAAACTAGGCCTGGAATCTGGAAGATAGAGTTCAAATCTAGCCTCAGGCATGTGCTAGCTATGTGACCCTGGGCAAGTCACTTAACCTCTGTTTGCCTAAATTCACTAGAAATGCAAATGGAAAATTATTCCATTATCTTTGCTAAGAAAAGCCTGAATGGAGTCCCAGCAAGTCAGACATGATTGGACAACTGAATAATAACAAAAGACAAAATTAAAGCTGTCCCCGACCTCAAGGAGCTTATATTCTACTGGGTTAAATTCAGAGTGATAACTGGAAATAAATTCATACAACCATAGTCATTCTGCTAAGCAGACTGATGAGAAACATTAATAAAGTTCATTGACAGATACTTTACTAGCAGTAGCAATATATTACATTTAATTAGTATGTATTATATTATGTATGCTAAATTATTATATTTAATAGCAATATATTAAGTGCCTTTGTGCTGAACACTGTACTGGGCACTGGTAAAAGCATAAAGTTTAAGTAAGCCATGACCAAAAATGAATATTAAAAATAAATAGATTGAGAATGGGAAGGTACAATTTTAATTAGTACCACTATTACAATAGAAGAGAGAAAGAAACCTTGTCATCTGCCCTGATGCTGCTTTCTAAGGACTTCCTGGATTTACCACCTGTCCTGCTTGTACTCCCTACAATGATTCCCCACTAGCATCTGAACTACTGACAATCTAAAAAGGCCTGTTTGGGCTATGCAACCTGCCTCTCTGGTGCATTCTTAACACTTTAGAACCAAGGACTTTTAAGTCTTTTCATTTACCCAGCACCTGAGCTCTCTAATGTGTTAAGTTCCCACAAGTGTGAACTTGACCATAGAAGGTCTCTCCCTAGTTGTTATCCCCAGTGCTGAGCATAGTACTTGGAACTTAATAGGAGTAGGAATTCAATACATGGTTTTCATTGAATAAAAAAGGATAGAAGAAAGGTGGCATTGATTAATGAGTAGAGAACTTAGATTGTGGTCCTCATTGTAAGGAAGATAGCTTCAAGTCCCATCTCTTAACTTACTATCAGCGTGATCCTGGAGCAAATCACTTTAATATTCAATGCTCAGGGCAACTATCTTAGAATTTAATGGCAGACCAGGTGTCCTTCAGCATTGCTGGAGGGAGTTTTCTCATCAGAAATTCCCTATGCCTATGAAAACTCAAGTCAGATACCATTTCCAATTAGTATGAAAATGTTTAGCTTGCTGTTCCATAAAATAAGAAAAGAATATAAAATGGAGATATTAACTCCTTTTCCTTCTTTTTTTAAAAAATTATTTATTTACTTTTAGTTTACAACATTCAGTTCCATAATCCCTTGAGTTCCAAATTTTCTCCCCTTTACCCCCCATGGCAACTTGCAATCTGATTTAGGTTCTACAAATACCATCACATTAAACATTAGTCAAGATGTAAAGAAGAATTATAACCAATGACCTCCTTTTCTTTCATTGTGTATAACTCAAGAGGATAGGGGAGACATAGACAGGTCAGGGTAATCTAGGATTACCTCAAGGATATATGCATATCCCCAGTCATACTTGTCCAGAGTTTCTCATTTCAATATTCCTGGTAGATTGAGAAGCAAATGAAGCCTACAAGATAGTGGTACTACTTTGTTGTAGTTGTTTGGTGATTTCAGTCTTATCCATGACCCTGCTTGGGGTTCTCTTGGCACAAAGCTCATTTTACAGATGAGGAAACTGAGGCAAACAGGATTAAGTGATTTGCCCACAGTCACAGTGTCTGAGGCCAGATATGAACTGATGAAGGTGAGCCTTCCTGACTCAAGGAGTAAAGCTCTATCCACTGTGTTGTCCAATTACTACTTATATTACCTCTAACCAGAACAGGACATTGGCTGGATCTCTGGATTTTGGGTTAGAGGCCCTAGTTTCAGGTCTCTGTTTTACTATTTGCTGCTTTTGAATCTTTTTTTTCTCCTGAAACTCCTATCCCTTCTGAAACTCATGATTTTGTGGGGGAGGGGGGAGGAGTTTGTGTTTTGTTTTTTTTCATCTGTCAACTAAAACAATTAAGGTTAAATGATCTGGAAGGTTCCTGCCAGCCCTAGGTCCTATGCTCCTATCTTTGAAAGGACCTCCTTTAGAGTGTGTATGGTCAAACAGTCGGGATTCTGGGGAATTGATGACTCCTTTTGCAATCCATGCACCAGACAGACAGTATACAGGATAGCCTGAGGGACTTGGGGTCAGGAAGACCTGAGTTCTGGTCCTGCCTCAGATTCTGGTTAGTTATAAGATCCAGAACAGATTATTTAAACCTCTCTCAGCTTCATCTCTAAAATGAGAGTGGGTGAGTAGATCCAAGGGCCTCCAAATCTCTTTTATCTCAAAACCCATGATTCTCTGAGCATCTTAGATACTGTTTCCTGTTTCAGAAAGAAAACCTGCCTTTTGGCATTCTGACATGAGAACAAGCTAATTGCTGGGATAGTAGATATGGACAGTCTGTATAAAGCAAGGTTTATTCTAACAAAGACTAGAAAAAAAATCTTTGTGAATGAAAACCTGATCAACATAACCCTGGAGCCATTGCAGGGATATTTAAATTTCACCAAGGGTGTCAATTGTTTTGAGTGCTTGTATTTTGTTGGCTTGCCAGGGATGTCCACAGCCGAATGCAGGAGGAGTTGAGTTTGGAATTTCAGAAGGGATTGAATGTCAAGAGAAGAAGGAAGTGCTGAGAACCACAACGGCATGTGTTTATGGAATGGGTTATGTTCTTATATGGAGTTATGTTACTAGCTTTCGGGGGAAAGGGCAAAGTCTTGAAAAGCTTTTATCTAGAGTCACTTCCTCTCCACTAGGGCTGAGGGGGTGGTGTTGAGTACACTCTGCACTGCAAGAAAGGGCTAGATATGAGGAGCCCTGGGATTGTGACAAAGAAAAGTCAGACAGTTTCCTTTTCATTCAGCCCCTCTGCTCATTCATTTATGATGGATATGCTCATGCAAATAGAAGCTCTTTGCTTCTCCTTTTCTGGTCTTAAGCCATTTTCAGGAGACTATGGATATGGTCCTGGGAATCAATTAACATTCTGATTTTTTTTTTTGTATTCAAAGCATTTATTGATATTCAATGTAAGTTTGTGTAAGATGCACAATTAATTGAAGTTTTCGATTTGAGCTGGAATATTGGTTTGCAGTTAGATCATTTTACTTGGAAGGAGACTGAGGCAGAGAGAAATAAAATTATTGGTATCATAGAAGAGCGGTTCTCAACCTGTGGGTCACGAGCCCTTTGGGGGTCGAACGACCCTTTCACAGGGGTCGCCCAAGACCATTGGAAAACACATATTTCCGATGGTCTTAGGAACCCAGATGCCACTCCTCTATCCATCTCCAGGCAGGTTCACCCACATGCAGATACACCCACATACGAGTATTAAAGGGTCACAGCATTAGGAAGGTTGAGAACCACTGATATAGACCATAAATGGCAGGACCAAGATTTCAAGTTGGGCTTTCCAATTCCAGATCCAGTTCTTTTCCTAGGGTTCCATGATGTCTCCTTGTAGTATATTTCAATCAGTCCTTATCTTACAAAATCAAAGACTGAAAGGTTACCTTTAACATTAAAATAAAATTGGTACACTAAATTTACTTAGTTCCTGGTGTTTCTGAAAATTATTTAGATACTGTGAAAACGGTTTCTAAAAATAGGGTCTACAAAAATTAATATTCCACTTGCAAAATTAGTGTTAGCTCTCCTTTGGGTTACCAGAGTCACCTTGCTGGCCTTCACCCAATCTTTCTGGTGCCCTTGGCACAGCTAGGAAGAAAACCTTAGCCTCCATCTGCCATGTGTTCTTTCACAGGGCCAGGTTCTCATAGAAGTCTCTTGAGACATATGAAAAGAAAAAGCTGAATATACTTAAAATTTGTAGATCTTTTGGCAGATTTCTTTCAGATCTTCATTGAGCAGCCACATGCTTGTTTTCATAAAATATTAGAATCCAGGAGGACCCAACTTAGAACTATGCCTGGGGGAGAGGGGACATCTGGGCCTTTGCTTGAAGACATGGACATTTAGGGGGGATTGAGAATGCCTGCACTCATTCAGGAGCATTGTAACAACTGGATTTAACACCTGGTTAACAAGAATAATTAGCTAAAAAAAACCCAAAAAACTACCTAGTGGTGTATTTCCTTTGGACAGAGGCTGTCACCCAGGTGAGCTCTTTATGTTCCACTTTGTGCCTGTAACCCATTGGCTGTGGCCTCCCCAAGCAGTTTTCAGTATCGTGGGATCTTTGTTTCCCATCCTACCCCCATAAGTTTTGTCTTCTCTCTCTGACAACTGAGTTTTTCTTCAAAAGTTGATCTGATGCTTTGCTTCAGAGTTTTGTAAAGCTAGCTGCAGGCATTAAAACTGCACCTATAATTCTCCCTTACTAATGATGATGCTCTAATTTTGTAGACACCTATGATAAGACTGACAAGTGAGGGGCTGAGTTTTGAATTGCATGAAAGCTGCCATTGAATGTCTTCTACAAATTTGGTTGCAAATTACGATATCTGTAGCCTTGTATAACCCACTCACCTTCTAGCCCTGCACATTTTGTTGTTTAGTTGTTTTCAGTTGTATCTGACTCTTCATGACCCCATTTGGGGTTTTCTTGGCAAAGACCCTGGGGTGATTTATATTTCCTTCTGTAGCTTATTTTACGAATGAGAATCCTGAGACAAACAAGATTTAAGTGACTTGCCCATGGTCACACAGCTAGTAAGTAACTGAAGGCAGATTTGAACTCAGGAAGGTGAGTTTTCCTGGCTCCAGGCATGGCACTATATCCCTTGTGCCACCTACCTGGCACATAGTAGGTACTCAGTAAATGTTTATTGACTGAGTTCATTCATTCTGTGTCTTACTTATAGATGAGATACTAAATAAATCTTATGACTAGTTTATGCACAAGTTCAAAGTATTGTTTTCCACCTCTGGGCATTTTCACAGACTACCTCTTATGACTAGAATAATAACAGCTGACTCTTTTAAATACATTAGTAAGGTAATTTATTTACATGGTCACATTTGAGCTGCCCAATGGTTCTGTGAGATAGGTCCCAGAAAGTCAGTGCAGACATGATTCAGACTCATGTCTACCTGACTCAAAATCTTTCTCTCTTTTTATTTTTTTTTGTGCTTTTTTTTGGAGGACAATTGGGGTTAAATGACTTATCCAAGGTCACATGGCTAGTTTTTTGGTGTGTTAAGTGTCTGAGGCTGGATTTGAACTCAGGTCCTCCTGACTCCAGGGCGGGTGCTCTGTTCACTGTACCACCTAGCTGCCCCAAAGCCTTTCTTTCTTTATCACTTCCTCTTGAAATGGCCGTCTTCGTTCAGGACTTAGTTCAGCTGTGTTTTGTAGCCTATTCTGATTTTCTCTCCTTCATCATCCACCAAGCCATTATTAGTGTGTTCTTTTGGATCAAATATCCCTATGGTATTTTGTCTTCTTTTGTCCCTTCATTCCTTATCTTGTGTTAGAGTTTACAGGTAGTACTAGTCCTAGAGGCCTCTAGGCCCTTTGAAAGCAGGGGCTCCTGTTTGTTTTATTTTTTGTCTCTTTATCCTCAGCACAACAGTTGGCACATGGTAGACATTTAAGCAAATGTTTGTTGATTCTAATTTGATTAATGGGAAAATCAACATAGTGTGATGGAGAAAGGGCTAGAATTGGAATAAGAGCTAGATTCAGCATCACTGCCCCATACCTAGTTCTGTGATCCTAGGAAATTCACCTAATATCCATGAGTTTCCGTTTTTTCATCTGCTAAATCTTCATCTGCTAAAGGTCCTCAACCTTCCTAATGCTGGGACCCTTTAATACTCATATATGGGCATATCTACATGTGTGTGGACCCTCCCGGAGAGGAGCAGTGTCTCGAGGAGCGGAGTCTCGGTTCCTAAGACCATCAGAAATAGGTGTTTTCTGATGGTCTTAGGCGACCCCTGTGACAGGGTCATTTGACCCCCCCAAAGGGGTCATGACCCATGGGTTGAGAAGCCCTGTGCTAATGGAAGTTACTGCTTGTAACAGCCACTTTCTCGGGTTGTTTTCTGTGGTTTCTACTATGAATATATGTATGAGGGGGTATATTTACATGCATAATAATATATATTCATGTGTGTGTAAGAGGGAAAGTAATTATTATTGAATACTTAATAAATGCATGTTGAATTAGTTATTATTATGATGATTATTAAATAGGTTTTCTCCCCATTGAGGTTTTGTTTACAATGTTCCATTCATATTATTTCTACTGATTTCCTCTTATGACTGGAAGCATGCATTTGTGAGGTGCCTTGGGATGCAGTCTATGGAATGGAGCAAAAAATGTTAATGGGTCCATGAGAAGATCCGACTAACAGCTTTGCCCTTGTTGGCACATTCTCTGGTCTCATAACTTGCATGCCTGTGTGATGCTGTAACATCTCGAGAAGCCTCTATTTCCCATGGTGGGGCAGGCAGTCTCTACTGGATGCCTTGAGGTGAGGAGTGGTTGCATGTGTGTACTTGTGACTTTTAGGGGTCAGGTGATGGGTTGAATAAAATAGTAGGGAAAAATAAAGTAGAGTGAGATTGAAAAAGGAAAGACGAAAAGAAAAATAAAAAAAGAGAGGAAGAGAAATTTGGAAAAGAAAACAGAAAAGAAATATTCTTTATAAGAATAGAGGGGCAAAGGATCAATGTACTTTTGCTCTGATTATTTTTCAAATTCTTTGTGTCTTCCACACCCATCCCCCCAAAATAACTATTCCACTAAAATGAAGGTCAGAGCCGTGAGTGATATGGATGGTCCTTTGTTTATTTGCTTCGTGGTAGCTTGGTGGCACAGTGGATACTATGCTGGACTTGGAATTAAGAAGACCTGAGCTCAAATCCAGCCTCAGACACTTAGTAGCTGTGGGACCTTGGGCAAATCACTTAATCCTGTTTCCCTCAGTTTCCTCATCTGTAGAATGGAGATACTAATAGCATATAACCTTGCAGAGTTATTGTTACTATCAAATGAGATGATATTTATAAAGTACTTAGCATAGTACCTGGCACATAGTAAATAATAAGTGTTATAATATATATATTATATATGATATAATATTATATATTATATAATAATTCTATTATTAGCTATTATTATAATTCATGGGGAAAAGGGGTTATCTAGAAAATAGGAATGTCTAGACAGTACATAGTGGTTTTTATATATCTGGTTTGACTTCATCTTGCAGGAATATATTTTATGGCATGGTACTGTTGAGGTTCAGAGTTGGGAGCGTTGGTTCAAGTTTTGAAAGAATTCAATCAGACCTTCTCTTTAGCCAAAGGGAGCTTTATTAATGCAAAAGCATGCGGACCTGAGACTTAGCAAGGAGCTAAACAAAGGCATTGATATAGGACAGGGACCAGACTTATATAGACAGAAAGCTATACAGTCTGCAGGATGATAATATAATTTTCGGGTTTCTAAAAGGGGTTGGAGATTTAGAGACAAGATAAATCTTGCAAGATAAGGACACAGGATGAGGGCGATGAATGACCCAAGATAAAGGAGACGAGGACTTTATGATACAGGATGGGAGGAGACAAGGACTTTTAGGATAAGGGGAAGTTTTGTGGTATTTCAGGATAAGGGGAGACTTTAGGATGCCAAGGAATGAGCAACTCAACCCTTAGGGCACCTCTGTTTTTTAGGGTGCCTTTAGAGGATAAACCAGGAAAAGGGCAACTCCACCTTCAGGGCACCTCTGTAGCCACATCAGTACAAATATAAAATCTTTGCCTTTGCACAAACAAATAATAAGTAACTGACTGAATGAATGCACGCATACATGGGTGAATTCTTTGTGATGCATCAGTGCTGTGCATCTATGCATCTTGGCTGTTCCAGACATGGAGGTGACTGGCAGGTGTGACTCAGTTCCATGGTACTTTAGAGGGTCCCAATCAAAGAGATATCCATGATAACCTGGTGGTTCAGTTGTCTGATTCTGCTTGAAAATAGAGGTGATGCTAACAGTATTTTTCCTTTTTATGATTCCTTTAAGCATGTTAGATCATGAGATTGAAAGGCATTTTGCTAGACTAGGAAGGAAGGAAGGAAATAATCATTTATTAAGTGCTACACACTGTGCTAAGTGGAAAGTCACAGGATTTGGAAGAGCACCACCCAGGTTCAAAGCTCAACTCTCTCACTTTCTGTGTGAACTTGTGAAAATGGCACATAATCCTTCTAGGTCCCAGTTTTCTCTTATGTAAAATTGAGAAATTAGCCTAGATGAGACCTCTAAGGCCTTTTCCCCCAGCTCTAATTCTAGACTCTTATGATCAGCTGAAATAATAGACATCTGTAACGTACCTGACAATATGATCCTATGATTCAGAGCTAGAACAGGCCTTAGCCATCATTTGGTCTTCCCCTCCCCTACCATTATTTTACAGCTCTGAAATTGGAGTCTCCTTTGTATTGAAATGACTTGACCAAAACAAGGACTGAAACCCAAGTTTTTTTGTCTCCAAGTTCAGTACATTTTCCACCGTGGTATCAGCCTCTTGTCTAATCATGGCAGAAATAGATAGGAGAATTTAGCCAGCTGGGATATAGACCCAAAGTGTTCAGCATTTCACTGATGACACATTATGGTTATTAGCAGCTAGCCAAAAACAACGACAACGAACAGGGGGGGTGGGGGTAGTATAACGCTGCAAGACAGATCCAACGGAACTAACCCCCCAGTGTTACCAGTCAGGCATTCCATGACTCTAGGCACAGAAAGAATTGTTAACTGGCTTGTTCTCAAAAGCCAAATGATCCAGAACAATCCATTTTTCTCATATATAAACTGGGAAGCAAGGAAACCAACTAGCTTCTAGGGCTGTTTGTTATAGGAACTGGCTAATAATAAAATGATTATGGAGCACTTTGCAAATGGAAGGTACCTTTACTAAGCCCTGTCCATTCTCCATCTCATTATACAAATATGGCAGGTAATCACTGGTGTTCCATCGTTTTATCTCCCCCACTCTTTCTGAGACCATTTCTCTCATCTAAACTGGGTGTCTACATTTCATTTCTGAGCCCTGGAATGGAGAGTGGCCAGGATTGTCTTTTTTCCTCTTACCTAGAATCAGATTTGAATCTTTCTGAGAACCAGCACAAGAAATCAGACATGCCATCGATGGTGGTTTCTGTATATTCTGTGTTGTTTTTCTTTTTTAGCGATAAACCTCTAAATAACACTAGCACCATTTCTTAGTTACTGAGGTTGGCATCAAGGTAAGGTCCCTGGGTAAGTGGAAATGAAGACCTCTGAGCAGGTGATTAGCTTTGAAAATCCCTCTCGGCAGAGACCTGTGATCCTCACACTCAAGTGGGAGCCGTTGGCCTGACTCTCAACCTTCATCCTTATTCACAGAGAATGTCACTGTGCTGCGTTAGCCCCTGCAGTGAAGTAGCTAATACTCAAATCCATGAGATCAATTTAAATTCCAGACTCCTAAGCCTGAATTTCAGAAAAAGAAAAACAAAAACAAAGCTCTTTCTCTTTTCTATGGAAAACAGTGAGATATTTATTTCCTTTAATTTCATTATTCCCTCTTCCCATTCCTACGGCCAAAACAAGTGCACTTGAATTGTATTGATTTAATAATAATAATAATAGTCAGCTAGATGGCATAGTGGATTCCTGGACAGAGTCATGAAGACTCATCTTCCTGAGTTCAAATTTGACCTCAGACACTTGCTGTGTGACCCTGGGCAAATCACTTTACCCTGTTTGCCTCAGTTTCCTCATCCGTAAAATGAGCTGGAGAAGGAAATGGCAAACCACTCCAGTATCTACGCTAAGAAAACCCCAAATGGGATCAGAAAGATTCAGATACTACTGAAAAATAACTGCGTGACAACAATAATAGCAGGTTACCTTTATGTAGTGCTTGAAATAGTATGAAATATTTTTCTTAAAAGTTTATAAAACATAATTTCTCAAACCAATTCAGCAAAGTAGCCTTTATTTTAACATTTTTAAGGCTTCCAGAGCACTTTTTTATATGTCAACATCTTTAACTCTCACAATAACCCTGGGAGGTAATTGTCATTATTATTATTATTATTTCCATTTTACAGAAGAGGAAACTAAGGTTGGAGGGTTTAAGTGATTTGCCCAGGGTCACATAGCTAGAAAATGCCAGAGGCAAGTTTTGAATTGAGGCTTCCTGGTTCCAAGTCTGCTGGTGTTTCCAGCGTACTGTCTAACTACTCCACAGGGCTAGTGATACAACAAGTGCATCTTTTTTATCCACGTCTTGCACAGGAGTAAGCAGAAACCTCAAGAGAAGGAGAATTTTCCTTGGTAGCACACATCTCTAGTAAGTGACTGCTGATTCCAAACCCAGTATTCTTTCCTCTGTAGTACACTACTGTGAAGTTCCTTTAGAACTATGTGGAGGGAGTCAGTGTGTCTTAGTGGGTAGAGAGTTGGTCTGTGATTCAGAAGGTTCTAGATTCAAGTACTGCCTCTCACACATACCGACTGTGTGATCCTAGGTCTATCACTTAGTCTCTTAATGTCCCAGGTACCTCTAAGACTTTATTTTTTTTCAGTGCAGTTGTAGATCTATATTTATAGAAGGGGCTTTCTCTCTCTCTCTCTCTCTCTCTCTCTCTCTCTCTCTCTCTCTCTCTCTCTCTTTCTCTCTCTCTTTCTGTCTCTCTCCCTCCCTTTCTCTCTCTCTCTCTCTCTCTGTCTCTCTTTATATATATATATATATATATATGATGGATTATATACTTACACTTTTTTTTAGCAACTAAGCACCACAATATTCCCATGAAGTGCTTTTAACATCATCAGGCATGCTTTTTATGTTAAAAAAAAATGCATCCTGCTTTAAGTGTAATATGATGGGGCAGAGAAGACAGGGAATGAGAAAATGGAAATATCCATTCTCTGTTGATCTTTGTATAAGGAAAAGCAAGGTGGCTGAACTTTAGAGATGGCAAAGAAGCAGATATGACCTTTTGCCAAGGGAAGGCATCCCAGTTCTCTCATTCATGAGAGCTGGTCAAGCCAGGAAACTCAAGAAATGACTTATTTAAATTATTCCTTTGTGGATATGAGAAGGTGAGGGAGAAAGGGGCTGGCAGGGTTCTGATTGTATCAAGCCTCTAGGACTCTTGGGATCCCAGGTACCTACCTGATCTTGTCTGTGAGCTTTGTTGACCTCATTGAAAGACACCCAGGAGGGGGATCATAGGGTTGATTGAGAGTCAGAAGGGATCTGAGAGATCATCCTCCCACCACCACCTCTTTACAGATGAGGAAACTGAGGCTTAAGGAGGTTCAGTACTAGCTTCACACAGTTAGTAAATACCTGAGTCATGGTTTGAATCCAGTGTTGTTCTGACTTAAATCCAATACTTTATCCATTATGCCATCCCATCTGAAGGCATCCCCTGTGTCTGTGGTCAAGATAATATACTGCTCTAGGACTTGGGACTGTTTAGAAGTGCTGGTAAAATAGTTCCTGCTCCATGGAGGCAGGGAGTGTTTGACTTTTTCTTGCATCATCTAAAAGTCTGCCTGGCATATAGTAGGTGCTGCATTCATATTGACACATATGTACAAGTGAGCTATTTCTTTGATTATTTTCCCTGTCTAACTCTCAACAGAGGGTGATGTGGTAATATATGAGTAGTGGCAGTCTCCCCTTTGGCCACTCTTACAGTAATGTCCAGGGCAGTAGGAGAAAAGATGGGAAAATTGTAAAATTAATCATGGCCATGGGCGTGTTAATCCTTAAAACTACCTTTGTTATATGTATATATGTGTGTGTATATATGTGTGTGTATGTATTTATGTATGTATATGTATATACATGTACACACACACACACACATATATATATATGTATATATAGATTTAATCCTATCTATGAAAGACTGAATCCCAGCCTATTAATTTCAATTAGGGCTAAAAGCTTAGAGATCATCTAATTCATCCTTTTTTTTTGGAGTGTTATGTATACTTTTGGCAGTCTGAGGAAACCTATGAACCCTTTTTATGAATAACATTTCAAAATGCATAATATAAAATAACATGAGATTGCAAAAACCACTCCGTCGAAACATATTTATTGAAATAAAAACAAAGTTACAGAATCCAGGTTAAGTACCGCTGATACAGGCCAACTTCCTCCTTACAACTCAGGAAGCTAAGGCAGAGAGATGTTTAAGTTATTAGCCCAACTTTATTCAAGAAATAGGAGACTATAAGTCGCAGAGCAGAGATTTGAACCTAGAGCTTCTGATGCTGAATTCCCTGTTGATTCCACCATACTATGCTACCTGTTGCCTCTTATGGCCCTTGGGCCTCACAGGTTAAGAGGAGAGACACAAAGGGCTAGGAGTTAGGACACCTAGGTTCTAATCTTAACTCTATTTAGATTGTTGACTGGCAAGACACATAGACATTTCTTTGTGTCTCTTTTCCTCCTATATATAAAAAAAAAAAGTTGGCCAACTCCAGCATACCAATTACACCACCATATCGGCATACTGTTCAATTATCCTTTGAATTTGTCTTTTTAAGCCCTTTATAGTCAACACCAAATAATCCTCTGGGTTGACCAAAGTCTATTATGCTACAAGGATTATAAGAGATTTTTGGATATCCTCTCCTATAATACAGATGATAACCTATCTCTGGAAGGAGCAGTAGTCTATACCTGTCAGCCCATTCTGGGCAACTCTTGTCCAGTCCTCATAAATTCACCACAAGGGGGTCTACATCCCTTCTTTGGGTGGAAAAGAGAGGAGCATGAAGTCTGACTGTGATTATCCTTTATTCTCACCACATGATAAATGAATGAAAATGTAGAGTTGGTTTTATTATATTCTGGAAAGTAGGTTAAGAACTCTATACCAGCCTGTAATTAAAGAATTACTAGAATCTATTATAATCCCATAATTAGATAATAGAATTCTTGTGTGAATATGCCAATCTCAGGCCTTTAACAGGAAAAATGAAAGATAAAAAGCTATTTTGAGTGTGTGTTGTGATACACTATAATAACCTAAAGAAGCATCAAGTAATTAATTCTTCTCACTGCTCATTTTCAACTCTGATTTTCTCTGTGTGCTGAGACGAGTCCTGGCTCTGTCTCTAAGCACCTGGGTGACCCTGGGCAAGGCACTTAGCCTCCGTTTCATCTGTAAAATGAGGTCAGACTAGCTGATATCAAGGTCTCTTCCAATGTTAAAAATACAGTAGTTCCATAAAAGCAGCTTCCTCCCAGTAGTTCCGAGCTTGTTCTCAGACTAGCAGGGTTGAAGTGGTTTCAAAGGTTACAAAAAGACCATAGGGGAATGTCTTTTCCAGAAAACTCATTTCAATTTTAGTCTCAACAATTTAATAAAAAGACTACAGGGACCCCTTCTCGATTTCACTTTCAGGATTGTGGCTTTGAATTTTACTGCCTCCTGTTCCTTGTTGATGCTCTGGCCATCACCGGGGTCTTCCTAAAGAAAAGAAAAAAAGGAGATTAGATGTTAAAGGTCCTTAACGACTAATTGAAGGCTTTTCTGAAATGAAATCTGAGAAGTGAAAAGTGTTCCCTCGGGAAAAAGAAGACATGGAGAGAAGGTGGATTGGGTGTCAGGAGAGGGGACTCCTTGCCCAGCAAGATTCTGCACGTTACAACTCCATTAAACCTGATTAACTTAGTTTATGTCTCTAGGCCCCGGTTTCCTTTCGTAGGCTGGAAAATGATAGGGTTGGGCAAGATGATCTCTGAGATCTACTCTAAAATCAGTTGATCGTAAGTCTAGAACTAGAAGGACATCAGGGATTGCTTTGGATACCCCTCATTTTCAGATGAGAAACTGAGAGAGGCTAAGTGGTTTGCCCAATGTCACATGGATGGTAAATAACATAGAGTTGATTTGAAACCCACAGGTTCTCAGTTCCAGAGCGAGGAAAAGCTTATTCCCAAGGAATAGAAAATGATATCACAGTCAAACAAATACAGAAAAGTATCTCCAGTTGGACTTTGCCTTCCATTCAAAATTATCAGTATTTAACATTGTTAAAAATTATATAGAACATGTTAATATCATTTTATGGAGCAATATGTATGTATATATATGTTTATGTTATATGTGTATATATATGCACATATATACACACACACACACACACATATATATATATATACACACATACAGACACACACACATAAAAACTGAATGTGTATAAGCTTTTCTTGTTTTGTTTTTTTTAATTTGTTTTGCCTTTTTGGAGGGGGGAAGGTAGGGCAATTGGGGTTAAGTGACTTGCCCAAGGTGACATGGCTAATTTTTTGTGTGTGTGTTAAGTGTCTGAGACCAGATTTGAACTTAAGTCTTCTTGACTCCAGAGCTGGTGCTCTATTCACTGTACTGCCCCAATGTGTATGAGTTTTAAAAAGGAGGAAATAGTAATGAAGGGCTAGGCAGAACCAAGATGGTGGTGTACAAGCTGGTACCTGGCTGAACTCTCCCCAGTAGACAATTTTTGTCTCCCTCTAGATAATTTTTAAAATAACTCCTCAAATCAAATTTTGCAGTGGCAGAGCCAACAAAAGGTGAGAGGGAGACATTCTTCCAGCCTAAGATAATTTAGTGGGTCCTCAGGAGAAATCTGTAATAATGGCATGGATACAGGTCCAGAGTATGGCATATCAGTAGTGAACATTGGAGCAAGCCCCAGCAGCAGCAGTAGCAGCTTTGGGAGCGCTCAGCCCCGAGACAATAAAAGAATTGAACAGCTGGTCAGAAAGAAATTATGAAAGACCTTTTCCTTTCACTGGGTGTAATTGGAGCTGATGGGCAAGTGTCTTGCCCATAAGCAGTTCTAGGACAGAGAGGAGTCCTTGTGACTGGTCACAAGGGAGCAGAGGCCCTGGTCACAGTTCCAAGGCCAAGAAGAACACTAATACTTGTTGCTTCAAGAGAACAAGAACCTTTCCTGGGTAAAGATCAGAGGATAGATGTGAACACAAGTGTCCTAGAATAACATGGCCTTGGAAGCACTGAAAACTCACAGACCCCAAGGACTAGATTGTAGACCCCAGGGAAAATCCTGAAACTTGGCACAGCAACTCTCTGTCCCCAGGTGAGCAGAGCCTAACTTTAACACAAAGTTCAAAGTCAAGAAATGGGCTGGAAAAATGAGCAAACAAACAAACAAACAAAAAACTTGACCATAAAAAGCTACTTTGGTAACAAGAATTAAACTTAGAAAAAAGACAACAATGTTAAAACAGCTATAAGCAAAGCCTCAAAGAAAAATTCCAATTGGATTTAAGGCCAGTAAAAATTCCTAGAAGAGCTAAAGAAAGAGAGAATAGTGGTAGAGGGAAAATGGGAGAAGAAATAAAAGTGATGCAAGACAATTATGAAAAGATAATTAACAGCTTAGCAAAAGAGGCATAAAAAATATTGAAGAAAATATAACCTTAAAAAAGCAAAATTGGCCTAATGGTAAAGGAGGCACAAAAATCCTCTTAAGAAAAGAACTCCTTAAAAAGCAAATGGAAAAGTCAGTACAAAAATTCACTGAAGTAATTTAAAAAGACCGCATTGTCCTTTTAAATTGGCCAAATGAAAAAAAGAAGTACAAAAGCTCACTGAAGAAAATAATTCCTTAAAAATAAGATTTGGACCTGTGAAAGCTAAGGAATCCACAAAACTTCAAGAAAAAGTCAAAGTCAAAAGGATGGGAAAAAGAAGAAAATGTGAAATATCTTATTGGAAAAACAACTTACCTGGAAAGTAGATCAAGAGGAGACAATTTAAGAATTATTGAGCTACCTAGAAGCCATGATAAAAAAAAAAAAAAAGAGTCTAGACATCACATTTCAAGCAGTTACCAAGGAAAACTGCCCTAATATTTTAGATCCAGTGAGTAAAATGGAAATTGAAAGAATCCATCTACAATCTTTTTAAATATATACCAAAATGAAAACTTCCAGGAATACCACAGCCAAATTCCAGAGCTCCCAGATCAAGGAGAAAATATTGTTAGCAGCCAAGAAGAAACAATTCACATATTATGGAGGCACAATTAGTATCACACAAGATCTAGCATATGAAAGGAGCCAGAGGGCTTGGAATATGATATTCTGGAGTGCAAAGGAACTAGGATTACAACCATGAATATCCTACCCAGCAAAACTGAGTATAATCATTCAGGAAAATTGATATTTAATGAAATGAAGGACTTCCAAGCATTCCTGATGAAAAGACCAGAACACAATAGAAAATTTGATATTCAAACAGAAGACTCAAGAAGAATAAAAAAGGTTCTTATGAGACTCAATGAAGTTGAAATGTTATTCCTACATGATTATACTTGTAACTCCCAAGAACTTTATCATTATTAGGCAAGTTAGAAGGAGTATATATAGACAGAGGACACAGGTGTAAATCAATTATATTGGGGTAATCTGAAAAAAAATGAAGGGGTGAGAAAGAGGGATACATAGGGAGAAGGGGGAAGGGAGAAGTAGAATGGCGAAAATTTTTTTATGTAAAGGAAGTACACAATGAGCAGCTTTTACAGTGGACAGGAAAATGGGGGCAGAGTGGCAGGAAGTTCTTGAATCTCACATTGGAATTGGTTTAACAGGGAAGAATATGTAGATACACATACTATTTTTTAAAAACTAGGTAAAAGTAGCATTTATAACAAACCCAAAGTTAATCAAACATGAAAATTACAACACCTAGAACTGACTACTCCCTAGGATATAGTGCACTGTGCAGTTCAAATCTTAAGGAATTTCTCATTCTGTAAGGCATGAAATGCATTATACTATAGCATTCACCCTCCTTCATCTATAACTATGCTCTTTAAATTCTCGGCTATTTTTGATATGTCTCCCCTTCTAACTCTGTTCTACCTTTTTTTTTTTAATGCTCAGGAAAAACTTAGTAGCATGGAAATACCTTACATAGGAGGCAGCATTTGAGCTGTGCTTTGAGGAGTACCAGACATGGATTCATCCAATGGCACAAAGAGAATGGAGTATCATAGAAAGTTAACACCTAGCAGGCCAATTTAACTGAAATGGAGAATATATGAAGGCAGGTAATGGGAAATAAGACTAGAAAGGTAGGTAAGAGCCAGATTGTGGAGAGCCTCAAATGCCAAGTTGGAAGATTTGCTATTTTATCCTAGAGTCAATGAGACTGTAGCTGACAATGTATTACTAGATCTTAAGATTGAATGGCATCTAAGGTTGGAAGAGAGCTCAAAGATCATCTGGTCAAACCTCCACATTTTATATATGAGTATGCCTACAGAAAGGGAGGTGACTTTTCCCAAGATAACATGAATAGAAAATAACTTGATTCTTGGTTTTCTCGTTCCAAATCTAGTTCCTATTTTAGCATGAATCATTTATATTTTCCATTCCATATGATACATACAGATCTCTGTAGTTTGACCTTTAATTCAATAAACACTCCTACTATCTACATCCATTTCTTTTTTTTCCTGTATTTGTTCCCTGCTTCCTCATGGAAAATAGGGGGTACACCATGAAACCAGAGATAGGTCAGTGTTCTCCTGATTATGAAAAACAGGCATGGAGAAGGGAAAGCAGATTATATTTGTTAACTTGATATTAATTTCTGGCAATTGTAATACGGATGACTGATTTATGAACACTTAGGGAAGTGATGACTGCTAAATAAGTCGTGACAATTAATAATATTGCCTGTTTTGATATATTACCTAAATTTGTAGATCAGAATTATGTGATATATATAATATATCTGGGTTTTAGGAAAAAAATTGAAAAATCTCTCCTGATAAGTTGGAAGGATGAGTTAGAGAAGTAGACTGACTAAATGATTCCGTTTCTGAATAGCCTTACCCAAAGAATGATCAATGCTATCATGGAGGGATGCCCATGGTGGCCTCCTGAGGGGCTTTGTATTTGTCCACATTCTTCTCATCATTTTAAACAATGACTTGGATGAAGGAATACTTAATCAAACTTATTTGTGACAAGCCTGGGAGGCATGACTAAAACAAAAGAAGACAGCATCAAAATTACCTCAGCAGGATGGAATGTTCAGAAAAAACTTACAATAGGAAAAAAATGTAAAGGATTGAACTTAGGTTAAAAAAAATCAGCTGCTCAGGTAGATGATGTAGAAGCTTAACAGCCATTACTCTGATAAAGACCTGGGGTTTTATTGACTTCAAGCTGTCCTGGACTTCCTCCCCTCCCTTTAAAAGAAGCTTGTTTTTGGTAACATGGGTGGTGGAGACCCTGTTACACATTTTTTGGAGACCTAGATATGAGCTGTATTTGGAGAATTTCAAGATCCCCAGAGTATCTGTAAGCTCTGGATGGAGGGCAATATAACCAGAGAAACAGTAAACTTTAAGACAGGTCCTCAAGATTAGACATCATCCTCATGAGCCCATGCTGTACTCATTATGTACCAGAAGTCGTATTCCCCAAAACTCATTCAATCTTTGGCTAAATATTTGTCCAGAAGACTAATAATGTCTGAAGCAAGAGTAGTCCTGGTCTAATTGTACATTGGTCTATCTAGATCACAGAGTAAATATGTGGTTCAACTCTGGGTACTGCAGTTTAGGAGGAACATTGACAAACCAGTGCATCTTAAGGAAACTTATCAAAAGGTTTAGCATTCTTGAAACTGTATCATCCAAGTAATGTTTGGAGGAATTGTGGACATTTTACCTGGAAAATGGGAAATAGTGTGGTAGAGGGAGGCATGATAATGTCTTCAAATATTTGAAGAGTTTCTATGGAAGGTGAATTGGGCTTGTTCTCCATAATGGCAGACAGCAGAACAAAGGTCATCTGGTGGAATTAACAGGAGGTCTGGTTTAGCCTTCTAATTTTGCAAGAGCTGTCTCATAACTAAAGCTATTTAGAAAGAGATGTCATGCTACAGGATACTGTTCTTAGAGTCAGAAAGACCTGCCTTCAAATCTTCTCAAGCACTTAATTAGCTGTGTGAGTTTGAGCAAGTCTCTTATTGTCTCTGTCCATCAATTTCCTCATCAATGCTATCTGAGGACCCTTCTAACTCTCAATCTATGATTCTATGAAAAAGTATTTACTGTGTGCTTACTCTATGGAAAGCATTCTGCTAAACATCCAAAACAGAAATAGAAAAACGAGACAATCATTGTCCTCAAAGGGCTCCCGTGCTGACTGGGGAGATAGCCCATGGAGAAGAGTTTAGCTTCTGGAAAGGCTCAGTAGGCTGGAGGATACAGCTTCCAGGAAGATGAGAAATCCTAGTGGCCCTCCATTTTAGCAAGAGACTCATTGAAAAGGTGTGAACAGTCATGCCCTTAGAGGAAAAAGAAACCTGGGACCATCTGCCATCTAAAGTGCTAAACTCCCCTTAAAGAAAATTAATTGCTTATATTATAGCTAAGATAGGCAGAGGGCTCTGTGTGTATGTGTGGTGGGGGGTGTGTGTGGAACTCATAGTATGTGTTCTGTATTTACTCATGTGCACATATTTTCTCCTCAAATGGAATATGTTACTGGAGATCTGAGACTACTTATTTCACTTCTGTCTTTACATATCTTGAGCTTGGTGCCGTGACTCACAAATAAGTGATAAATCCTGGTTGATTGATTGGTTGGCTCTGTGCGTAGAATGCTGATCTAAATGTTTTTGCTGTTTGTTGTTCATTGCTCAGTTGTTACATTCCTATCTGACTCTTTGTGACCCTATTTGGGGTTTTCTTGGCAAAGATGCTGGAGTGGTTTGCTATTTCCTCCTCTAGCTCATTTTAACAGATGAGGAAACTGAGGCAAACAGGGTAAAGTGACTTGCCCAGAGTGACACAGCTAGGAAGTGTCTGAGGTCAGATTTTAACTCAGTAGGATCTGCTATAATGCACTGCCTAGCTGTTGTGGTTGATTTTAATGAACTACTTTTTAAATTCTTTGTTATAAGGATTGCATGCTGTGTAGGAAATTGGGAAAGGAAAAATAAGGGTGAGAAGGAAGAGAATAAGCATTTATAAAGTGCCTACTAGGCGACATAGTGGATAGAGTCAGAAAGACTTATCTTCCTGAGTTCAAATCCAGTTTCAGACACTCACTAGCTGTCTGACCCTGGGTAAGTCACTTAAACACATTTGCCTCAGTTTCCTCATCTGTAAAGTGAGCGAGAAAAGGAAATGGCTAACCACTCCAGTATCTCTGCCAAGAAAACCCCAAATGGAATCACAAAGCATTGGACACAACTAAAACACCTGAACACCAAATGTGCCAGGCATCATGATGAGTGCTTAACAGACTTCTCAGATGATCCTTACAACAACACAGTGAGGTAGATGCATGCCATTATCCCTTTTTTACAGTTGAGGAACTGGAAGTAGAGAGTTTAAGTGACTTACCCAGGGTCACATAGTTAGGAGGTGAGAACAGAGTAAAAAAAAACTCCTCTGAAAGCTTCTTTATCAAGGGAACTCAGAAGTCTAGGGAAGTTTTCAATTCCCAGCCCCTGCATTTTTTTGGATTCCATGTCTCAGTCATCCTGTCTCAGTTTTGGATACCTTCTCCCTCCTTTCTTCCCTTTCTGGTTTCTTTTTTTATATTTTCTTTCCTCACTGAGCTTCTTGAAGGAAGGGAATGTCTTTCTTAATTGTATCTCTAGGACTTAGCAAAGTGTCTGGCAAAAAAAATAGGTGCTTAGTAAATATTTACTGCATTATATTATTATAAGTGTCTGACTGAATTTGAACTCAGATCTTTTTGACTATATGTTCAGCATTCTCTCCATTGTGCCACCCAGTAGCGGAGATTTTGGTGTAAAAACAAGAGGTATCAATACAAATGCACACCCAGAATAAGGGCTTGCCCTAATAGATAGAGTACTGGTCTTGGAGTCAGATAGACCTAGGTTCAAATCCTCTCCCAGACTCTTACTAGCCATGTGACCTTAATAAGTGAGTCAGTTAACCTATCTGAACCTTATTTTCCTCATCGGTAATTAAAAAAAAATAATATCACTAACCTCACAGGGTTCTTTATGAGTTTCAAATGACTCAATAGGTGCTTTTGCAAAACATAAAACTCTTTGTAAATGAGTTATTATTTTACAGTGCACAGGTGTTCTATAGACTCTCTAAATTTCCTTCTGCTTTTAAGATCTCTGATTCTTTGCAACCTTCCAGTAAAAACTGCCAGACTGAGGACTCAGGAGAACTCAGTTAAAGTTCCTGCTTGACAGCTGACTTTGTGACCATAGATGAGTCACTTAACCTCTGCAGTTTTCTCAGCTGTAAAGTGAGGGGCCCGTACTAAGTGGTCTCAAACGTCCTTTTCAGTCCCCAGAGTCTGTGATTTTATTATTCTACTTTCAAAGCATTTTCCCATCTAGAATCTTTTATCCTCATAAAACCTTTGTGAAATGGGTATGACAGGTGCTGTTAGCCTCATCACTGTAGATGGGAAAATCTTCCCTGAAACTGAACTGCATGGACGGGTTGACACAGTTGGTCACTGCTGAAGCTAGGACTCTCTCACCCGGGTCTTTCTGACTCTAATTCCAATGTTCTTTCCACTAGGCCAGTTTTCCTCTCCATCAGGGCTGTCATTTAATGAAAGAAGATGAGATACATTAGTTAGAACCAAAACTCTGTGCAGTCCTTGAAGAAAGAAGAGTTATGAACCACGAAAGGCCTTAAAACATGCCCCTAGGAACCAGGTTATTTCTCTATCTGGTGTGGAATGAATCGCTAGTCACATAGTCTTTCAAGGGATGTGTTTTGAGTACCTACTATGTATTGAACACAGTGCTGTGCCCTGTGAGAGCAGACACAGTCCCCACTTTCAGAAGGCTTACAGTCTAGTTGATGAAGCAAGATACAGATATATGGGAAGTATGTGCTAAGTGCCAAATGAGTCAATCAGGAAGCATTTATTAAGTAACTATTATGTGTCTGACACTGTGCTTAGATACTTGGGACTCCAAGAAAGGCAAAAGACAATCCCTGCTCCCAAGGAGATGACAGTGTAATAGGAGGGACATAATAAACCCACATAATAGGGGGGCAGAAAAGGGGTAAGGGTCATGGGGCTCACTGTTTGGGGAGGGCCTTATCAGAAAGGTAAGACTATAATTGAGTCCTGCAGGGCAATAAGATCTGAATAGGGCAGGGGAAAGCTTAACATGGGGGTGGAATTATAAGGAATAAAAGTTAGAATGGGGCCACACTTCTCACATAACTGTGAGTAGACCATTATGTCTAAAGCCTGTTGTTGGTTGGTTGGTTTTCATCTTCCTGACCCACATCTGGGATTTTCTTGGTTTGCCATTTCCTTCTCCAGTTCATTTTACAGATGAGGAAACTGAGGCAAATAGGGTTAATTGACTTGCTGAGGGTCACACATCTAGTAAATCTCTGAGGCTGGATTTGCACTCAGGAAGATGTGTCTTCCCAGTTCCAGGCCTGCTGCTCTATCCACTAGCTGCCCCCCAATAAAAGAAAAAGATTAATGTTGAGGTTTCTCCATTTAGCAGATGAGGAAACTAAGACTCAGAGGGGTCAAACGGGTCCAGACATCTATCCAGTATGCCACCTAGCTGCTGTCTGAAGCAGTTTAACGATTAATAGAGGACACATTAACAATGGATATTTGCACGCTTTGATGTTTACAAAGCATTCTGCTCTTAGCAAGCCCATGAGGGAAGTAATTCAATAATTATGCTCATTTTTAGTCCAAGGATATAACCAGACAATTTTTAGAGGAAGAAATTTGTATTATCAATGGCCACATTAAAACAACAATAACACCAAATCAATAATAGAGAAATGCAGAATGGCAAAGGAGATCTGAGATCCCCCCGCCATAGTCTTCAGATTAGTAAAGGTGACAAAAAGGAAGTGACTGTGTTGAAGGAGTTATGGGAAATCAGGTGCATTAACGCAAGGTTGGTGGGTGTGTCTGGAAACAATTGTAACTAAGCATGAAGAGTTACACCCTGTGAATACCCTTTCTTAGCAGTGATCCCACTACAAAAAGAGATAAATTAAAGAGGGAAAGGGAGGATCAAGCATGTATTTTTAACAATTATATCTGCTCTTTTGGTCGTGGCAAAGAACTGGAAATAAACAGGGCGCCCTTCAGTTGGGGAATGACTAAATAAGTTAACAGTATATGAATATAATGGAATATACTGTTCTTTTGTAAAAGATGTTGCAGGGGATGGTTTCAGAGAAACCTGGGAAGATTTGTATGAACTTAGGCAGAGATAAGTGAGCAGACCTACTGACTTATGCAGTAACAACAACATGGTAAAGAAAAAAAAATGGAAAGACTGAAGAACTCTGATAAATGCCGAAATCACCCGGGATTCCAGAGGACTCAAAATGAGGCAGGCCACGCACATTCTGATGGAGAAGTCATGGAGTCAGGCTGTGAATTGAGACGCACCTGTTTTTGGTTTTAACCTATGCAAGAATTTGTTTTTCTTGACTCTGCATATCTGTTAGGGTTTGTTTTTGTTTTTGTTTTTGTTTTTTGTTTGTCAATGTTGGATAGAGGTGGGAAGAGAAAAGAAAAATAGATTTCTGTTCATTGAAAAGAATGAAATCACTCACAGAAATCAGGAAAGGGAACCACTTTAGAGAGGAAAATTGGATGTATTTGGTTTTAAACACACAAAATTTTAGATGACAGAGGGTCATCCAAGTGTAAACATCCAGCAGTTATTAGTGAAATGGAGCTTGAACAGTTTCCCAATCATTGATCTGCACATGCATACAAAAAAATTTTACCAGTCTTTAAAACTTCTACTAAAAAAGTCCTTGTTACATAAAATCTATGGACTTAAAACAAAACAAAGCAACAACCACAAAAACCTTCTTCTTTCTCTTTACTCCCTTTTGTATTCTGTTCTTCTTACCCTGAGTTTAGGGAGCCCACCAAGAACTGATTTTCTTTTCATGATGATGAAAGAAACTGACCAAAAACCCCAAATAAACCAAAAAACCAAGGTCATTCCCCAGTAAATGAGTGGTCAAGGATAGGAATAAATTGTTTTCAGAAGAATATTTACAAATTATAAGTGACCATGTGAAGATAATCCCTAATAAGAGGAGAAATACAGATTAAAAATTCTGAAAGTTTTATTTCTCATTATTTTGCTAATTGGCATAGAGGGAAAAAGTGAGAAGTTAGTATTGGAGAGACTGTGGGACATCAGGCATATGAGTGCATTATTGGTAGAATTTTAAAATGTTCCATCTTTTCTGGAATTATGTGATAGGAATGACTCAATTGTCTACTCCCTATTTTTGTAGCATGGGCAGATGCTACAAGGAAGTCAAAGACAGAAACAAAGGAGAGTATAGCAAAAGTATCCACAGCAGCTCTCTGGGATAAAAAACAACCTAAATAAAGCAGGCACCATTGGTTGGGAAATGGCTATTTACCTTATAATACTGATGATAGCATGTAGTAGGTACTTAACAAATACTTGTTGGGTTGGATAAGTGAAAACATCAACAAACATTTTTTTCTGAAGTCTCTTATGTCTGACACTCTTCTCATTAGCCTAAAACCTGTTCAAACATATGGATGCTTTTCCCAGGCCAATTGCTTTGCTGCTAAACATTGGAAGATTTTTCAGGAATACTCTCAGACACAAGCCTATGAACCAAGTTGATATCAGCTCATACAGTGGTTGTAACCCCTGGTGACTGATCAGTTCAGGGTCCATCTCTCAACCATCAGACAACAGGTGTATTGAGCAAGTGATGTGAGGCAGCTAGGTAGTTCAATGGATAGAGTGCAAGGTCTGGAGTCAGGAAGACCCTTCTTCTTGAGTTCAAATCTGCCCTCAGACTCTTACTAGCTGTGTGACCTGGGGAAAGTCACTTCACCCTGTTTGCCTCAGTTTCCTCATCTGTAAAATGAGCTGGAGAAGGAAATGGCAAACCACTTCAGCATCTTTGCTAAGAAAACCCCAAATGGGGTCACAAAGAGTCAGACAGGACTGAAAACAAAATGTACAAAGCACTGTGCTAGATCTTAAGCTAAATCAAAACTACTGTTAGGGAACTTGAACTCATCATGAAAAGCAGTTTTGGACATAAAAATGATCAGAGTAGACACATGGATCCGTTCTTTCCATATCTCTACTGTGTAGAATCCCTTTCTTCAAGACCCAGAACAACTAATTCAGGAAGCCTTTCTGAATTCCTCTAGCTAGCAGTGCCCCACCTCTAACACATTTTCCCTTCCTGTGTCTTATACCTGGAATATTCCCCCCTTCACCTGCCTCCTGATTTCCCTGGCTTCCTTAAAATCATCTAAAAACCCACCTTCTTCAGGAAGCCTTTCTCAGTCCCTTTTAATGCTAGGTAACCTTGGGATTGCCTTAAATTTATATGTATACACACACACACACATATACATATACTCTTGTGTATATACATATAGTATGTATATATAAAATGTATTTGTTTAATATATAGTAAATAAACTATAAGTAGCATATATGTATACTACGAAAGCGTATATGATACTATAAAATACATATAATAAAAATAATATTTCAAAATTTATATTTGTAAACGCACAGATACAAGCATACACACCCTCCCAGGTTAACCTCATTACCTCTAATCTCATCACCAAGGTGCTAACTCAATCCTTGACTGATACCACCTCCCTCTAATTGGAGTGCCAGAGGGTAGGGTAGCAAACTCTTCCAGATATCTTTCTTTATAGAAGGCAGAAACTTGACATTAAGGCTCACTGAACTCTGTATCTCCTACCCTATCTTGTGTCAACTCCATTGAACGAGATGCCCCCCTCCTTGTCTCCCTCTTCCTTCCCTGACTTTTTCGTGTGTGTTGTTTCCCTCTTTAAGCGCCTTGAGGGCAGGGACTGTCTCTCATTTTACTAATTTTATTTCTAGTGCTTAGCAATGTGCCTGGCATATAGTAGGAGCTTAATAAATGTTCATTGGATTGGATATATTCTGGATTTTCACAGTTATTTATTTGTATATTGTGTTACTGTTGCTTTTCATTCATTTTCAAGTCATTTCTGACTCTTTGTGACCCCATTTTGGGGTTTTCTTGGCAAAGATAGTGTAGTGATTTGCCATTTCCTTCTCCAGCTCATTTTACACATGAAGAAACTGAGACAGGGTTAAATGATTTGCTCAGGGTCACATCACTACTAAGTGTCAGGCTGAATTTGAACTCAGAAAAAGATGTCTTCCTGACTCCAGTCACAGCTCTGTGCACTATGGCACCACCTAGCTGCCCTTACATGTTATATCTCCCCCCATTAAAATGTGAGCTCTCCAAGGTCAGAAATTGTCTTTGCCTTTCTTTTTTATATCAGCATGTAGCCCAGTGAATGGCACATAGTGGTCATATGATAAATGTTTAATGATTCAGTGATTGATTGGTTGATTGATTGGGGCATAAAGGACCAAATTTGTCTCTTCTGGGCTAGACCCAAGGCATGCATTGGGAAGGCAGGGGACCCGACCCCTGGGTGCTGCAGAGTAGTCTTACACAGCACGAAGAAACCAAATGTGCTCTTTCTTCATGCCTTTTCTCTCCACTCCAGCATGGTAGCCTTCCTCCCACAGGCAGCTGCATGTCCAGGTTCTTCATAGCCAGCACAGATGGACATTTCCTTTCCCTAGGTACTGTTCTACTACATTCTTGGGCCAGGGGCTGGGATGGACAGCTTCCTGGAGGGGGCTAATTTCATTCAGGCATGGGCCATGGCCCCTGTGTGGAGGAGAGTTAGTTAGCTGTTACAGAGTACTTGAATTTTTCCTCTGGGGCCACTGTGACCAGAAATAAAGGTGACAGTTGTGAACGGTTGTTAACCCAGAGCAGCCCCATGTCTACAAATTAGTGTCCAAATGTGGATTAAATCTCATTGTGCAGATTTCAACTACTCAACCCCTGGGATGTCACTGTCTCAGGCTTTCTTTAGGGGTACTTAACCTGGGGTTCATTAGCTTTAAAAATAGATTTCAACACATATATTTTAATATGATTTGGTTATTTTGTAATCCTATGTATTTTATTCTCTGCATTTAAAAGCATAATTCAGAGAAGGCTTCACCAGACTGTCAAAGGGGTCCACAAGACAAAAAAGCACCCCTGCTCTATATATATGTGCTATATATATATATATGTTTATGTGTATATATATATATATATATAAATATATATTTATTTATAATATATATAAATACATATAGGTATAAAATTATATATGTATGTGTATATATATATATATGTGTGTGTGTGTGTGTGTGTGTGTGTGTATATATATATATATATATATATATATATATATAGTCAGGCCTTATCAGTTGTTTTGCTCAGTTTCCTTTGTGGCTGTTCATTTGAAAGTCTTCTTTGCCAGAGGTGGCAAACAGGAAGCCTCCTGGGACAGATGCACCATAACATATGTAGCCTACAATACCGCTGAGAGCTTCTAAATCAGATTCAAATGGAATTGGGAAATATTTAACAAAATAAGTAAAAATACAATAAAATGTAAGTGATATTCTATTATAAAATAAATCAGGATTCAGCCTGCAGGGATCCTTATACAGATTAATTATACTCAAACCCCCCCCCCCCCCCATTTTGAGCTTGACATCTCCAATCTTGGCTACCAAGCTGCCTGAAGACACACATTACCATACTGCCATGTAACTACCATTAATACAAAGGACTTTGACCTCTGTCATGGTCCCTAGCAAGATGTTGGTGATCTACCTGTGTGCTCTTTCCATTAAAATGTGTGACGTGCTTCTTGTTTGAAGTTCCATTGGCCTGGCCCTGACTGTCCTTCATGGGGTCTAACCCAGCTAATGATGACTTTCATCTGGGATATTTTTAGAGCCATTGTTTATTTTGCACACTGGTATTTTTCTTTTCTTTTTCACCTTTTTGTAGGGGAGGAGGGCAGGGCAATTGGGGTTAAGTGACTTGCCCAAGGTCACATAACTAGTAAGTGGGTCAAGTGTCTGATGTTAAATTTGAACTCAGGTCCTCCTGACTTCAGGACTGGTGCTCTATTCACCGTGCCACCTAGTTGCCCCATACATTGTTATTTTTCCAAAAGAAAGGAATGATGTTTGGCCATTGAACATTCCCCAGGAAAGATGGCTGGGTATATCGGGCAGAAAGGTAACACAGGGACCGTCCATTGTCAGTGCTTAACGTCATTTTCATCATCCTGAAATTTCTTCTCTCTTCTTGCTGGATTTTCAGTCTGAACTCTTAAGACCTCGTTAGGAGGTGTAGGAAGCAAATGTTGAAGAGCTTTGCTCCCTGATGTATTATGTATGGTAAAAATCTTTGTGAAAATGGAGCGGAGACTGGTGTTGCTGCTATTTCACCCTTCTCAGCCTTGGGTGTTTGTGCTTGCATAGCTAAATATTTAAAACTGTCTAGTGAGAAAAATCAAGGACTTAACTGAGGTGAGCAGAATTCCTAAAGATGTCAAGAACTATTTTTTTTTTCCTGGTCAAGCAGCCGCCTGAATGAAAAAGTCATAATGGCTTGGCAGCCACCTGCTTTAATTGCCTCATTTCTTTCCACTATAGAGATTGAATCAGGTATTTATTACCATAGCTTGGTTACCCTGGACTCAGAGAATCATAGACTGTTAGAGCCAGAAGAAACCTTGGAGGAACTTGATTCTAGTCCCCCGTATATTACAGATGAGGAAGCTGTAACCAAGACAGGTGAATGGACCTAAGTAAGGTCTGCAAATAAGGAAACGGCATAGTATGAACCAGAGCCCAGGTGATAGCACTGTGGTCACTGAAAGAAGAGAGGCCTTCAGGCAGCTGCTCTTGGAGACTCTGCAGTACTTTTGGAGGGTGGCAGTCATACCAAGAGATTGGCTAAAAGGAATTCAGGAAAGTATGAAGAGCATATGGTCATGCTTGGATGAGAGCTTAGGCTAACCAGTTCCTCACTGTGTTACCCTTAAGGGTACTTCAGTCTCAATTCCCAATCCTCTGGCTCTATATCATGCTGCTCCCTCCTACCACTGAATTGGATTATTGTTCTTGATTTTGACCTTTCCTTTTGAACGTCTCCATGGACTTTGGCCAGTTGGCCTAGGTGGTGATTCTTCAAGTGGCAGTCTTGGCTGTGGGCCTTTGCTTGCTTCCATTTCAGACATCACTGACTCTTGCAATTCATTTCAGCAAACATCTATTAAGTACCTACTGTGTATACGATACCATGGACAAAAAAAAAGATAGAAATGATAAAGATTGGCGTGGCTAGGTGGCACAGTGAATAGAGCACCAGCCCTGGTGTCAGGAGGACCTGAGTTCAAATACGGCCTCAGACACATGACATACTTACTAGCCATGTGATAATGGGCAAGTCACTTAACCCCAATTGCCCTGCCCTCCCCCCTGAAGAAATAGAAAAAAAAAAAAAAGAAAACGATGAAGATCCTAATTTCAAGATATTTACCTTCTACTAGCAGCTAGAGACAGCTAAAACTTGGCATGAGGAAGACATGAGTTCAAATTCTGCCTCAGACACTTATTAGTATGATTCTGGGAAAGTCACTTTACCTGTCTTAATTTCCTCATCTGGGAAATGGGAACAATAATATCAACTACCTCACAGGGATAATATGAGGACCAGAGGGCTTTCCAAACCTTGAAGCCCTATATAGATGTTAGTTATCATCATCATCATCATTATCACTGAAGGAACTGTAACATATACACAGACAAGTAAATAAGAGGGAATATTTCAAGAGGGAAAAACTTAATTGGGGGAGAGGGAGAATGCAGGAATGACCTTTTAGAGAAATTGGTCCCTAAGTTGAGATTGAAGGGATCCTCAGAGAGAGAGGTGAACAGGGTGTGTATTTCAGAGAGTCTGTGAAAAGGTATTTAGATGGAAGACACCATATTGAGTTCTAGGAACAACAAAGATGCCAGTTTGACTGGAATATTAGGTGTTTGAAGGGAAGTACTAGAAAAAGGTCTGCAGAGGCCGTCAGAGAGGACAAGACCAGTAAGATGGATTTAACTGCACTTTAAGTGAGGGGTAAGGAGAATTTGATGTAGAGGGTAGAGGTGTGGCTGAGTGAGCAAAGAAGACACAAAGAAGATAAGAGTTGGACAGTTTAAGCAGCTGCTGGGAGGGTGGGGGAGAGCAGGACAGGGATAGAGAGAAAGAAAGAGCAGGGAAGAGTCAGAGATTATTTGGAGGTTGTGAACCTGGGAGTATGGCAAGCTGGTGGAGTCCAACAGAAACAGGGAGGTTTGCAGGAGGGATGATTTTGGAGGAAAAGGTGACAAATTGAACATTCAGTCCATTGACTTTGAAAAGCCAGTGAGACATTGAAAGGTTTCTAGTTCGGGTCCTAGTGGCCTAACCCCTACTCTCATTTTCTTCAACCAGCAATGTTTCTCTCTGCCTCTACTCTATGCCTTATG
>CM053592.1:71983154-72003512 GCA_028646515.1 Pseudochirops corinnae | reverse complement strand
AATGGCCCTTTCTGTGAATTAATCAATGAGCATATTTATATCTATCTTATCTACTAACCTATCTTCCTTCCTCTTTCCTCTCCTCTTCTTTCCTTTCCTTTCCTCTTTCCTTTCTTCTTTCCTTTCTTCCTTCCTTCCTTCCTTCCTTCTTTCCTTCCTTCTTTCTTTCCTTCCTTCCTTCCTTCCTTCCTTCCTTCCTTCCTTCCTTCCTTCCTTCCTTCCTTCTTTCCTTCTTTCCTCTTGATTATAGTTATTTTTGTGTTTATATATTTGTGTATATATGTGTGTGTGTGTCTGTACACACACACACATATATACATACATCTAATAAATTAGAGATATTCCACATAGGAACTATTAGAAAAGGATTCTTATAAAAAGTAGGATTTTAGCTCGAACTTCAAGGAGTCAGAGAAGTAAGGATTTAGAGATGAGAAGGGAGAGAATTTCAGTCTTGGGGGTCCAACAGGCAAAATTCTAGAAATCAGGAAATGAAGTGTCCTGTGTATGTGAGGAATAGCAAAGAAAACTTGGAGAGAAGAGAGTATTGAGGAGAAGAGGGTGATCAATTGTGTCAAAGGCTTCAGGGCGAACAAAAAAGATGAGGATTTAGAAAAAAACCATCAGATTTGGTCATTAGGAGGTCATGTGTAAATTTGGAGGGAGCAGTTTTAGTTGAATGGTTGAGTTGAATAAGCCCCACTGAAGAAAGTTAATAGGAGAGTGATAGGACATGAAATGATGGCACTAATTATAGATGGCTTTCTCAAAGCAGTCAAGCCACAAAAAGGGTGGAGAGATGCGAAGTCAGGGTAATATTTATAGGCAATAGGGAAGCAGCCAGTAGATAGAAAGAGATTGAAGATTAGTGAGGCAATAGGAACGATGGGGGAGGGGGTATGTGAGGCAGTCTGCTGGAAAAGACAGGATGGTTTGGGATAAATTTTGGGAATGACATGAGCTACTTTTTCCTGTGAGGCAAGAAGTGGAAAGTGTCTGAGTGATGTGTGATGAAGAGTAGAAGATAAGCAGGAATTCTCAGCAAATGGCCTCAATATTTCCAGTGAAATATACAGGAAAGTACTTAGCTGGGAAGGAAAGGAGGGGAATTTGGGGAGGCTTAAATAGTTATGTGCCCATTAATACTAATCCCCACATTTTACATTTGAAAAGACTCAGAGGGGTAAAGTGACTTGCTTGTAGTGACAAAGGTGGTGTCCAATTCAGCAGTCTTTTCCATCACACAATTGTCTTTTACTGATTTGTCTTTTCTGTAGTTTCTATTTTACTATTTATATTTCCTACCTGTAGCTGTTAATTGGGAGACAATCCTTAAGGGTTAGATTTGCAGGATAAAAAAAAATTCTAAAATTGGTATTCTGTTAATGTGTGCCCATTCAAGAACATTTGGTGCTAACATTATAGGTACTTATGAAATGATTTTTCCTTCGTGAGGTGTGCTTATTCACCCATGACTTCTCCTTATATATCTATGGTTCATTTCATTAAATGGAGTTTTATGAGAGAAATGTCCCATTGTTAGCATTCATTTTATGTTTATAAGAAATTATTTTAATACAACCAAAGAACCTACAAAATGGACTGCATTGAAAATGTTACCTCAAGGAAAACTTCTTTTCCTGGGCACTTTATGGGCTGAAGTAGAATCTCACCTTTTGTTTTTGGTTTCAGAACTTCCGATGGTGGAAAAGCTGTTGGTTCCATAGAAGTCAATCTTTTGGAGATGGGGGAGATAGAGGATGGGGAAGCCGACCACATCGCAACAGATGTGCGGGGACAAAAGGTAGGATCTCGGGCAGCTCATTGCACAAATTAAATTAGAAATGATCAGCTGCACCAGATGCCTCTGTTGCTAACACCACAGTGTGGATTGAACTCTCATTTTTCAAAAAATAAAATGAGAAAGCAGCCCCACAAGTGGAGTACAAGATTATGGGTTCAAGCTTCTGAAATGGAATATGCATTTGCACAAGGGTATACTCTTCAGACACACTTGCTCACTGGTGTAGTTCCCCTTGGCGTGCACCTCTCCTTCTTAATGGAACAGGAGTTAATCATTTCAGTTCCATTTTCGCAGTAATTAACCACTGCCCGAGAGAGTTTAAAAAAAAAACAAAAAGCAAAACAAAAACTATGAGGCCATTCATTGTAAAAGGCGAGCTGCTTTCCCTTCCCAAATAGCTTCTTTGGAAAGAGATTAATTTTGATTTGACCACAATGTTTAGACAAAATGGGGTCAGGCTTTTGGGTGAAAAAATATGGTACTTGATGGAATTACAGGAAGGGAAAGAGTGTAAGGAGGATGGTGAGTGCTGAAGCAAAGCTCCATCTGAGATGTACTCCAGTTAGTGTTTCTTCCTTGAAGCTTAGCAGGATGCTCTCTGCTCCATGCCAGCCATTGTTTGCCATGTTGGCACCTTCTTTCTTTATGACTAATCTGTCCCCAGGTTCCCTTTTGTCTTCAAAGGGAAGAATTTGAAGAAAAACCAAAAATGTGCTCTTTGCAGGACAAAATTCTCTCTTTGATGACAAATGCATTTTCTACAGATTTCATGTAGATGGCCTAGAAATGATATAATGGGAGCAGATTTAAATTATGCTCCTCGTTTGAATGTGTATCTGGCAACTGGGTAGAATGGAAAGTCCTAAAATGGGAGGTCAGAAAACCTGAGGATCAGTGCCTGCCCTGACTCTTGGATAAGCAACTTACCCCATTTTGGAACTAGTTTTTTCATTTGTAAATGAGGTCATGACATCCAATTCAACCTATATTAAGTACCAACCACGTGCATGAAACCATGCATGGTCTTGGAGAAAACAGAACAGATGCTTCCCTGAAGGAGGTTACACTCTACTGGAGGGATGCAATATGTTCAGAGACAGATATTGTACATACATGAGTACAGGGCAGTTTGAGGAGGGAAGAGGCTTTGATAGCTGAGGAGATCAGAAAAGGTCTTCAGATGAGTCTTAAAGAAAGCTGAAGATTTTAAGAGGTGAAAAGGAAGTGCAAAGTCACAGAGGGGAAAATGGAATGACAAGAACAGGTAATAGCCAGGAGCCCACTTGAAAGAAGTATGGATTCATCAAAGGATGTTCATCCCGAAGGGTTCTTTTAGCTCTTGAATCTATGAAAATAATTAATCATATTTTGACCAAGAGTTAGTATCTCATTCTAAAGGCATAGTTTTTCTGACAAAATAAACTTCTTATTTAAAGTCTCTCATGTCTGATGGTGGTGGTACATGTACATGTGCTCAGTAAATGATGAGAATGATATGTTCGTCATTGAAAAGCTCCCATTTCTGGGGCGGCTACATGGCACAGTGAATAGAGCACTGGCCCTGGAGTCAGGAGGACCTGAGTTCAAATCCAGCCTCAGACACGTGACACACTTACTAGCTGTGTGACTTTGGACAAGTCACTTAACTCCAATTGCCCTCCAGAAAAAAGTAAAAAGAAAAAAAAGAAAAGCTCCCATTTCTATACTTCTCTGAAGGACTTGATACCCTTTTATAAAACACTGTGAAGACAATCATTAATTCAAATCATACCTTCATTGAATGACAGAAGGGATCTTAGGGTCCATCTAATCCAACTTATATCTGACAAAATACTTTGTTTCATCTTCACCCCAACCATTTTCTGCTGCTTTCATCATCCAACCTAGACCACCTAAGACCTTGTCTGGGAGGAGCTAAGTCTTTGGATGTAACCATGCAACATAAGAATTCTAATCAAATTAATGATCCCCTTGCCTCTGGATGGGGCAGTTGACCATTGTTTGACACTTTCTTTTTGACTCCTCATTCTTAACTCATTTCCCTGACTATCACTCCTCTATATATGTTTTCCCACCTTGGAATCTAAACTTGTTCAGAGCAGAGATTGTCTCACTTTTGTATTATATCCACAGTGCTTATTCATTCATGGAAGATTCTTAGATCTTCCCCAGTCCTTTCTTTTCCAGACTAAACCTCTGCAGTTCATTTACACATTTATTCTTCTCATCATCTTGATCATCCTTTGCTGGACCAGCTCTTTCTTGTCTATGTGATTGCTAAAATGGGATTCCCAGAACTGAACACTATTCCAGATTTGGTCGGATGAAGGCAGAATCCAAGACAGCTAGTAATTCTCTTATTCTGGAAATAATGCATCTTTTTAATGCAGCCTAGCATGGTAATAACGAGGATAACTTATGTGCCGGAGTTGTTATGAGGATCGAATGAGAAAATGTTTATGAAGCTTCACAGTGCTTGGTATGTAGTAAGTGCTATAGAAATGTTAACTATTATTATTATTATCAACAGCAACATATTTGGTTGCTGTCATTGATTGATTTGAAGTTTCTTATTGATTAAAGCCCAAGATTTTCTTGTTTCTAAGTGTAGCCTAAATAAAGCCTATATTTATGAAGTTGATTTTTTTTCATCCAAGTGTAAAATATTTTTATCCCTATTAATTTCCATCTTCTTTTATTTGACTCATAGTTCTAAACTGCCAGTACTTCCCTCCCTCCCTCTATGGTATCAACTATATCACTGATTAAAGTTTTAGAAAACACAGAAAACAACAACAACAACAACAACAAAAATCTTTTGGGTCACTCCATTAGGATGCTCCCTGAAAGTTGACATCTACCCAGTAATTATTGTTTGTCACTCAGTGAATCTTTTGGGGGTCTAGTCATGCAATCAGCTCTGCAACCATCTAACCATACTATTATCTATCCATATCTTTTTACCTTATCTACAAGTGTAACATGAAAGACTTTTTCAAATACTTTGCGAAAAAAATAGATGTACTTTCTTTTATATCCCACTCTTACAGCTCTGTAAGAGTTCCGTCCAGCTAGCTGAAGGCATTCTTCTTTATCATTATATAAATGAAAGAGGCAGAACTTCCACTGGTTATCTCTCATTTTCACTGTAAAACTACCTCACTTCCTTTTCTAGCCATGCTTCTTTCTGATAATATCTTTTATTTCAATTCTCCTCTATGGTCCTTTGGTGGTAATATATTGTATCTGACCTAGGTGCACCACGTACTTCTCCATTACTTTTAATATGTGGTCTACAAATTCATTTCTTTGGAGATAGTGATTTACATTCATATGGCATCACAGAAGGAATATGGATGTTGAAAAGTGGGCTTTCATTTCAGGGAGATTGGGACCATTCAAAGCACTTCACATTTCTCCAAATGCAACCCAACCTATTCAACTCTGGGCCCAGTTTTTTGGCCATTTGAGGTATTCTTAGACAAATATACTGATGGATGAATTCTGTAAACTGAACATCCAACTGGATGTCTTCCAATGGAAATTCTTCATTTCCCTTGCATGGATATTTAGGCAAAACAAATTTGAGGGACTTGGATATTATTTAGGAGTTCTTGCAATGTTTCAGAGGTCAATCATATTGTAATCAACAACTAGGAATATATGGAAGACCCCACAATCAATAGGGAATTCCTCTTCCATTTGGATTCTTTGAGAGATGCTCATCACATCGGAGGCAACACCTTTGGCAACCTTCTGCTTTATGACTTTACATCATATCTTTTCAAGGAATCTTGTGTGATTATAGGACAAATATAGAAGTTGTCTTGGAGTAGATTGTTGAAGGTGGCATTTTGTTCTACTAAAAGTAGAAGCGCAGTGGGATTTTTGTCTTCTCAACAGCTTCCAATCATTTGTGTAGTGGGGATAGAAAGATAAACACAAGCTAGTTTCTTTCCTTTAGCTTCTGTGTCCTAAGTAGTTATCAAGGTCCATTTGATAGGTCACAGAACTGGGTTAGAGAGGAAGGGACATAGCCATGTAAGTAGAAGAGCCCAAGATTCTTAGCCAGGCCTTTGGACTCCAAACAGAGCACTCATGCCACTACCCCCACACTACCAGATGCCTGTTCAAGCTACTGGAACCAAATATAAATTGGCCTCTCTGTGTCATATCCATTATTCATTTTGTGAGTCCATGGGAAATGCATTAGTCTCTCCAGAATAGAATTTGGCCCAGCATCGTACACATTTGAATTATTTTTCAGCCAAATTCCTTCCTTTTGAATACAAAGGGAGCTCTGATGTAGGATTACTATATACAAAGAGGGTAAAAACATGGCAAACACATGTCAGAGTACACTCCACCTCTCTGTATCCTGTGTGTAGTAGAAAGAAGACTGAACCTTGAAGCAGGAGAGATCAGAAGACCCTTACTGATTGTTTGAACATTGGCCAGTGGCTTATCCTCTCTGTGCAACAGGCAACACGCTAGGATTGCCTAAGGCACAATTAGGTTACAGATGCCTTGGAGGGAGATAATTCCTTATATTGATGGATTCATACAACCTTTAAGTATCCATGCCATGCCTATCTTCCAAAGTAGGCCCTAGCTTCTTCTTTCTGACCACACTTATTGCTTTAGAGCTGGTACCCTAACTCCTCACTGGATTATGGTGAACAATCTCAATTTAGTCATTTATCCTTCCCAGACTCTTATTCAGGACTTACGGAGATGATTGGCTAGAGAGTAAAACATGAATTTAGCCTGTGCCCTAGGACTTCATGGTCTCTGGGGGTCTTCTATGTTCAGTTGAGCTAGTCAAGCCTCAGACTCTTTCTAAGCCAGAGAATGTTTATTTTTACATCTGAAGGCCTATTCTGTCCATTTTAATGTCTATTTTTTTTTTACCCTCCTTATCTTTCAGCTTTGCTCAAATCTTCCTTTGGCATGCTATTACAACTACCCGCCTAAGTCCTATCTGTCTGTCTGTCTACCTACCTGTCTATTTGTATCTATCTCTTTATCTATCTGTCTGTCTGTCCATCTATCTATCTATCAATCTATCTATATCAGTGGTTCTCAACCTTCCTAATGCCGTGACTTTTTAATACTCATATGTGGGCTTATCTGCATGTGGGCGGACCTGCCTGGAGATGGATGGAGGAGCGGTGTCTGGGTTCCTAAGACCATTGGAAATATGTGTTTTCCGATGGTCTTAGACGACCACTGTGACCTCTGTGAAAGGGTCCTTCGACCCCCAAAGGGGGTGTGACCCACAGGTTGAGAACCATTGATCTATATCTTATCTGTTTACTTCTTTAAAAGCAGTTCTTCATACAATTTTCTTTCTTGTTCTTATATATTGAAATATTCATGCTTAAGGATGAATGTTAACTTCATGATAAAATAGAGTTTGGGATTTGGCATCAGAAGACCTGAGTTTAATTACTAGTCCTATGGCTCATTAAATGTGTAAGATTGTGCCAGTTGCTTCATCTTTCTGGGACCTAACTTTATCTATAAAATAAGGGAGTAGACTAGACAATCTTGAACCTCCCTTCCAGCTCTGAATCCTACAAAATTTCTTGGGTAGGGGCAATAGTAAATGTGCATTTTGGAGGACTGCAGGACTGACCTGTGACAGAGTTGGTAGGGATGGAGAGGAATGGTGCTGAAAATGGAGCAGAAGACCAATTGGCACAATAGCCTCCCTCTAAATTCTGATCACCTCTCAACACCTAGCTTGACCACCTGTCCCATATGGCCCACTGCCCAGAATAAGCTACAGCTCCCTTTACCTGGTCCCTCTCCCTCTTTTGGGAGCCAGCAAATGCTGCATTGTGCACTGTGCACAGAATGACTGCCTGAATGTGAAATGAATCTGGCATCATTCCCCTCCTTGACCTATATCCTATTCTCCAAAAACTCCTCAAAGACTCAACTTCACAGTGCCAGAAATAGGAAGTGTCCGAGTTATTGTTCACTTGTACTGGAGTCAGGCTGAGAGAAAGACCTAACCTCCACCATGCTGAGAGGAGAACATAAGCACAGGCTGCCTCTTGACTGATATGTTTCGTGGTTTTTGTGTTTTGTGGGTTTTTTTTTTTTCCGGTAATTTTTTAAAAAGACCAAAACTATGATTTTTTTCTTGTGATCCATATAAATATTCAAGTTTTTTGCAGGGGAAAATGTATATCACTGTAACCAAATTCACATGACATTTGGAGGCAGTTTTGAAAAAAAATGCATCACTGTGTAAGGTATCTTCTTTTGATGTAAAGCAGTGTTTATAGTGGCTAGGGTGTGGGATTCTGGGACTCAAAAAGACCTGGGTTGAGATTCCACCTCTGACATGGACCACCTTTGTTACAAAAGGCAAGTCACTTCACTTTTCTGAGGTTCTCTTTCTTCATTTGTCACATTAGTATAATAACAACAGCAGGGTCCTCCTTTCTAGGATTCATCTACTATTTATAGATGAGTTGCAACAATGTTGCTTACATAAAGTGCTTTGCAAAACTTAAGTCACTACATAAATACCAGTAGCGATTATATAGAAATCTCCATCTCTATGACAGTTTTCAAAGTAGCCTATTACCATTTTCTCATAAGCATCAACACAGGTATTTTCTCTAAAAAAGACTTCATAAGCTAAAAACTAGTCATAGCAGTACTAATTAGTAGTGCCAAGGATAGCACTTAAAGATGGCAGCTTAAGTTCAGTACTCTGATTTATATAAATAGAAAAAAAAATGAAAAAAATGCAGTCTGTAGTCAGTGTGATTCCAGCTGCTCATCCCCTCTTCTAGTTAGAACTGGGGCCACCCTTTGTCTCCCTTCTTTCATACTCGACTTGTCACATTTTTTTTTCTGGTAATTTTTTAAAAAGACCAAAACTATGATTTTTTTCTTGTGATCCATATAAATATTCAAGTTTTTTGCAGGGGAAAATGTATATCACTGTAACCAAATTCACATGACATTTGGAGGCAGTTTTGAAAAAAAAATGCATCACTGTGTAAGGTTTCTTCTTTTGAAACTTGGCAACTTTCTAAAACTTGGCAACTTTCATTTTGTAAGACAGAGCTGAAATTGGCATAGGATGGGTAGGACTTTACCCAGATGACAGGCAGGTGAGGAATGGGGCACCCTGGTTTTTCCTGGGAGTGGTGTACAACTTGCCTTGTTGTCCTACAAAGGTCTGCACCAGGGATGGGGAAGCTGTAGCCTTGAGGCCACATGTGGTCCTCTAGGTCATCAAGTGTAGCCCTTTGACGAAATGGACCTGAGGACCTAGAAGGCCGGTCACAGCTTCCCCATCCCTGGTCTATACTACGTAGCAATTCTGGGGTCTTATTACCCTATCAGTCTTCTACTTTATCCCCTTCAGCTACACTGGACTACTCGCTATGCTTTTAAACCAAACACACAGTTGTCCCACAGGCCTAAAGTGTTCTCTCCTTCCTCACCTCTTCCTCTTGGCTTCCCAGGCTTCATTCAAGACAGCTCAAAACTCACATACTGCAGAAGGTCTTTCCCCATTCTTTCACCCTCAAGTCTCCCACCCCCCACTTTCTGTATCTTCCCTCTGATATTACGTTCTATGTTCACTCTCTCTTACATATGCCTTGTTATATGCAGGTGAGGTCCTTGAGGGCAGGGAGAGTGTTTCTACCGTTCTTTATAACCCCAGTGCTTAGCACACTACCTGGCACACAGAGAACATTTAATAGATGCATGCTAACTGACAACTCATGCTTCTGAACTCACCCCTCTACAGAGTTAGCTCTTATGAGGTCACCTTCCCATCCAATTCCTCCGGGGTCAAGAATCAATCTGCCTCCTTTTGCAGTGTAAATATGTCCACAGTCCAGCTATCCCTCCTGCCTGCTCGCTTTCTCAAACCTTCCCCTTTCAATTCCCAATCTACTATGCTGCTAATTTCTCCCACACATTGCCCCCTCCCACCTTTGAAAGATTCTGTTCTATTTTTCCATTAAGCTCTTATGATATGTTAGCGTGATCTAGAAAATACTCCCAAATCTCAGTTTCAAGGGACTCCAGAGACCATCAAATCCCACAAAACCTGAAGAAGAATGCCTTTTATGCCATACCCAACAAATGGTCACATAGCCTTTGCTTGCATTCCTTTAGTGGGGTGACCTCTTTAGTTGGTCAGTTAGATAAGTCAGTTCTTTTCACAGTGTAGCTCTAATTATTTGGACATTTTGTCCCTAACTTTAAGCTTAAATCTGTTTCTTTCTTTTTTTTTTTTTTTTGGAGTGGGGAGGGCAGGGCAATTGGGGTTAAGTGGTTTGCCCAAGGTCACACGGCTAGTTTTGTGTTAAGTGTCTGAGGCTGAATTTGAACTCAGATCCTCCTGACTCCAGGGCCAGTGCTCTATTCACTGGGCCAAATAGCCGCCCCAAATCTGTTTTTTTTTTTTTCAACTTCTACCCATTGTCCCTAGTTCTACCCACTAGGACTGAGGAGGACAAGTCTTTTCTTTTCCCATGGGACAACCATTCGAATATGAAATGCATGAAGACATTTTTTTGTAACCCTCAGCAAGTCACTTTATCTCCGGGATCCCATGTTTCCACATCTATGATGTAAGACAACGCGTTAGAATAGAAAGGGCACCAATTTAGTAATCAGAAGATCTGTGTTCAACTCTCAATTCAGCAACTTAGTAATTGTGTTATATTAATCATGACACTTCCTGACCCCATCAAAAAAATATAAAAATTGTTATACTACTTTTGTACCACGTGAAAATATTCACAGATACAACTCTGGTATAAAGAAATAATTTGGAGGAGCCAAGGAGTTAGACATATCCTCTTTAAATCCATCAAAAGAAGGTCTGCCAGAACTGAAGATTTCCATCCATTTTCTCTAATAAATGCTCTTAATATGAGCTTCTTATCTAGAGAACTGTCTTTGAAAGCTTCTTAAAGTATTAGTGGTTCAAATTTTTAACTACAGATATGTGAACATATGCATAAGGCATGACATTAGGTAATAAGAGAAGTGGGGAATTAAAATAGCCACCTTAAAATGAATGTATTATGGTAAAGAGTCCTTGGAGGAAAATTTGATGCTTCCTGCTTTCCCTCAAAGTAAGTAAAATTAAAATCCCCAGTTGTACCACTGGAGGAAGCTATTTTCACACACACACACACACACACACACACACACACACACACACACACAAGTATAGGATTAAGAGAAAGCAAAGATGGAAAACCAAATTGAACAACATTTGAAACAGTTTATAAATTTTTTTTTTGTAGGGAGAAGACTACTATCTAGTTAAAGTAGCAACTTGGGGCAGAAGCCATATGGGAAAACCCAGATAAAAATAGGTTCAAGCAAGCGTTACGACCTGGATGTGAGTGCTAATCAGTTACCTTCTCTCACTCTGGATCAGAGATGCTTTAGTTACTCTTTGGAAGACCAATGGAAGAGCTTTGTGAGATGGAGGCCATGACTTGCGGTACCTAGGAAGGAGTCAGGTTCTCCAGTACCTCCTAGCTACCCTTCACCCCTTTATCGTCTCTGCCATATTTGAGGACAACACAGTAGAGGGCATAGGTGTAGATCAGTCTGTCTTAGGGAAGGGGACAGTGGTCTGGGAGAAGTCCCATCTCTTTGTCAGACAGAACCTATGTTCTCATCTGTAATGGCAGCAGCAGCAAAAAAGAATTCAGTGTTGAAGCAAGAGTTCTTAACCTAACATCCATGAATATGTAATTATTGTATTTTTAAAAAATGTTGACTAATGTGTTTAAATATAGTTGGTTTTCTGTATAATTATATGTATTTGATATATTTAAAAACATTATTCTGAGAAGGGGAACTTGACTTTACCCTAAGAAAGCCATGGTAAAAGGGGTCCATGATACAAAAAAAAAAAGTTAAGGATCCTGTATTTAAAGGCTCGTTTGCTTCACTTGAACTGATCCTTACATTCCCCTACCTGCTTGGCCTCTCCATTTTTCTCTGGATTTTCCACAGAGATGAGTCTGAGGCATTTAAAAAAAAGATGACTGGAATTTGAGAGGCCATTTGGGTGATTCCTTCAACTTCCTTTTTTCCCTAACTATGATTATACTTTGCATTGCTATCAAAGAAGTGGCACACATCAGTATTTCAGGGATTTGATGCTCCCTTCATTAGTGCCTGAATTCTTCTATGCTCCAGGCCAGCTCATTTTGAGTTGATGGGGCCAACACAGTTGATCATCCTGAAGCTAATTTTCTGTCAGCTGAGCTTTTTCCATAGCAACTAGGTTGGTCCTTGAGTAATAGACTCAGTCTGGATCCAGGCCTATCTTGGAAAAGTCTCGAGCTAGAACCTTCTAGAGCTTGAGTTCTACTGTCATAGACTTTGATAATAACCCAGGTTTACCTCCAGGCAGCAATGAAGGACCAAGGAAAGACTTTGGGGAAGCTGGCAATGATAGCAGTATTTTTCAGTTTGCTTTCCTGTGTGTTGTGATGAAAAAAGTCAAAGTCTAAATGGCAGAAAATCTTACACCTCCTTATCTCTGCAACCTGTACTTTATAGCCTATAAATGCAATTCCTACAAATCTGAAAGGGGCATGTCCTTATATCCCACTGTCCCTTCCTGCAATTATAATACATCAAATAGATGGAAGAGACTTCATTGAATTCTCCCTCTCCTTCTTCAGTCAATCAGTAAACAGGTATTAAGCTCCTGTGAAAGGGCCAGGCTCAGGGCCAGTGCACCAGTATAAATGTGCACAAATATCCACACATTTTGAGAAATCTTTCACATTATATTTCCACCAAAAAGAACTGGCAACTCATCTCTAGCTTAGGTTTAGTGTGTTGCCTGGGGTATTTAGAGATTAAGTGATTTAAATGTGGACATATGACTAGCATGTGCCCATGGAAGAACTTGAAACTATGTCTTCTTTCCTACCCAGCTAGCCCTCAATCCTCTATGGAAGCTGTAAAGGTTAATGAGTGATATATATGGAAGTGTTTTGTAAAGGGGAAAAATGCTACTTAAATTGAAAAATAATGTTAATGTTTACTTATTTAAAACAGCCATCATTGGAACCTCAGGCTGGTTAGGTTACTGGCTTAAAGGAGAATGGGAAGTCAATGTTTATTTCAGCTTAAAGAAGTTACTACTATAATATTTTTTTTCTTTAAATAGTTCTACCTTGAGACTCTTGTTTGTCACCTCTTGCCCCTCCTCACAGAACGTCACAGGCTTTGCTATAAACCTGAGGTAAATCACACCTAGCTATTCTGATTCTGGCTTATCTTGTTGACTACATACCAACTTATTCTTCATCAACTACTTGGGTTGAGTCAATCAGTAAACAGGTATTAAGCTCCTGTGATAGGGCCAGGCTCAGTGCCAGTGCACCAGTATAAATGCATACAAATATCCACACATTTTGAGAAATCTTTCACATTATATTTCCACCAAAAAGAATTGGCAACTCATCTCTAGCCCCACTCATGACTTGTCTCTGTGCTTCTCTAGGTTTCTTCCTCACTTAACAGGTATAACATGTAACTGACTACCGTGCCCTGAAAGCTCCAGGTGTATAACACCATGCACAAGTAGCTTCCCAAAAGAATGCTACTGTGAACAGCTTTTAAGGTTTATATTATACAGTATAGTGAACACTCCATTTATTCCATAACAAATCAAGGCAAACTTTCTTAGAAAATCAAGGTACAGTATAATATTCACAACATTACATTTATCACAGAAAATCACAATATAGTGTTCACAACAGCTTAACATTAGAATGGCCACATAGTTTTCACCAAAGTGGCCACAGTATTTAGAACAAAGAACAAAAGAACAATCATCTGGTTTCCCTAAGGGGAAGTCCTTACTTAATCAATCATTTCACAATACAAGTCAGTCTTCCTCTCATGGGGCAATCATAGGTTAACTTAATCAGCTACTTATAGACATACCTCTTTTAACATGATTCCTTAGACACCTTTATGGACTTCAGTCGCAAGACTCTTTCAACTGGACCTACCCACAATGCAAAGCCAGACCTACTTCATAGAGGGTTACCGTGCTAAGATAGACCAACCTGGGTCGTTTGGGGAAAGAGGCATGAGCCACAGTGCCTTTCCATTAATTTTGTTATTCTTTCATCTAATTCCTTAAATTATGCTGGCAGTATTTGATCAGCCTACTTGTCCACTCTTTCTTTATGATAATTACCTTAGTGCTTCAACTCAGCCTTCATATAGCCTTACTTTATAGAAGGCTCAAATTGCAACCAACTCTTTATTTGCCACTAGAGGCTCTGCTTGATTTAGACTCCACCATGATCTTCATCATGTCCCTGAGCCTGGTACTCTCTGACAGTCCTCCCACTAGCCCCTATTCAACTCCCTTCTATGAATTGTCTTTCCTGTTAGATTGTAAGCTCCTCCAGGGCAAGGACTGTCCTTTATCTTAACCAAGTATCTGACACTTAGTAGTTACTTAATGTGTGTTTACTGAGCCTTGCTATAGGGCAATGGAGGTGCTTGAATTTAACTAACAGCATGGAAATAATTGCACTCTGAACCTCAATGGCCAGAGTAATTAGTACAAAAAGACAGCTACCATGTAGGGTGCTTCCTCTGCCCTGCACCTCATCTCCAGAGAGCCATTCTCCCGTCTACCACCATTATCTACAGCAATATAGATGCTGTACAAGGATGCACTTTATGCTTCTTCTCCCTGATGCAAAAAAATTGCTAGTTATGACTGAACACAAGTCTTACTGATTCCAATGCTCAGAGAGTCTTGAATCTAAAACCAGAAAAAAACCTCATCTATAGATGAGGAAACTGAGGCTCAGCCTGATAAGGAGGCTTGCCAGCATCATAGGTGGGATTTGAACCCAAGTCCTCTGACTTGAAAGTCAATGTTCCTTTCCTTGTGTATTATATCAAGTTACTCTTCTTAGAAAGCACACGTTTTCCAACAAAGAAAGATCTAAGTTGAAGTGATGGGGCTTGAGGTATCAGGGCTTAACTTCAGGGAAGCAAACTATAATTATAGAAGCTTGGTATAGAGTAATCATCACGACGAATCCCTCTGCAAATTCTCTTTGGCTATGACGGCAGTGAGACCTAAACAGATATGTCTTAGAACATACACACAGCCATGTAAATAATAGCAGAGTAGTGGGTAGTAATCATATCGATGAACATTTGCTGAAGACCTGTGATAATTTGCAGAGTGCCAGAGAAGCATCCAAACAAAGGAAATGGAAAACAGAATTTCTCCTATTCAGACTTGCAATCCACATAGGGAGAAAGAAAATGTACACATAAGACAGTTCCCACAAACAATTTTAAAAACCAGAGTAACTGAGATATTTATTCAATCAAGAAATGTCTATTAATTACCGTATGCAAAAGTGTGATCGATTCTGAGGAATGTCCACTTGCGGAGTGAAGAGTTAGGTAGGTTCACTTCTGAAATGTTTTTTAGGGGAAGTGCCTTGTGATAGAGGAGAAAGCCTACTTTAGAAGAGAGAATCAGTATCTCTAATGAAAAAATAATTGGAGAAACTCTTACCAGAAACAATTAAATTTGTAATTGGCTTGTATACATGAAGCATGGGCAAATGGGTGCATAATGCAATATTTAAGAAGGTTTAAGAGACTAATATTATATACTATAGATCAGTGTCACATTAACATGCTAAATATTTAATTTTTAATTATTTAATTTCAATTTTTTTTTGAAAGGTAATTGCCAACATTGTCTTTTTTACTAATGTGATAAAAAATGGAAACTTGTCCTTCAGGAATGGGTGATTTGAGTGTTATAACCCCTTGCTGAGAGTTATAACATTCAGGTAAGGATAGACTCCTCTGAGCCAAAAGGAAGATCTACTCCTGGCAGAGAACAGGTAGGAACGGTGCCATTTCAGGCAGAGAAAATAGACAGTGTTATGTCGAAGATAGCAAGAAAATAAGGCTCTGGTGTGGAAGATTCATGTAAGGATATACTAATACTCAGATGTGTTATTTCATTAAAAATGAATTTTCCCTCTAGCAAAGCAAATCATAAACCCATTTATGCCTCCCCATACTGTGAAACCATTGTTCAGGTCTTACTATAACATTGTCTGTAGGGGCTTTGCCCCATTCTCTAGATGTCTTCTTCATATTTTCTTGACATTAATCAATAAATCAATCCCCAAGTGTTCATTAAGTACCAACTATGCACCAGGCCCTGTATTCAAGCTTGCTTTTCATTATCAGTCATTCTTGCCTTGTGATCAGCCTATCTTTTTTTCCTGTGCCCAGAGTGGGACAAATCAAAGCCCACACTAATAACTTGTTGGCTAGGAGTATAAAAACTACCTGCGACATGTTTTACATTGCTTTTCCTTTGTAATTTGTAACTCTTTTGTACTTCCTCACTTATGATGTGTTGTGTGCATTTACACAGAACCGATTACCCAAAGCAATCCTAGGATAAACAGAATGAGGTGAGCAGGGGAGGTCTTCTATTTTATTTCCTCTGTATTTTCTTTTATACCTAATTAATATTTTTACTTACTAGGGGGTAGTTCCGTCATTTCTTATTTTTTATCTTTTTTTGGTTTTTCAGGAGGGGAGGCAGGGCAATTGGGGTTAAGTGACTCCCAAGATCACATGGCTAATAAGTGTTAAGTGTCTGAGGTCGGATTTGAACTCAGGTCCTCCTGACTCCAGAGCCAGTGCTCTATTCATTGTGCCACCTAGCCGCCCCTCTGTCATTTCTTTATTGCTGAAAGAGAGAACATATTGTCAGCACCTTCCACCACCTTCATTTAAATTCTGCCCCCTTAGGCAAGTCCCCAGTTGCCAGTTTAGTAAACTCCACTGTCTTCCTATTATCTCCACGATCAAATATAAAATCCTCTGCTTGGAGTATAAAGCCTTTTATAACTTGGCTTCTTTCCACCTTTTCATTCTTCTTAACACCTTACACCTCCATACTCTGTGATCCCTTTACACTTCCCTTCTCCATCTCCTGACTCTAAGCATTTTCACTGGCCTGCAATTTCCTCTCTCATGTCTGCCTCCTGACTTCCTTGTCTTTCTTTAAATCTCAACTAAAATCCAAACTTTTGCAAGAAGTACTTCTTAAAATGGTACAAGGACCAAGCATGTCAATTGATGCAAAAATCCATTATTATTTTGCATTAAATCAAAATTTTTCAACAAACCTCTTTTTTCTTTGCCTGGTCTATTTTTTTTTTTAAAACAATATTATTGTTCAGTAGTTTCAGTTGTGTCCAACTCTTCATGACTCCATTTGGGGTTTTCTTGTCAAATGTACTGCAGTGGTTCACCATTTCCTTTTCCAGCTCACTTCACAGATAAGGAAACTGAGACAAAGAGGGTTAAATGACTTGCCCAGAGTCATACAGCTCGTAAGTGTCTGAGGCTGAATATTAACTTAGGAAGAGTAGTCTTTTGACTCCCAGTCAGGGGCTATATCCACTGTGTCCTCTAAGTACCCCCTAAGAAATGCACTGCAGCAGTTGATTACCCTTGGGCTTTTGAGATATTCTTAAATTTTTCTCCTGTGTTATTTCCCTCTGAGATTATTACCAATTCTCTACACAGTTTGTTTATATGTAGTTGTTTACATGTTGTCTCCTCTTGGGGACTGTGGGCTCCTTAAAGACAGGCACTGTCTTTTGCCTTTCTTTGTATCTCCAATGTTTAGCACGATGCCTGGCCCATGGTCATTGGTTCTTAATAAATGGTAGTTGATTGATTCAGACAGGAAAGCACCCATTTGGGAACTGAGGCTACAGGGAGTTTGGAGAGTCATTTCACTTGAAATTTTCCACTGAAGTAATTTTCCAGCGGGGAAGTTCTTTCCCAATTAAGTCTGAATTTTTCTCTTTGTTTGGTATATTCGTTTGTAAAGTGATCTTTCTTATTTTCTGACTGGAGGCAGAGGAAAGCTCATCTGAGCAAACAAATATTGGTGGCTGCCTGCCTGGTGAAATAACAAAGGTCTCTTCTTGCTCTCTTGGGGCCGAGGAAGTTTTCCTTCATCCGGATGTAGCAAGCTTCCCACATCTAAGGGCACTGTGCCTACAGTGCATCAAAGAAAGACTCAAATGCATAACTCATTTTCAAGGAGTTGAGGAAATGCCCTTCATTCTGTACCTCAGTTTCCTACCCCCTTCTGTTATCTGCACACACTCAGGTAAGATAAGGCAAGAGAGTATGGCCCATTCATCAATAATGACAGAAACATATCATTGCAGAGATGATCTCATAATTTAATAGTGTCCTTTCTCTATGAACGGGGAACTTAGATCGTCTTGTCAGCAACATGTTATTGACTTAGCTCCTTTTGCCCTTGGTAATCATGTATTGCCACCTACTTTATTCTCTGTTTAAAGCTGCATTTGCTGTAAATCAAGGAGAACTGTCTGCTGTTGGTCTGAAAGCAGCCCAACTGAAAGAAATCCCTTTGAAACCATTCAGCTTGTCACAAATGATTTTCTAGGCTGCCTTAACACATTTAGGAATGTGCGTCTCTTGCATGTTTGGGACAATAATTCATGTTTTGCTATCTTTTGTAAACATTCTTTGGCTGGGAAGAGGATGTAGCTTGTGATTAAATAATGCAATTCTGTTGCATGGAAGAAATGTAAATCAATAATTAAAACCAAATGAGTTGAACAAAATGGGTAGGGATGGAAAGAAAAGTTATCAGGAGGATTTGAGCCAAAGTGTCCCCAGACAACATAAAGTGTCTTCTAGTCTCTCCATATTTGTCTGCTTGTTTTCAAAGCACCGATTCTCTTTTCTTTTCCAGTGTGCATTGGCGTGTGAGTGCATTGTTCCAGAAGGTATCAAAGACAAGGACAGCTTACCTTTCTTAAATGCAGGTAGGTATCCCAGCTTTGCAGACCTGGCTTGGAACCTTGCCTTCCTTCCCTCCCATCCTGATATTACTTTGTAGGGATCTTGAATGTAATTGGTATTAATTTATTTATGTGCATGTTATTTTTCCACAGCAGAGTGCAACCCCTGTGAAGGCAGGGGCTTTTTTTTTTTCTGGCTTTGTATCCCCAGTGTCTGGCACAGTCCCAATTATATAGTATGTGCTTAATAAATAATTTAATTGAATTACAAGTAGGTACCTAGAGTGTGTAGGAAACTCTATAAGAAACCATTTAGATTTTTGTTTTCAAAACATTTAAAAACTCTTTTCAAAAAAAAAATTGCAGTCTTTTAAAAATTTACTTTGAATTTGACTATAGTACCCTTGGAAGTATAGAACAAATAGTTTCAGAGCAATAAGTAATATTTGAAAACTACAAATGAAGAATGTTTTCCCTCCTCCCCCACCAATTTTAAAGCCACTAGATATTGAACAGATATTGGACAATTCATGTTTTAATGTACTTGCACAGTCTACTAATTTTTAAATGACATTTTGGGAAAGTAAACTTGTTGATACTAAATTTGTATAAACACTTTGGAATGTATCATATCCACTATAAAACACAATTCTGTGGTATGTTCATGATTCATTTTGGGGGGGGGGGTGACTGAGATGAGAAACAAATGAAGGCATATTTACCAAAAGAAGTGAAGATATCTCAACTTGAATGAATCTTTGATCTCACCAATGTGGATGTTCTATCCACTGGCATAGAATGTCACCCACTGGTTGTTTCTTGGAGGATTTTCTTGAGTTGTTCTAGAATTTTCCAATCTTTTATTCTCATCAACAGATTTAGATGCCTAAGACCTTTGTACTCTCCCTTCTCTCCATCACCTCCCCTCCATCACTCATCTGTTCTCAAATTCCTCTGGAAAATCCAAGTTATAGGAAAACCCACTCTCTCTTTTTGCTTCCTCACTTTGCCTATATTACTTACCTGCTCAGAGGACTTCAATGAGATGGGAGTCGGTGGCTCTATTCTTTGTGCTGATTTGGAGGAACACCATCCATTACCATATGCCCTGCCATTTGCTTCCTATGGTCCTCTGAGTCTTACTTACTGCTTTGCCTGGCCTCTAAGACCTCAATCCCCTTGGCACTGTCTTCTCAGTGAACACTGACTCACATAACTGAGGAATCCCTTGGTCTTCCATCCTCTCCACCACTGAACCACTAAGACTTTCCATCTGCCCAGCAGCTGAATCTGATGGTATGTGTTGTCTCAATTAGATTGTGACCTCCTTGAAAATAAGAAATGGCTTGGTCTTTTTTTTTTTCTTCCTATTTGTAGCCATAGCCCTTTAGCACAGTGATTGGAACGTACGTTTTTTAAAAATTAAGCAATATTTTATTTTTCCCAGATTACATGTTAAAACATTTTTTTAAAACATTTGAGATTTTTTATTAAACTTTTGAGTTCCACATCCTATCTTACCCTTGCCTTCCCCCTCCCTGAGATGGTAAGCCATTTGACATAGGTTATATAGGGACACAATAACTTAACAAATGTTTTTCATTTATTCATTATGGCATGTTTTGCCTTTGAGATAACCAGTGACATACCCCATGA
>CM053592.1:71968639-71983054 GCA_028646515.1 Pseudochirops corinnae | reverse complement strand
TTGTCGTTCAGTCGTTTTTAGTCATATCTGATGCTTTGTTGACTCCATTTGGGGTTTTCTTGGCAAAGATACTGGAGTGGTTTGCCATTTCCTTCTCTAGCTCATTTTAAATATGAGTAAACTGAGGCAAACAGGGTTAAGTGACTTGCCCAGGGTCACACAGCTAGGAAGTGTCTAAGGCTAGATTTGAACTCAGGAAGATGAGTCTCCCCGGTTTCAAGTCCAAGACTCTATCCACTATGCCACTTAGCTGTTCCTCAGTACTTACTATGATAATAGTAGCTAGCATTTTACATGCTTTAAAGTTTGCAGAGCACTTTATATATGTTACCTAATTTAGTCTTCACAAAACCCTGTGAAGAAAATACTGTTATCTCTGTTTTATAGATTAAGAAGCAGAGCCTGAGAAAGATAATTTGACCTGGATAATCTAGCAAGTGTCTGAGGCAGGATTAGAACCTGGGTCTTCCTGACTCCGAAGCCAGCCTCTATCAGTTATACCCCCTGCTATAAGCCAGCTCTTCCATTTGCCTCTCCAAGAAGAAACTCTTAAGTTAGATTGCCACATAACTGTGACCTATTTCTGCTGTTCATTTGTGGGGAGAATGTCCATATTGATGTATCTCAGTGTTTCCAGTATTATGTCAACTCACTGGTTGTTGGACAAAGTTCTCATATTGGGGGACCTAGGGTTAAATCAATATTTATTGATAGTCTAAAAACTATGTTTCTTGGTACCCTGTTCCCCATTTCTGTCCTCTCACCATTGGATTGTTGCAGAAGGTGGTAGACTCCATTTTCTTTGCTTTATGAGAAGCTATAGCAAAGGTTAATATACTAGTTTGAAGGTTCTCCATATCTGAGTAACTTTGTTCTAGGATGACAGCTATTGCTCACTTCTAGGCCCACAGTCAAAATCTACGTTGGACATGCCAGAGCTTGTGCTGTAGTCACCTCTGTATTGCCCTCAGGCATTTAGTGAGACTTTAGTGGATTTATAAATGAAATTATTATTTTAAAATTATAATTTGAGTTTTTTTAGGTCTATTAAAATCAAGAAAAAAAATTTCTTTAAGCTGAGAGTTTTTAACTTTTTGTGTCTAGGTCTCTTCTGACACTCTGGGAAAACCTATGGATCTCTTCTCAGAGAAATATATTTAAATGCATAAAATAAAAAAAAAAAAACACCAGGATGGCAAAGGAAGAAATAAGGTTGTATTTTTTCCCACCTAATCTCATGGAATCCCAGAAACCTATTCATAAATCGCTGTCTATGGCTAGGGATCTATCTTGGCTTAAGAACCCCTGCTTTATTTATGAAGAGAAATATAATACATAAGTGTAAAGGGGAAAAGGAAAAAAAATTAGAAAAAGTTAATTTATCCTGCAGTGCCTAAGCCATTTAGATAATAATATGTTTGGATTTCCTGAAACCGGTGCTAACTCTTCCACATTCCTATGATGTGTAATAACACACTGAAGCAGTACTCAATTCAAAAAGTACGTAATCCATACCTATAAGGGAAGACTGAGGGAGAACATAGCTCTTCCCTCTGTTTGGCACTGACAATCATTTTAGCACATGTGTCTGAGGAAAGAAGCCCCATGAGAGTTTTGTTTGGCCGCTGTCAGTCCCCAAGCTACTTCTTTGTCCATTTTCCAATATAGGATACATGATTTATATTTCAATTGGTTGTTGTCCCTTGGACTTGATGAGGACCAAAATAACATCACTATGTCAGGGTCAAGGTATAGTGTGTCTGACTGTAGCCAATCAAGCCAATATGAGCTCTGAAGGCTCTAATACATTATGATCCTCAGAGGACTTATGTATACGTATACAAGTTAAGACTCTTTTCCAATCTGGTAGATGATGTTTAAAAGTAAGAAGATGACCTTTGTTCTCATCTGATTCTACTACTTACTAGCTATACATAATTGTGGAAGTCATTCTGACTTTTTCAACTTTCAAATGAGAAATAATAGGAATCTGCCCTACATACCTTATAGTATTGTCATGAGAGTAAAATGAGTTGATGTTTTGTGCACCCCACATGAGGCAACATTGTTCCAGTATTTACTATAATATAAAATGTAGTGTAAAACCTACAATAAAGTATTCACTCTTTTTTTAACCTCAAGGGAACATACAGACGATCCTAGGTTCTCAGTAGGTCACAAGTTATAGCAGGTCTCACTATGCCATAAGAGCTTTAGGTGCCAGTTCAGTGGCTAAACTGTGCATCTCTTGTCTGAGAACCAGCCTAGTTAAGTGGGTGGTTGGTTGGGGTCAAAAGGTATGAAGATTTTTTTATCTACAGTGGTTCTCAAAGACGTTTTACTGTCAAGGTTAGGCTGTGATTTGCTGTAGCAGAGGGAATGTCCACCCTATAAAACCAATGATCCTTGAAGTATTGAAGAATAGGGCAAAAAGAGCATTGAACTCCAGACTATAGAATTTCATGGTATCCTTATGCAACCTTATCCATCCTCATGACTGATCACTCACCCCATAAAGATAGGGAAAAAGTCTCATATAATAAAGTGTACAAGTATAGAAGCTGGATTCAAGATTTCAGCATTATATTTTTTAAAAATGTGTCTGCCTGTGATATAAATATGCATTGTTTGTATACCAACTGCATATGATTTTGTCCCTTGTATATCCTAGAGAATTTATCATGCACCCTCTGTGTGATTTCCTTTAAGTCAGCAGGCAAAGGGGGCTATTGACATTCTTCCCCACTCTGGATATTAATATGTTATGTGAAACTCACCAGCCTCAAGAGAGTTATGAAGTACTCCTTGAGTGAGAAAGAATGCCATATCTCAGAGCTGCTCATCATGATTCTATTTATATCTCCAGAGATTTCATTTATACTCCAGGAAACTCACTTAACTCTTCTAACAAAAGAATCTTAATTTCTTATTGCAGTCTTCACTTTTCCATAGCCTGTTCCCATTCAGGTGGGTGAGCAGGAAAAGAGAAGGGGAGGAGCGAAAGAGGGGGGTCAGAAGGAGGAGAGTAAAAATTGCAGAGACAAAAGAACAAAACCAACTTAGCTTTTGTAGAAGGTGATAATTCACAGTTGGCTTTTATTTTATCAGAGAAAGACACACTACAATTTTAGAGAATATACTGAGAGAATCATAGCTGTTCACCGTTCCATTTGTTTAGTAAAGACTGTGGGCAACATGGAAACAATTTTGAATCCATAGCTTGCTAGTGAAAAATGTTCACTGAGCCTAGAGGAAAGTATTTACAGAAAACATGTTTTTTTATCTAACATGGTTGGGAAAGGTTGTGTTATTGCTTATCCAATATTCTGGATGAATGAGATACTATAGAGATCATAGCTCTTCAGCACCGTAGACTAGAATATACAACCCCATAGCGGTTTTGACCTGAATTTATACTTCTGTGATGGTTCAGGGTTCACTTTAAGATGTTTTATAGTCATTATGAATATCAGTTATTATATAATCGATAAGAGAACGTTCTGGTGAGTTGAGCATTTTCACTAAATGGAATGCCAGATTTTAAAAAGTTTCCTTAATGTTATTTTGCTTTTAATACTTATAATAAAGTTGGATGTTTATAATGAGTTAGGAACTATGACCTGAATGTTCAAAGAGAGTTATTATCATGTAGCACATCAATTATGGAATTAATTTATAAATACTTTTAATTACATTTGACCCTTGTGAACCTTTGGTTTCTGGCTGTCATGTTAAAATACAATATAAATGTGACACCAGCATGACAGGGCTTTTTCATTAAAGGTTATAATTAAAGGACGAGGCTCCCATCCTTCCACAATAGGACAAAGCTTTCTGTCTTACTGTAATAATAAGCTACCAAAGAGAAAGCAGAATAATTAACCTTCAAATAAAAATGTGATGGACCTAGCCCAAGATAGTGTACTATGTAATCTTTCATTGATAGGTCACCATTTTTAGATGTTGATGACTGCATTTGAATGACAGATAGTCATTAACCTTCTTCCCTTACTCCCTTTTCTTTAAATAAAATGTAAGCAACAGCGGCATGGTGTAATGAGAATAGCATTGGGCTAAGAGTAAGGGGGCTTATTCCCATTTCCACCAGTAACTAGTCAGAGGACCTTCGATAAGTCACTTCAATATCTGAGGCTTCAGTTTCCTCATTTGTGACTTGAGGGAGTCTAACCATATGAGTTCTAACAGCTCAAAAATTATGTTAAATTTAACCATATAGTTAATCTCTTGTTATCTTATTCTTCCCTTTTTCTATCTTCTGATTATTTTTCATGGATTTGTTTTTAGATTATGTATAGGAAAATTAATGTTACATTGAGTCAGATTATATATTTCCTGTACATTATCATTTGTGGGTTGTTGTTTTTTTTAATTTTTTTGGTCATTGGGTCAGAGGCAGGGGATAAAGTAACATCTAGTGTGTGATATTCAAATGAAGGTAGGTGGAATTAATTATATAATAATCCAAATTATAATAATTAATTACCCAGAGAAGTCTAGAAATGAAATGAACTGAGAAGCTACTGGCTTCTCCATCACTAATTGTGTGAAAGCTGTATGGATGATCAAGTTGTTGAGGATATTGTAAAATTAATTCCTGGTCAGATTCAGCTTGGACTAAATGACATCCAAGCTCCCTTCCAGCTCTGAGATTATGCAACTTTTGCTCAGAAAGAGCCAGCAATCCTTCATTTCTACTCACAAAATGGAGGAATTATTGTTACCTTCTAGGAGTCAACTATTATGTTGTGATGCCTTAAGAATGTTTGATTTACTTCAAAATATATTAAGTGCTTACTCTCTGGTACGTATGGTGTTGTTGAAAATGAATAAGACACAGACCCTGCCCTTAAGGGGCATCCTAATAGGGGGTTATGGAATGTTCTCAAAAAGCATAATATGAAAGACAACAATGGAGGCAAAAGATGATTAGGGATCTGAGTTGAGAGAGATTGCTTTCAGAAAAGGGCATCAGAAAATGCTTGATGGAAGTATGTAGATGCAATGGACAACTATACTGGAATCATTTCTGTGTCAAAGGGTTGACAAATTCAACATAGCTCAGGGCTAAGTATTGTACATAAAAATCACTGTCTTATTCCAATTGTCGATTCCTCTGTCCCATAAACATGATGTCCCATAAACCTTATATTTTCCTTCTGGACCTGTGCCTTCTTTAATATAGGGAGCCCTTGGTGTGGAAACGACCTCTCTGATGCTGATCAACAAGTTGTGGGTTGCAGTGAGTCTTAGCTAGAGAACTGAAGGATTAATGAAGTAATTGGCTTTGGTCACACAACCAGTATGTGTCACAGGCAGAAGTGTTCCTGACTCCATGGATGACCCCATGTCCACTGATCCACAGCGCCTCTTATAAGTGTTTCAAATTGGGGAGCAAATGACATAAATGGAGCACTGACAATACCTTTTGAATGTAGCATGATACATGTGATTCTGCATTCATCTAGCCCTTGTCTGACTGCTTTTCATATTATTATGGAATCCTGAGGCATTGTAGCTACCTAACAGCAGATGCCTCATTGTTTTTCCTCTTTGCTTTACAGAATTTTAACAATGTGTCCCAGTTCCACCTTTCTACTTGACTGGAATAGGGACAGGGCTGGGACTGTGGTTTCATTGGTATAGGGAGCCCCCAGGGAGGAAACTCTTGACACATGTAGGTCAGTTCTTTCTCTACAGCAGTGGTCCTCGACCTTCCTAATGCTGCGACCCTTTAATACTCGTATGAGGGCATATCTGCATGTGGGCGGACCCGCCTGGAGACAGATAGAGGAGCAGTGTCTCGGTTCCTAAGACCATCGGAAATATGTGTTTTTTGATGGTCTTAGGTGACCCCTGTGAAAGGGTCATTCAATCCCCAAAGGGGTAGCAACCCACAGGTTGAGAATCACTGCTCTACAGCTTTGATTATTAGTGGCTTTCCTAGGGTTATATAGGGAGTTTTTTAGTTAGCATCAGGGGCAGAGCCTGAACCCAAGTTTCTTGGCTTTGAGGTTAGCAACTTTTCCAACTCTTATTTATGACAAGCTTTATTTACTATTAGCTCATAGGATTATGGGATTAAAAGCTAGAAACCTTTATTTGCAGGTGAGTAAACTACAGCTAAGAGAAGAAAAGTGACTTTAATAAGGTTACCATTTAGTCTTTGCTATATATTGTCTTTGCTATGAGATGGATTTCACATGACTTTCATAATGGCAAGAGGACATCCCTTGCCCCTTTAGATTCCCTTCCTTCTGTGTATTTTATCTGGATCCCTAAGAGATTTATCTTAGTTTTTGTTTGTTTTTTTTGGAGGGCAATTGGGGTTAAGTAACTTGCCCAAGGTCACACGGCTAGTTTTTGTGTTATTTCTGAGGTTGGATTTGAACTCAGGTCCTCCTGACTCCAGGGCCAATGCTCTATTCACTGCACCACCTAGCCACCCCTATTCATTTCTTTAGTGGCTCCATCCACACTAGATGGTCTTCTTGTAAGTGGTGTGAAAACACAGATGGAGTGCTGAGACTGAAGGCTAGAGATTCTGAGTTATAATTCTACATCTGAAATATGTGTGTGTGTGTGTGTGTAGGGTGTGTACATATATACACACCCAATCAACATTTCTTAAACAACTACTATGTGCAGTGTATTGTGTTATGTGTATATGTATATACACACACCTAGAGATTTCAGATGTAGAATTAGAACTCAGAATATATATCTGGGCAAATTTTGTATGCCTTGTGTAGTTCCTTAAGATTCATCTAGGGAATGAACATGTTGCAATCCACACTGGGAAAAATCACATATATCCTTCACATATTCTTGCGTTCTACATACAAATGAGGTGGTAGGAATGGCTACTTGAAGACTGAATCAGATTAAATCAGATTAAAAAAAAGATCTTGATGGGTTGTAGTGATGTTAAACTCCAACAGATATGGGCCAGTAAACTCTAAATGCAGATCCTTGTGGGCCTCATGTTGACTTAGCTTTAAAGTGTAGCATTTAATCTATGTTTCATTGTATTTCTATTTATTTTATTAAATATCTCTCAATTATATTTTAATCTGGTTTGGGCTACACTTGGGAGTGTTGTTGGCTGCATGTTTGACATCTCTAGGCTAAAACATTGAATCTAATTGAATAAGCTGAAGTTTAATAGGCATAAATATTGAGTCTTGCACTTGGGTTCATAAGATCAATTTCATAGATAGAATGAGACTGGTTCATTTTTGCAGTTTATCTGAATAACATATTTTGGGCTTTAGTGGCTAAAATGTGAGTTAACAACATAATATGGCAGTTAATCTTAAGACAGAATTAAGACAGTTGCTTCTAAGAATAAGATCATTCTGCTGTACCCTTTTTTAAGTCACACAACCTCTGGGATAGTATATCCAATTTTGGCGGCCACATTTTATCAAAGGCATTGGAAATCTGGAACACATCTAGAGGAGGCTAAACATAATGGTAGAGGTTTCTGAGTTCATATCGGAGAAGGACAGACCGAAGAAAGTGGGGAAGTTTAGCCTGGAGAGATTCAAGTGCTTGCTATCCTATGGAAGAGGGATCAGACTTGCTCTATTTTGCCTCCCAGGACAGAATTAGGAGTAGCATAGGGAAGTTTAAGAGAAGCAGAGCTAGGTTCTATATAAGGAAAAACTTTCTAACAATTTTAGCTATCCAAAAGTAGATTAGGCTGCCTCAGGTGGTGACATATTCTACTTTTATTGTATGCCTTCAGACAAAACCCCAATGACTATCTGAGTTGCTATAGTTGGAATTCTTTTGTTCAAGTATTAGTTGGAATAAATAGTCATTGAAGTCACTTCTAAATCTGAAATGCTAGGATTCTATTGCTACTGATAAAGAAATGCATGATGGGACTAGGTTGATTTTATTTTCCTCCTCCTCTTCTTTCTTCTTTCTGCTCTTTTTTTCTCCTCACCCACCTGTTCACACTTGCTATATGTTTTGTACTCAATAGGTGCTCAGTAAATGTTGTTGACTGATGGTTGGTTCTTTACTGTGAGGCATATTTTTGAATTTCGTTAGCCCAGGGGAGAAATCCCAACCCTAATGAATGATGATTCAGGAAATTTCTTAAGCATAAGACATTTCACCGTAAAAGGGAAATAGGGAATTTAAGTATGTATTGAGTGGGGGAAGGGGATGATTGAATTGTCTAATTATTTGATTTTTTTTTCAGTCAAATGTTTACTTTCTAAACAGTAGAGTTCCCACAGTGTATGTAGATGATGTGCCCTGGATGGTCAAATGAGACTTTGGGAACTCATTAATCAAACTGCCCTTGATTTTCTGTTTAAGCTAATTCAACAAAGGATTATATTTAGAACACACTACATTGCCAGGGAATGAAAAATTCAAATAAGTCAGAGGGTTTTTATTGGGATGATGGGGAAGAAAAACAGACTGTATATTCATGACAGGATCCAGACATGCAAGAAAAAATACTGTGAAATGATGAAATAGTGTTTTCCAAAAGAATCATGACCACTGAGAGATTTTCATCCCGTGGATTTGAAATAGAATTGGGATTTTTGAAAAATAAAGGCAACAGGGAGGATGGATAATATAGATAATAGGACTGCTAAATATTAAATTTCATTCACTGCCACCCAATCAACATTTCCTAAGCAACTATTATGTGCAGTGTATTATGTTATGTGTAGACCTACAAAGATCACATGAAAAGCAGCCCTGTCTTAAAGGACCTTGCATTTGACTGGCCTGAAATATTTATGTAAGTAAATAAAGATAAAGCATATACAAAGTAATTTCTAGAGGAAGAGTATACATTTGGGCATGAAACTGAGTTAAAACTAATCATTACTACTATATTCTGTCTTTTAAATACTAGTACCATAAAATGAATGGAAACATTGAAATGAATGAAGCCTTTCGTGTCTAGTTGAACATTAAGAAAAATAAGCATAATAATTCCTATGAAAGCAAGAGAGAAAACTCTTACAAAATTTCCTTAATAAAAAACAGTATTATTTTAAAATAGGCACTCGGTCATGGTATACCTTGTTTTGTTTTTTTTTTTTCTTTTATAAGTTTGATCAGCACTTGAATGCCTTGATAAATCAATTAATTTATTCCCAATTTCTAGAATTATTTTTGAGTTACAGATATCTCCCAGAGGCTCCTTTTTCTTTCTTATCACTGAAGATGGAACTATTGTTTAAAAGACATTTCTGAACCACTAGTATTTGAGTAATTATTGGTTGTAGTTGTTTTTTTTAGTCTCATTGGATTAGTGTGTATTTACTATGAAAGTATAGCTGCTTTGGGATGTTAAGATAAATTGCCCATTATATATTGTACTTATTAAGGGACTTGTACAATTATCATATCTTCAAATATCACTCTTAACATAGTTGCCAAAATAATATTCAGGCAATTCTACTTCAAACTGTTTGGGGTACAAAGATCCTACCCCAAAAACTACTTGTAAATGATTCAAGGTGAAAGTAGAAAAGTTTCTTTATTATAATCTTGCGAGAAGCGGGTGGTCCGACCACTAGAATACCCAGAGGAAGGAGGCCACTGGGCAAAGGCAGAAAGGTTAATTACGCTTACTAGGTGAGCAAGGGTGGAGTTAGGGAGGAGTTTAGGAGTGGTCAGTGCTTAAAGGGACATGTACTTTTTATATCAACTGCACAGGCATATTGCCCATAATTCACTGGAACATCTCCCTAAGTGGGGCCAAGAAGAGGTGTGGTTTTTGCCTTGATACATCATGTCACTAGGTAAGGTCAAGACTGAATGAAATAGGTCCATTATGGCTGTTTGGGAGGATGGGTTTGATTGTTTCAGGAGATGCCAAGTCTGGAAGCTAGATGATTAGGGATTCAGGAGGTACCATATTGGGGGGGAGTTTTCTCTTCTGATAATGTTGTTCAAGGATTTTGGGTGCAGCTGGCCACTTACAACAAAGGTGTTATGTATTTCTGCTAGCTTAGGGAAAAGACTTTTAGGCTGGGGGCAGGGGAGAGGCAGAGTTAATGTCTTTATGGCTGGGGGAAAGTGTGACTTTTATAACTTAATTGCACAGGCTTGTTACAATCTGATGTTACATACATAGGTACCCAAACACAAGTGAGATTTTACAAACTGAGGTTACAGACAAAAGCATCCCAGACCCCATCATTCCCCCCTTGAATAGATGGAACCCAAATTCATTTGGGGACAAGGGATGAAGGTCTCAGCTTCCCAGGCTGCTTCATGCTGAGAGAGGTCATAGAGCTGTCCCTGCCTCACAGGGGTCCATCAGTCAAGGGGCTGGGGGCTGCAACCAGTGTCCGGAACTTAGCAGACACCAGATCCAAAGGGTGCTGGGTAGCAACTTTGGGCAACAGTTGGTATTCAGTCTGAGCCATCATCTGCAAGTGGAGGGTGCTGAGCCTAGAGGACACAAATCTAGCAAAGAGATTAAACAAACAAAAGCCTAAAGAAATAGGAGACAATGACCAGAAGTAGAGTGAGCATGGGCTAGTATCATCCATTACTCAGATTGTTTAACTGTCCTTTATATTTCTGCATGCTACATAGACTAGGTACCTCATAAGATATTATTCTTCACTAACCTAACTGTAGACCTTAAACAAAAGAGGTTTCTGACTTGAATCTCACAAATTAATGGCAAACATACATCCTTGTTTCACAAAGCTTGTCTGTCCTCTGATTATATTCACTTTGGAAGAAAGAGATACTTCAGAAATTGAATCTTTTACATATACACTCAGTCACAAATGTTAACTTTTGCTTAGATCATGGAATAGCTACAGATTCATATTGAGCACCCCCCCCTTTTCCCCTCTCCATGCAAAGCTCTTATTTCTAATTGGCACTTGTGGTTACTTTCCCTTATTTGGCAGGTGGGGTGACAAAGAACAAGGAAGCTCAAGCAGGAGATTTCCACAGTTTCGTTTTTCCCAAAATCACCTAATTTCTAATAAATTGACACTGAGGCCTAAGGCTTTATGTACTTTAGCAGATGAGAGACCACACTTTGTCCTACACAACACCCATCCAGTTTAGCAAAGTTGACAAAGAAGGAGAATAACAAATATTGAAGGGGCGAGAGGAAACATGTTTGTTAATACAGTGAGTCAATTAACAATCATTTATTAAACACCTATTATGTGCCAGTCACTGGGCTAAGCATTGGGCATATGAAAAAGGCAAAAGATAGATAAGTAAAAAACAGCAAAAGACAGTGAGTTACTCAAGGAACTCACAAGGTAAGAGAGAGGCAACATGAAGAAACTATATACAAAAAAAAACTATATGCAGGATGAAAAGAAAATAATCAGCAGAAGGAATGTACTAGACTTAGAGAGATAAGAAAAGACTTGCTGTAAAAGGTGGGATTTTAGCTGGAACTTGAAGCCAGTGAAGCAAGAGAAAAGGAAAGAGAGCATTCAGTGCATGAGAGACAGCCTATAAAAATGCGGTTTTGGTGGAGCTATGAATTGGTACAGCTATTCTAGAAAGCAATTTCTAAATAAACTTAGCATAATCTTTAACTCAGTTATTCCACTATTAGGACTATACCTCAGAGAGATTAAATAAAGAAAAAAGATTCTATATGCACATACATATTTATAGCAGCTCTTTTTGTGGTGGCAAAGAACTGGAAACTAAAGAGATCCCCATCCATTGGAGAATGACTGAAAAAAAACTATGTGGTATATGAATGTAATGGAATACTATTGGTCTGTAGAGAAATGACAAAGGAATGGTTCATGAATGCAGACTCATGAATTGATGCAGATTAAAGTGAACAATGTTGTATAAATGAGCAACTTTAAATGAATTAAGAACTCTGATTAATAAGAAGATCCACGATGAAGAGACTAAATATGTCTGGCCAATATGGGAAGATGTTTTGCTTGACTATTCATATTTGCTATTAGGGTTTTGTTTCTCTTCCTTCTTTTCTCTTTCCAGTGGGAGATTGGAAGAAAGAAAATAAATACTTATTAGTTGAAAAAAAAAAGTTTAATTTTTAAAAATCTTCTGAAAATAAACCTGATTTTCTCATGCTCAAGAATCTTCAAGTGACTCCCTATTCCTTCAAAATAAAATACTGACTCTTCTTGGCTTTTATAATAGTTGGTAATCTGACTCCAACTTACCTTTCCATTCTCACTCATTGACTGTATATTCTAACCAGTCTGACTTACTTTTCTCTAAATTCATAATCCCCTTTGCCCTTCATGACTCTGCATTGGCTTTCTTACATGTTTTTGAAATTCTCTGTCTTTATCTTATCATTTTAGAATCCGTAGCTTCCTTCCACCTCTAATGCAAAGCCTTTTTTGATCTTTCTTCTTTGTCTTTCCTACCTCCTCAAATTTTCATGTATATATGTGTCTGTTTACATGGTTCATTCCCTCAGTGGAATGCTAGCTTTTAATATCTAGGAACTTCTCTTTTTTGTTGTTTTACTGTATTTCTAGCTCCTAGGATGTTGACTTGAATATAGAATTGATGCTTAATAAATATTTCTTGGATTATATGGAAACAATTTATTGACCATCCCTTTGTTTCAATAGCAGCATGGTTCCCTAACCTAGCAAAACCAAATGTATCACAGCACACATCTTGCTCCTAAGAAACTCTTGACATGATATAATGGATGGGATCACTGATTAACATCACATCGTTGGAAACTGTAAAAAGCTTGAAAAGAGCAGAAATAAAAATAGCATGAAATTTAAAATACATTGCCTTAGCAGAATAGATTTAGAATCAGCAAATACAGTTTAAATGGTCTCTTAGAACACTGCAGTTTTGACAAATATTTTTCATGGGTACATTAGGACCAGAAGGTATCACCATGTTTTCCACTATCATTTGAGAGGGTTAGCATGTGCCACAGCTTTTTTCTATTTTTAGTTAGCTTATTTCAAAAACTGTAAGTAAATGGATCCAGAAACATAATGGTATGATGTAGCTATAAGAAGTGGCTGGAGTAGTCAGGGGCTGGGTTGGGGGGAAGAGCATCATGAATAGTTGCCAATGCCAATCCACAGCTAATTAGTTGTTTTTTTTTTGTTTTTTTTTTGTTTTTTTTTTGCTTTTTGGAGGGAGGAAGGCAGGGCAATTGGGGTTAAATGACTTGCCCAAGGTCACACGGCTAATAAGTGTTAAGTGTCTGAGGTCAGATTTGAACTCAGATCCTCCTGACTCCAGGATCAGTGCTCTATTCACTGCATCACCTGGCTGCCCCAACAGCTAATTAATTTTTAAAACTGGACACTCAGGCAGAGTGTGGCAAAGGCCAAAGTCAAGTCTCTGTTTTGAAATGATGACTTAATAGCAGTTACCACTGAGACATGAAAGTTGTGAAATGAAAACTTGGTTGTTGACACTCAAATGTGTTGCATTCAATTAAAAAGTGAATGATAATGAAAAAATGTGGATTTTAATGTAAAGGAACAAAATGAATAAATGAATGACAAGTCATTTGTTGGACATTTACCATATTCAAAGTATTATATTAAGTACTGGGAATACAAGTAGAAAAGTGATACTGCCTCTACTCTCAAGGAGCTCCTGTGTTAATGGGGGAGACAGCACAGTGGGAGACTTCGGCTGCAAGTCATGTGGAAAGTAGTCTTTGGAGTGAGCTGGCAAAGCAGATGTTAATGGGCCACGATAATTGTAATTTTCACTGGCAAAGCATGTCTTCTTATAATGTTGAATCATTTGACAGTGCTGGAAAAAGTGGTTTAAGTAAGCAACTCTATCCTTTTGTCTTCCTCCTTTACAGTATTAAAAAATCCAGTGTATAAGTTATATAGATTCCCCACATCTGATAACAAATGGATAAGGATTCGAGAGCAGATGTACGAGACCACACTGTCTTTTCATATTCCTAAGGAACTGATCTCCCTTCACATAAAGGAGGACTTGAGAAGGTAGGAATCATTCATGATGTTTTTAAAGAGAAAATGAAAATATTATCCTCTTGCCTACATAGACTAGGCTTAACATTGATTTGACCCGGATCATATACATTGCTGCTTGTCCTTGGCTTACACACCCCAGTGTGAACCTGCTGTTTGCTCACACACATGCCAGTATAGCTGGGGGAAAGACCTTCATTTATTACACGCTTCCATCAGCATATCTCTAACAGCTTTGCTACTCTGACAAGATTCTGATGTCAGCGTACACTGGCGAGTGGGGATGGTGGGAGGGCGGGGAACAGTACTCACAAATAAATGGTACTCACAAACATTTGGATGAAATAAGTCATACTAATGGATTTTAACAGATAAAATAAGTTATGTTAATGGGTTATTATTATTGTTGTGCGACAAAACTGTAACTGTTGTTATAATGAGGGAGAGG
>CM053592.1:71944654-71968539 GCA_028646515.1 Pseudochirops corinnae | reverse complement strand
CAACAAGATGGGTTGGTACAACTTAGCCTCCAGTGACTTTAAAAATGCTGAATGGCAGAGGATACTCAATACATCTTAGAGCCTTAACAATCAGTAAACAGTGTATATATTTGAAGCGCTTGTCATTTTAGCATTTCAGTGTTACAAAAAAGGATTTGAATTGTGTCAAATTTGGCTTCCTTCTTCATGTTCATATGAGCACGCGTGGTTCTAAGATATTCTGTTTTCCCCTCTCAGGATCTGAGAGTGCCAGAGGAGACCACATTGACAGACCAAGAATGTGTCATGAGAAGTAGACAGTCTAGCATCAGGGTGGGGGAGTGTGGCAGAAGAGAGGAAGCAGTGAGATTGAGGAAGCTCACATGGCTGTTTCAATTTTATAGACTGAATCTAGGGGTCTAGAGCATATAGACAGGCTGGGTTAAGTAGGTGAAGGGCCCAGGAAGCTAAGAGAGAACCTAGCTAGATTGGTCAGTAAAGTTTATGGAAACTGAGGGTGAGGAGCCTGAAGTTTAGGCAATAAAGATGATGCTCCAAGCTCGGAAAGGTTGGGGGGGAGGGGGGCAAAAAAACAAAAACCCAGGCTTAGAAGGACTGTGTAACACTTCAGTACCTAGGGCAGAGTCCTGAGGGACAGTGAAAATGGTCAGGACAAATTTGATTCTGAGCCAGCATCTTCTGAATTAGAGTTTCCATATGGTTCTAGGTCCAGGTCCAAAGTGTCAAGAGAGAATGAGTTCACAGGTAAGAAGAACAAATAGGGACAAGTAGTGGGGTACCACTGATAGGAGCAGAAGAATTTAGAGATGATGGGCATGACAGTGCTTTTAAGAATACTTGTTCTACTATGCTGAGCCTTGAATGAAAGAGAGTTACCATGAAGGATCCCAATATCAATTTCCATATGAATATGTTGCCACTTTAATATTTACCTAGCTTTAGCAAAAATTCACAATGTGACACATTATGATAAACTTTCATATTTCAAGGACCTGTTCACATGGTGGTCAGAAGAAATGATACAAGGATTTCAAGGTTTCTCTTGAGAACTTTAGAACTGATTGTGTGACATGACATTGGCACAGGACCACCAGCATGGCAAGCCCACATCAGAGAAGGGACCATGCTTTGTTAGCAAAGCAGAATTGAAGTAGCTCAAAAGAAATGCAAGATGTGCAAATTTAGAGAATCCACCCCAAAAATCCACGTGGACTATTTATGCCCGACCTGTGGTAGGACATTCTGAGCTCATATTGGTCTGATCATCTGCAGTCAGACACATTGTAACTTGACTCTAACATGGTGATGTCGTTTTGGTCCTCTTCAAGAATGAAGGAAAACAACCAACATGCCAGGATCACAGGATCATGTACTTAGAATAGAGTGATCTTAGAGACCCTTTTAGTCCAAAGCCCTCATTTTATAGATGAGAATACAGACCCAGAGAGGTCAAGAGATTTACTCAAGGTCACCTGGGGAGAAAGTAGTGATATGTGGGTAATAGTTGTAAAATATTATCATGTATCTCCTTTGGATGTCTGAGGAAGAAACTCCAGTACTTCCCACTCAGTTGCTGTAATGTTATTTGGAGACATGGCAAAACTGGAAGCAATATGAATTCCTGACATTGGGCTGGGTAATTTTTTTAAAAAATCACACTGAGAGAAGAGAAGCATATTACTTCTAGCTGTAAGAACAGTGTCATTTATGTGCTGTAGTTCTACTTCAAAGGTATTTCACAGCTTTCTTCCAGTCTCAGTTCCACCAAAATGATCAAATTATTCAGAGAAGGCAGCCAGAAAGGAACTGAAGAAAACCATTAAGAGATAGAACCCATCTGTTCACTTACATGGTGCCTTCTAGACTACCGTGCCATACATAACATGCATACCCCCTTTTCCAGTGATCAGTGTTAACCCTTTATGGCGTGGGTTGGTATGCTTCTTGTAAGACAGCCAAAGCCCACAGTGCCAATATTTCTGCCCCTTGCAGACCCTATACTTTGGGTTAAATAATGTCCTTATTGATTTCCATACAAATGTTCTATCCTCCCCTTATGTTCCTTTGTACAAGCTGACCTTTGAGCATGCCTAAAATACGCTACCTAGAATGTTCTTCCACCTCTTAGATCCCCTAACTTCCTTTAAAGAACAACTCGAGTTTTGTGAAAAATACTTCCTACATGAAGCTTTTTCCAGATTCCTTCATACCTTTCCCCAAATTTGGTGCTTTCCCCTGGAAAGTGTTCAGGCAGGTACAAGATAAGTCCCTAGAAGTCAGAGGCTACTTTTATTTTTGTTACATTTTGTTTCATATCTCTTGTCCTTTACATATAATAGGTGTCTTGAAAAATGCTTGTGGGATCAAATTGAATTGGCAACACTATCAGTGAATACGTTACTGAAATAGACACTAAAAAATTTGTGGACCACTGGACGTGGGGTATGAGGTGGAGGGATGAATCAGATGACTCCTTGGTTCTGAGTCTGGGTCACTGTTCTCTGAGGAATAACCTTGCTAACTATTCAACATGATTCTCTATTTGCCATCATTTTCACTAGCTCTCCCCCATGCCTGCCACATCTCTGCTTCCTGGTTTCCTTTAAATATCAGCTAAAATCTCACCTTTTATAAGAACCTTTCTTATTCCCTCTTAATGCTACTGCCTTTCCTCAAAATTTATCCATTTGTTATCTTATAATAGCGTCAAATGTATCTTGTTTGAACATAGTTATTATTTTTTAATGTATCTACCATTAAATTGTGGGCTTCTTGAGGTGAAGGACTGTTTGTGCCTTTTTTTTTTTTTTGTATGGCGCAGAGGGGCTCATCACTGGGAATTTGCCTACCAGGTGACAAAATTCTTTGTTCATAGCAACCTGTGAAACACAACAAAATGAAAAGTCCTCAATCTGACACCATCCCCTTTGTCTGTTATAGTGACTATTGCAGAGCAGCAGAGCAGAAACAGAGAGTGCTAAGAGTTTTTAGATGATTTAGTGTTAGAAATATGAAACACACACCCAATGACCAATATGTTAATGTTCCCCAGAAGAAACTGCATCATAATAAGATTGACAGTCTTCCTATGAATGAAGTCAGAAATCTGGGAAGGATGTAGATTGATCATATAACAGAACCAAGATATAACTGGTTGTCAGTCTGAGTGAAAGTATAAATGGCATGAAAATAAATCTAGATGCAGAGGTTCTTAATCTGAGCTGTTTTAATTTTTTTTAAGATCTGTATTTCAATATGATGTTTCCTTTGTAATCTTACATATTTTATTTCATGCATGTAAAAACTTTATTCTGAGAAGGGGTCCATAGGTTTCACCAAATTGACAAAGGGAGTTGTGTGAACACACATACACAAAAGATGAAGAACCCTGATCTAAACAGTCATTTCCAGCATGTTGGGCAGATCTTTTATGAAGGATTTCTTAGAGAATTGCCCAAAATGAGAATGCAAGACAAGTTATGAGCTGAACCATTGGAGGTGGAATCTACCTCAAGGAGATTACTGATCTTGTGAAGAATAAGCCATCCTGTTTTGAACGTCTTTGTAGAAATGTTTGTATTCTTCACAATTGGGTTGACATTTATCTGTGATCACCTGGAATATGGAGTGTCTCTTTCTGGAATGATGTCTTTTTCTTCCTGAAGACAGTTAAGGTCTAGTTTTAAATCAAGACACAAACAAGAATAAACTAAAGGTCGAGTTGGGTCAGAACTAGGTTTCTCCAGATAGAGGAGATATAGAGGGATGAATATAGCATGAAAGGTATATAAAGGGTGGGAATAGGGCGAAATAGGATGTTAGGCTCTATTTAAGAAGCAGTCTGAAATGAATGAAGGTGAGCTATTTACCTAAAACAATATGTATCCTGCAAATTTCAGCCATTTTATATAGACAACAGATCTTGCCTGCCCCTTGCCTGAGCCAATATGGTGGCATGGTAATGGACTAGATCTACCATACCCCTTCCTTACTCATTCATACAAATGAATCTCAGGCCTCAGATACAAATTCCTTTATTTTTTTCCTTAGAAGGCAATTTCTTTGGGTCATGTGATGCAAAGTGGAAATGTGCAGGCGATGTGTATTGAAGTAATTGTGACCTAGAAAGCTTGAACATTGATTACCATCATGCTTTCAATATAGTACATTCTTAGGAATTGTTTAATTTATTGAATTGAAATATTTCTTATAGTGCTACAAACCAATGCATAAACATCTGTTTTCTTACATTGTGGTCAACATAGGATTTTAAAAAGGTTTTTTTTCTTCTTAGTTTTAAAGGAACATAATGATCTCTACTTTTATTTACATTTGTTTAACTGCACACTAAACTATTTAATTTTTCTTTATAATGACTTGCTGTTTTCTTATGTGGAAAGTATTTTTCTCCTTTCTCTAATTATCAGATAGACTCTCAGACTCTTAACTCTTTGTAAGTATGAAATGTTAAGCTTTCAACAATGGCAACAACAAAATAACCGTGCATATATGGCACTTTAAGGCATGTGAAACACTCTACATATATTTATCTTACTTGATGTAGGAACTTAACAGGCAGCATGACTTAATTCCAGTGGATTGAAAGTTTGCCTCTTCATATTCCACCACTAACTAGGCTATTGCAATAGTCCTGTGGTGATTGTGGTGACAGTGTCAGAAGAGAGAAAGTAACACATACAAGAGATGTTGTAATGGTAATAGGAATTTGAAAGTCTTCCCTGTCGCTGAATAAATCAAATGTAACCACATGGAGCCTGTGGTGGGAGGAGTTTGCTGAAGGGTAGAGCAGAGCCCATAGGAAGCTGGGAGTCAGAGCAGTTGGACGTGGGAGACACAGGACAGAAGGCAAGCAAACAGCTAGGCTTGTAAGTGTTGGTTTGTGGGAAGGCTAAAGGATGGTGTGGTTCTCTGTGGTGTTAGGGTGTATTAACTTCTTTGCTACTATGATGAATTCAGCTTTCTGTTTTAGGGATATGGTTTTCTGGTGTCTGAATCAATGTTTTGTTTCTGTTTTCTAAAAAAAAAAAAAAAAGACAGTTTGCCTCTTGTCAAGTGGACCTGGGACCAAGTCCTGCCTTTGATACATGTAAATTATATGATGATGGGCAAATAAACATCTCCCTGACCTAGGTAAAAACAAAACAAAAACAATGTTTTTTTTTCACCTTTTGTTGTTTTTTTTTGTTTTGTATTTTATAGCTCAGTGAGAATTTCTTTCTTACATCCAAGCACATCCATCTTGCTTCTCCTAAAATCTTTACTTCAATTAAAAAAAAAATTGTTTCACTACATATAAGTTCATATAAACGTTACTGCATTTTGTTAGGTGGAAAGTGTTTTTCTCCTTTTACTAGCTAATAAATAGTTCATAAAGTTTTCGATTATTGACTCCTGTTCAATAATAATTTAAATTTGCATGGTACATTAAAGTTGCAAAGGGTTTTCTTCACAATAACCCTGTCCATGACACTCCTCCTTCCCAATCAACTTCAATAATCTCCTATTGCCTCTAAAATAAATCATAAGCTCTTCTATTTACCTTTTAACATTCTTTACATCCTGGCCCCAAACTATCTTTTCAGCCTCATTGGACATTGCTCTCTGACCACATGATGTTACATGTCCTTCCTCCATACTTTTAACTAGCCATCCCTTATACCTGGAATACAACTCCTCCTTACCTCTGCCTTCTAGAATCCCTTTCTTCTTGAAGATGCAGCTGAACCACCATGTTCTGCATGAAGCTTTTTCTGAGCTCCTTACTTACTAGTACTCTTCTTTCCAAATAACCTTATATTTGATTTATTTATATCAATTTGTATTTATTCTATAGATTCCTATGGAAGTATTTGTCTGCTCTGTTATGATGTAATTTCCTTTCAAGAAGAGATTGTTATATTCTTTATATCCTTGGTGTCTATCACTACGCCTGACACATAGGCTTTTAATAAATACATGCTGATGAAATGAGTTGGATAGAAGAAGTATTATCATCCCGGCTTTACAAATATATCCCAGAGAGGCTGTGACTTTCCCGTAGTCACTTATTAAAAGTCCAACCTAGGACTGGAAGTGGCTAAATCTTTTTTTTTTTTCTTTTTGGAGGGGAGAGGGTAGGGCACTTGGGGTTAAATGACTTGCCCAAAGTCACATAGCTAGTAAGTGTGTCAAGTGTCTGAGGCTGGATTTGAACTCAGGTCCTCCTGACTTCAGGGCAGGTACTCTATTCACTGCACCACCTAGCCTCCCTAGAAGTGGGTATATCTAATCAAACCAGATGTTCTTTCTAACAAACTGTGTTCCTTCTCATTGTGTCACAAGTTAATTCTCCCTTTGGAGACAACTGTTCTACTAGAAAGCTGATATTCCTGTTGTTCGCTTTGCACATTCAAATCCCAGCATGACAATGTCCTCATCTAGAAACGTAATAAATCCTATTGTATAGCAACAGTTTCATAGGTTTGGAGTTAGACAGGACCTCCAACTCACCTAGTCCAGCTCCTTCATTTTACAGATAAGGAAACTGGGTCACAGAGATGTGAAGTGACTTTCCTCAATTCTTCAGCCACTTTGGTTAGTTAAGAGCAGAGCTGTGGTTGGAACCTTGATTTCTTGGGCTGTAGCTCCAGCCCTCTTCCATCTACATGGGGCTGCCTCTCTATGACTCAGCTATGAAGAAGGAGACCTGATAAGAAGAATGGAAAAACTTTGGCAACTGATTGTCTCCAATGAAGGAGGAATAGAGTAAATGATTGCAGACAGCTCTGAGATGACAAATAAATTCAACAAAAATATAGAAGGCTTTATGGTGCTGCAAAGTTGGGTTGACTGCAGACAAGTTATGTAAGACTTGCCAAACTATAGGCCATAAAAATTTTATAGTTCTCCTAATGGTGTCACATATTTTGTTTATGCCATGTATTTCTTCAGATTCCATCCTACTTCAGAGGTTCACTGTGCATATTTGACTTTGAAATATGTTGGTTGCTCATGGGAAAAAATGCTGTTTAGACATAGATGGAGCTTGGTGATAGCAATGAAAGGCAACGTGAAAGCAAGGCATATAATAGTGTACAAGGCATGTAATTGTATACATTGGCATGAGAGGCTAGGGTAACTTTCTAGTCCTTGTGTCACAAAGTCTTATTAAGTAAAGGTAAAGGCACTTTACAGGAAGCCAGTGCTGAGTCAAACCTTGCATATTGCAAAAGGATCTCAGAGACCCATCAGAAATATTTCAATTCAGATAAACCTCAAAGCCAATAAACCTGTCAAAAAAAATGTTGAAATTTATGCCATATATTTTGGTTCTCTGATATGGAACACCAGGGAGCTTCTCTCCCTTTTCCTGCTCATCTGTCTTTTCTTCCCCGCTTCCCTTGGGTCCCATCTACTCCTCACCTCATTATATACTCAGACACAGAGAGGGAGATGAGCACACCAAGCTGTATAATAAGTTTGAAGAAAAAATGTGAAAGTGCGTTCTGCTACCTTCAGTGAAACCATACCTCTGAGCTACTCCTATCACCATAGGTGAGGTTTCAGGGGATGTAAGTGTCATTCCCAAATTCTAGAGTATCCTCTGGGTCTATACTCCTGAAACCTCCCACCAATGAGCTTTGATTCATAGTCACAAAACCTAGAGACTAGAATTTTTCTGTAGGAGAGGAAGAAATATATATTAATGTGTTCCAGAGAAGAAAAGTATCTCTGTGTACAACATAAAATAAAACAGAGCCAAAGTGCATAGAATGAAAAATGTGATTGGATTTGGGATTCTATAAAGCATAAAAATAATTTTATTTCTATTTTGGGAGTGAATTCCAGAGTCTGCCCTGGATATTGCCATTTTTGAATGTTGCATTAATTTCAAAATCAGGAGAATAAAAATTATTTGAAAACCATCAAATACTTCTCGTTCATTGTTGTGTAATTTTATGATCTCCATGTACTTGATAATACATCAATCTATTCTTCTCCATAGATAAGTGATTCATATATACATATGAGAGGCATTGTGACCTAATGGGTCTAGGGAGCTAAACTTAGTGCCAGGAAGGTGTGATTTGAATCCTTTATCTAAGATGTATTAGCTCTCAGATTGGGGGATAATAGCAGCATCAACAACAATGATAATTAGCATTTATATAGTGCTATAGACCAAGCATTGTGCTAAGTGCTTTATGATTAATATCTGAATAGCCACTTAAACTCTGGATATCTTAGACAACTATAAAAATATAAGTTATGGATGAGTTCTGCATTGGCAGAGTTAAGTTTTCAAATCATGAAATCCCCACACAAATGAAATCACACATCTTTTCCCCTACCACAAATAAAAAATTTTTAAAAAATGTTGAAAGTGCCCATATCACCCCCTATTTTAAAAAGCCGGAGCAAGATTGCTGAATTGGTAGTTTTCAGATGTCCTCTGATGTTTTGGAGGTCCCATCTTCAGAGACATGAGGCATACAGTGCTTAACTATTTTTAAAATAAAATTTTTGCCAAAATTATTATCGACAACTTACTTGTCTTTGGCATAACTCCATTTCAAAGTTTTGAGGAAGTATAAGTAGATTCTGCCTTGGTATTCTGAGACAGTAGTAGCTCATTGCCACATGACAAACTATAGAATTTTGGAACAACTCCAGGACAAAATCTCCTTCATTGTTTGTCCATTTGTATATGAAAAATGGAGAACTTTTTCAAGGTCAGTAACTAAAGAAATATGACAGACTAAAACAATATATGTTCATAGCTGTAATGGCAATCAGAATAGGATTTGCTGTTTTTCTGGATTGAGTTTTAGCTAATCAAATGCCCTTGAACCTCTCCTTTGATTGGAAATATATATTGTATTGCTCTTAATAGGCCGAAAGGAGTTTGAAGATCTCCTTTGCCCCTTAAGAGACTGAATGTAATCACATGGGAGCCCACGATGGAAGGAGCTTGCAAAAAGGATTGAATGGGAAGGAGCAGATAAGAGCACAAGCAGAACTGGGAGCACACAGAACTAAGAGAGAAAATGTTTATCATGTTGGAAGAACTATGTCTGTTGTTCTGTCTCTTGGTCTGTGTTAATTCCTCAGATAGAAAACCTATCTGGTTTTCTGCATTGATTTCTGAGACATAAGCCCAATCTGTTTGATTTCTCAGACAGAAAGTGAATTGAGATGATAGTGCTGGTAATGTGTGTAAATATTGTTGTTGCTTTGTTAAGCTTTGTTTTCCTAGAAACAGAAACTGTGAAGAGCTTGGAGTGGAGCAGTCCCCATGAACTGAGATATGGAACAGGAAAGAGAACTGCCTATGTGGAAATCCAGGCAAAAGTTGGGAGTGGTCAACCTATGGAAGAGGAGGAGCCATGGGATTTGAAAATCAGCCTTAAGTTAAGATGAAAGAGGACTTTACTCTGATACTCTGTTTTGACTGAGGAGTTTGTGACTTAATGAATATGTTTTGTTTAAGACTATGTGGCCACCTTAGTAATAAGTTGTTATGTTATGTTGTTGTGAATGTTATGCTTTAGTTTCTTGAATGCTATGTTTTAGTTTATTGCTTTGTAGAGAGTTCATTATACTATGCAATTAGAGCCTTAAAGTTATTTACAGCAGCAGTCCTCAGGAGACCTGCTCCTGATTGGCTTTACAATGGCTTAGTGACAGAATTATGGCTGCCAACTGTGGGATTTCTAACAGAGAGGACCCAGCTGATGAACCAGAAGGCCATAAAGGAAAAACCATTAGGCCATTAGCACTGTCTTTCCACATCATCACTTGTTGCAATGCAGACTTGGTTGGCCAGAGAGTTGACCAAAGAGTCAAAAACTGACTTTCTTCTACTACCTGCTGCTAAGAAGAAAGGGTAGAAAAAATTTAATTTCTTCTCTACTATCATCTGCTATTAAAAAGAAGAAGAAGAATAGAAGAAGAGGGAAGGCAGAAAATGCTTCTCTGCTTGACACATGCTGCTGCTGAGAGATAGAGAAGAAGAATCAAGAGGTTTTTGCCATCTATAGATGTCACATCTTTTCTCTGAAAAAGGGCACAAAACTACTTCAGCTGAATATATCATCTGAGACTGGAACTCTTCTTGCCTCATTTCCTCATCTGAAGGTGAGCTGAAGAAGAAAATGGTAAACCACTCCAGGATCCTTTCCAAGAAAACCCCAGATGGGGTCATAACTGAACAACAATAAGCAAAAACTACAAGTAGAGCATCAATGAATTTTCTCATTCCATGCTTAGCAAAGTGTTATTCTAGCCCATTGTATATTCACTCAGAATAGCAGCGAAAGCATTTGATCACATAAAAACTATGCTCATCAAGGAACTTTTATGTACAGTTTCCAATAAAAGAAAAGACATCAACGTATACTGTCCTGGAGTAGTGAGTTGCCCCAGCCCCATGCATTCCCTACAGTCACCCAGCTAGTCTGTGTCAGATGCAGGATTTGAACTCACATCTTCCTAATTACAGGGCCAGATCTATATGTACCATGCCAAGATGTCTTTAAATTTCAGGCCTTAGTTCCACTCAGCTTTCAAACACCATTATCTTCTGCCATGTACCACTGAGAAATAATATTCAGGTGTTTACTATGGAAAGGAGTCTAGCTCCTTACGTTGTAATATTTTAAAATAAAGGTTTAATGTCTCTCTTACTAGGCCATATTCCTTTGTGAGTAAGCTATTTTCTGCTCTGTATTCTAATTGTCTTTATGATGCTAAATTTTCTCTTCAAAAGCACAAATTATTTAAATAGCTATATTTTTAAATCAAATATTTCCAAGATTTTCCCCACTCCTCAATGTCATTATTGGCACAACATGTGTTCTTCAAATGAGATGACATTTGTAAAGCACTTAGCACAGTGACTGGCACAGAATAGACACTTTATAAAGGCTTATTCCCTTTCTCCTTTATCTGTGTTGTTATTCAATATGAAGAACTAGGCTGCTGCATTCTGAGTGACCATGAATCTTGTTGAAAGGACCCTACAGTGTTTTGGGTCAAGTAATCTGCAAATAGAAACATCTGTAGAATTTCTCTCTCAATAGAAAATGTCCATTCTATTTGAATTTGGGGCAGAATATTCCATTTTATTCACTCAACATTTATTGAGCATCTACTATGTGCAACTTAATCTGTTAGACACTAAGGACCCAAAGACAAAATTTAAAGAGCCCCTGAGTTTATATCCTCCTGGGGGGAGAGGAGGGCACAAACAATGAGAAGTATGCAAGTGCAAATTTAAAATAAATTTCGAATGCAAAATAAATAGCAAATAACTTTCAGTAATCATTTAACAAACATTTAAGAGATAGTAAGGGTTTCTTGTAGGAAAGGCTGCTGAGTCTCAAAGGGACCTAACATTCCCTTCTTCCATGAGTCTTACTCCCTTCCCCCCCTTTCTCTTTTCCCTGTCCTTCCCTCCCTCTTTCTTTCCCTTCTTCTATCCTTTCTTACTTTTCCTACCTCCTCCTTTTCTCCCTGTCTTCCTTCTTCTTTCAGTCCCTTCTGCCCTTTCTCTCTCCCTTATTCCCATCCTCCATTCTTACCATGGCTGATTTTGTTTTTCTTGCCTTTGTAATGGGTATGAGAGAGAGTGAATTTAGAACTGAAAATGAGATAAAATTGCATTTTAAAAAGTTAGCTTGGTTCATGTGTCATTTGCAAGACAAGTAATTTTCTGAGGAGAGCCTTTTTAAAAAAGATGCATTTTGCTCTGCATTGTCATTTTCCCCCTCTAATCAGCAGATAGATCCAGTTGTATTTTCTATATTGCACAGACCTGGGTTTGAGTTCTCACTCTCCTACTTAAAACTTTTGTTACCTCAGGGTTAAGTAATATTTGCTTTCCCTGTAAAGTTAATGATTAAACTAGATAATATTGAATTTTCCTCCTTCTTCTGACAACCTTGGATTCTATGAAATATTGTCACATAAGAAATTGTGGCAGAAAGGAGGGGCCAGATTTCTATGACCTGATCTTAGAAGGCAGAACAAGAATCAGAAGGTAGAATTGGCAAAGGAAAATTGGAACTCAGTGTGAAGTAAACCTTCCAATCAATAGTGCTTGTCCTGAAATGGAGAGGGTTCCCTTATCAGATGGCAAAAATCCCATCATTTGTTTTTGTTGCTTTTTGTTTTGTTTTGCCCCCCAAAATTTGTGATTTCATTGGTGTGAGAAGCTTTCTGGTGAGAAATCTTTCTTAGTGCATACCAGCAATTCTTCCACCATGGAAAGTCTTGGAAACTTGCCTGGGGAACTAAGAGATTAAGGGAATTGACCCGGGCCACATGGCTAAGAAGTATCTGAGGTGGGATTTGAATTAAGTTTAGCTCTTTATTCGTTCTACTGTTCTGTCTTTATTTCCCACCATTGGAAAGACTGATCCAAGAGAAGCCACGTGGTTCCTTTTTGGAATTGTCTTAGAAGAGATTCATACCTAAGCTAGTGGTCAGATTAGATCACCTCTGGGGTTCCTTTTGTCCTTTTTGTTGTTTTTCAATCATGTCTGACTCTCTGTGACCTCATTTGGGGTCTTTTTGGTGGAGATACTACAGTGGTCTGCCATTTCCTCCTCTAGTTCATTTTATAAATGAAGAGACTGAGGCACATGGTATAAGAGTTACCCAGGGCCACACAGCCAGTGAGAAGCCGAGGCCAGATTTGATCTCAGGAAGATGAGTCTTCCTGAAAGTCAAATGACTTTCCAGATTCCAGGCCCAGCACTCTGTGTACTGTGCCACTTAACTGTCCCCCTTTTATCCCCAAGATTCCACAAATCAGTGAAAAGAAAGTTATGAAATTGTGGGATAATCTAGTTCTCTGTTATAATTAAATTGATCTCCTGGATCTTCTTGCCTGCCGGCAAGTTGCTGTAAGTTCTTATGTATATGCATTATGTATACATTATCTAGAATTTGAAGTAAATCTTTCAGCACTATGGCACAATGCTTCTTCTTTATTTATCCTCTTATTTTCCTTTGGTAGACCCAATCATATCACTCTTTTGTTTGCTTTTTTTTTGGAGGGGGGAAGGCAGGGCAATTGGGGTTAAGTGACCTGCCCAGGGTCACACAGCTAGTAAATGTTTTCTGTGTGAGGCTGGATTTGAACTCGGGTCCTCTAGACTCCAGGGCCAATGCTCTATTCACTACACCACCTAGCCACTCGAATTATATTACTCTTACTACCTCTCCGGTCCCTGCCTTACTCCGTTTTTCGGTTCAACTCAGCACACAGTTGTTGATTGCACTCATGCCCTCTGCTAAGACCTGGGGCGCATATCAAGATGAATAAGCCCCAGTTTCTACCTTCAAGGAAATCATAATCTAGGGAAAGGGGGAAAAAAAAGAAGACCACTTCTTCTAATCATCTACTTCCTCAATAACATCTTTCACGACACTTCTTACATCTGGCAGCATATTTCATCCTACTTACTCCCACTCTATGGGCTTCCATTGGCCTTTGTGCTGTCATTTGACTTTCAAAGGAAAATCAAGATACCAGTCTTTAATGGTGTGGTACAATGTATCATAAGGAAGTTGGAGCAGCTGGGTCGTGCAGTAGATAGAGCCAGACCTGGAGTCAGGAAGACCTGAGTTCAAATCCGACCTCAGAACCTTCCTAGTTGTGTGACCTCGGAAACAAGTTGCTTTACCCTGTTTTTCTCAGTTTCCTCCTTTGTAAAGTGAGTTGGAGAAGGAAATGGCAAACCTCTCCAATGTCTCTGCCCCCAAAAACCCCAGATGGGGTCAGGTAGAGTTGAACATGTATGCAATGAAAAACCCCGTTCAAAATTTGATCAAGAACACAGAGGTTTTTCAGGATAAAAACAGGAAATTTTTGTTCTCTTCCCCCGGGGGGAAGAGGGCGGTCCTTTCCCTGATGGATCAGGGAGAGGAAGCATGCAATGTGGAGCCAACAGGGTTCTTAAACCCTAATACAGCAGGGTCATATTTCCCCATTGTCCCTCACTTCCGTTGGTTGGGGGGTGAGCTCAGGTTGTCCCTGGCTCCCATTGGCTGGGAGGCGGGGCGCACAGAGGCAGGAAAGAAGACAAAGACCTGAAGCTGGGGGGGCCGAAAGACTCCTAAAAGAGCTTGCTGCTGATTGACAACAGCAATGAAGGGGGAAGGACGACACCAAATTCCAAGACCCATTCTGAGAAGTTTTCACATTCAACGCAGACATGACTGAACAGCATGAGAAAGTCACAGATAAAGGACAGGAATGGGGCAACTAGACTTACACAGGGAGCATACATGGACAGGAAAACAGAAAGATGAAGGTGTGGCTAGGACACATTATAAAGGGATCCATACATAGGGCCACAAAGGGCCAAGATGCATTCATGGAAAGACAATTCATGTCTCTGATGCAAGAACACTGCTAATGCCTTCTATTGACAAGCTGGCTTCTAAAATTCTGTCTAGCTCTGAGCTCTGGTTTATGGTCCTAAGAGTCCGTTATGTCTTCTAGACCGCTTCCTCATCAGTCTCACTATTATTCAGTGGTACTGCTGGGTTTGTTGTTGTCATTTTAGTCACGTCTGAATCTTCATGACCTCATTTGGGGTTTACTTAGCAAAGATACTGGAGTGGTTTGCCATTTTCTTCTCCAACTCATTTTATAGAGGAGGAACTGAGGCAAACAGGGTTGAGTGACTTGCCCCAAGGGTCACACAGCTAGTAGATACGTCTGAGGCTGGATTTGAACTCATGAAGGATAGTCTTTCAGAGGCCAGGACTGGCACTCCGTCCACTAAGCCAGATAGTTGCTCATCTGGTTTATAGCACATATTTAATAAATGTCGGCTAAATTTTACCAAGTTCATTGGAGAAATCAGGGTAGGTTTCATGGAAAAAGTTATTCCCTAAACTGGGCTTTGAATAGCAGTAGGTCAAAAGATGACTTTCCCTGTGTCACAAACCTAGTAACTATCCATTGTAACACCTAGTTGCTTCAAGAGAGGGCTGCAGGGAGGGTAATATTTTAAGAAGGATGGATATTTTAGGCCTGCCCTCTAACCAGTACATCAGGTTGCTCTGCCTTACACTTAAGACTTACTAAATGTTTATTGAATTTGCTGAATTTTTTTAACATTTGATATCCACAGTGCAAGCTGCTTCCAAGTTAAGTACATTAACAATCTCAGAAGTTCACTAATTACCTGCTCTGTAAAGCATTGTGTTAAAAGCTTAGAGGAAACAGGAAAAGCTTAAGGGTACATCCCTGGATCTCAACAGGGAACTTATAATGTGTTTATTATCCTTTTCATAATAAAGAGGAACCCTTGTGATGACATGAGATACTATTTATAAAACATTTAGCACTATATATTCTTTTTCCTTTCCCTCAATGCAACAAGAACAAGTGCAGGCTTTGGCACACACAGGGCTTTCTATCAAATTCACACCCAGCAATGCCAATATTAATATTTTTTTCTTATTTGCCTAAACTATAGATTACTTAGCTCCTGTATTTTGAGCTGACAAATATTGGGTCTGGTATATAACTGCTGTACTCCTTTGATGGCAAATCTGTTGAATCAGGGGCATTAGTCATAATGAAAGCGAGAAGAGAAAAAAAGGTTAATAACTCCTAAATTGGTACAGCAGGGAGAGTAAGACACATTTCTAGACACTGAAACAAATGTACTGTTTGCTCTCAGCTCTGACAGTCTTCACTGGATATCCCCCATCTCTGAAACGTTCTCTCCCCCTCCATCCATCCTGGCTGCTCTTGCTCTCACCAAGTCTCAGCTAAAATCCACCCTTCTTCAAAAAGCCTTTCCTTGTACCCCTCAGAGCTAACGTGCTCCCTCAGAAATTATTCCCAGTTTACCCTGTGTAGATCTTTAAATATGTAATGGTGCAGATCTTTTATATACATTGTGGTATAGATCTTTTATATACATAGTGATTTGCATGTTTTCTCTCCCATTCAGATTTGAGCTTCTTAAGATAGTAAATCAGGTTTGTTTGTTTTTTTTCATTTCTTCCAATTCTCAGTTTAGCCCAGGGCTTGACACACAGTAAGTGCTTAATAATTCTTGTTGATAACTTGTTGATTTCACTAAAGGAATGGAGTGAGTTCTATGGATCATGGTGGTAAAGAAGGCAGGTTAAATAATAAAGAAGTTGAGAAAGGTGTTAAGTTTAAATTCATGTGGTAAGGATTAAATTCCCATATTTCAGAGAAACAACTATAGTATATTCTAGGGCATTTAGAATAGTGTCAATGAGGATGTTGTTGTGTTCTCAACTGTAAAACTATCTATCATTTCTTTGTTGAGAATTCAGCCAGATTTCTTAATGTAGTTATAAAATAAAACTCACACATATAAATACACTGATGACTCCTCTCTGTGACTCTATATCTCATAAAATATCTCACATAATTCTTTTGGACTTAATGGGGAAAGGATGCTTTCCTGTATCCTTTTAACCTTCATCACCGAGGAATACATGCCACCAACACACCCCAAGCTCCAAAGACTTTTTCTGACTCTTAAGTAAATTTACAGAAAGCATATGAGTAAGAAATTAAGTAATTAAGTTAAGAAAGTACGTAAATGCTGCTTAACCAATATAGGACCATCAGAAATAATAATAACCTTTTTATAGCACTTATGATGTGCCAGGTGCACTATGCTAAATACTTTACAAATATTATGACAGTTGATCTTCACATTACCCTGTTTAGTAGGTGCTCTTATTATCCCCATTTGACAGATGAGGAAACTGAGGCAGACAGAGGTTATGTGTCTTGCCCAGGGTCACACTGGTGAATGTTGGGCTGGATTTGAACTCCAGCACTCTTGATGCCAAGAGTTCTATCTACTCTACCACCTACCTACCCATTAGATGAAAGGTGTTGCAATGAAAACTAGATTTCCTTTGAAAGGAGCAGTAGAGATATATATTTTTTAATATTTGAAAGCAGGTCGTATTTTTTGGTTATACTTCAAAGGAGATCCGTGATTTCCTTGACATGTTCACTATTCCTCACCCATTTGTCCATGTCCTTTTATAGATCTTCACTCAATGTAGTAGAGGTCTTCTTCCTGTTCTTTGAATATTTTGTAGATATTAGTAAAACATCTCTTGTCTCTTGCTCTTGTTGCATACATTATCTACCTCCTTCTTTAGCAATATATGTTCTTGATCAGAACCTTTAATTAGTTGGGTTTTTTTTTTGCCATACCTCTTCCATAAATCATAACTTTAATCATCAGCTAATATTCTCATACTCAACAAAGCATTTTAAAAGTCATGAATCTATGAATTTATATTGAATGTGTATCTAAGAAGCAAAGATATCTCATCATTATTGGTCATACAGATTTCGTGGAGCTGCTGGTGGTGTATGATTTAAAACAAAAACAAAAATAAGGTAGCATATAAGAGCTTTGACCACTATAAATCAAATCTGAATTTTAACTAATTGGCATCAACTAAATAAATGGAATAAATTAGGATCATAACTAATATTGAAGGTCTCAATGGCATGATTAAGAATTTCTTTTGATGAAGAAATAATATAACACAAGCATAAAATCTTTTTCTCTAATTAAATTGTCCTTTTGGTGGAAGGTGACATCAAATATACATTTAAAAAGAAAAATAAAATACTTTGTGTCACTAATAGATTTGATGAAGTTATTCTATATTTGTGTCTCATTTCTTCCACAAAGTCCTACTCTGATAACTTGTTGTGCTTTAGTTGACACTGGCTTCTTAAAAATAATGACAACTGAGAAAAATTATTTCTATTACATTAATAACAAATTATTAAATTAGAAGCCAGGCTTTTCTCCTTTTATTTCATCATTTAAAGCCTGGCCCCAGTTAAAAAAAAAAATCAATCTGTGAAGGATGAGACTTATTGATGAGTTTAATCCTATTCTTCCAGGAACATGCTAACCTGTTGAGAGTGTAAATACAATCTAGTTTGGGCAAGTTCTTGACCCAAGGAGAACAGTTCCTGTTCTTGTACCACTCCATTAGAGTTTAGGGTGACCCAGCTCATGAAGGAGAAAACCAACCAGAGTGGTCTGGATGGAGATGTATTCCCCTTTCTAGATTACTGGAGACAGTGATCAAGACATATTCTCAGCAAGAGGATCTGAAGACTCCCAGCCCACCTCCTCATTAAATGTCCATCAAGCAGAGCTGATTTTCACTTGTCAGGGATATTCCCTTTCAAAAAATATTTAAGGCTTTTGGGCTTGCCATACTTTTGTCTGTTTTTCTGGGAGAACTCACTGACCATCAATTTATTAATTGTCAAGTAGCATAATTAATATATTGATTATTAGTTAAAAGAAACTCTGTCTCCTGGCATTTTTCATTTGTCACACAACTGAGGGTAAACTCTGACAGCTCCTCCTACCAACCTGCAAAAGATTCAAGTACAAATCTCAACATGGAATCTATGACTATTGTTCAAAAACTACTGGCTTATGTTCAGAGTGACCCATCATCAACTTGGCATTTTTACAGTAACCCATTGATAGGTAGTACAAGTCTTATTCACCCCATTTTTCCAATGAAGAAACTGAGAGGCTTGCAGAGACAATTGTTATCATACAATTATTATCTCAACCCATATAATCATCTTGGCCATAAATTCAGGTTTTCTGAACCTAAAGTCTCTGTTCTTCCTCCTATACCTCAAATGAGTATGCCTCAGTCTTGATTAAAAGATGGAAATAAGATAGATTGTACCTCTTTTTAGCATTACTTAAGCTCTTTGTACTGAACCTACAAATTCATACAATTTAATTTTGACTATAGATCCAAGTCAGTGACTCTGTGATGTCATTCATGGGGGTATTCCTTCCTGTGGTAAAGATTCAAACTCATCCATGCTTCTAATCCTACTAAATGCTTCTAATCCTACTAAATTTCGATGAATTTCCTATCAGAGCACTAATCACAGGCTGTGGCCTTACTTTAGATCTCATGCCATTCTATAGGTACAATGGTATCTATAAGTTTTCTGTTTTCTCTTAGTCTTGTTTTGTTACTGGCCCACTTTTCCAGACATACCTCTATCTCTCTCTCTCTCTCTTAAACATATTTTCAATATTTTGTAAGATAAGGGACAAAATTAGATAACTGAAAACCCTATATAAATGCTCTTTGTAATTAATAATAATAATAATAGTTATTATGAATACTTAGTGCTTTAACAGCTCTATGTATATGATCACTTTTGGTCTTTAGAATAAATGGGCAGAAAGTATCACTGTTATTCATTTTACAGATGAGGAAACTGAGAAGAAGAAGAAGTTAAGTGATTTACTCAGAATCATTGAGGGTAGCAAGGATCTGTAACATTATTCAAACCTAGTCTCTCCAGTCTTCCATCCACAATACCACCTAGCTGACTCTAGATACAGGTCAAATATGGATTTATGATAGGGATAAAGCCAATAGTTAATAAATTAGGGATCACCAAGGATTTGTCCCATTTCCTACTTCAGAAACTGAGTCCTGGGTTGGATTGATGCTAATACCATTGCAGTATTAATTCCATCCAATCACTGCTTTAATAAAAAGAAAAAAAAAAGTATTAAGTCAATGTTGAGTATTTTCCAGCTCTCACTAATTCATTTTTCCTAGGTTTGTTGTTATTGTTATTCTAGGAGTTTATGTTTCTCAATCCAAAGAATATTTTCTTTTTTCTCTTCTTCTGTAATAGAAACCAGGAGCTAAAGGATCTTGGTGAGCTTGCACCACACTGGGACAATCTACGCAAAAATGTTCTTGCTCACTGTGAGCAAATGGTGAACACATACCAGGACATTCTGACGGAACTTGGGAAGCAAACAGGTTTGTGAATGATCTCTCTGTTTACTCAGTGGACTGACAGCTCACTGTCATAGGAAGTAAGAAACAGTATGAGTGACCACAGAAGAAACAGAATGAGAAGGAGAGAAAAAAAAAGTGTCAGAGAAAATTGACAGCTAAGGGAGATTAGGAGTCTCCTCAAAGGATTCTGGAGAGTATTAGATTTTCTGTATCCAATGGAAACAAGTGAACTTAGACCATTCTCCCACACTGTCCCTGGATCCTATGAAATCCTATCACTAACTAGCTTTGTGACCCTGGGGTGAGCCATTTCAGTCCTCTGTGTCCTAGATCCCTTGTCTGTAAAGGCAGGGATAGGTTGAAGTAGATTATTTCTAAAATTCATTTTAATTCTAACATTCTGTGATTCTAGAAAGTAGGGTAAAGAGTAACCACTCTCTAAAAGCCGTGAATAATCAGAAGAGCACAGAGCATTTTTACCTGACTCCAGAAGAAAGACAACTTGTAGAATGTGGATGGCATTATTAGCTGGAAGAAATGACTAATATTAACTAACCACTAATGTTAATTAACCATTCATGCAAATTAATATTAACTATTAATTTATGTGCCTATCTTCTTAAAACAAAACAATATATTAACGAGACTATTTGTCATGCCTTCTGATACCAAGTCCTGGTTATCTCTCATTAAGATTATCAGTGTTTCTCATGTGTTCCTCAACTTCTGGGTGAGATCTTACCTTTTTTTCCACTAAAAATTCTAAGTTATCATCTCATGAGCATCATGGAATTCAATTTAACTCAACAATTATTGATTAAGTGGTTGCTTTTCTAGGCCCTCAGGATTCAAAGGCAAAACCTGACCAGATTTTCCACTCAAGAAACTTAAATTCCATTGTGGTTACCCAATTCATACACTAAAGAGTAAATACAGTTATACAAAGTTGTTTCAGAAGACAATAAACACAAATGATTTGGGGGAACTGGAAACTTTTACTGTACAAGGAGAAACTGATGCTGAACTTTGAAGGAAAGTAGGAATTGTTCCAAAAAACTGATGTGAACATGTCCCTGGCTTGAAGTCAAAATACCTGAATTAGAACAATACTAGAATTACAATTGAAAGTTGTGTGACCCTGAAATTCTAGACCTATTTCCCAATCTGTGAAATGAAGCTATGCTGACTAGACTACCTCAGGTAGTCTCATGTTATTTGCTCATAGATTATTGTAAGTCTAGTCCTTTGCAGAATGCCTCCAAAGCACTTTGAAGAAATATTAGTCATTTTTGTTTTCCCCTTATACTTTGTTTTTGCACAAGTGATTAATTTAATTACCGGAAGCAATTTGTAAACACCTACGTGCAGAAATTGGGTTTGGGGTGTATGTATGTGCATGCCTGTTTGTGTGTGTGTATGTATGAATACATATTCAGCATAGCATGACGTAAAGGCCCATTTCAGTTACTTTCTTTGTTTGTATATATATATGGACAAGCTATTTTGGGCTTTTTTCATCAATTAAATTTAAGGTTTAACTAGATCAGTAGTTCTCAACCCTCCTAATGCCATGACCCTTTAATACTCATATGTGGGCGTATCTGCATGTGGGCAGACCTGCCTGGAGACAGATAGAGGAGTGGTGTCTTGGTTCCTAAGACCATCAGAAATATGTGTTTTCTGTTGTTCTTAGGAGACCCTTGTGACCCCTGTGAAAGGGTCGTTCAACCCCCAAAGGGGTTGCGACCCACAAGTTGAGAACCACTGAACTAGATGCACTCTGGAATTGTCTCTGGCACTAACTACATTATGTTATGATCTTACAAATCCTATGTTGCTATGTAAACTAGTGTCTATCTAAATAAAAATACTATACATTCCTTTCATTTAGTTCTATTATTTGTTGAGATGAGAACTCTCTCCCTCAAAATTTTTCTGTTATTACCATTGGTGAATCATAGGGAGGGAAAACTCTGCTGTGATCTAATTGTACAATTACAAATTAGTTGTGTGTTCTTTCATTTTCTGTGCTTTTAGAATATATAAACATATATCATCAATTTCTATAGATCTATAAATATTTATATATGTAAAATGGGGCATAATTTCTATCACACATGATGGTCTTCTTTTAGCATTAAGCATTATACCTACTACCTAAAGCAAAGCTCACAAAATTCATTTGTCTTGTGAGTCAAATAGGATTCTGTAGCTGTGCAAGCAAAGGTGTGGTTATTAAGATTTCTGCTCCTTCATCATTGTACAGGCTTGAAAAAAAAATCAAGAAGAGCATTACACAGATGTGCTTGTCTCTCATTGGCTTGAACAGATGTTGGACTGTACTTAATGGTACTTAAAGTGGTTTCTTTTCTAGGGTCTTCCTTCAGATCAAGCTGCAGCAAAGGGGAGAAGACATTAGAATTCATTCCAATAAACCTGCATTTGCAAAGAATGCATGTTCACAGCCCCCAGTTGAAAGGTAAAGTATGTTTCCCAGAGGAGTGCATGAGGAATGTGGCGTTGTTGATGCGTTTTGTGTTCACTGAGATAGAATCATCCCCTTTGACATGATTAAGCTAAAGAAGTGAGGAGGCCTTGAAGCAATACATGTGAGGATGTACTATTATTCTAGTGAGAGTGTAAGCTCTTGAAGCGGTAGATTTAAAAACATGGCCAGCTGGAATAGGATGGAGAATGATCAGGCCTAGCAAATGAGACCCTGAGAGACTATGCAGAAGCTGCCAGGACTTGTGCACTGAGCAGAGCATGGGCCCTGAACAGCTGTGCTTTCAAGAATGCTGGAGATTCCCCTGTTCCTTTATGCAGCACTAATGGTAGCAAATAGGAGAGTCAGGCAGTCATCAAGCTTCGGTTAGAGAAAGACTGCTTTTGGCCCCATTCTGCCTCCCAGGTCCCCACCCCCTGACTGCTACATGAGCTACCAAAGACCAGGCGACAACATCTGCCCTTTGATGCAGCAAGGATGCTGACAGTCCAGTTTTCACCCTCACAATTCGCTTGATAGGTGAAGCAAACCCATCTTGAATATCAAGGAGGATGTGCTGAGGTGGCCAGAGTCCCCTCATCTTGGACTGTATGAGAGGGATTCTGTTGCAGCATTCCTGAGAGAAGAAACATGCTGGCCCTTTTGACTTAGAGGATTAAGCCTCAGGCTGGAAGGCATGCATCCTTAGACAATTTGGTTAGCTCTAATTTTTATAGATTGAATTCTATAGATAAAGATGTTGATGCCAATGTAAAGTAAGAATTCAATTGTGTGAAATTTAATTTAATAAATTTAATTTAATTAAAAAAGAACTTTTAGGCATACTTGAGATGTCCCTGACAAATTTGGGAAAGCAGACACATTGGTGGAGTGTTGGTGGAATTCTGTATTGTTCCATATGTTCCGGGAAGTCATTTGAAATTTTGCCCCCCAAAATCATTAAACCCTAACGAATTCAAAACATGTTTACCTAGTGCCTACTTTGTATACGGCACTTAGTCACTAGATATACAAAGACCAAAACAAAACTGCACTCAAGTAGCCTTCTCCTAGGGGAAACACAGGCGCAGGCAAGTGATTAGATTATTGGAGGAGCAGAAAAGCCTTACAGTTCAGAAATGAGAGCAGAATCAAGAAAGGTTTCCCGTAAGAAATGGTGCCTAAGCCCTGGAGGAAGCTGGGGATACTAAGAGGTGGAGATAAAAAAAGAGTTTATCCCACTCGTGAAGGATATCACTTATGCAAAGACATGGAGATCAGTCTGTGGCATTCAGGGAATAGCTTATAGTCCAGTTTGACTAGGACATAGAAATACATTGAGGAGTAATGAAATAAATCTGGAAAAGTAGGTAGAAGCCAGACATTCTAGATCCCTGCTCTCTCTGTTCATATCTATATCTACATCCATATCTATCTCTATCTTTATCACTATCTCTATATCTATTTATCTCTATCTCTATCTCTATCAATCTCTATCTATCTCTATCTCTATCTCTGTCTCTATCTCTAACTCTATCTCTATCTCTGT
>CM053592.1:71926104-71944154 GCA_028646515.1 Pseudochirops corinnae | reverse complement strand
CACTGGGATGGCTGTTTTGGGGTGGTGGGGGGGGAAAGAGGGGGAGAAAATATGTAACTCAAAATCTTGTGGAAATGAATGATGCAAACTATAATAAAAAAAATAATAATAAAAAAAAAAGGAAATTGTTAAAGAGTACCTAGAGATACGTAATCAGATGAGTCAGACCTCAAGAGGTAGTGGTAGTGGTGATGTTTAGACTTGCAAAGAGAAGACTTCACAGGGAGGGACATGATGGCTCTCATGTAGCATTTGAAGGGCTCTCAGCTACAAAGGGGATTAGAAATATTATGTCTAGGAGTGGAAAGCAGAACCAGGAGCAATGAGAGGAAGTTGGAACAGCATCAATTCTGAACATTTAGAGCCTTCCCCAAGTGGGATGGGCTACTTTGGGAGGGAGCAAGCTCTCCCTCATTAGAGGTCTTTAAGCAAAGACTTATTGATCCAGATCAGTTGGATGTTATGGATCCTTGATCATTTATTTGATTCTTATTCATTTGTTTTAACCAGTTTGTTTCAGAAAACCTTTCCAAATCTGTCTCACTATGATTCTAAACTTTTCTGTGTATTTGTCTATATGTGTCTTGGACAAGAACCGCACAGACAATAAGCTGGTTTCCAAATCAGAGAAAGACATCAAATAGGCAACTGCATTTAGGAAATTTCAAAGAGTCCAAGCTTCTTTCTACTGCAAAAGCCAATCTCTAGCACCTATTTTTTTTCTATATAATATTTTATGGTTACAAATTACACTATCTCAGAGTAACCAAAATTACAAGTAACAATAACAAAAATTTTTTGCACAGGTTTGCAAAGCAACTTCATCACAAAAAGATTGTGATAGAGGCAATAAAAAACACTGGGGATTTTTTGTTCATAGATGGAGCCAAGAGGTTAAGTGATTTACCCATGCTCACCAAGCTAGTTAGTAAGTGATGAGCAGGATTGAATTCAGGTCTCTTGATTCCAAGTTCAGGTTTTTAATCCAATATATCCTACTGAATTTAATCCAAAGGCAATGCAAAGATCTTTGGAGGGTGAGAAGCAAGATGAAGCATGTAATCAGCAATGTCTTTTGTATGGAATGACAGCTCAGCCCAGATATCAAGAGGTTATGTGTGAACAGAAAAGGAAGGAGTCTGGGTGTGTATCAAGAATGGTTCTCAAAAAAGCCAGAAGCATATTGTAGTAAGCGAAGATATTTTAAGACGCAGAGGAAATCCTCAAGTATGTAGGCAGATCCTCTACAGTAGAGATATGTAAAGACACGGGCAGGAATCTCACAAGCTGAAAAGCTGTGGAAGGGTGTGACCTACTCTAAATAAAGGCTTATTTCCACCTGGAATATCAGATATTTCAAAGTGCCAATCAAGATAAGGAAGGTATTACTAACACGTTAGCTGCTTAGAAACTCAAAATAACACATTTTTTAACACGGGATAGCATGTAAATATTTATTAAGTACCTACTATGTGTCAGGCACTGGGCTAAGCATTATCAAAGCAACAGCTCTCACAGGTGGACAAATAGGACTTAATCTTCCATACGCTTCATTCTAGGACTGCTAAAAGCCTGACAGTGTGGGAAGAAGCACCACTTCAGCCTTCTTTCTTTCCTCCCAAGGTAATTTTTTTCCTTTCAAATAAAAAAAGACCTTTCTTATTTCAGAGAGACTGAAGTTACATCATTCTTAGACACCACACAATGGTAAGGCATTTTCTTATTTACAATCTCTTCTTTTTCTGAGTGTGAATCCAGTGACTTTTCAAAGAGCAAGGCTTTTTTGGTTTATTCTTTCTTTTCCCAGAAACTCCCTAATAACAGCTTATGGTATTAGAACCCACATCATGGTTGTCCAAAGTCAAACTGTCCTTCATTATGCTGGTGTTATTTCCAATGAATTGGGTTATTTTTCTTTCACTTCCCTCCCCCACCCCCCACCCAGATTTAATTCACTTTACAGGCAATAATGATCATGAGGCTCCAGTAGCAACTTGTCTAGGTAGTTGTCTAAGTGAGTCCATCACACAGAACAGGTATTTTATATTAGGAATATTTAGTGGGAGCTCCGAGTTGTTCCAGCTGACTGCAAAGGGCATAAGTTAATATGCTGAAAAGTGAGGTGTTGAAAAAACCCTGCATTTGCTCTCATCTCCTTGCCCAAGGCTTCTAGTTTTCATGTTGTACCTTTTATTTTAATGAGTGGGTTATTCATTCAGGCCATGATCCTAGTCAGGTACAAGTTCTACTAAAATTGAATTTGTGATGCCTGGTTAAATATAAAGCAGGCAAAGCCAGCAGCTACAGGTCTCAGTGTGACGACTATCTTTCATCTAAATTTCTGCCCATAGTGACGTGGCTTATATCTTGAAGGAGGAATTTGTATGTTATCAAATTTCTTTGATGATATCTCTAAGGATCTGACAGAACAGATCCCTGGTACTGCCTGAGAATGTGCTTGAAAACCATAACTATTTAGGGTCAACTGTGTTTTAATTAGTCTGTTAATTATCTCAGAGAAGTGTCAAGATTGTAAAATTAAACTTGCTGAGGTGTGTTTTATTTTAGTATTTTACTTGACATTGTTCTTGGGCCTAGAAATAGTGCCGATCTAAGTTCTCTGAGTTTTATTATGATTCCTTCTATAAAAAGACAGCTGGATTTGGATTCAGATGACCTGGGTTTAAATCTTCCCTAAATGCTCCCTGGAGTGATTCACTGAACTTCTCTGTTATTCTTTTTGTCTCATCTCCATGGGTTGAACTATATGATCCCTAAAATTCTCTTCGAACTCGAAGTCTCACATCTGCCCTCCCACCAAAGATATATTTTCCAGTGGGTTTATGTCGTGCTATTTTCTTTTTTTCCCCTTTATCAGAACATTTTCTGTTATTCAGAACATTTTGTAAACACTTTAGTGGCAATGTTGAAATAGTCTAGAAATAACCTGACACAAAGATGTCAGGTTGTACTTTCTTCTGCTACTTTAGTACCCCCAATATATCTAGATTATCTCTTATGGTATTTTATACAAGTCATTGCGGGTAATAGGCTGCAGCTTTCTTACCCATTCCAGCCCACACACGTACCAAGTGTCTTTTTTTTCCATTGCCTTTGAGATGAAAAGTATCATGTAATAATGGCTAGGGATCTGGAAACAGAGTCAGGAGGCACGGTCACAAAATCTATTTTAATCATGTTTTAATCATTAACTGACTTTCTGTATGATCATGGGCAAATAATTTAATTTCTGCCTGCCTCTTTCTTTATCTGTGAAATAGGAATATTACTACTTTCATTATCAGCAACAGAGAACTGTTGGGAGGGCAGGTCTAAAAATTTCACAGGATAAAAGTATAGATGGGCTGAAATCTGTAGGATTGGAAGGTTCACAGATCCATTCCAATTTTGAAGAATACATTTCAGAACATGGTCATCTTGGTGATCAGAAGGATAGGACCCTCTGATTTAACTGGTATGAGGAACTTATAATAAGGAAATGATGAAGAAACTCTGTTTACTTATATAACTAAGTGTCTTAGAAAGTTGTCTAGTGCACTGAGAGGTTCTTATTTGCCTAGGCTCATGAGGACATTATGTCAAGAGGCTTGATTTGCAGCTATATCTTCCAGGTTCAGAGGATAGGTATCTCACTGTCTACTATTTCACACTGTCTCAGTCAGAAACATTCCCCCTGTATTGTCCTAATCAGGAGGCCAGTCCTTCTGCCTTATGAACAGAATGTTTGATATGAACTTTCGTGCAAAGTGGGTGCAAAAAAAAATATTACAAGTGACACAGCAGATGTAGAACTAGATCTGGAGTCACCAAGATCTGAGTTCAAATCTGTACCTGGACACTAGCTGTGTGACCTTCAGCAAATGCATTCACTTCTCAGGGTTTTGTGAGGATCCAATGAGATAATGTTTGTAAGGTACTTTGCCAAAAGCATCATCAAAATACTACTGTTATTTCTGTTGTTTTTATTATCATTTATATTATCAATATTATATTTATAAGCATACATAAGCATTTCCAAAGAACCAGAGGAAAGGATTTACTCCCCTTTCTCTTTATGAACTAAAGAATATACTACGAAAAGAAGGGCCCTTCCCCTTCCCAGGGTATGGAATCCCTTTGTACTAAATCCGTACACTAGATTCAGACTGAATGCTTTCTTTGTTCACTATTTTCTAAATACTAAAGTCTAATACGAAATACCAGTGACTAAAGGGAGCCAGGTTTCACATGGATGCATTGCCTGATGGATATTAGTACCAAATCTCCTTGTTCCCCAAACCCAAAGTTATAAAGAGTTTTAAAAAAAACCATAGCTACAAAGTGACACATGCTTGATCTGACCTTTGTCAAGAAAACATCAATAATTTTTCCGCTTTGATTTTTCCATCTTGCAAAAAGGTTTCCCTTGACTGGGGCTAGGCTGAGCCAACAGAAGCTCTGTATGGAACTCCCAAGCTAGAAAATCTTTGAAAACAAACTGTTGATGGAGAAAACCTGTCTATCATCTGAGCACCAAGTCTACATAAATATGGAGAGGCTCACAGCCAGGAAAGGTACAGCATGGTGAGTATTTCAGCAACATTAGCATTTAATGAACCTAACATAGCAACATTACAATCTTCATTGGCAAAGAAAACACCCATATCAATCCTTGAAATACTGAAGTAATATCAATGAAGTCTTTGGATCAGGGGTGGGCTCTTACCTTCAGGGCACTAATCCTAGTGCTATACCTGCAGCTTGTCACCTCCTGCACTTCCCTAGTGTCTATCTAGAGAGATCCTGTGACTCATGTGAGAGCTAAAAAGCACTGAAATTACCATTATTCAGATCTGAGTATTATAGGATCCTGGTATCACAGATAAAGGTCTTGAAGGGCTCTCAAGGATCATCTCCAATCCCTTTGTGTTATAAATAAGAAAAATAAGGCCCAGAGAGAGATCACATGACTAAGGCCATATAGATAGTAAAGTGGACCAGGTAGGATTTGAACCTAATTCTTCTGATTCAAAAGCCAGAAGTTTTCTACTGCACTAAGCACACACACACACACACACACACGCACACACACACCAGTCACATTTTTAGGAGAACCCTAGAAATTATCATCCAAATTCCTTATCTGCTTCCTTTTTATACAATGAACCTGATTAATGCCAAAATGTCAGGGTTAAAGATGAAGAATTCAGTCCATTCAATTCACAGGAACATTAGAAATGGTGTAAAGTGACCAAGCCAACAATTTATCTCATCCACTCTGACAATGATATCAAGTGTTTTCAAAGCACCTGCCTGCCTCAAAAATAAGCAAGCAAATAAATGAATGAGTATATCAAGGGATAAATAAGGAGGTTCTTCAAACCTTTAAAATTTTTCAAACATATTCGTATGGTTATGTCATCACTGCTTCTGCTACGATCTCAGAAGTTTAGAAGTGAAAGCTTCCTTACAGGTCAGTGAATGCAGCAGCCTCTTTGTACAGAGGAGAACAGGGCTACTTTCCATGTCATCATGTGTGCACGTCTAGTCCTCCCTAAAAGGCTTTCACTTCCTTGAGCACAGAGGACATACCTTCTAGCAAATAAAATTATGTGGAACAAGATATGTAAAGCCTTTGCACACTTTACAGTGTTATATGAAGACTAGCTGTAACTTTTGCCATTCTTAAAATCATCATATAGATTTCCTATTGATACTCTCATATCCTACTCTAGTAGAAACTAAATAATCATTCAGTAACTAATATTCAATGAATGAAGGAAGGCAAACTCATGATAAGATTGTACTTCGATATCTAGGCTTTCTTTCAATATTTGATGACAGTTATGCCTTCTAAGAAGCTTTATCCAACTTTTCTTGCCCTATTGACTTTTCATTCTGTTCTCCATCTTGAAAGTAATGAGCTCTGAGAGCTTTCCTCCTCATTCTGCACATTAGAACATTTTTAATTTGTTCTGCTCACAAATTGCAAGGGTTGTCCCCTAGTTCAACTATTTTGGAATTTGTTGAACATGTCCACATTTGGCTTTCTTATACCTTTCCTGACAAAGGATCACAGATTTTGAGCTAGAAGGCACAGTAAGAACCATCAAGTTCATTTTTCAGGTAAGGAAAATGAGATATAAGAGTTTAAGTCACTTAACTAGTCACCTCATGTCTTGAACCCAGGTCACTCATACTTCATACCAACAGTCTTATTCATTATACCCTGCTACCTGAAGCCATACATATCTGCTCAGACTGAAAACAAGTGCTTGTTTGGTATCTCAAATGTAAGCATCTCAGTAGATGACAAATCTGTTCACTTTTTTTTTTTTTTCATGTAGTTCAATCACTGCCCTCTCATCTATTAGAAAACCGTTCTTCTCAACATCTATACTTGGAAGAGCAGGTAATTTGATCTCAAGGGACCTGAACAACATCTTGAACACACAAATTTATGAAAGAATTATAACTCTGTCAGGCTTTCTAGTATTACAACTAGACCATCTGTTAGGCAGTAACCCTGTTTCTAAAACCTTCACTGTTTTTAGTTGATAATAATAGCAGATACATAGATATTGAAGATTTATCTTATATACATGTCATATCAATGGGAGAGAATTTGGAAAGGTCAGTAAGTGTATTAACCACATCATGACAAGGGGTCCTGCTGTTGGAGAGGAGCACTACAGAGCAGAATTAATCAACATTCTGGAGAGAAAGACAACCCTTGGCTAGTAGGAGGTGAAGTCAGTGAAGGGGATGAAGGCAATATCACAGCTTCCTGAAGAGGGGCTTATAAGAAGCTAAAAGTCTCTTATCTTTTTTCCTTCCTACAAATTTATAATTTGTATTGACAAGGTATGTACAAAGTCTTTCTCTTAAGTAATTAAAAGCTTCTTCACTTAATCTCACCACATTCCTGTGAGCCATTAATGATGTGCATTATTTCTAAAACAATAAGGGGGAAACTGAGCCATTAAGTGTCTTGCCTTGCTTGGGTCACATTAAGAGTTACTGGTAACATCTCTGATATCTAGACCCATTTCTGTTCCCTAAAGCTACATTGACTCCATGGACAAATTACAATATGCTATCAACTTACCTTCACCTGGACACCATCTCATTACACAATGATAATTAATATTCAATCACCATAACATTACTTCTTTCACAGTGACATGACTCCTAGGCCACACTGTTTCTGACAATCCAGCATTACCATTATCACTAACACTTTTCAGAATTCCAGTGATCCTTTCTTATTCTTGACTAAAGTTCGCCAAAGGAAGGTAACAAATCCAAACCACCAAATGGAAAGAGAATATCAAGGAAGGTCCTTATATGACAGAGTCATTCTGGGGCTGAAACTTTTTATTCAAAGCATAAATACATAGACCAACCACCAGATAGAAGAGAACACCAAGGGACACTACTAACCTGAGGGATTTTTTTTTTCCAGGTTTTACTTACTTTCTCCTTTCCATTTCAAATCGATGGAGTAACTTCCGAAGACCACCATTCTTAAATCCCTGAAAGTGTGCGGCTGGAGCACCTACTGTGATGACATCATATAATGCATCTGGAATAGAAATGATCAAGAGTTGGAATTGGCTCTTATGTACATCAGGGCATGTTGCCTGCATGGTGACAACTACACCATAGGAAGCCTGAGAAATTATGCTGTTTAATTTACTAGGGAGGACTACGAACCTCTGTCTCAAGGGGGCAAAAGGATATAATCAATCTTTCCACACAGCCACCTGTCCACCTAAACAACTTATAATATTTCCCTGATTTATAGCTGCATCTTAATTACATGCTGCTGTGCAGAACAATATGCTCCCTTTTACTTCCACCTTCTTGCTGAGACACCACGTAAATTGGTCTTTTGTGTATTTCTTATTATTGAGTCTTATGTCGCCTAATTTGCAATCACATTGAAATTCAATGATAATGAGCCATCTTTCAAAAAAGAGTTCTAAGAAAAAAGTGCTAAAAATTAATGCATCTGGGCCCACGCAGAAGAGTGTTTATCACTTCCGTATAGTAGTTGCATGACTCTACTTCCTGAAATTCCTATATTATCTAGAACATCTGAATTTCTTTTCAACATTTCATTGTCTGACTTAAAGAGTGAATCCCAAATGGTTCTGGATATTTTCCCAGAAAGAGTCACTGATTTAAGAATAGGAAATTTGGGGGGCATCAAAACCCAATACATTCACATTGACATTAAATCCCCTGATCGAGAAAGCAATTCATTTTTACATACATTTAGTCTGTGAGTCCCAAACCTGTCATCTATTTTTCATTTTGACAAAAAATAGCCCCTGAAGGAAGGAGGCTGTACAAATGGCCTGCTGTAAATAAACATGCCACTTGAAACCCAATTTCCAGGCATATCCATTATCAATGGATTTTAATATTGATACATGGATTGTGTTTTGAGAGAAAACACATTTGCTGAGAGAATAGAAATCATTTCATCAAGTGTCAGGTATATATATATCAGAACATCTGCATAGCTCTTCAATGCTGAGGCATCTGAAAACTTTTCCAACAATAAACGATTTTATGGGAAGAGCTTTTGGTGGATGAGATAATAAATTTCTAAGAAGTCTAGTATTATCTATCTTTCCATCATGCATTAAGAGAAGACATACGTCTAGAAAAGTTTGCTCAATTCAAAGTTTCAGAGATAAAGACAGAAAGAGAAAGATAAAGAAGATAAGGACTGACCATAGAATTTTAGGAATTGAAGGGAACTTAAAAGTAACATAGTACAACCCCCCTCCATCTGTTTACTTGTGGAGTCCTATCTTCATGACCAGCATCATCCTACTGCTATGTTAGATCTTTGAAGGAAGGGACTCCTCTCTTTTATTTGTTTGTTTGTTTTTGTTGATCTTCATATCCTGAATATCTAACAAAGCATCTCACACCTAGAAGGTACCTAATAATTGCTCAATTGGACTGTACAGTTAAAGAAACCAAAATCAGGAGGAGTTAAATGACTTCTTAGGGATCAATTTGCATATGCATATCTGAATGGCATAAATGGGAGGAGAACCTAAGTCTCCTATAACACACTGTCCATACTACAACAAAGATACAATCCAAAATAACTTTCTCACAACTGTCAACTTTGGGGACTGCAAAGGGAGATGATGCTCTAAAGATAAAACATCCTCTAAAGATAAAACACTTCTGTACTAAAATCAGTTAAATTCAAAAAATAACTGAGCATGATACTAGAAGCAATATCATGCATTTTGACTTGAAGCCTCATCTCGAGGGCACAGATGATCCCTTTTTATGTTCCATTGAGTAGCATAGCACTTGAATTTCTCATTTCTGAGGGCCAACACTCAACCAATCTGCTGCAATCTGTACTGACACATCACCTCCTGTCAAGCACAACTCAATATCTCTTGAGTTGTTTGCTCCTAGATATGACAGTAGCCAAAGGAGCCAATGGTGATTAGTATTGATCTCTGAGACCAAACCAACTGTTTGTTTACACATCAATCCAGATAAAACGGCAATAATTCCACTGATATTAACCTGATCTACTATGGCTGAATGTCAATAATCTAAAATTTAGTAGATGTGTTCAAAGGAAAAAAGATGCAAAAACGTCCAAAATCTTTGTGCACAATCTGTTTTTAAGCTAATACACACTGTGAATGGTAATGGAAATTACTATTGTGATATTATCTTAATTATCCTGCTATTGTTTAGGTACTATGGCTTTCCTCCTTTCTTTCACCTTATTCTTTCATGACTTTTTTTGTTCTCCTTCTCATCTATCCTTCCCTCACTCTCTATTCTTCTGTTTCAATTCTTCATGATTCTGTCTCATAACCCCCCCCCACTCATTTCTAGTCTTTTTTAAGTGAAAATTTCTACATTTATTCAATTAGAAATAAAAATAATTTTTAATATTTCTTTAAAATTTTGAATTCCAAATTCTCTCCTTCCCTCTCTCCCTTTCACCCTTCTTGAGAAGTCAAGAATTTGATATAAATTATGCATGTGCAGTCATGCCAAACATACTCTCCTTTTAACTATATTAGGGTGAAAAACACAGATTTAAAAAACAGAAAGAAAAATAAAAGTTTTGGTTTTTTTTGAAGTATGCTTAAATCCACATCCATCAGTTCTTTCTCTGGAGATAGATAGCATTTTTCAATATAAGTTCTTTTGAATTGTCTTGTATCATTATATTGCTAATACAATATATGATGTTATTCACAATTGATCATTGTATGATTATATAATTGTACAACGTTGTACAATATTACTTTTACTGTGTGCAATGTTCTCCTGATTCTACCTACTTCACCTTGCATCAGTTCACATGAGTCTTCCCAGGTTTTTCTGAAATGATCCAGCTTGTCATTTCTTATAGCATAATAGTATTCCATCACAATCCTATGCTATGACTTGTTTAGCCATTCTTTGACCATAGGGCATTCCCTCAATTTCCAATTCTTTACCACTACACAAAATGCTGCTACAAATATTTTTTTACACATAGGTTCTTCTCCTCAACTCCCCCTCCCCCTACCCTTTTATAAATTTCTTTGGTACACAGACCCTGTAGTGGTATAACTATGTCAAAAGGTAAGCACAGTTTTTATAGTCCCTTGGGAATAGTTCCAAGTTGTTTTCCAGAATGGATGGATCAGGTCACAAGTCCAGTAAACAGTTCATTAGTGTCCCAACCTAACCTTTTTTTTTTTTTTTAAACATTATATGGGTTAACACTATGGTAATCACTTTAGGGTCTTTCCTAATTTGCATCTTCATCCTCACTCCCTCTGATGCATCAGCCTTTATCATTTACCTCCAGAAATAAACAACTTATTCCCTACTTTTTCGTCAGTTTTTCCTACTCTCAACCTCCAAGTTTAGTATAATTTATTCAGCACACATTTATTAAGTAACTAAGAACCAGTACATATTCTGCTTGTTTCAACAGGAGTTCTTAGTATTTGTACCTTTTTTCCTACAATAATTATGGCTTCAAAATTCCTTCCTGATAGGCATACATACACACTCCCAAAATGTCCCCCCGCACACCTGGAGAATGACGTGTTCACATAGCTGCATATGCAAAAAACATGGCAAACATAAATGTTCTAAAGGATTGCATTATATACCCTCATCAATGTGAAAATTTGCTCCAGTTTTACAAATTGCAATGCTCCCATGCAGTCCCATATGTGTCCTCCCCTAAATTTGCCGTTGCATTTCCTTTTTACATTCTCATGATATCATACAAATATTAATAGGCACATAGGCTGTCCATTGGTTATTCTTTCCCTATTCTAGATGACTAGATCATCCTTTTGTGGGGGAGGCATTTCCATTGCTCTAATGGCACTCCTTACTTTTTTTCTCTTGTGTAATTCCTTACACATTTATAAAGTCTCATACCCTGATTATGCCTATTGGTTATGTCTTCTTGTACCTTGATAATGATTATCATTTCCTACCATATGACTGCCCTTTGGAGATCCACAGTTGTTGCTCTTTGGAGAGTAGCGCCCCATTACTCACAGCCATATAAAATTTTCCTTACCTATACATGATTTCCTTGTAATACTGTGGGTTGAGAATTTTAAATATGAAAATTTCTCAAGAAAAGCAGTTTTAGATGAGCCAAAGGGCAATGGAAAGCATGTTAAGATGAGCATAATAAAGCTACAGGCAATCTGAAATGATGCCCTAACAATGAGAGAATTGTAAATGAAAACAAATGTGAGGTACCACCTCTCACTTATCAGATTGGCTAACATGACAGAAAATGAAGATTATAAATGCTGGAGGGGATGCAAGGGGAAAATGTGCTCTTGATGGGTTGTGAACTGGTTCAGCAATTCTAGAGAACAATTTGCAACTATGCCCATAAAACTGCACACACCCTTTGACCCAGAAATACCACTACTAAGTCTGTATGCCAAACAGATGAAAGAAAAAGAAAGGGACTTATATGCACAAAAATATTTTAGCAGTTCCTTTTGTGGTAGCAGAGAATTAGAAATTAAGTGGATGCCCATCAGATGGGGAATAGCTGAAATAACTGTGGTATATGATTGTGATAGAACACTACTGTGCTTTAAGAAATGATGAGGATGGTTTTAGAAAAACCTCAGATTTATATGAACTGATGCAATGATAAGTTAGCAGACCCAGGAGAATGTTGTACACAGTAACAGCAATAGTGTATGATGAACAACTGCGAATAACTTAGTTATTCTCAAAAATACAATGATCCAAGACAGTTCTTGAGACCTTGTGATGAAAAATGTTATCCATCTTCAGATAAAGAACTGATGTACGTAAAAACAATATTGTAAAGATGATCAACTGCAAAAGACTTAGCTACTCTGATCAGTACGATGATCCAAGACGTGTATGAAGGATCAATGATGAAAAAATGCTATCTACTTTCAAAGAGAGACCTGATGAACTCTGAGTATAGACTGAAGTATATTTTTTGTGAGTCATTTTTCTATACATATGTGTGTATTTTCTTTTGCAGTATGGCTAATATGGATACATTTTGCATGATTTCATATATATATAATCAATTACATATTGTTTACCTTCTAAAGGGATAAGGGAGAGATGGGAAGGAGGTTATTTGGAACTCAAAATTAAATGTATATATAGTTTTAATAATATAATTAGAAAATATTTAATAGATAAATAAAATATTTTTAAAAAAGAAAAAATATTGTAATGATGCTTTATGTGCCTAATAGATCTTACTGAAGCAATGCATGATCAGAAAATCATAAAATGTTAGAAGTGTAAAGAAATTTTAAAAATAACTTAATTCACCCTCCAACTTTAAAGACAAGGAAACTAGAGTTTAGTAACACAGTAAGATTAAGGAATAATAGGTGGATAACTCAAGAACTGGTATAAACAAAACAGGAAAAATTCTAGAGGGAAGATTCCAGTAAAATGCAGTAGATTCCCTATGGAGTACGTACGGACAAAAATTGCAGAGGATAAAGAAAAACATAAATAGTTAATGATCAATTCTGATAAGATAAGAGAACCTCTGCAGATGAGCATAGAAACAAAAAATTGGAAGGAAAAAAGGGAATTCCTGTATTTAATTTTTAAAAATTCAGAGAAATCAGCATTGTGTGGTTTTTTTTCCTTCTCTACTTCCCCCATATAGGTGGCACAGTGCATAAACAACTGGACCCATAGCCAGGAAGAAATGAGTTCAAATTCCGCCTCAGATACTTTACTAGCTATGTGACCATGGACTACTCTTTTAACCTCTGCCTGCCTCTATTTCCTCATCTGTAAAATAAGATTAATAACAGCATCTATTTCTCAAGGTTGATGTGAAGATCAATTGAGATAACCCATACAGGTAATTAATAATTGTCTGTTTCCTTCTTTCCTTCCAAAAAGGAAAACAATCCACTATGACTGATTCCAGCAATATTAAGAATAGTCAGAAATGTGAACATTAGAAAATGAAATACTTTTCTTTCTCCCTATTTTTCCCTAAACTGACCTGAACCTGGGGGTTACCCAAAATAATATCAGATGAAAAAGACAACTAATGAAAAGAAATCATGAGAAACACTTCCTCTCTGTGTCCCTACTGGAAATATTTATTCTTTACCAAAGAACTGAAAGTATATGGGCAGATTTTCAGTTTAATGCCCAGGGACTTAGCTATTTGATGGAGTATGAAGGTTTGGAGTATGAAGAGCCAAAGAGCTTGTATCTAAATTTAAGCCATCTTAAGTAGAAACAATCAGTATTAATGACGTGAATACACTATCCAGAATGTAAGTTAAGATTCATAATATATATTAAATCATAGTTTTACATGTTACATTAATTGCTCTTTAAAATGACTGTAAATTTCCCTGTGAAACAAAGGTCTAACTTTTAATACCAATATTATATAGCTCTAGTCATGTAATACTACAGTATTTAAAGAACAAACAAAGAATATCACTCATAAGATAACAGAAGAGTATATGATGGGTTTCAGAGAGCTATAACACATAACTAATAAGGGCCCTGTCATGAAATAAATATATGACTGAAAAACAATGCATGCTAGTCTCCTGGAGAGTGTGAGAGATATGTATGCTCCACCAGTATCAGTTGGAGGGAAGGAGAGAGGGGAAAAGGGAGGAGCAAGAGAAAGGAAAGAAGAGGAAGAAAGAAAAAAGACAGGAAGGAAGGAAGGAAGGAAGGAAGGAAGGAAGGAAGGAAGGAAGGAAAGATCCCTGCTTGTTTTTCTCCTACTGCATTATACTACTTCTCATCATCTCACAGATCTCATAATACCATTTTGCATTTGCAAAGCAATTCAAGTCTATATAACAAACATTTGTTAACCCATCAACTGGGGAATGGCTAAACAAGTTGTGGTATAGGAAAGTAATGGAATACTATTGTATTATAAGAAACTATGAGCAGGACTTCGTAATAAACTGGAAAGACATATAAACTGATGCTGAGTGAGGAGAGCAGAACCAGGAGAACTTTGTATACAATTACAGACACATTTTATTTCTGACAACTAACTTTATAGACTGGGCTCCTCTCAGCAACGCAAGGTTAGAAGACAACTACAAAAGACTCATGATCAAAAGGGAGATCCACATCCAAAGAAAAGAACTACAGAGTCTGAATGCAGATTGAAGCGAACTACTTGCTCTCTCCCTTTTTTGTTTTGTTTTGTTTTGTCCCTTCTTTCACATTGTTCACTCCATTGGTTATAATCCTTCTTTACAACCTGACTAATGTTTAATGCAAAGGTATTTGTAAAACCTGTATTTGATTGCATGCTGCCATGGGGGCAGGGCGAAGTAGAGGGAAGAGGAGAAAATTTGGAACACAAGGGATTGTGGAACTGAATGTTATAAACTAAAAATAAATAAATAAATTTAGGAATTAAAAATAATTGTTAAGTACCTAATATGTCTATGTACTGGACAGTTTGTAGACCATTTTATGATATGGTATTTTATTCGAGCCAACAACCCTGTCAAGAAGATATTGCAATAATTTTCATCCCCATTTTATGGGAGGGGACTCAACTGAGGATGAATAAGAAGTCAGTTAGTCTGCTAGGAAGGAATTTGAACTGATGTCTCCTTATACTTAGTCCAGTGCTCCTATCCCTATGCAGTACTCACCCTTGTAACATTATCGTACCACAAAGATCCCTATGATATAATATTCTCAACTGACATCCAACCAAAATATGACTATAAGGATTTTGGGAAATGGATATATACATTTATATGTGTGTGTATGTATGTGTGTATAGTTACAGGTTTTTTTTTTCCATTTATCAAAGAAATGTAGGCAAGTTCTAATGCAAATACTTCAGTGCAGTGGCTACCCTATGAACAATTATTACATTCCATTAACTAATGAAAAAGAGTGAAAAATTAATTCAATCATCTAGGGGCTTCCTCTGCTAACTGGATGGGATTTCATTTGTCACTATGAGCCATGACACCTTTAGTTCTGCTGTGTGAAAGGAGAGCTCTCCCAGATTTACCTACCAGGACTTTATCCTCAGAGTTGAGCTTTGCTAATATATGTGCTGTCTTTGACAGGACTGTTTCTCCAAATGTGGGGAAGGGGTGCAATTCATCACATGGAGAAAGGCAAAGTGATTTACTGATAGTTTAAAAGGCAAATCTTAAACTACCTTCATATAACTCACCAATGAAATACTAAGACTAGACCAATGTGACCTCCAGAGTCACCTTATATAGCAGACTCTTTAATTTGTCTAAATCTTAGAATTAGTAGATGTCAAAAAGAAATTAGATGAAAAATTTAGAAAACTTGTAAGCGTGATACAGATGGCTAGACAAATGAGCTACAAAGTGACAATTTCAGTAAACTACTTGGTAAAATATAGATCTTCCTCTATGATCATACTTTACACTCACCCCAGCCCTCTACTCACTAAACAGGCAATCATTTTATGACTTTAGGCTCAGCGATTTAGCACTGAACATATTAGGATTCTTGTTTATTTTAAACTGGCATTCCTTGCATTCCTCCCCCCTCCCCCCCGCATCACGAATACCCTATTGCTAAGTGATATCCTTCATAATATCCACATCAAAATAACAGGGTTTTTTCTATGTATATACCAATATGGTACCTTTTCAAAAAGATAAAGCATATTATTAAATGTTTTATTAAACATTATGTAGATCTTACATACAAGGAACTTCTACAGAAAATAAAGTCTAATGTATAATTCAGTACCTTTCTCACTAATCCTTAACAGTTTAAGCTTCCTAGAATTTCACTTTTTTTCCTGTTATGACTTCAAAGAAAGAAACACATTCTCCCTTCATCTTTTTTTGCTTTGTTGTCAGTATCCTTAGGTTTTTGTCTTTTCAGTTCCTCTGCTTTGTCTACTATCAAAGACCTTCTCATCTTCCTTATCTGTTCTATAGGTGAGGAAATGAGAGATGTTGCTGACAGGTTCCAAGCTAATTAGAGGGACATTATTGCATGAGTTCAATAAATCATAATTGACAAATCAAGGCAATTTATTGCTCTTTTCAGATGATACTTATAATTTGCAAGATTTTTAGGTTTGCCTTTGCAATTAATTGCTTAGCTCTCAGTTCATAGTTTCTATTCCATGATAAGATAAAAAATAAATTAAGATTCCCAGTTTCATGGGTTATCTCTAACAGATGAGTAAAATATTTTCCTCAAATATGTAAATGATTTTTCCACTCTGCTTATAAAGAATGAAATGCCCCCTTTCCTTTTCCCTAACTTTCCTGTTATACAAGTAGAAATTCAATATAATTTTAAAGTGAAGAAATTTGAAGTCCAGATTGGACTTAAATGGTTTGTCCAAGGTCACACAGTAAGTACCACAGTAAGAGAACCTATGCCCTCTGACTCCAAATCCAATTCCAAGTTCAGATATCAGGGAAGATTAGTTCAAAGACTACCTATAGTCTATAACAGGACAAAAGAAAACAAAAAATACTTACGTAAACCATTCCAAGGAAACCATAAACTAGAAGAGGCAGGACTTTTTGGGGGGGACAATTCTTTCAATTTAAAATAACATTTATTATTTCAGGTTTGAAGAACGAGTGTGTGAATTTGTACACGTCAGGAGCAGCCGCTCTCCCCTCTGATAATACCACCACCACCTTGGGGCAGGCATTTTTATCACTTCACTCCCAAGTTGTTACAAGAGCCTGCTAGTTGATCTCCATGATGTTCCTAAGGTGCAAGTCTGACCTCTTCCCCTGCATCCCTCAGGCCCCACATGTACCCAGTATACTCTAGTGACTCCTTGTGAGCTCCAGGATCAAATATAAAATCCTTTGTTTGGTGTTCAAAGTTTTCATATCCTGTCCCTCTCCCCCTCTGTTGTAACTTTCTGATCTTCTTATATCTTACACCCCAGTAAGTGCTCTGAGATCCAGTGACATGGACTTCTTTTTTTTTTTTTTTTAGCAGTATCCAACCTTTGTGACCCCATTTAGGGTTTTCTTGGCAGAGACACTGGAGTAGTTTGCCATTTCCTTCTCCATTTCCACTCTTCAGTGTCTGAGGCCAGATTTGAGCTCATGAGGAAGAGTCTTCCTGACTCTAGGTCCAGTGCTCTATCTACTGGGCCAGCTAGGTGTCCTTGATGTTATCACACACTAACTCAAAAAAAAAATTATACACACACACACACAGAATAATAGAGTAGAAAGACTGGACTTGGTGTTGGAGGACCTGGGTCAGAGTACATTGCTGCTCTGCTACTTATTACCCACATGATCTTGGTCATTTTAGCACTTAGGGTCTTAGTCTCATTATCAGTGAGACAGTGTATGACCAGATACTATCTAATGTTGCTTCTGGCTTGAAATTTGATCCCTCTCAACTTTAATCCCATACAGATTCAAAAGAAACTCTACAAAGGCATATATGTTCTTTAATAAATCTTTACTAACATATATACACACACATAGATGCACATGTATGTATATGTATGT
>CM053592.1:71898882-71925604 GCA_028646515.1 Pseudochirops corinnae | reverse complement strand
TGGTTCCTTGTAGCCGAGCTGACTTTAGTGGGAAGTATCCTTGTGTGCGGTTTGGAGTTTTAGGATTGGTTTAGAGTCCTATTTTATGGGTATTTTGGGGTGGCCATGTGAGAGCTGCGATATGTTGCTGCTGCTACGCCGCCATCTTGGCTCCGCCCCTCTTTATCAATTTCCATCCTGAAAGGAACACAGTATGCTAGGTGTGGTCTGACTATGCAGCATCTACTAGGACCATTGCTTCCTGATTTCTAGATAGGAGGCTTTTCACGCAGATTGATTTCTCATCTTTTTTTTTTTAAATCATAGAATACTAAGCTTATGTTGAGTTTGTATTCCCCTAAAACCTCCATATCTGTGTCATGCAAACTGCTGTCTAGTCAAACCTAATCCATTAAATATTTTATGATTTTTGCTCTTTTATCATAAACAGAAAACATATATAATATATGGTGCTATACATGATATTATACATTACATTAATTATTCATAATTTTATATTATAAACAATATGTCATGTAATATAATATATAACATTATTTTATATATTATGCTATTATATATATTTCATCTTATATATTTCATCATAATTTCATCTTTAGCCCAATGTTTTACCTTGTGAAGATCATTTTGGGGTGTTAACTCTGTCATTCTTTGTGAAAGTGATCCCTTGCTGCTTTTTATGCTCTGCATATTTGATAATCATACTATCTATACTTTTATTCACATCATTGATTTTAGAATAAAGTCTTAACACAGTATGAGTACACATTCACAGGAGCATGCCACTGAAGGACCTCTATCCATACTGATACTGACACATTAATTAGGAAGAAAGCACTTGATACAGGAACTAGAACTGGATTTCAGTCAGAAGATCTGAACTTGAATTTTATCCTCACTACTTGCAACCTGGGTGACCTTGAACAAATCATTTAACTCTTATGGTTGTGAATGTCCTCTTGTGCAGAATGAGGGATATAGATTAGATAGCACTTATGATTCATTCCAATTCTAAATATTTTTTCACTTGATACTGTGGCAAGTGTAGGATGTGTTCAGGGAAGACTAGTAGGACAGCCAAAAACTTTTCTTCAGGGCTGCTTTCCACCTTTGGTGTCCAGCTATTCACCTTTGGCTCCAAGAAACTATAGCATGCTCAGTGGCCATACATCTTAAACTAGGTTGAAGGTAACCAAGGGGTCTTAAATCTGTCGGTGAGTTGTGGAGGGGTATCTATCTCAAGCATTGAAGATTTCCACTGGTGGAATGGGCAAATGAGAATGGTTTGTTCCAAAGACCATGAAGGCAGCTGAAACAGGAGCTACAGGAGCTATTATGGAGTGCTTAGAGCTTGGCTAGACATCAAAAGCACCACAGTTATCCACTGTATCTTGAGCCATTATCAGTCATCTTGAGTCAGTCCTGCCCCTGGATTCAAGAGAAGAGAGTGAAGCGAATGACTTCATGCAACTCTGCCTCACTTAAAGCCAATTTATGCAAGAATCCAAAAATATATCATCTGATGCTGTGATAATCTTGAGTCCTATCATTCAACCAGCTCTGAATCATACCAATTATGTTTCCACTTAGCCTTTAACTCTCCATTTTTTCCATAATAATAGCATGGGAGACGTTGTTTAGTCATTTTTGGTTGTTTGACTCTTCGTGACCTCTTTTTGGGGTTTTCTTGACAAAGATACTGAAGTGGTTTGGCATTTCCTTCTCCAATTCATTTTACAAATGAGGAATTGAGGCAAACGGGTAAGTGACTTGTTCAGGGTCACACAATTAGTAAGTGAGGCTAGATTTGAACTCAGGTCTTCCTGACTCCAGAACTGATACTTGTATCCACTATACCACCTAGCTGCCCCAAGAGACTTTATCATGCCTCCCCCCCAAAAAAAATCTAGGTAAGTCATATCTATACCATTTCCTTCATCTACCAGTCTAGAAATCTTGTAAAATAAGGAAATGACAGTAGTTTGGAAAGTCCTTTATTAGATAAAATCATGATGAGGCTTTGTGATCACTATGTACTTTTCTAGATGTTTACTAGTCTTCTCATTAGTGTAATGTCTTCTACTTTTATTTAAGCACTGGTTGAGTCAAGTCACCATAATATAATGGATATGTTGCACAATAACAGTGTTTTTGCAGGCAGAAGATTAAAATCCAAATCCAAGCTGCTTTCCTTATTACCTCTATGATATAAAATGAATTACTTCCTTTCCCTGTGCTTCAGGTGCTTCAGCTGTAAAATCAAGATTTTGGAGTGCTTAACATTGAAGTACTCAAAGTGCATTGGATCGCTTTCACCTCTAAACACATGATCCCAAAATGCATAAACAATTAACTCTCCTAGCTAATCACTATCTCTGAAGCTCTTCATTATTCAACAAAAATTGTTGATCCCTGTCCACAAAAGTCCTATTTTACTGTTTCCTTGTGGTTTGAGGTGAACTTAGATTCTTCAAGGTGGGGCCAGTTAGGCTCATGCACTAATAGCACTAATAGATTCCATCTTGAAGTACATTCCCAATGACGGATATTATGCCTGCCCTCTGAGCAACAGGCTAGTTAAGAATGAAGACATTCACAACACATGAGCTGTCCACCAGATGACAAATTATCTTCCCATGGAAACTCACGAAAAAACAAATTGCAAAATGATTCTATTCTGTGTAGCACCTTCTGTGTCTAAGTGTCAGAAGTCTAAAATAGTGAAGAAGGTACTTAGGATCGCATATTTTAGTCTGTCTGTAAATGTTGACATAATGGTATTAATATTCTAAATGTAAGATGATGTTCCGTGACCGACCGTTCTGTGTAATACAGGAGAAAATTTTTAAAAATCAGTCTTAATATCTTAATTATAAATGAAATGTGGCATAGTGGATAGAGTGCTAGGCCTAGAGTTGGGAAGGCTGGTTCTTAAATATGGCCTTAGGTGCCTACTACCTGTTTGATGCTGGGCAAGTCACTTCATCCCTGTTTTCCTCAATTTCCTTATCTGGAAAATGAGGATGATAACAACGGCACCTGCCTCCCAAAGCTGTTGAAAGGATCAATGAGATAATACTTGTAAAATACATAGCATGGTGCCTGGCACAAAGTACACTCTCTATATAAATGTCCATTTATCAGTATTATTAGAAAGTTATGCTTGATGGAAAAATAATTCATAAGTCTACAGTGGAGAGAAAAATGAATAAAGGAGGTAACAGAGTTGGCTTTACTGTGTATGCAAAGGCAACAAAAATATTTCATGTAACACATGGACTGAAATTCTCATGATGAACAGAAACAAAAATACCCCCCTGAAGCTTGTTGTTCAGCTGTGTCCAACTCTTCATGAACCCATTTAGGGTTTTCTTGGCAGTGACCCTGGAGTGCTTTGCCATTTCCTTCTCTAGTTTATTTTACAGGTGAGCAACTGAGGCAAACAGCGTTAAGTGACTTTGCCAGGCTTACACAGTTAGTAAGTGGCTGAGAGCAGATTTGAACTCAGGAATATGAGTCCTCCTGATTCCAGGCTCAATGCTCTATCCACTGTGCCACCAATCTGCTCCCATGAAAATAATTATAGCCAAATGCCAATACCTATTATAGAGGATGAGGATCTGGAGAACAATTAGGAATAAGGCATTAAGTTCCTCTGAATTAAATCAATATATACTTTAATAATTAGCAGTTTTAATAGTGGGCATGGAGAGGATGGGGGAAAAAGTTAGAAAACTGTAATTTCTTTCCTGTAGGGATCTCCCAGGAAGGAATTTTATTTGTCAGTATAGGTCAGCACCATCTCTACAACTTAGTCTTAGAGAGTTGCCTAGAGAACTGAGAGGTGAAATAATTTGTTGAGGGTCACACAATGAACATGTCAGAAACAGGACTCAAATGAAAATCTTCTAGCTCTGGGGCCAACTCTCTATTTTCCAAGCCAGGCTGGACTGCCTCTCCAGTCTTAGAAAATAGGTTTCAGAATTAAGAAATGAAGGATGCCAGAGAATTATAGGCTACACATAAGCCCCATATCTATATGTCATTAATTCTTTCTTCAAGAAGAAATTTGGAAGGATTTAGATGTGGCAAATACCTAAGAACAGTACAAAAAGGCAATTGACAATATCTTAGCAGAAAAGGAATGACTGTTTACCAACATGGGAGTCTTTTCCAAATCAACTGCATGTTCATGGTCATAGCATTCACTTTAGACCAAAGGTAAAAATCAATACAAAATTAAATGAATAGAAATGTGAATTTGGTGCTTTGAATCAAAACTCCAAACTTATTTTTTTATATATGATTTGGGCATGGGAAAGGTATAAACAAATAGACACACACATGGATTGTAGCACCATTTTTAAACAAAAGTTTCCCTCATCAACATCAGTCAACATTATGAAGAGTCCAAAATAACCTAGAAACCATCTCAACTAGCAATAATGTAATCTTGTGAAGTGGAGCAAGGACAACACTGCTTTAGAATATAAGAACACCAAAAATATCTTATGGAGGGGAATTTTAGAAGATTATTCCCTCATGAAATATTGAGAAGAAATAAGAGAAAAAAATTATATGCAAAAAAAGTTGGCCCAAAATGCTGCCAAATAAACAAGCTTTATGAAGTGCCTACTGTGTGCCAAGCACAATGCTAAGTGCTGGGAAATACAAAGAACGGCAAAGATAGTCTCTGTCTTCAAGGTGCTTACATCTAATGGAGAAGACAAAATATAAGCAACTATATAACAAAATATATACATGAAATATTGAACATAATCCCAGAGGAAAGGAACTAACACTAAGGATAACCAGAAGAGCTTTCTTACAGAAGGTAGAATATTAGTTGGAACTCAAAAGAAGCCATTGTAGTCAGGAAGCAGAGGTGAGGAGGGAGAGAGCTGTAGGCATGTTGGATTGCCAGGGAATATGTAGAATCAGGCAATAGAATGTCATATGGGAGTAACAGGAAGGAATCACTGCCTCATACAGAATGTGGAAGGTAGGGGGAATGAAAGTTATGAAGTATTTTAAAAGCCAAACAGAGGATTTTCTGTCTTATCTTGGAGGTAATGAGGAGCCAATGAAATTTATTGGATAGAGGAATGACATGATCAGACTTGCACTTAAGGAGAATCATTTTGATAACTGAATGGAGTGGAGAGAGGATTCAGTCAGGGAAGCCAGGTTAAAAAGTTACTGGAACATTTTGGGCATGAGGTAATGAGGATCTGCTCCAGTGTTATGGCAGTATGAAGAGAAGAAGGGAGCACACACAAGATATGTTAGAAAGCAAAATTGACCAGACTTGGCAACAGATTGGATGGGATGGGAGTTGGGGAGAGGTCAAGGTAGGACCTAGGTTTTAAGCCTGAATGACTGGAAAAATGATAGGGCCTTTGTAAACAAAGTGAAGTTAGGAAGAAGGTTAGGTTTGGGGAAAGATAAAACCAGATCACCCTAATAACAATTGAGATTGTAACTAATCAACCACTAATTTAGTGAAGACTGCATACTTTCTTTTAAAAATTTTGCATCTCTCCTCTTGCCAACTCTGTCTCAGTATAATTAATTTCTAAAATCACAGATTTAGGGCCAGATGGGGTCTTTTTCATCTTCATATGAGGGAAATGAACAAAGACCATAGGTTCACTAAAAGGCAGGTCAACAGTGGGGTGAGGGGCTTGTTCAGGGAAGACTAGTACCTCTTCGAGGGCTGCCAAGCCCACAGCCACACTCCAGTAAACAATTTTAGCAGTCAGGCTAAACCAGGTTGAGGGTAACCAAGGTGAAGACTTCCCCTGGTGGAATGGGTGGATGAGAACAATTTGTTCAAATGACCATAAAGTCAGCTGAAGCAGGTGCTGTGAAGCTCTTGGAGCTTGGTTAGACATGGACAATGCCAAGGTCATCCACTGCATACCAGGTCATCCTTGTCATCTTGACTCTCTCCTGCCACTAGACTGATGATTCTGTGGGAGTGAGGTTGACAACTTAGTGCAACGCTGCCTCATTTAAATCCAATTTGTGCATGAGTCAAAAGACATCACCCATACCATTTTTACCATTTTTACCTATCTCAAAGTCCTGTGGTGACAGGCAAGTGATGAAAGAGCTGATGCGGATACACTGGAGGCCCAGGCCCATAGGGTAGTCTTCTCCTTGGAAGCAGTAATGGGATTTGGCAGCCCCCTGTGTATCTGAGGAGACTTTTAAGGATTGCACTGTTCACATCCTGGGGTAAGGAAGGGTTTAGAAAAGGTGTTCTAAAAATATCTGCTTACCTACTCCTGGCCTGATTAACATGGCATGTGAGGATCCCACCCTGTGATTGAAACACAGAAAAATAGCCACCCAAATGTTCATGCGTTAGAACATTTCAAGCTCACATTGGTCTGATTAGCCACAGACTATAACTTGTGTGTCTTAATGCTAATAATCTAATTTTTCTGCTTATCTATTTAAACTACTACTACTATTACTCTGTAACTTGACTCTAGCATAGTGATGTCATTTTGGTGCTCTTCAATAATGCAGAACATCAACCAACCAACCCGGTCAATGGCAATGCCTTTTTTTTAAACTCATGAAACTATGTATGAAAGTTTACAGAGGGATTGCAATTTGCATTGATAGACTGTCACAGATCCTAGAAACTTGCAAATATTTGTTTCCCGTGACCAAAATCCTGAGAGATATTTTGAAGTCATTTCTATGTAATTTTTAATATACTTTTACATGATTATGATGATTTCTATATATGAATTCCTCTTTTCTGTGGAAAATTCTAAAATCAAGGAAAAGTAACTTGAAGAACAGGATGTAAATTTTAGCTGCTATCCAGAAAGCTATGGTTTTATAGTAGTGATTGGACTAAATCTGTTGTCTGGATATGCCTGACAAATGACCATGTATGCTTTATGGGCAAGCACTGATATAAAATTAACATATTTAAATTAAGCCCCAAATATAAAACTCAATGCAATGAGTTTCAATTAAATGGACAAAAATTTCCATTTAAATATACATGTATATATATTTATAAATGGTAGTATGATTACATATGTGTCTAAAGAGATGGTAGATGTATCTAATGACCTAGACATCAATAGAGATCCTCCTAAATGTAGTCCTTAGCTCTTATAAGTCAAAAATCTTTATCTTCTAATTATTCAGTCTTCAAATATTTCTTGCTTATTTTTTTCACATACATATATGTATATATATATATGTATATGAAAATACACAGATACTTAAATGATAGATTTTATGGCCTATTTGTTAGAACAGAGTACTAAACAAAGCTAAAAACTTTAACCTCATTGAGTTCAAGAAGCCTTAGTGAGGAATTAGGCTTTTTCTTCTTTTGTGACTAGTAACAAAAAAGAAGAAGGTGAATGATTGAGTGATAGTTTTTGAGGAATGAAGAAAGGAACTTCAAGGATGTCCCTTTGGATCATCTTCATCTTTTCAATGTATTATAGCTTTTTATGAATATTATAATAGTTTCCTACTAGACTAACTAGTTAAGAAGGGCAAGGATCAAGTTCCCTCAGGGGTCACCCAATTTTAAAGTGTGCTTTGCATTTAATTGACAAGTTGATTATAGAGCAAAACTGAGCCCTAAGACTTTCTTCTTATCAAGAAGACTCTTATACTTTACTTATTGTAGGATGGCAATGAATAAAGTGCTTTCTAAACTGTAAATCTTATATAAGTATGAGGTAGTAGTTCTAACAGCAGCAGCAATAACAGTAACAGAAATGGTAGATGCAAAATAATAGCAGTAGTAGTTACAATACTAGTGATAGTAGTACTAGTACTAGTATTTGTAGTAGTGGTAGCAGTCATAGTGGTAATTGTTGTCATGGTAGCAGTAGACTGGTACAAATACCAGCAGCAGCAGTAATGGTGGTAGTGGGAGTAGTCGTCATTGTCATAGTAGTAGTAGTAGTAGTAGTAGTAGTAGTAGTAGTAGTAGTAGTAGTAGTGGTGGTGGTGGTGGTGGTGGTAATGGTGGTAGTAGTAGTAGTTTAGACAAATAAGTAGAAAAAATACATTATTAGCAGACATATCAAAAGTTAAAAGAGAGAAGGGTGATATGTAATTGCAAGTGTGGCAAAGAGGTAGAAGGGAGCTTTTCTCTATACTTTAAAAAAAAGAAAGTAATCTGAAAACAGTTTATTGTTTAAAGATTTCTTTTTGGAAAGTTACAGAAAGCATTTTGCCTCCTCTGTAAACCACATTTTCTTTAAGCTGCCATGGTTAAGTCAGTTCAATTAGGTTGCATTTTATCCAAGAACAAAGTCATGCACTCTAGTTAAAGAGGGAGCTTTCTGTAATAAATATAATAAAAAATGAAAACAGCTTTCTATTAGCCTAACTGAGTGTTCAATATCTGTCATCCCAAAGACAGAAAGCGGCTGAAATGAGAGCCATTTAGCACATCTATTGCCAATAAAACTTTTCTGTAGAGAGTTTTAAAAATTAAAAAAAAAGCTACACTGGACAGGATCTAAGCCTTAGAAAAGTTAAAATGAAAAGGGGACATTTAAAAAATTGAGATGGCTGACCCAAACGGAACAAACACTCATAGCATAAGCAGAATTGATGAGGGGCAGCAAAGATTGGGGAAGGTAACATTTATAGATCCTAACCCTTTCTTTAGCATTTTTGAAAGTAAGCAGTTTATTTTCCTTCACTTAAAACTAAAGTTTGAGTGCCTACTTGTGAGGAGTGTTGAGTAGGGCAATAGATGAGACACAAAGTTTAGGAAACAGTGTCTAGCCTTATGCTGCTAATTGTCTAGTAATAATAGACATGGCACATACATAAACAAGATTGTTCTCCAGATTAGCTGGAGAAAGGTGATTTTTGAGCAAGGCTTGAAGAGATGAGGAGTTTTTGAGGTCTAGGTCATCCAAGCAGAGGAAAGACTTAGAGACATGGAGAAGAGTGAGCAATTAGCATGCCTGTAATATAGTTAATAGTACAATTTGTCTGAGGCAGAGAGTACATGAGGATAAATCATAGCCTCTCAGTTGGAAGAGATCTCAAAGATCATCTAAATCTACCCTGTTGGTGAATAAGGATTGACTCCTCAGTATCCACAAGTTATTATCAATCCTTTTTTTGAAGACCTCCAGTGGCAAGGGAGGTGGGGTTGTGGTGATAGTAGTGATGATTATGATGATGATGGTGGTGGTGATGATGATGATGGTGGTGGTGATGATGGTGGTGGTGATGGTGATGATGGTGGTGGTGGTGGTGATTATGGTGGTGGTGGTGATGATGGTCGTGGTGATGGTGATGATGGTGGTGGTGGTGGTGGTGTGCGGTGTTCATGATGGTGGTGGTAATGACTATTTCCCAAGGGAGCCAAAAAGTCCATAGCGAAAGCACTATTGAAAAGACTTGTTAGGAAGTTCTTTCCCATCTGTTGAGTTGAAATCTGTCTTTTTGCAATATTCATCTATTGCTTTTAGCTCTCATCCCTGATTGATGTCCATTGACAAAAATATACCCTTAAAGCTTTTCTAAAATAAAGCGACCCCTTTGTATACACTTTGATCCTACAAGATTCCTTGATAGACACAACATAGATAATCTTGTTTGATAGCTTTGTGGTTCTTATTCTAAAGTGAAATAATAAGCAAGGAGACACATTTGCCAGTATCTAACATAGAGTCAGAAAGGAAGAGAAATTCCCTAAAGAAGGTGGAGTCCTCCAGATGCCTGCATCTATCCAGATGTTTGCATGTGACATTGTTTGATGGCATCAAGCTTTGGAGCTGCAAAGACTTTGTAGTAATTTTCATCAGATACTTGAAGACACCTTTCAGCCTTCCTCTCCCCATCCCAAGCCTTCAATTCTCGAGGAAAAACAACAACAACAACCAAACCAAACAAAAAAACAACACCCCCCCCAACCCTGTTACTTTAAATGATCTTTATAGAACATGACTTCAAGCATCGCCACACTTGATGTACTTGTTCCCAGATGTGATATGACTGGGATAGGTCTATTACCTCCATAGTTCTGTATCATTCATTCTTTGTAAAATCTGGTTAAAACTTTATTAAAGTTATTCAGAATATGTGCTCTCATGAGAAGCAGTAAATGGTTGAATAATAGAAAATTAAGATTAATTTATAATCTAAATTTGGCTTTCTTTTATATTATATAGATTTGCTTAGGAGTAGCTTCTCCCCACTCCCCATTCCCACACAAACCCCAGAATGCTAAGCTGCAATTCTAACTGTGAAAGAGGCCAGGAAGGGAATTAGTTCCCCTCCCTCCTTTACAGCTGTGCAAAACCTTTGGCCTTCTGAGAATATAACAATTAAGTACATTTTACTTACATTCACTGGGATGTGGTGAATTAGATCTCATTGATACTAATACTGACCAAAACTAAAGGGTTTATACCAGTCCTTATAACTGCATTTTGGAACTGAGAGATTTCCATAGAAGTGAGACACTAGACAGAGGTTGCCTAAAGCAATGTCTTTAATTGGCATGTTTTTAGCTCACTCAGAGGAAAGTGCTTCAGTTGAGATACCTGTGAGGAGGGGGTCAAGAAAGGAGGTGGGAAAGGACAGATCTGAATTATAGTCTAGAGAGGTAAGCTACAACTAGGATAAAGGATAAAGATCTCTGCATGATTCAGCCTGTGGAAAGGAGTCTTGGTCTTGAGTGAGAGAGTTTCTGGCCACAGTGAGAGGATCAGAGGGATCCGTAATTCACTGAAAGAAAGCCACTCTCTGTGTTTGGTGCCCATATTATGGCAAGGATTGTTCTCTGCTTTGTTTATGAATAGTTGTCTGGATTCCATCCCACAAAACAGAACTGCTCAGAGGAACTGAAGAGGACGAGACGTTTTATAGGGAGAAGCAGGCTCTCACTCAGACATATCAGATTGCTTTCCCCACTCTGATGTCACAATAGCACAGACGCCAAGAGAAGATTTTAAGCCTGAATGGTTCTTTGTTTTTCATTGATTTTTATTGATATCTTTTGTTTGCACATTCATTAGATTTTGTCCTGTATCCTTCTCCTTCCTCCTTACAGTCAGCCTTTATAACAAAGTATGTGTTTTGTAATAAAAAGAAAACCTAGCAAATTAGCTAAAAGTTAAATACGCTAAAAATTAGCAAAACATATAGGTCTGATATTATTGAGATGTTCCACATCTCTTACCTGACATTGTTATGGGACCCCTCACCTCACCTCAGCAAAGAGGCAAGGTAAATTTCTTCTCATATTTCTTCTTTGGCCAAATCTTGTTCTTTGTGATTAGGCAACATGTGTTTCATTTTCATTGATGTCATTGTACCACGCATGCTGTTTTCCTGGTTTCATATACTTCCCTTTGTATCAGTTGATGCATTTTTAATGCTCCTTTGTATTTCTCATCTTACTCATTCCTGAAATCATCGAAAGCAATGTTCCATTACCTTCATATACCACAATTTGTTTGGCCAGCCTCCCAACTGATGATCATTTGCTTTATTTCAAATTCTTTGCTATCACAAAAGTGCTGCTTTAAATCCTTTGTATATGTACCCTTCGTTTTTGTCAATGACCTTCATGGTATACATATTAGATGAAATTCTCTGGATTCAATGGAATCTCTCTTAGCTACTTTATTGTCACAATTAAAAAACTGCATTCCAGAATGGTTGTGCCAATTCACAGGTCTACCAAAAATGTGTCCCTTTTCATAATGCCTCCAATTTTGCATATTCTCATTTTTTTTAATGCTAATTTTCTTTGGAGGAATTAAGACCTGGGTTTATTTACTAAATTTATATTTGTTATTATTTTGGTCTGGAGTATTTGTTATCTGGTTAATAGTTTGCAATTCTTCTGACAGCTTGTAACCCTTTACCACTTGTCTATTGAGAGATGACTTTGGTTTTTATTTTTGTTGGTTTCCTATTTTGTTGAATAACCAAGCCTTTTCAGAGATAATACAAAGATATTAATAAGTTAAGGGAGTGGGGGAGATTTCCAGAAAAGAGAAGAGTTGGAGTACTTGAGGTACTCTAAGGTCCAGATGTATTAAATAAGGGCTTCTGTTAAAAAGATATTCTTTTCTGTCAGTTATCATTAACTATTTTCCTTTTTCCCCAATTTCTTTTTTTCCTTCCTTTGTTTTTTTTGGTTGTCTTCTATACTGAATCCATTCCCAAAGTCATCCTAAATCTCTTTTAAAAATAGAGCCAGTGATTTGGTTTTGATCATCTTACCAAATTTAACAGAGAAAAAAATTGAGACCCAGGGACTGTAAGTAACTTGGTCAAAGTTATCCAGACCTTTGACTCCAATTTCATTTCTCTCTCCACTGTTTCAAGATGTCCTTGTTGTTCAGTCATTTTTCTTTGTGACCCATTTGGGGTTTTCTTGCAACTAGAATGGTTTGCCATTTCCTTCTCTAGGTCATTTTACAGATGAGGAAACCAAGGCAAATGGGGTTAAGTGACTTTCCCAGGGTCGCACAGCTAGCAAGAGTCTGAAGTCAGATTTGAACTCAGGAAGATTAGTTTTCCTGACGTCAACCCTGGCACTCTATCCTCTATATCACCAACTTGAAAACCCCACCCTCACCACACTCCACCCCAACCAGATTCCACTACAGAGACATTATTACAGCTAGGTCCCAATATATAATATCATCTAGTTATATGATTGAATTCATACTATTTGAAATTATAGTAATATAAAGCATAGTGATAGATTCCAGCCCATATGTGGAAATATATTATGTGAATTTGAGCAATATGCCCTCCTGGAGCCCATTATGTGCATAAATCAAGGTCCTAGCTTTAATCGTTTTATAGTCTTGTTATCAGGGGAAGACCTATAGTGGACACTCACTTGGAAACTCTTTAGTGATCTTGAGGCAGCGAGACCTTGAAATATTTATGTATTTCTGGTGTATCTGAGTTTGATGATGGGGATAATACTTGAGGGCATGCTGTTACTCGTTTTGACTTTGCTCATCTGTCCCTTTTTGTGTGAGCTAAGATAAAGAGTCCAAATTAACTCACTGGGGCTTCTGCTACGTTTTGTAATAACTTTTTGTAACTGTCCTCAAGCAATCTTTATATGCACGGAGGAAACACATTGACAGGGCAATTGAGGCAAAAACAAACAAAATAAAGTATGAGTTGAGAGATTGTTAGAATGGAAAATAAGATTCTTGAAATCTGATTACATTGATTCCAGCTGCCTTTTTCATTTCTGAGCTTTTAAGATGTTTGTATTTTAATTTAACCATGATCACTGATAAAATAATGCTTTAAAGTCTGGAAAATACTTTACGTTCATTATGTCATTTGAACTATACAATAGCGTTTTGATCTGAGTATACAAGTGCTCTCACCCCTATTTCACAGATAAGGAAACTAAGGGTTAGAAGTGATTTGTCCATAGTTGGATGCTTGTCAGAAGTAACATTTGAACTCAGAGCTTCCTGAGTCTAAGTCTAATAATCTTTCCATTTCCCCAGGCTATTTGTTTTCTTGTCACTATAATTGTAATCGTTGCTGTTACTTTGTTCTTATTAGTATTCTAGTAGCCAGAATAGAAAAATAATGCCGATAGATGAAATGACTGCTGTTTGTAACTAAATTAAAGTATTGGGATACTAGTTAGTCTTCTGTGGGCATCCTCAATGCAGATTCAAGCTATGGTGTATTACTTCACCCTGTTTCAACGTGATTTTGGATTTCTTCTGCTTCGTCTCTATATTTTCACAGCTTTTCATTACATATACCTTGGAGGTTATGCGTTTTTCTGTATGGTGACATTCCTTTAAAATATTCTTAAATTTTTATGGACCAGTATTCTCCCTGGGTAAGAGCTGGCAACAGTTTTATCTGTAATGATGCCCTAGTTCCAGTCTGTTTGAAGAATTTACCAGTATGTTTTGAGGTTTGTATTTTTGTTTTGGGATTTGTCATCTGTTTGTTTATGAAGAAAAATGAGTCTCTAGTGCATAATAATTCTGGCTACTTGACTGCATCTTTCTAGGTATCCAATAGATACTAAACGTTTGCAGCCTACAGAAAGCCATGTGTTTGTTTCATGATCTCTATCATTCTTATATGAATAGACATGGATCATTAAATCCAGGCTTCTTTGCATACTCCACCTTAAATAGTGCTTTTTAGGATTAAACTTTTAATTCAAATATGAGTTAATATACCTGATTTGAAACAGTTATCTTGATGTCTACTGACCACTTCTGCCACAAAACTCAACCCACTTTCTCTCTGGGGTACAGATAATTGTTTGGCTTTACTAAAAGACCTAGAGTTTTGAAGTAATAAAGACTTGGGTCTGTTCTAATTTATTTCCCTTCCAATCAAGCAAAAATCAGAACCAGACACTGATATCTCCTTTTAAGAATCTCATTTTTGTTCAGTTATTTCAGTCTTGTATGATGTTTCACGGCACCTTTTGGGGTGTTCTTGGCAAAGATACTGGAATGGTTTGCAATTTCCTTCTCCAGCTCATTTTACAGATGAGGAAACTGACGAAGACAGGGTTAAGCAATTTGCCCTGGGTCACACAACTAGTAAGAGTCTGGGTTCAGATTTGAACTCAGAAAGATGAGTCTTCCTGACTCCAATCTGGAGCTCTATCCACTGCACTACCTAGCTGATCAAGGAACATCTTAGCCCTCCTATAATATTTGTGAGTATGTCTGTGATTAGACTCAATGCCCAGGAATACTATTTCATTGGCTATAATTTGCATTTAAAAATCACTAAAGCATGTTATCTTGCAAAGAGAAAATCTCTTTATTTCACTTTTTATTTGCTAGCAAAATGTCATCATCATTATTGCAATATATAGTACTTGAACATTATTCCTTTTGCTCATCTGAGTATCACAATAAACCTGCAGTATCCTAGAGGTATTATTATCGGCAGTTCACAGGTGAGAAAAATGGAAACTGAGGGAGGTTTAAGACTTGTCCATGCCAGGAACTGGTCTCAGGGCTTCCTGACCAAGTCCAGAGCTGCCATGCCACATTATTTCCACTCAAAATAATTTGTAATCACTTATAAATACAATACCTTTTCCTGGCTGTGAAGCTAGTACTTAGTCTAGCAGTTAGGATTTGCATGATTAAGTTTAGTTTTATCTAATATTTAATAAATTCAATTCAAGAAACTAAACTGATACTCAGTATGCACAGGGGGCTGTGCTGGGCACAGACGCCTACCAGAAGGTAAATAAGAAAGCTTATGGTCTAGTGGGGAAGATAAAATTGCATTCATTGGATTCAAGTTAGGATATGATATGTCATAAGAAAGTTATAAATTAAATAGTACTAGTAATAGCTAGTATTTATGCAATGCCTCGATGTTTGCAAAGCACAGGTAATCTCATTTGCTCCTTACAACCTCTCTGTGAGGCAGGTGCAATTATTATATCTGTTTTACAGATGAGAAAACAAAGACTGTCTCACATAGGGAGTTTTGTTTAAAACGTTTCCTGCATTTTAGGATTGTTAGTGATAAGCTTGAGAGTAGCTAGAGGAAGTACATACATGCTGATGAAAGGCTCCAATGTCATGTCATTTATTGGTGCATTACAAAGTGCAGTGGATATTCTACCTGACGGGGTGGCGTGAATAGCTATCATTAAACAAATAAAGAGGGATTGGACTTGGCCTAGTGGGCAGCATGAGGACCAAGGAGTAGAAATTTCCTTCTTTTGATTTATTTTTTGTTTTTGTTAGGAGAAGTTTCAAAGAGAAGGGTTCTGTGTTGTTGTAAGAATGAGCTTCTTAACAATCAGAGGCATTAAAAAGTAAAATGGTCTGGAGGTGGAGAATTCCTTTCATCTGACATCTATCAGTAAAGACTGAGTGAGGCCTTGCCAGTTATATTGGGAGGGCATTCTTTTCCAGAGACCAGTCAGATGACATGACCATGGATCTCTCTGCAATCTCTGCAATCTCAGATTCTGTGATTCCTGATGACTTCCCATTTGAAGGGTTAGAACATTTGAGATGGGCCTCCCATGTTGGATGGAATTTGCAAATATTGCAGATTTACAAGTTTGGACTCACTTTAAGGTTTCACACCTCTATAAAGTTGAATTTAGCTATATTCTTTTTATCTTGATAATTTAATTGTGTCTCTATAACTGTAAGAAATATAGCACGTTTGAATAAGAAGGCATTAAACAGGAATCTGAATATTTATGTATACTCAAAATTATTTTGTGAGTTGCAATATTTTCCCCCATATTGTCTAATTTTTGTTCCATATACCCACATAGTCTTTTATTGTGAAGATGAATCTTGAAGCCTCACTAGGTAAAATGTTCATCGTTAAAAGGATGAATGAAGCACAGGTATCAGGGCCTGATGCATTAACTTCACTACAAAGGAGTCTCACACGGCATCTTGAGCCTGAATTATGCCTCTGTCCTTTTGTAGTAATTGGAGAGTATATGAAGGAAGGAGGAAACACAGAAAGGATCTAGTGGGGTGAAAAATAAAACTGGAACTAATGAAAAGAGTCAGAGCCAAAGATGCTGACCATGAAGGAAAACGGGAAGTTGGACCAAAAAACAAGAGAGCTGGGAGTAGGCAGAGCTCTATCTATCTTCTTCAGTCACAATAAATTCAGTGCCATGTGAAAGGACCAGGGGTTTAGGAGATGGAAAGCAATAGCAAGAAATAGAGACAAAAGAAATTTCAAACACAGAAAGGGAAGGTTGAAGCCAGAATGAAAAAATAATGTCACCAGGTGAAGGCAAGAAGGGTCAGGGAGGGGACAGTTTTAAGAAATAAAAGAAGGGTTTGAAATGGAGGCCGAAGGAAGCCACTGCTGGAAGGCATCTTCAGAATGGGGTAAATGAGCTTGGGAAATGACAGGTGTGCTGGAAAAGAGGTCAGAGGAAGAAAGTGGAGGACTGGTATAGCCTTGAGCACTCTTCCTTTCAGAGAGCTTGCTGTGGGGGGATATGTCAGTTCCAATAATAGGACAGTGAAAAGGAAAACCATGGTGATGGAAACACGTACAAGCGAGAAGGAATCATGGAGCTGTTCACAGTCACTTCTTCTCTACCCCGACTCTCTCTGGGGGATGCCCCACTCTCCATGCCCCTGCTCCTCAGCTGAGTCTTGCTTGGACCAGCAGACGTGTCTGCCTACTCCTTCATCTTTACAGATCCTGCAGAGAACACAGCATTAGTTGATTAGACAAAGATTTTGATGGCTAGGGCTTTAAATCCAAATTTAATGAGAAAAAGAGATTAGTGATTCACAAAGAGGAAAATCTTTTCCCAAGTCTTCCCCATTGTCTAAAGTAACAGATAACTATTTATAAACTTAAACTGCTAAGTTCAATTCCATTCAACAACAACAACAAAAAGTAATAGGTACCCTGACCTTAGGGACCTTGTATTCTACTGGGGAGGACAAAGAATATTCAGATACTTAAACATAAAGTTTATGCATAGTGATTTCATAAAAGAGTAATTAAATACTTGGGGAGCAGGTAGATCAAGAAAGGATTCCTAAGAAGTGGCATCTTGGCTGAAGGAAGGGAGGGATGCTCAAAGGTAGAGATGAGGAGGGGATGAATTCTAGACATGGACACTACTGGGCTGTCCACTGAAACCTCAGTGCAAAAAGAGGCATCTTGGCAGGTGAAGGTAGTGCAGATGCCAGGGCAAACTAATTATTACTCTGGAGCTGTTTTCATTTTCATCCTTTTCTCTCCTTCCCTCCCTAATAAGTTTATATGCCCCTTACCTTAATGAATAACACAAGTGACTGTCTGTGTATGTGCATATATGCATGGATATATATGTGTGTGTGTGTGCACATATGCATGTGTGTACATGTGTATGTATATACATATATGTATCCATAAATGTATACACACACACTCAAACAAAGGCTAAAATGGGTTCCAATCCAGGTGAATGGATAGGAAAAAAAACATAAGATAAATAAATGAAGAAAAGATAAAAGAAGTATAAGCCACAGGGAGCTTTTTCAGGTGATGTCAATAAACATTCATTAAGCTCCTCCTATGTGCTAGGCCCTATGCCAAGCTGGGAATGTAAAGGCCTGAGAATAATAGTAACAATAAAGATGGGGCCCTAGATCTCCAGTAACTCAAAGGCTAATGGGAGAGACAAGTTGCAAAGGACTCTGCACAAACAAGATAAATTAGAGATAATCTCAGAAGGAAGGTGTTAAAATTAAGAAAGACTGAGAAAGGCTTCTTGTAGAAGGTGGGATACAGGCTATTCCATCTCCCATCTCTTTGACTCTGCCCAGGCTCCCACCCATGCTTGTAATAGCATACCTCCTTACCTCAACCTTGTTGAATTCCTACTTTTCTTCAAGGCTCAGTTCATGTGCTACCTTTTCTAGGAAGCCTAGTCCGATCCCACAAGTTGCTAATGCTTAATCTATCCCACATTACTTTGGAGTTACCGTCATTATTTGTTCAGTAATTTTCAGTAATGACCCCATTTAAGGTTTACTTAGCAAAGATACTGGATGGGGTTTGCTATTTCCTTCTCCAGCTCATTTTACAGATGAGGAAACCGAGGCAAACAGGATGAAGTGACTTGTCTGGAGTCATATAATTAGTAAATTGTCTGAGGCTGAATTTGAACTCAGGAAGATGAATCTTTCTGACTCTAGGCCCAGTACTCTATCTAATGTGCTGTGTATACATATATACACATGTGTATTTATGCATATACAGACATGTGCCTATATATGCACATACATAGATATCAGTAGTCAAGCCAAGTAAATAATAAAGAATAGGAGCTATTTCTAGTTCCCCAGACTTCATCCATGCACATGTATGTAATAATATACATATGTATGCATGTGTGTACATGTATGTAACATGTGGTATATTTATATATAATTATATTTAATTTAATTTTATGTATGCGCATTATTTTCCTTGATAAAATATAAGTCCCCCAAAGACTGCTTCATTTTTCTTTTTAAATCCCAAACACATAATACCTCATAAAAATAGTAGGGACCTAAGAAATGTTTGTTGAATAACTGAATGAATAGATCTGTAAGTGAGAAGAATGTCTTTATTCTTTCTCACTGTAATGTCAGTATGTTTTCATTGCTAGATAAAATTGGATAAAGTCCAGTGAGCTAGAAGTAGCTCCTGCTCCTTCTTATTTACTTGGATTGATTACATTTTCGTGTATGTACGCTCATATATGTAAACACATGTACAGACATGCTTCATTGGCCATTTAAAAGTTAACGACCCATTTTGTCTATAAGAGAGGACAGAACAAAGTTGCTTCTCCCGCACATGCAAACATCTCTGCCAATTAAGGGATAACACGGTAAGGGGTAGGGGAAACCAAAAGGAGAATCCTTTTCTCTGTGGTCATTAACTGGCTAATCCACATCTCCACAGATCACATTACTGGCATTAGGTCCATTTTCTTGACCTTCCACGCCTACACCTCCTGCTTTATAGTAGAATCTCCTGCTCCTCAAAACAGAGTTTTTGGTCTTTGGACTAGTATCCAGAACACAATGGGGATAATTAATTTTGCATATTCCTGCTTAGTGTAATTAGCCATAAAGAAAGGGCTAATTCAGAATTTGCAGTAGGATTTTTGTTTGTTTTTAACCTAGCAAAAAGGTACCCTTTCAAGAAAATTGGAATCAGGTTCCTTCTAAAAGGTGTGTGTGCCTACTGGTCTCTGGGCAATGAAGAATGATGATAGCCAGCTTTCCAGGGCTGTGCCATCTGGTATTGGGGCAGCAAAGATTTGATGCATTTGGCTAACTTCATATTTCTACTTCTTATTTCAGTACTGGATACCAGTTTATTTACTATTCACCTGAAAACACAGCAAAAGCAAAGGAAGTTCTCGGCAACATCGATCAACTCCAGCCTCTTATATCAACCCACGCAGATGGGCTGCTTAATTCTGCCAGCCAGCATTCTCCAGACAGCCTGAAGAATTCTTTAAAGATGCTTTCAGAAAAAGTAAGAATCAAATCATAGCTAGAATGTAGCATGGTGGGAGAAGGAGGGGGAATATAATAACCAAGTCTCTACCGAGCTTTCTTTCTGTATGAATTGCCAATCATAGCAATGGGAAATGTTAAATATGCTCGTTTGAAAAATAATCTTTAAAGCATTACTGAAAGATGAGAAGGGACTAGTCTTATACCTGATTCAGATAGTAGGGAGTATTTTTCCGCATACAGCAAATGAAAACTTTTAGAGACTCAGATTTATTTTCTCTTTTCTTATCATTACTGTCATTTCTTTCCTTTGGTCTTGGCTTTTATGACATGAGTGAATTCACATTGGAATCTTTTATTAGTTTTATTCCTTTCCTATGGTGATCATCCAAATTGACTAAGTATGAACAACTCTATATGAAAGTAGAAATGTTTTCACACTCAAAATAGAGAAGTAAGGGTGCCTTGCTTTCGATCCTTGCTCTGTTAGTGTCTAGGACATGTTTTCTAACTGCTTTCTACTTGACTTTTTCTCTCTACCAAAGTAGGGGAAGGCTATAAATTTAGAGCCGGAAGGGTCCTTATATATCACCAAATACAAATTCCCCCCCTCCCCTTTTCCATATGAAGTAACTGAGGCCCAGCTAGGGAATGTGACTTGCTCAAAGTCACATATCTCTGAGTGGCAAAGCCAGAAAACGAGTCCAGGTCCTCTGACTCCTATAGCACTGTCTGCTATACCACATTAATAAATATTAATTTAATGTTTGAGAAAATGTTGAAAGGCAGGATTTTCAACTGGAGGATTCCACAGTTGCCTACAGAGATTAGAAATAGCCTCGTGGGACATGTGAAACTATTGGATGTCTGTTTTGGCTCTTCCTGAAACCAAAGTCCAGAAAACACCAGTGAGGAAAAGCAGCCAGATAACCTCCCAGGTTAAGTGATTTGGCTAAGGTCACAGAGCTAATACGTAACTGAGAGAAGATTCTAACAAACTTAGGTCCTCTGACCCCAAAGCTAGTTCTTTTTCCACTGTGCTACATTGATTAATATTCATGTGATGTTGGAGAAGCTATGCAAAGTAGAGCATAATTTTCTAGAAGGGATTTGTATTGCCTGCAGAGATCAAAAACAGTCTGCCACTAACAAAATACATGCTTCGGGTCTCCCTGAAGACTGCATTTTAGAAACATCAGCAAGGAGAACGAGTTAGAGAAACTGCCCTGCAGTAGACAGCCTCCTAAGGAAAAGAGAAGTGATAAGTACGAAACTAAACTAATGCTTTGAGAAGGAAGTCCAGGTCTTGGACTGCATCATAATGAGGACATGAGCACTTTTGGTGAGAGAGCCTCTGTGGGATGGCATCCAGGATAGCTCTGTGGGACGGCCAGATGGTACCAAAACAAGGCTCCAGTATAATTCCGCACAATCGCTTCCCAGAAACTTCCTGGGCGTATGGTCCTATACACGCTAGTTAGACTTTTTCAGTCTTGTTTATCTCATTGGTAACATGGGAGTAATAATAGTACCCAAACCAAGGAGTTATTATCAGGATGAGATGAAACCAGAGTATGAAGTGATTGTTAAGTGTTCGATTTTTATTTATTTGTTTGTTTATTTTCCAGGTGTATGGCACTGTGGTAGACACTGGGGATACAGAGACCAAAATGAGATGGTCCCTGCCCTCAGGAAGCTTATGCACTCTTGAAAAAGAGGGAACAGTAAATAACATGAACCTAGAAAAGTCAATGTAAAAATGTATATACATACACACATGCTTCTATAGGTGCGTGCATGCATATGTACACATGTGTGCATATCTACACATGTATTCATACATGTGTGCATGCACATATGCAATATTCATATACATACACTAACGTGCCTGTCTATAAATGCACATCCATCCATACATATATGTATGTATGCATACACACGGGCACACACATATATACACTCATACATATTTTTATACACATACACACACATATATTCATATATTCTTACAGCACTTTTTCATTTTGGTCTTTGCATCCCCAGTACCTACCACAGTGTCATACACCTAAAATAATAAATGCATGAAGACATGAGTAACTGAAATAAATAGTAGTCAGTAAGATAAATGCACACGCATATGTGTGTATACATATATATTTATATATATATGTATGTATGTATACACACACACAGAGACACACATTTATGAAATAATTTCAGTTGGGACTTAGTTGGTGAGGACAAAAGCAATTAAATTTACTTCCTGTAGGCAGGTAGTACTTGAGAATCCAGCCTCGGCCAATTACTGGCTTTGTTACCCTGGGCTCTCTGTGCCTCATTTCCCATCTATAAAATGAGGTGATTGGACTAAATGGTCTCTAAAGGTCTCCTCCCACCCTAAATTTGTATTCTTGTGATTCTGTGAATCAGAGGTGAAAAGGGGATGCCTTCCAGATTGGAGAATGTGCAAAGTCTTGGAGACGGGAATGAAATGTCATGTATTGGCATGAGCAGAGTAATTTGACTAGGATGATGAGTTCACCAAGGAGAGTAATGTATGATAAGTCTGAAAAGAAATTCTCATGTCAGAATATAAATAGTATTAAATTTAAACACAGGAGGTTTTTTTTTTTCCTCTATATGTAAGAGAGAGTCATTGGAGCTTCTTGAGAAGGGGACCGACATGTTCATACCTATCTTTTAGGAATATCAGTTTGGTAGCTCTGGAGAGAAATAGATTAGAGGAGAGGATACTGAGACAGGAAGATAAATTAGGAAACTTGCAATATCCCAAGGAAAAGGGCACGATTGCCTAAAAAAGGAGATACTGGACTTAAAAAAATCAGGGAGACTTGCCTTCCAGTTCCATCTCAAACACTTAGAAATTACGTGACCTTGGACAAGTCACCTTCCTTCCCTGTGCCTGAATTTCTTCATTTTTGAAATAAGGGAGTGGAACTCAAAAGCCTCTAAGGTTTCTCCTAGCTTTCAATCTATGATCCTTTGATCCTATGAATGTAGTGAATGGAATACGCAGGAGAAAAGAGTGGAGATAGTATTGACCAGGCTTGAGAACTGTTTGGACAAAAAGGATAAAGGAAAAATGACATCATCACTTCCAGAAGGAAAATAGTGCCATCAACAGAAATAGGAAAGTTAGAAACAGGTGAGGATTCACTGATGACAGGGTGACCTTGAGAGGCTTATTGGTATCCAGTTTTATTGGGCAGACAATAATGTAGAGAGAGGAGTGGGATTAACGTTGGCTATATGGACTAGATCAGGGATGGGGCACCTGAGTCCTCTAGGTTTTCTGTGAAGTTTGGATTCAGTCAATAGGCTGCACTTTAGGACCTAGAGGACTACATGTCGCCTCAAGGCTGCAGGTTCCTCTCCCCTGGACTAGACCATGCTCTTGATAGAGAGGACCATCCAACCCACATGAGACTGTCTATGTAAAGCCCCTTTACAAATAGTAGAGGTCTGTATAAACGTGACCTGTTAAAAAAAATTATTATTCAACTTCCTGAGAAGTAAATTTAACAGCTCCCTCTGAGTACTTATCACTAGCATTAATTTTGAATGCTTAAAGAGATGTGACTTCTTATTAACATCGGTGATGATGTAACATTTCTCAGCTGCATGAATTTTTGGAAATGCAACATTATTTAAAATTCCTTCAGGTCTTTGTAAGACAGTACAGACACAGAAACCCGCTTAACACCTTAACTTCTAGCTGCTAATAAATGTTTGGGGCAGAGGGCCAAAGAGAGAAGAAAGAGGTCTTTTCAAGACAGAAGCACTACAAGATGAAGGTGGGATGGCAAAATCAAATAATTAGGACTCTTTGTTGGATTTCTTCGGCCTCTTAGATGCAGTGAGATTTTTCTGGGTGCATCTAAGCTGAAAATTACAGCTAATACCATATCCATGCAGTGATTACCAAGCAGTATTTATATTCTTCCTGTGCACTGGGCAGGGATTTGTCATTTCATACATCATTTACAACTTACTGCAGTGAGCGATTCTTTTTAGGGGGGTTATTTTTCTCCTCATTTAATTCAGCAGTGCTCAAACTTTTTTTCCCTTTCTTTTTCTTCTTTGACTAGATTACCTCTACCTACCAACAAATCTGTCAGCCCTTGAAACTATAAAGAGATATATTTTTTTTTAAAGTTGTCTCTGTCAGATATTTCTTTTTTCTATGATTTCATACCTGGAATTGCAAAGAATCTGTTAAGTTAACCAAACTCTACATAGCATAAGATTCCTGTTAGTAGATTTCAGAGATAAAAACAGAGAGATGATGCTTGTAAAGTGTAGCAAAATCGGTTTGGAGCAGAATTCACTATTTGAACATACACTTTTGTTATGACTTAAGGTACAGTAGAAATATATTTTTTCAAGGGTCAGAGTTCTGTCTCTGTGTGGAGAAAAGTATGGAAATTTTCACCTCATTAATTTTTTTTTCATTTTTTCTTCAAGGTAGAACTGATATATGTGGATTATAAGATTTAGAGCCAAAAAAGGGACCTTAGAAATCATATAGAGCAACCATCCTATGTTACAAATGAGGAAACTGAAGGACAGAGAGGTTTTTGCTTAGGTTTACATGATTCAAAAAGCCAAGGATCTAACTTAAATTTCCCCACTTTAAATCCCTAGCTCTTTCTTTCTTTTTTTTTGTTTTCCTTTTTAGAGGGCAATTGGGGTTAAGTGAGTTGCCCAAAATCACATGGCTAGTGAGTGTGTCAAGTGTCTGAAGCCAGATTTGAACTTAGGTCCTCCTGACTCCAGGGCCAGTGCTTTATTCACTGCGCCACCTAGCTCTTTCCACTAAATTACCTTATCCGTCACCAAAAAAATGGCTTATATTTTTAATTTTTTTAAAATAAATAAATTTATTTATTTACTTGTTTACATCATTCATTTCCATGAGATTTTGAGTTATAAATTTTCTCCCCATCTTTCCCCTACCCAAAACCTCAAAACAGCCATCCCACTGTATAACCCCCTAACCCAATCTGTTCTCTCTTATGTTCTCCCCCTCACCCCTCTGACTTTCCGGTAGAGCAGGATGGATCTCCCTCCCACAGTGCCTGTGTATCTTAATTCCCAGTTGGATGTAGTTAATAACAATTATAATAATTATATATATGTGTGTGTGTGTGTGTGTGTGTGTGTGTGTGTATATATACACACACACACATATATTTTTAACATTTGATTATAGAACTTTAAATTCTAGATTCTTTCCCTTCCTCCCTTATCACCCACCCCCACTGGAAGGACAAGCAATTAAATATAGGCTGTACATGTGTAATTACACAGAACCTCTCCACAGAGGGCATATTGTGAGAGACTGATTATATGTCCCTCCTTCCTTTCCCACCCCACCCTTGATCTATTCTCTACCCTGTCCCTGTGCCTTTACAGAAGCATGTCCTTCCAGCAACCCTCCCCTCTACTCTGCCCTCCCCTCCATCATCCCACCTCTCATCCCCATCCCGCTTCTCTCCTGTGTGGCAAGATAGCCAGTTTAGAGTTTATGTCATTCCCTCCCTAAGACAAATTCAATAAGAGTAAGGTTGACCCTTTCCCTTTTGCCTTCCTGTCCTTCCCCTCCATTGTAACAATTATCCCTTGCCTCTTCTATATGAAATGATTAACCCCATTCTGTCTCTCCCTGTCTCATCTCATTCTAATCCTCTCCCACTTCAGAATTTCACCTTTTAGAGTATTGTCCATTCCTATTGAATTGATCTTGTGCCTTCTATGTACTCATATATACTCATACTCAGATGTGTTCATATGCATATATAAACTCTCCTATATAGACATATGTATATGTATACATACATTTGTATTCCCTTCACCTATCCTCATACTGAGAAAAATTTCATAAGTTACAATTATAGCTTTTCCATGTTGGCATGTAGATAGTTCAACTTTGATAAGTTCCTTATGATTTCTTTTCCGTGTTTACCTTCTCATGCTTCTTGTATGTGAGTGTCAAATTTTCTTTTCAGTTCTGTTTTTTTCAACAAGAATGTTTGAAAGTCCTCCACATCACTGAATGACCATATTTTCACCCAGAACACTATACTCAATTTTGCTGCGTAGGTGATTCTTGGTTTTAATCCTAGCTCCCTTGATCTCCAGAATATTATATTGCAGGCCCTTTGATCCCTTAATGTAGAAGCCGCTAGATCCTGGGTTATCCTAATTGTGTTTCCACAGTATTCAAATTGTTTCTTCTTGGCAGCTTGTAATATTTTCTCCTTGATTTCCCCTACCCCCAAAATAGCCAAAGTCTCCTTGGGGACTTTGGAACCTGGCTATAAGATTCCTAGGAGTTTTCTTTTGGTGATCTTTTTTCAAGAGGTAATTGGTGAATTCTTTCAAGTTCTATTTTGCCCTCTGGTTCTAAAATATCAGGGCAATTTTCCTTGAGAATTTCTTAAAGGATACTTTCTAAGTTCTTTTTTTGATCATGGCTTTCAGGTAATCCAATAATTTTTAAATTGTCTCTCCTGGATCTATTTTCCAGGTCAGTGGTTTTTTCAAGGAGATATTTCACATTGCCTTCCATTTTTTCATTTATTTGGATCTATTTAATAGTATCTTGATTTCTCAGAAAGTCATTTGCTTCCATTTGCTCCACTCTAATTCTGAAGGAATTATTCTCTTCAGAAAGCTTTTGAAATTCT
>CM053592.1:71857739-71898382 GCA_028646515.1 Pseudochirops corinnae | reverse complement strand
TATGTATATGTATATATAGTGATCTCTATACATATATGTGTATGTGTATGTCTGTATATATACATATAATCTAGCAATATAAATATACATTGTATATACATATTACACACAAAGGTATATGTGTATATACATACATATAAAAATATGCATACATGTGTGTATATTGCTGGTGTAGAACTAATCTTTAGCCTCATGATTCATTCTTTAGGTGAGTGAAAATTGCTCACTTCATTAGACTAAACTTACTTCAAACTCAATAATTAGTATGAACCAGCTTATTTAACCCTTAAACTTTTTGTTGTTTTTGTTTTTAGTAAATGTTAGATTTTAAAGAAACTGATATTTTTATGATATTAATAGTAGCTTGGATTTCAAGCCCCGGAAAGTGTTTTTGCCCATTATCTTAGTTTACTCATTATAATAGTCCTGTGAGGTAGTAAATAGAGGTATTGCTATCCCCCATTATAAAAGTAAGGAAACTGGCATTCATTCAGGTGCATTGACTTGCTCCTGGCTGTATCCCTAGTAAGAGTCTGCAGTGGACTTTGAAACCAAATTGCACCGAGTCCAACTCTGTAACCACTACCCTACACTGTCTCTCATATTTGAGACATACTACTTGTAAATGCATTTTCTTAATCTTTGTTTATTAGAGAGACTTCTTTTGGAAAATGGTTTAAGTGGGCAACAAGCCTATCTTTAAACTGTTCCTTTTATACCACCTCTTGGTCTAATGTCTAGAACAGCTACTAATGTCCATCCTTGAGAGCAGTTACTGATAGCACTATTTATATTACTGTAATTGGTAGCAGTAGGTATGTATAGAAGTGAACCATTCCTAACTGTTGAGGAAAAAAAAAACATGCTTAGGCAGATACTACCTCTATAGACAGTCTTTGGTGACCTTTATTCCCATCTCCTCTTGTCAGATGCTTACCAGTATTTTTGACTGTCCTTCTAAGGAGGGAAAAAAAAGCAACTTGTGTCATGAATAATGTAAAAGTATCCATTCACCAGGCAAGTCAGGATAGATTGTGCTCTATTCTTTCCCTGGCTAGAAAATAGACCTCTTCTTCCTGGTTAGAAGAAAGTAAATCATTCCTGTTTCTAAGGAGAATGAACTCTTGCAGGACACAAAGATGTGAATTATCCCCTACAAAGAAACAATGTACCTAGTGGTCTAAGAGAGCATCATGCCCTTTAAAATATGGGCACTTCATTTCTTTCTCATTTCCTTAGAACCTATATGCATGGAGAAAAATCAGGGGAGGGGAGAGCATAAAAGTTTTAAAAGAAAGCAGAGAGGGACTTGGAATCTAGCTTCAATTATAAAATAATGATGATGATGATGATGTGGTGGTGGTGGTGGTTATGATGATGATGGTTTTGATGATGATGAAGGTAATGACACTGCCACTTAAATAGTGCTTAAAGGATTTCAGAGTGCATTTTATACTTTTACTTTTTTTGACTCACTTGACAATCCTGTAAAGTAGGTGCTATTTTACTTCCATTTTACACTTAAGGAAATTGAGACTGAAAGAGGTTAAAGGACATGTCTAGGATCTCAGAGCTATTAAATTTCTGGGGCAGGATTTGGACTCAGGTCTTCAAAAATCAACCTGCTACCTCCTAACCTACATTGAAGGGCTATCACATGGAACAGCAATCCCTAATTCTGTGTAAGGGCAGGGGGAAGAACTGGAACTAATTGTTCAAAATTTCTGAGAAACAGACTTTAGCTCAATTCCAGGGACAACGTTTGTGACAATTAGAGTTCTGGGCTCTTTCAGCTCCTCTTCTAGCTTCTGGGAACTATCTGAAGGGGCTGGCTTATCTGCCAAATCCAGGGGCTTGCCTCCACACTATTTCAGTCTCCATGAATTCATGGAGCAATTCACAAAGGAATTCTTTCCACTACCTGAGCTCCCAGAGTTCCCTTCCAACCCAAAGATCCTATGATTCCAGGTCTGTAGGCTGTCATATATCATATAGTTCAGTCCCTACTTCCACGTGTAGCAAAAGCTGAAGCTGTGTCTTAGCAGGCTAATATGAGACAGGAGTGATGCAAGTGGAAGAAACACTGAAAATATGATATAGAAGGCTTGAGTTTGAATCCCATGGTGGACAAAGGCATGTTACTTTGAGAGAGTCATTCTATACCTCTAGACCTCCATTTTAGTGTTTAACAACTGACTTTCGGAAAATCCATGACCCACTTTTTAAAAGTTTAGGCTACATTACTAACATTTCCTCCATCTTTTTTTTGTTTAGACAATTAAAAAAAAAGCAGTCTCAACAAAACAATAAATTAAGCCTTGATTTGTAGCATTTGCCAATTTCCAAAGTTCTAAATGCTCAAACTGAAAGCTAAACAAGTGGCTGTCAGATATGATCAGACTCCTACATTGCACTATACTGTGCTCAGATTGTTGAGAAAATCAAGTAAAAAGTTGTATGTAAAGGTGTATAAATGGTAGTTATTATTATGAAGGATAAAGCACGAAGATGATAACATTGTGGGTGGAAATCTGGTTTGGAGAATGTAAGGGATTACTTAAGAAATAAGGAAATTATGAATTATAAGGAAATCTGAATTCAAGTCTAGTACCTGGCATGTTCTGGTTTTATGACACTGGCGAAGTCACTTACCTCCCCATCCTTCCACCAGGAAATTTTCCAAGACTAGGAGTTACAGAGTACATGCTTCTCTGCCTTGATAGATAAAGATTCCTCCTTAAAATTCTCTATAGCATTACAATCAAAGTCCTGTAAAAAATAAACCTTGAAACTATATTGACAGATATGAAGATAAAGATCTGCCAGGAAATAACATTTCATAGTATCTTTTTTTAAATTAAAAAGTTGGGATAGTTTGCAATTTTCCCACTATGAAGCCAAAATACTTTCATAAGCGATGTGTTAATTTTCATTTCTTATAAATATAATGAACAGATATATTAATTCTATTCCCTTCTCTCTCTTTTCCCTGCTTTTTTCAGGGCACAATTCACTCCTCCAGTCCATTCTTAACTCATATTCTTTAGCATTTTTGTGACTCTAGAAACTCTTTGTGACTTTAAGACCCAAATCTAAGATCTTGACTCTTTCCCTTTCTCATTTAACAAGATATCCAGGAGCAGAGGAGTGGCTCTTTTCAGTCCATCAGAATTGCTTCAGTGCAGCCTGGGAAAGGGGCACTGATGCAGCTTATTTGAGGCAGAAACAGAATTTTAACGAGGTCTTCCCTTACCACCCAGTTTTATCCAATTATATCTACGTTTCCCCAAAAGCTGTATCTTTGAGCATTAAATAGTCCTTGTACTGACCCTCTTTATAATATGTATAATATCACAGTCATTCATTCCCACAGAGAACTGAAACTGGAGCAGTGTCATGTTGGGGCTTTGCTAGAAGACGACCAATTTTTTTAAGGGGGATGGTGTGGGGAGGAATAAACATTTATATAACACCAATATGAGCCAGGCACTGTGCAAAGCACAGTGATCTCATTTGATATCTCATTTGATCATTTGATCCTCCCAACGAGGTAGGTTGTGATTATTTTACATTTTACAGTTAAGGAAACTGAGGAAAATAGAAGTTGAGTAATTTCACCAGGGTGACACAGCTAGTAAGTGTCTGAGGCCAGATTTGAACTCAAGTCCCAACACTATCCACTGTTCCATTTAACAATCAAATTTAGAGGATGCTAATAAAACTTGTAGCACTTTAAGTAGCTTAATTGTCAAGAAGTTAATAAAAATAAATAGCTATACCATTCTCCTTACCTACCCTGAACCCCCAGTGGCCTCTTAAGCTATACCTGATATCTTGGAATATATATCCCTACTTCCCCAAACATCTTTTCCCTCCCCCACAACTAATGGTGTACCTTGAGGCACTTATCCCATTCTGATTTGTGACAAAAGTCAGTCACATCTCTGCTCACACCTTTCAAAGAGAGTAAATTAAATAAAAGAACAACTAAGTATGTTTGTGCACATATGATGCCTTTATGTGTTCCATGATTATTTTCTTAATGGCTGTAAAACATTTGTGAACTTCTCTCTGGGAGAACTGGGCTCCAAATCCTTAGTTGATATTAAAATTCCATAGAAGATGGTTAAGCAAAAGGTCATGTCTGTCCATTAAAATGTACAAGGATTCTGTGAAAGAGCAAAAACTCAAAACAAGACCTATATCGTCAGAAATACTCTGGAAATCCAACCAAGGTCTGCATTTACCAATGAGTGATCAGCATATTTTCAGCTTCATTTATCCACTGGATTTGGCAGTCATTTATTTACCTTCTGAGACCAGAATATGTTAAGAGGATGATTTTTCTTCCCTATTGATACCTTTCCCAGGTACTCACTATGCTGGACATCACCTCTACTTCATGTTCCCTTGCCTTGCTCATTGCCATGCTCAGTATCACACATGTATGGTAACATACACGTATGACAGGAGGCTGACTTTTTTATTAAGATCTTTATTAAGTACTTTGCGACTGATTCACTCTCAGGGCTGTTATTCTCCCCATTAAGTTCTCATTAACCCCAAATGTATTGATCAGGGAGATGAAAGATTGATGTCTAGCTGTGTCTGTATAGTCCCGAATTAATCAATTTGGATTTGTTGTTGTTTAACTATTTATTTTGTTTTCAAATGGTGTTTTGTGGAAATATTTAACAAAAAAAAAAAAACCAACTCAAACATCAGAACTGATTGGGTTTTTTTAAAAGTTTTATTAATGTTATTTTTTTATTTTGTTCAACTACACAGTTTATAAGATTATAAAGCTGGGAAAGCACTTTAGAAAATATCTAATCTCTCTCCTTTTACAGATTAGAAAGATGAGGCACACACAAGTCAATGACTTGATCAAAGTCACAAATCTATCACACCAAACTTATTGATTCAGTAGTCACTTGACCTTCCACGGTACCGCTCTCTTTGATAAATTCATTAGAGATACTTGAACTAGTTTTGTATATATCTGTTACCTACACAGGCTAGAACAACCAGTTGAAAAGTTAAATAATAAATGAATCATTCTATCTTTTGGGACTTTTTTTTTTGGTCTACTGGCAGCCGTACATGTGATTCGCTTAATCATTTCAGTAATACAGCGAATTCTGCTTTTGAAAGGTTCAAAGTGAAAGAAGCCAGCAGATTCTAGTGATCCAGTAGAGAGATTGACCCTGCAAAAAATTCCGAAACCCATTTTATAAATGAGGATCACTAATGCCATACTCCACAATAGAATCAAAATAGCCTTTCAGTCATTTAATCAAGTTTTTTTTTTTAACTCATCTACCCTGTGTGTGACATTGTATTAGAAATAAAAAGGAAGCAATATTTGTAATAATGAAAATAGCTGCCATTTATGTAGCTTATTAAGGTTTGTAAAGCACTTTGCATTCATTATCTCATTTAGGACCCTGAATAGTGTTATAGATACAGAAGATATTGTCTCTATTTTACAGATGAAGAAACTGAGGCTTACATTCCACCTAAAAAGAATGTTTCCATGAAAATGTCTTAACGTGAAATATTTTCCCCCAAACTTACGGTATAAAATTATTTTCCCCTTAGCCCTTGTGTCATTTCTCTGATAGCTTATTGAATCTCTCCAAGCCCCATCTCTCAAAATTTAAGCTAGATGATCTCCAAGGTCTATTGCTGTTCTAAAGATCTATAAATTTTGACTTATTCATGGTCATACAGCTACTAAGTGTCAGAGGCTGAATTTGAACCCAGTTTTTCCTGTCTACGCAGATAGTCCTCAAAGAGATTGGAAAAGAATACCAATGAATGTGATAGAATGTACAGAAGAAAGTATTTATAATTAAGTACTAAAAACAGTGTGTAGCATAAAGTGCTAAGTACTTTATGGAACTATTCAATAAAAGAGGAAATTAATGTAGGCTGAAGTAATGGGTGAAACCTCCAAGGACGTTGTTAGACTTGAGCTAGTTTATTTTATTTATTTATTTATTTTAGCACAGGAATGATTCATATGGGCATAGAGAAAGTAAAAAAGGCTTTCTAGGTCAAGAGACAGCATTTATTGAATGCTTTACTATTTGCCATTGAATTATACTAATATGCTAAACATCAGTGATGATATAAAGGTTGGAATGAAAGTGACATATTTATGGGACAGTGAGGAGCCCAGCATTCTTTTAGTGAGTTATTCATATTGAGGATTACTAGAAAACAAGAATTATCAATTGATAGATTGGATTTGTTGATTTTGTGACTGGTCCTGGAATGTTTGGTTTCATCTGGTACAGAGTAATGATGTCTACATAGACATCCCTGAATGGCTACGAGACTTGGGTCAGTTCTAGCTTTTACAAATATCCCCACACTACTTCAAACTTCAACTAACTTTTATTCATTTGTGAACATCTTTAGAAATATTCTTCTGGTTCATGTTCATCCATTTCTCTGGGGGTTTCCAGGCTCATCCATACGTCAGTCAGTGACTGTGTATACCCACGTAACAACTCTCCCTCATGCTTATTCCTTCAGGAAAATATTTGCATATCCCTCTAATCTTGTATCTTACTAGATTTACATCTGAAGCCATTGAATCCCGCCTTATATGTAATGTGCTGTAACTAGTATAGGACAACAAGGTACTGACATCTGGTTGGAGTGGAGAGTTTCTAGCAGCAGAAATTAGAGAATGGGTGGAAAGAGACAGGCTGTCTTCTTGCCCTCTGGTACTGCAGATGAAGTCAACCAGTACACATTTACTAAGCAAACATTCTAGGCTTTATGCTAAGCACTAGGTAATATAAAGACAGGCCAAAAAAAAAAAAAAAAAGAAAGAAAGAAAGAAAAAAATGATCCCTGCCTTCAGAGAGCACCATCTCTTCTGGGACCTACTTTGCTCTGTGTGTGTGTGTGTGTGTGTGTGTGTGTGTGTGTGTGTGTGTGTGTGTTTGTGAGAGAGACAGAGATAGAGACAGAGAGACGGAGGCGGGGGGAGAGAGACTGAATCTCTGACTTGTACTAATCTAATTAGAACAGATTTCCTACTCCTTAAATTCTAGTGTCTGTCTGGAGCTGGACCCCCCATACTAACCATATGCTACTTAGACTTCTGTCAGTTACCTTGTTTGGACAGATACTCCACATCTCAGACTTGGTTTGGGCTTTTGCTTTTGGCACCATGCTACTGATCTCTCCTTCCATTTCCCATGTAGACACTCCTCTTGGTTTTAGACACATTTCTTTGTCTGGAATGAATGATTAAAAAATCCAGCCTTTTCTTTGCTTTCATATCCTGACAACTGATATCTATCCAGCCCCATAGCCATATCTAAACTTCTGGCTTTGACATTGCCAGTCTGGTCATTCCATTCTTACCTAAACCCAGGTTATGAAACCAAAAGAAGTTCTTGGCATGCAGAGATCTCAAGAGATTCCTTTTCTCAGTCTTCCCTCTACTGGCAGACTTCATCTGCTAAAGATTGAACAGAACCTTTAATTCTGCCTTAGGGTTTTCCCAAGCCCTTTGGGCAAACTGCCAAGGGTCTCAGTGAGCTGTTTCTGATCTGCTTTTGAGTTTACATATGTTAAATATTCAATTATTCATAATTATATTAATAATTACATTCATAATTTGCCTCCTGCAGAAAAGTATTTTGTATCCCTTGTCCCTGTTGTCCTTGATGGGATACGCTGCCCTCCACCAGTAAAAATCTTTCTCTTTTGAGAAGTTAGAAGGTTTCCTACACTATACACTCTTCTAATGTGTGTGAGAGGGAGAGAGAGAGAGAGAGAGACAGAGAGAGAGAGAGAGAGAGAGAGAGAGAGACAGAGAGAGAGACAGAGAAAGAGAGACACCTTTATAATGTGATGGTTGATTTTTAGATAACAAAAAAGCCTTACTGTGATGTTCAGGCCAACAAAGCCTTCTACTCCAGCCAAAGATATAACTTTGATTGCAATTGAAATTTCTACTGCACCAGAGAACACAAAAAGCTTGAAAATCGTGAAGTATGCCATGCAAGTAGGAATTTTGAATTATTTCCATAAACTCTGATCTTAGAAGAGTAAGCACTTTGTGTCTTTTCTTCCTGGGCACAGGGAAGAATAAAAAGTCATATTGTTGAACCCTTTGAGCAAAATAAAAATACTTTGTCAATATTTCAGCTCCAGTGCTATCTCCTACAAGACGTCTGTCTTGATCCCTCCCCATCTCCCCTCCAAGGTTGTTAGTGCTCCTCACCCCTCCAAAGTGAGTATGTATTTTTTGTAGGTTCATTTCGAATTTACTCGTTGGACTAATATGTTGTTTCTTCTAAGGTGAATGCAAGTTTTTTAAGGAAAGAGACTCATTTGCCCTTGGACCCTAGTGCAGTATTTGGCGTACAGAACAAAGAATAAAATAATTAATCTCTAATCCAACAAGTATTGAAATGAATTGAAACCGGATACCATATATTTTTAATAGTTGAGTATTCATATGGTGTAGAAACTTCTGATGAAAAACTCAGGAAAAAATTGTATTTGTTCTTCATAGAAAGGTGTGGGTGTTGACATTTTGTTGTTTTGTCCTTTTGCCAATAGATGAAATGGAATTTAATCGGTTCCCTTTGTTTTCTTTCCAAATCTGTTTTTGTGCTTTGAAATAACCAAAGTTACCCGGGGCCACAAGTTATGCATTTGAGATATATCTAAGTTATTTCTAAGTATCTTCCACAAAAGTCTATAACACCTCAATATGGCGTGAAGGGAGCCCTAGAGTTGTCACAGCTTATATTTGCCAGCTTTTCTATAGTGTTTTAAGGCTGACAAAGCTGTATACATATTATTTCTCATGATCCTCAATCCAAACCCATGAGTTATATAGATAATTATTATTTCCTTTTTACAGAGGAGGAAACTGAGGCCGAAAGAGATTTAATGACTTGGCCACAATCATTCAGTAAATAAGTTTCTGAGATGAAATTTGAATTTACGCCAACACAATGCAAGTTTTTTTTTTTCAATTTCTACCCACTGTAAAAGCTTCAAGTGGGTTATTACAGGGAGATAAAAGTGTATGCTCTCTGAGGCCCAGCTTCTTTAGGAAGCAGCTCCCCGCTGGCCATTCACTGATGACTTATTTGTTCTGGTGACCTATGAATAGCAATCAAAGTACATATTAACCCTTAGTTCTGTGAGGTTCCCTTTTCTAGTTAGAACAGAGCAGGTGGCACCAAAAAAAGGGGATCAGAAAATCCCACAGGTTTTAAATTGCCTGCAAACTTTAGTATAACTGTTGATCCTCTACATGGAGGTCCTCGACAAAAAGCCAGTGGAATTTTATGCTGTTAGAGGAATAGAATCACATTCATGTTGGTAGGATCTCTAGAAGAGAAGCTGTATTTAAAGGGAAGTATCTCTCTGTCTTCTTTCCTCTCCTTCCATCCTCTCTTCTTTTTTTCCTCCCCTCCCCTCCTAGCCTCTTTATCATTCTCTCTCCTTTCTTCCCTCCCTCTCTCCCCTCCTCTTCTTTTCCCTTGTCTCCTTTTCCCCCTCTGCTTCTCCCTGTCTCTTTTAGTCTGTCTCTCTCCCCTCCAACTCTGCCTTTCTCTCTGATTCTCTGTCCCTTTGTCTCCATTTCTTTCTGTCCTGTTATCTGTCTTCATTGCTATATCTCTGTCTCTCTCTAACCCTCAACCCTTTTTCTCTGTCTATCTCTTTCTGACTGTTTCTATCTCTTTCTGTCTCTCTGTCTCTCTCTCTCTCTGTCTTTCTGTCTCTCTCTCTGTCTCTCTGTTCCTCTCTCTCTCTGTCTTTCTGTGTCTCTCTCTGTCTCTCTCTCTCTCTCTCTCTCTCTCTCTCTCTCTCACACACACACACACACACACACATACACACACACACACACCAGCCCATCAGCTGCCCCTAAATATCAATAAATGAGACATTATCAATAGATGGATCATTTACAATGCTCTTATGAGTCCATGGAAATAGATGATCAGAAAGGAAATCATAGCATATTTACCAACATCTAACACTAAGGAAAAAGAAGCTGGAAAATTCTCTGAAGAACTTAATGAGATCCTCCAAACTCAACTTAAATATAGCTTCATCATGGTGAAGGCTTCGTAGCAAAGGGAAACAGAGAAAGAGGTAATTAAGTATGTTGGATAAAGATATGAACAAGGCCAAAGGGCTTATGAGTCATTCAGAAACCCTACTACTGCATGTCATGAATATGTTCTCCAGTCATACTTTATTGAAAGATTACAGTATAAGAAATATTGGGGATTCAAAAAATGGCAATAATAGTCTCTGCCCTTAAGGAGATCCTATGCTAATGGAGGAGACAACATGTTGAGGACAAGATATATGCAAGATATATACTGAATAGAGGGTGATCATCTCAGAGGGAAAGACACTAGCAATGGTGGGGAGGAGGAAGAGAGGAGACTCAGGAAAGGTCTCCTGCAGAAGGTGGGATTTGAAGCAAGGCTTGAAGGAATCCAGGGCTAGGCTGGGAAGTACATAGAATCATTAAGTGTTGTATGTGAAGAACAGCAAGGAGGTCATTGTCATTAAATCACAGGGTACACAAATGGAAAAGTATAAAAAGACTGGAAAGGTAGGAAAGGGACAGGATGTGAAGGGCTTTAAAAGCAAGAGAATTTTAAAATTTGATCTTAGAAGTAGGAAGGAATCATTAGAGATTATTGAGTAAAGTGAGATAGTCAGATCTGTACTTGAGGAAGATGACTGAGCAAAGGGTAATTTGCATGGTGAGATACATGAGGCAGGGAAGCCAATCAGAAGTCTGTTACAATAGTCCAGGAGTGAGGTGATGAGAGTCTATATCTGGGCAGTGGTTGTGTGAATGCATAGAAGGGGACATATATGTGAGAAAGATTGTGAAGGTAGAGATGGTGAGAGGTGGCAATAGATTGCATTTGTGGGATGAGTTTGAGTGGGAAATAGTAGATGACAATAAGACTTTGGGGCTGAGTAACTGGGAAGATGTTGATGCCCTGGACAGTACTGGGAAGTTTAGGGGAGGGAAGAGTTTTGGAGGAGAGACAAATTTTATGTGGACATATCAGATTTGAGATTCCTATGGGACACCTAGTTCAGGATGTTCAAAAGGCAATTGTTGATGCGGACCTATAGTTCACATGAAAGACTAGGGCTGAATATATAGAGTTTGGAATCATCTGCCTAGAAATGACAGATGAACCCTGGGGTCATGATTGATGCACCAATGACATGCCTACAAAACAACCAGTTAAGATGTCCAGATGAAACTAGTGATATAAAACTGGAGCCCAGGAAAGAGGTTAGGATAGATATTTAGATCTATATATAAAGATAATAATCAAGGCTCTTCAAATTACCAAGCAGATTGGAAGACTCATGTAGCAAGCAACAAATAACTTCACAAAAAGAAATCAGCCAATCCATCATATATAGCTCCTACTATGTGCAAGACACGGTAGCAGGCATTGCACATCCAAACACAACGGCGAAGCAGTCCGTGCTCTCAGGCTTGTATTCTGTTGGGAAAGACAACATGAACATATACAAGTATATTCAGAAATAATCAAAACAAAGATGAAATAGTTTAGGGAAGGCAGAAATAAAGGTTTTATTGAGAAAATAGTCCTTGAACCTAGTCTTAAAGAAATTAAGGATTCTGCAAGGTGCTGGTGAGGCAACGCATTCCAGCAATGAGACACCATCAAGTGCAAAGAGGCTGAGAAAGAAGAATGGAGTATCACAAGTGGAAAATTGCAAGAAATTGAAGATTTGGTTGTAGCATAGAGAGTGTGTGTGGCGGGGAGAGTAATGTAGACATCAAACATATAACAGAGTTAGAACAATTCAGATTGGCAGGGAACCTTTTCAGAATTAACTATTTGTGTGAAGTCACATTATTGATGAGTTGGAACAAAGGTCCAAAACAACACTTGTTTTGATGCCTCCATGGTCCCTCCTTGACTTCTTCCAGTGATACAAAGCTCAGCCTTCTCATCCTATACAACTGTTGTCTGCATACTCCTGTAAATCCTGCACAGGTCGTCCATCCATTGTCCCAGAGACTTTTCTCTACATCACTTTGCATTGTGTGGATGCTGGTAGACCTTGTAGGTTGTTCATTAGTTGTCTCTGGATCTTGTTACATGACCAGCTTATTTTTTTTCTGGCCAGACATCTCTCTGATGACATTTTTTTGGTCCATTTTTTTCATGTCACTCATCCCTGATAATGTTATAATACCTACTCATCCCCTCATGCAACCTTCCGTTGTCCTTCTTGTGACCCCAACCTTAAATTCTAAAGAAGCCATCATATTACATGATTCATAGCCACAAAACAACCCCAGAACGAACATTATTTTTTTTAACATTTATGATACACTTTGGAAAAGGTTGAGAGTCATGTCCAATTTTCCAAAGTTAATCCATCACTTTTTCCTCCCCTGTTCAAATGTAGCAAAAATAAATGATGAGGGAAAGATGTGCTTGCCAATCATGTTCACTAGTGGATAGGTTGCATTCTGAATTGGTAAAAGGATTATCCACATTGATGAATTCACAGATTCATGGACTTGGAACCAGAGGGAAATCCACTGACCCAACAGAGAATGCATTTACATCCCAATTCCGTCACTTACTACCTATGTGACTTTGAACAACTCTACTTAGCATGCCTGGTCTTTATTATTCTCATCCACAAAAGAAAGGGATTAGACGGTCTCTGAAGCCACTTCCTGCTTTATGGCTATGGTCCATTTAATTATATGTGGCTGAAATAGAGATAATATTGGACCTATCTCTGTGGGGAAAAAAAATAAGGACCTTACAAGCCAGAGATGGTAGATATATTAAAGGCAATGTAGATTGAGAAGAGAAACTGGGTAGGTCCCATAGCAATAATAATTCGCCAATAACTGGGTGTGGAATTTATGAAATAAGTCCCATAGGATACACCATGGAGTGGTAAAGAGGCACTAGGCTTGGAGTCAGTTCAAGTCCTGCTTCAGGCATTAATTTCGTGAACATGGATGACAACAATAACAAAAACGATGACAACAGCAACAGCTAGCATTTATGTGGTGTTTGCAAAAGGCTTTAAATCGATCTCATTGTGTCCTCACAGTCACCCTAGAAAGTAGGTTCTGTTATTACCCCACTTTACAGATGAAGAAACTGAAGCAACTTGGACAGGATCCCACAGCTAGCGAGTACTTGAGGACAGATTTGAGCTCAGTTCCTCCTGAGTCTATCTACTCTATGCACCACACACTCCACTGTGGGAAGCTCAAAGTTTCTTCATCATGGCCCAGTATCTTCATAAGCTAAGTGGGTTATATGTGATGACCTCTAAATCCCTTTCCATTCTGACTCCATGATCCTGTAATCCAATGGAACCAAAAATGTCTGCCTGGGAAAATCTGATCAGAGGAACCCAGAAGGGTAGTTGTTTAGACAGAAATAGAAACTGGAGGACACAAGGTCTCCTTCAGTGGCTCTTGATTCTCATCCTGGGATAAAGGAAGAATCAGAATAGAATAGAAAAGAATAGGATAATCTAGGCAATTGCTTCATCTCTCAATTTAACAGCCTAAAGAATTAGCTGGTGCTACTTACTCAGGCATATTCTGGGTACAAGTGATTAAGTTGGTTGTGTTATGGCCTCAAGTCACTGAATCCCAACAAGACTAATGAGAGAACACTAGGTTTACATAATTCCCCCTTGTATTTCCAACTGGAGTGGATATGCTCATTTCCTCTCCTTACTCCTTGTGGGTACAGGATGCTTCATCACTTCATCAGGCAAAAAAGCTGGGACTTAGCCCTGGATGGTGTAAGTAGTCCCTGAATAGCATGGGTTATATGGATTTGCGGGGAAAGCAATTGCTGTCTTTCCTTTTGGGAGTAAGGTTGTATATAAGTAAAGAAGATAATTATTTGTGACTAACAGCACACTGCAGCCTTGTAGCAGAACAGTGCTGACAGCTCTGGTAAGATGCAAGCTTGACATCAATTTAAACATCTAGTAAAAATTGGATTTGGTTCTCTCAGGGCTGTAGGCCTATGCCTGCACATCCAAACTGTTTGGGGAGATTGGCAGCTCAATTAAGTCAAAGCAAATGGTTATTTTCAAAATGTCTAGTTAATGATTAAATTGAATTAAACTGTTTTAATTTTTTTTTTTGTCCCTTAAACCAGTTTCAGTGTGTAGTGCATGGAAAATGAGATTCTAGATTTGGAATTCAAAGGAATTGGTTTCAAATCCCAGGTCTGCTAGTTGGGTGGCAATTAGCCATGCAAGTCACTAGGTCCTAATTTCATCTGTAAAAGAAGGGGGTTGCAACAGAAGCCCTCTAATGTTCATTTCAGCTCTGACTGTGCAGAAATGAGCAGTATAATGGTAGAGCGATATAGGATTGACCTTGGAGTCAAGAAGATGTGGGTCCAAGTCCTTCTTCAGATACAAGATGATGTGTCTTCATGGCAAAGTCTCTTATCTAGGCCACTCTTTATGACTATAAGTTACAGCTGAGAAATCATGTAGCCATGGAGGGTCTTTAGATCCTAGAATTTCCCCATACTGATCAAATCACTCCCCCATCCCTAAAAGGTATATTAATCTTCATGGAAATTAGGAGTTTGAGATGGTGCATTTCTTTCAGGCATGTCAAACTTGGTTTCTTTTAAATGGAGGACTTTATCACATCAAATTTTCTCTATGCTTGAAATAATTATCTCCAAAAGTATCTAATTTAACCAAGAGTCTAATTTATGATCTGACAGGGCATCATATAAAATAATAAAAATGAGATAGCTCACTTGTATTGTAGCAATTTAATCTTCAGTGAATGGTTTTTTGGAGACAACTCTGGGGGCTAAGTCATACAATTATTGTTCTGCCTGTTTCATGGATGTGGTAGCAGCTTTGATGATCTTGGGTTCGTGGGCTAGACAAAATATGATATAAATGTGTGTTGGGGTTCAGTTCCTTCATTATTGTACCTGAGTTTCTTTTTCACCCCAAATCCTGCTATGCCCCTAAATTTGGAGGAAGAGGAATAAGAACCAATTAAACACTACCAGGGTCTAAGTAGAAGGCAAGAGAGGGTCCACTTATGGGATGTTATAAAATATTAATATTGAACTGGACGTACTAGAAAGTGAAGATGCAGTTTTGGCAAGGCTTGTTGGATGTTCACCTGGAAGGTGAGCCTAACCCAACTCCCTAATTTTATAAGTAAAGACCTAGGCATGTTTAATTACTTGTCTGCTATTAGTTATGATAGGATAAGAGTTATACAGCTGGAAGGAACCCCAGAGCCCATTGAGTCTAAATGTTTCCTTTTACATATGATGAAATTGAAGCATAGCTTATTTTAAGTGATTTACAAGGTCATATGGGTAGTAAGTGGCAGGACCACTTCAAACCCAACACTCTTCCCACTATACCATGCTGCCCAGGTTCTCTGACTACAAACACTCGGAACCTTTTCCCCTATAACCAGTAGCTGGACTGGGGTGAGAAATCAGATGGCCACCATCTTCCACCATTACTTGAGGTTACTAGTCTCTGAGCTAACTCCTTGTTAGAGTGGTCTTCCTAATTAACAGATGGATCATCTTAGAATGACTAAACTGTGTTGAATTTAATAGTTTTTTATGTATAATATGTTCAAGGTAGAGGAGATCAGAGTTGAGAGACACCCCCCCCCATTTTACAGATGAGGATACGAAAGCTCAGAGATGTTCAGTAAATTGTTCCAGTACACATGTGTATTAAGTAAAAGTCATAATTTTAACCTATGTCTTTAATTGCAAATCCAATATTCTCTACATAATATCAGAGTGCTTTGTCCTGGGTCCTACTTTTACTGGAGCCAGGGGAATAGTGTGTTTTGTTTTTGTTTATATATGGGGGATCTTTTTGCTGTATGCTTAGATAATTGTCTAATTATGAAACCTGATACCCAGGGGAGGAGGACAGAAGCTATTACTCAGCCATCTGACCACAGTGAGATAGTGAGAATAAATGTGTGTCAAGAACAAATGTTCATTGTTCATCATTTCTGCTGAAGAAAAATCACAGGCTCAGAACTCCTGATAGGAGACATTTCAGGAACAAAGGAGACCATGGACTCCAAGCTTTGAAGTGTCATGGCATGTGGCTTTCAGAAAAAGGGAACCCCTAATCCAACCAAGGACAACAAATACTAGATATAACTTCACCGAGACAACTCTTAGAGTGGAGTTAGGAAATTTGTCCCAGGCAAACTGATAAGTATCAAATGAGTGGGTCAAAGAGAAAGAAATTCTGAGAGTGGACCATCAGATTTTTAAGACTATAATGGTGGGGGCTTCTAGGCTGAAGCCCACGGGGGAAAGCCCTTGTAGACCAGACAGAGAAGGCTATTTATTGCCCAAGGAACAAAGCTTCCCTCTAGACTCAGCCAGAAAATAAAGGGAGAGGAAGGTGACTGTAATTTCCTTAAATTTAGTCAGTTCAGGTGCAGGGATTGGGGGTAAGTATGGAGAACAGAGAATTGTTAAGATGCAGAGTCTGGATTTGAACTCTGGTCTAACTGCACATCCAACACTTTTTCCAGTAGATACTGCATCATTCCAGATTTGATTTTAGGAGATCTAAAGAGCTGAAAAACCAACTAACCAAAAAAAACCCCATAAAACCTAACAGTCCCTCTAGATCAAAGTATTGGGTCCAGTGTCTCCAAGGGTTTAAAGTAGGGGAAGATTGATTTTTTTCCAAACGGGAAATAAGAGAAACCAAGAAAACTAAAGAAGTCTTGCATTTCCCTGTAGTATATATTAACTACTAAAATTCTGCAACTTACCATCTTTTTCTTTGATTGTTTAACATACCTCTTTCCCCAGATGTCTAGGTCTCTGTAATGCTTAGCATGAGAACCCTTCAGGATACCTAGAAGAAGGTGTAGTTTTCCCATTTTCTAGGAGCAGGACAAGGGAAAAAGGAAGTGTCTATATGTGCTTCTCTATAGGGGAAATTGGAATGACAATATCTAGTGAGAAAAGTACTAAATCTGCAGTTAGCCCTGAGTTCAATTTCATACTCTGCAATTTAACAATTGGGTGAGGCACTCAACCTTGCTGAGCTTCATTTTCCTCATCTGTAAAATGGAAATCATACTTGAACTTCCTACCTCACAAGATCATTGTGAGGCAAGTGTTCTTTAAATCTTAAAGCCACATGTTGTTATTGGAGTGAAACCTAGTTCAGAGAGGAGAACTGGTACTACTGAAAAATCAAGTGCACCACAGAACTCAGTCCTAGTTAGAGATTTCTGGCTGAAGAAAAGAGTAAAACTTTTCAGTGCTGTGGGGCTATAATTCTATATAATCTTTAATGTATTACAAAGATGAAAAATCTCTAGTATCTCATCACTTTTTTATTCCAGAGGAAAAAGTAATATATCACTTGATTGAATCATACTTTGATCTATCCATCCTCAATTACTCTGTCCACCAGTACTAATTGTCATCTACCCACACCTTTTCATCCTGCACAGTTCTCCTTATCTTTCTATAAAGGAAGAAATCTACTCTCCAAGCTGGAGGACATCCTCTGGTTTTTTGTTTGTTTGTTTTGTTTTGTTTTTAATAGTTCATTGCTAGCAGCCCCCAGGCTGTCCATCTGTTATTCCTCACTTTTTTATATCTGAACAGCCCACTTCCTTTTCTAATCATCCTTGATGATAACTTTGCACCATTATTCTCACACAAGTCACCCTTGGTAATATGCTGCAGCCTGCCCACCATTAATCTTCACTGGTCTTTAGAACATTTCCCATTTACGTTCTTCTGAAATTATGGTGTCCTATGACATGCAGCCATACCATATTGCTAAGACAATAGAGATATTAATAATATGAGTCAGTAGCATCTTGAGATTGTTAAAAGAACTGCAAATTGAGAGATAATAAATTTAAAATAAAAGTATTTCTTTGAAATCCAAGAGTAATAATCATAATAGCTTCTAATAATATTTATATAGTACCTTAAGGTTTATAGTGAACTTCATGACCCTCACAACAATCCTGGAAGGTAGCTACTATTATCATTCCTGTTTTATGATGAGAAAAATCATGACAATGAAGAAGTTGTTACTTGCCCAGAGTCACCCAGATAGTAAGTGTCTGAAGCCAGATAAGAACTTAGGTCTTTCTGACTCCAGGCTCCTAGCTCTAACCATGCAGCGTCCAACTTCCTATAGATGGAGGCTATTTAAATCAACTAGCATTTGCCCATCTCCAGTTTTTGTATCTCAAAGACTCTTCACTAACACATTTACTTAGAATGAATGCATCATCTTTTTCTTCTCTAATTATTACAATGAAAATGTGTAGTGATGCTGATGCTCTTTTCAGGATAGGGTGTGGGCCAGTGTGGGAAAGAGCCTGAACTGCATCATTGCCATGGTGGATCGATTACTTGAAAAAGATGGCGGCGGTGGTGGTGGTGGAGGCAGCAATGACAGTGCTACCAGCGGTGGCAGGAGCAGCAACACCAAAGACGGTGAACAGGATCCTTCACTAGTAGATCCCATCACAGCTCACAAAAGTGGTAAGAAACCTTCCCTCTCCCCACACCTGCACTTTATTGACTGAGTAAATAAAATGAAAAGGCCATGATAAAATGAGATAGAAAACAAGTCAATAGTGTCCTTTGATGAAAGTGCTGATAGCATGCTTTTGCACAATCCTGACTTTAGATTATGGAAGGCTATTTATCAAATTGCATGTTGCTTGTGCTCTCAGAACTGCTGGCAATGCTGATTTTTCCCACCCATGGTACATAGAAATCTTCTTGAAAGAATAAAAGTGGGTTAACTTTTTTTTTAAGCTCTGACATTGTTTAATCGACTTTAAACATTTCCTAAAAAAATTGTTGGAAAGAAGAACAAGAGCTTGCATTAAACCATAGCATCTTAGGAGGAAATTATGACATCACCTCAAATGGATCTCCAACAGCTGGCAAAGGAAAAGTGTATGAAAATATGGTGGAAAATAATACTAAAGAACGACTGGAAGTTTGGGTTTCTCCAGATGAGTCTTATTCTCAGTTATGTATACAGTAAAAGATCATTGGTATATATGATTATGACAAGAAAGTGAGAGTAGTGGGTACACAAGCCAGAAAATATGTTGTTGTTGAAGATGCTGATGAAGAATAAAACTTTAAGGCTATCTCTCTATGCAATGCATAGTATAAAGTTTAATTGAGGGTTGGAACTTTCATCATTAATCAGTGCTAGTAACCAAATCTGATAATGGAGGACATGAGGAAGAGAAAACATTCCTCTGTCTTATATCAAAGCAATTCTTAATATTAAATTCATCACTGGTTCTTTAGCTTTTGAAAGAAGAATTAGGAGGAAGAGAAGTTTTTGCCTTACCTCCTTCTAATATTTACTCATCTTTTTGTTCCATGGACTGAGTCACAAATAAATTTAGATACTTATGATTTTCAATTCGTTATTACAATCTATTATTTTCATTTTCAAGATTTTTCTTTCTGTCAGTAGTTTTTGGCCATTATTAACAATTGTTAAATCATGGGGAAGCAGTTGGGTTTCTGGGTTTTTTCTGAGGGTGGTTTCACCTTCTCTTTTCAATACTCACAACTAGATGACAAATTGGTACCAAACTTTTTTCTACTTCTTGAATCCATCTATTCAGACTGTATGTTCCCTCTATTTCCCAACACAGATAGTGTTTTGGATTTTTATAACATATAAGTAGGATGAATTTTATTTTCCATTGAATTTGGTGCCATGCTTTTCTCTGAATCAAGAAGAAAATACACCTTAGCAATATGGGAAGGGACTTGAGGTCAATTTGCAAACCCTATTTATCCCCCCTCTGCCAAGTGATGGGTTTTGAAGAGTTATTCTTTTGAGAAGGGACAAGATAAGGAAGACAAGATTTGACAACTATTGTCATTTTCTTCCTTTGAAAACTTCTAATCAGAGGGGGAAAATGCAGCAGCCAAGAAATATAGAGAATGTGATATTTATCCATCTACCTACTCTTGCCTCTTAGGTCAGAAAGTGAATTAAGTCCAAGACTGTGTCTATATAACACTAAACAATGTGAATGCAAAGTAAAATCCTTTAGTCAGTCATGTTGTTACAAAGATGTTTGACAATATCCAATTCAATCCAATAAAAAAAATTAGCCCTAACTATATTATGATCAACATACAATATGCTGGAAATACAGAGAGAAAACAACTCCCTCCCAAAATTGTCCCTTCCCTCAAGAGGAATACATTCTACTGGGGAAATATAACATGTAAACAAATATGTTTATACATATAAGAGTTAGAAACAATAGCTAAGAGAGTCATTACGAAAGGTTTCCTATAGGAAATCACAGAGGGTAGACCATGTGGGAGACGGAGTGATTTTTTAAAATTTCCCATTTGAATATTTTGGCATTGTTTGGCTTTAGCTGTACTTCTATTCTTTGCAAATATGAAGTGAATAACTCCATTTTATTGATGGCTAGATATGTGCTTCCAGAGTATTATAGTGTTTAATCAATCTTATCATGGCATTCATGTTATATTCAACTAGGAATTTATGATACTTATCTTTATTCCATTCATCCTTCTTAGGGGTAAAAGGACTCCTAAATTGCAAGATTGCTTTTAGCCAGTAAGACAAAAATAAAATGTTAGCCCATTTCAGCTATTAAATATTTCATAAGCTAAAGATTGTGTAGCAAATTCAAAATTAGACTTTGTATTTGCTCTTTCTCTGTGTGGGTAGATTTGTGTGAATAATTTGGAGATGACATTGGGCACCAAGAGAAGCATTTTGTGAGGGACATACAGAATTATTCGCACTCAGAAAAAAAAAAAGTCCATTTTCATCTGTTCCCCAGTACATTTAAATAAATGACCCCTGCTACTCAAAATCTGGAGTGGAATTTGATTAGCCTTATTCTTTTGTATAGAACATCGTAGCTTTGCTCTAATCCTAGGAGTGAAAATACCCTCAATTTCCTCTCAGGCTCATGTCATATAAAACAAGCCAGTGGGGAAATTGATTCTGAGATAACTTTTAGTGGTTTTTCTACTATCCCAGGAAGTTTTCACACTAAAAGGTCTTACACTGTGTGTTCCTTTGGAATATGCTGGCCTCTTAACCTGTATATTTCATATATGAAATCCGAGGTATAAATAATATATCTCTTGTTCAGCTCACAAATTAATCCTTAACATAAAAGAAATATAACCAAGACAAATGACTTTCCCCGTTGCTCTCAGTATATTTAATGAAATAATTCTCTAGCTTTCGTCATTTGGATCTTCTAAGACCTTCCTTTGGCTTTCAGTTCATTTCAATTATAAATATTGCTTAACCGACACCATTTTCCCCGTACTGTGGATATGCAAAAGAAAAGTATGACATAATCCTTACCCTCAAGGAGCTTACAGTCTATTGAAGGAGATGATACTAAGACATGTAAAATTATTCAGGAACAATATAAAACAAGCAAGTTTTAAAAATTTGTAAGATGAACAAGAAGGTAACATAATTTAAAAAAAGATTCATACAAGAGGTTGTATTTGAAGCGAACTTTGCTAAATGGGCAATATTTCACCGAATAATAGAATATTAGATTTGCAAGGTACATCAGACATCATTTAACCTAACTCATACAAGAAGAGAAATATCTTCTATAATATTCCTGCCAAGTGATCATCTCTCTTTTACTTGAAGAACACAAGTGATGGGGAATTCACTACCTTTGCAGATGCTCTTGCTGAATTTATGGACCACTCTTAACTGTTGAGAGTTCTTTTTTTGCCTTTGAATCAAGCTAAATATGCCTATTTACAATTTCTGTCACACATGTGCGTGTGTATGTATGTATGTTTGTATGTGTCTCTTTCTGTCTTCAGGATTTGTGATTGCATTAGCATTTTGAGAAGGCTGGGGGTGGGGTGGGGTGGGGTATGGAGTGTCAAGTCATTTGAGATGTGATTGTGTCTGACTTTATTGAGAAGTTAAGTGATAAATTAAGTTCAGTCACTCTTGAGGGTTAGAAGGAACACTTAAATTCATACGTTCAGGACTCCAAAGCCAGTTTCTATCCACTGCACCGCATTGCCTCTCACCTCTTCACATATAATAAGCTCTTAAATATTTTTGGATGGAATTTAATCCAGGAGGTAGTTGTAAAGAATAGGACTGATTAACTGGACTTGAATACATGTTGAACGGGTTGCTGTTGTTTGTCATTCGTTTTCAAAGAGGATCAATGTCATCATAAGGTAATGTCTTTTCTCGTACATGAATTGGATTTAATTGAGACAGAGTTGCACAAAGTCGTCAGCCTCGTTATCTCTTCCAGAGTCATTAAAATACAGTGGCAAGACAAAAGTTAGGACAACTGGTGATGCCCAAGATGTAGTTAATGACCTTACTGTCTCTAATGTCTGACCAAACTCTCAGCACTCCCTAGCACCTGCTTCAGATGCCTTCGTGGCCATTGAAACAAATTGTTCTCATCTCCCCATTACACAGGAAAGTCTCCATATGCTTGGAGTAGAAACCCTTCCTAATTCACTGACAGGTTTAAGCCTTGTTGGTTATGCTCAAAATGGTTTAGTCCATCTGTCAAAATAGTCTACCCAGGTGTGACTGGTGCATTTGCTACAGTTTCTGGAGTCACAGGTGACAGTTGGGGAAGGTAGACACCAAAGGTGGATGAACATGTTACCTTGAAAAGGGATTGGCAATCACTCACACCAGAGATATTAGCCCTCCTTGAACAATAATACCCCACACATGAGAAGCATAACAAATGAAAGTCAGATTCAAAAATGACTGTGGAATTTCTGCTCTGGTTTAGCATTGATGTTGCCATTGATAGGAATGGGGAATATGATAGTAGCATTGGTTTGATTAGGTAAGAAAGCTTGAGTTTGGGGCATATTGAGCTTGAGGTGACAATGGAAAATCCAAGTACAGATTTCCTTAAGAAAGTTAGAAATTGTTTATAATGTGCATGAAAGTTGTAGGATCTAGGAATCATCAGTCTTTTCATAGTAACCGAAGCAGTTAGCTTACCTCCAGGAAGAGAGGGATATTGAAGAGCAGAGAGTCAGTGACAAAATATTGGTGGACATCCATATTTATGGAGTGGGAGAAAGTCTACTAGGAGAAATCAAAGAAGAAAGAAATTTAAAGATGTAAAAGGAGAACCTAGAACTATCACAAAACCCAAAGCAGGAGAATTTCAAGGAGGAAGCACCAGCCAAGTGTGCTTGGAGGTGATATTAACCTCAAATAGGATGGTTTTAATGATGCATTTTCAGATTCACAGATGGATTTCCTTCAAAATGGCACTGTGGAGTAAAAAGTGCAAGTATTACTATCACATCCATACCAAAGATGAGAGTAAACCCCAAAGAAGATAGAATGATTCACCCAAGGTCTTAGCATCTAGCTTGGAATTGACACAGCTGAGATGCAGACTCATGGCTGTTCAATGCAAGTGTCACAATGGGAGGTTTATCAAGAGGAAAATCATTGCTGACCCTTCCCATGTCTGTGCAAAAATGAAATACTTTAGGATTGTGCATTTACTTCTGCTCATTGCTTTGCTGTCTGAGGGTGGTGTCTTCATTTGTGCTGGGTTTGTGAGATTTTTCTCCATTTTTTAAAACATTGTCATCCTGATCAGCAATGATAAAGAGCCAAAGCCCTCTGAGCATTAAATCTATGGTTTGAGCTGCTGCATGTATACATGTAAGCATGCAAGGTTTAGTTAAATTTGGGAGCTTCCTATTCTACAAGGGAGAGTTAGAGAATATCTTTTATTTTTTTGATTGTAGAAAATACAGCAGCTTGATTACATGAAGCAATAATACTGTACAAGTGTATCCCATTGGAAGGGAAGAAGGCTTGTAAAAATAGATATTCCCATCCCTATATCAATAGGTATTGAGAGACAATGTACTATGGCAACTAGGTGGCACCATAGTGTACAGAGTCCTGGGTCTGGAGTAGGAAGACTCATCTCCCAGAGTTCAAATCTGATATCAGAAACTTACTAGCTGTGAGACCCTGGGCAAGTCACCTAACTCTGTTTGCCTCAGTTTCCTCATCTGTAAAATGAGCTAGAGAAGGAAATGGTAAACCATTCTGGTATCTCTTCTAAGAAAACCCCAAATGGGGTCACAAAGAGTCAGATACAAATGAAAAATTACTGTAAGTGCTATTGTGGATAAAGCGTGATCATCAAATTAGGAAGCCCTGCCTTTGTCTCATATTAGCCATGAAAGCATAGTCAAGTCACTTAACCTCAGTGTCCCAAGTAAATCTCTAAGACTGTAAGTTAGGCATGAGTTACTGATTGTCATAACTGGAGGGAACTTCTACTGTAGAATTTCTACCCACTGCTGAAATCACAAGTACAGGAAAAAGTTTGGTCTCCTCTACTGTGCTGGAATGAAGTGCTAGATCGGATGTCAGAAAGTTCTGAATTGAAGTCCTGCCTCAGTTATATACTCTGTGACCCAGGGTTAGTCACTTAACCTTTCTAGATTTCAGTTCCCTTACCTGTGAAATGAAGGCAATAAGAACGTCTCCCATCACTACTTTCAAGAACAAATGAAATAGGGTACATAGAGTGCTTTGCAAACTTTTAAGTGTTAAATAAAAATGAGTAATGCTAATGATATTTATCATATTCATCTGGTCCCAAAGGAATTCAATTTTTTAAATTTTATTTTGTGTCTTATTAGAATTATCATAAAATTACCATAGAAAACTAAAATCCTTTCTCCTTTAATTATGTAGGAGGAGGCAAGAGACCTGGATTCTAATCCCAGCTCAGCTACTAGTTGGCTGGGTGACCTTGTCAGTTCCTTCTCCAGGCTTCAATCTTCTTATGTAAATTTGAATATTACAATTTATGTAGTCCGTTGCATTCTGAAGTGTGATTTTCATTTTGTCTTAGGTATTAGTTACCCACCACCCCAATGAACTTCCCAGTTTTAAATTTAAATCAATAGGAAGATAGGTTTCAAAAACTGAACTTTGGTTTACACTTACTTTTCCCCATTTTGTTAAATGAGACAGGTTTCTATTGTTTTCTGAAATATCGTTAGTTCCTACATCATTCACTCTTACGGCTAAGCGACATGATAAAACCTGAAAGAAGAATATCTCCAGTGTGTATAAGGAAAGAGACAGTTAATCCAGCATTTATAAAACACTAGTCTCATTGAGTATTATCATATGAACATTCTTCATTACCAGCTTCCATTAGGAGTTTCTCTGGACAGATATTTAAATGATTGCCTATAAGAACGAAATGATCTAGGTACATCCCGAAGTTACTCACTTGTAGCCAATTCAATATATCTGGCTTTGCTCGGATTCACTTCACATTCCTTCAGTACAGAAATTGGCTTTTATAAAAGAAAAACAAAATGCCTATGTCCACCTCCTCAGCAATCTTTCTTTGGTCTGGACCTGTGATTTTTTTGGTGTGGGGAACTCTTTGGTTTAGATATGCCCCTCCCCAATGCATATTTGAAACAACTCTGTAACTTAGCCTTAGACAGATTCCTGGAACATCTCAGATAAGAGCTGAAGTTTTCCATATCCTGCAATTATTCCATGTAAGAGACTTAAAGCCAGGTCTTTGTGTCTCCAAGGCCCGTCCTCTGTCTGTCACACCTGGCAACAACTATAGTGCCAGACAACATTGAACTGAGGAAGAATTTTTGAAAGTCACAGATTTGGCAAGTCAATATGACTATTTCCTCTTCAGTTTTTTGCCTTGGATGTGAACGGAAAGTATTATACCCCTCTCTTCTCAAACTGGCAAAATTTAAACCAACTGAGTTCACTGGACATGAGAAAAGATTGCTTTTTCTCTTCTCGCTGCGGTTTTTTGTTTGTTTTTATTTGGGCATGGTGCCCATTTTTTATGCATCCCGTAGGTGCCAGAAATTCTGCATTTAACCTGGAAAAACATTCAGAAGGCCCCCAGTCTAATTAATTGTTTCAAAGCTGCATGTTTACTTCCCTGCCTTTATTTTATTTTAAGCTTTTTAATTTTCTATTCTCAGCTTTATTCATGTATTAACTGAATATATAATAAAAAAAATCCTTCCTCTGACATTCTAATATATGTCCGCATTCAATTTAAGTAGGCATTTGTTATATATAGATTCTGGTGATACAAAGACTAAATTAAAACTGCCAAGGAGTTCACCGTCTAGTAGCAGTCAGAGAGGTGAACCATGTATAACGAGATAAGTAAATAGAAATTAAAGGGGGAAGGGGAAAGGAGTAGAGTACTGCCAGCTGTGAGTCCCACAAGTAAAAGTTTTCTATAGGAGGTTTCTCTTGAGTTGAACATTGAAGGTGACCTAAGGATTCTCAAATACAGGATCCAATAGTGGAGAGAGAGACTGTGGCAGAGAAGTCGCCTTCAGTTTTCTAATAGAGCTGGTTGTACCAAAATAAGGAGGCTTTTTTACTGCTCAGTTGTGGAGATGGTTATTAGGTGTTGAATGTTGGTTGCGTCACAACTGCCCAGACTATCTCCCAAGGCACAGAGGGGTTGCCTCTTACACTGGCAGAGGGTGTACCCATACCAGTGATATCGTGAGTCCTTGCAGGAAATACAGGTTGACCTTAGTCTTAGTGCAGTTTTAATTTATTAAAGAAGTTTTAATGAAGCTATCCAAATCCCTCCCTAACCTCACCCCAGCAAAAGTATTTCTCCCTCCTCTGAACTCCTGTGTTTACACTCTGGTCTGATGGAGGTGGAGTATAGATGGAACATCAGAGAACCAGAGGTCAGAACGAGGTGAAGAACGAATTAAGGAGAAGTTAAGGGGGGAAAGGGAAGTAGAAAGATGAGAAGTTATAGGGTCAGAGAGGGAAATTTCTGAGTGTGAGATTTTGAAACTGGGGCAGTTCCATAAGACATATATTTATTTAAAAGACAGCTCTGACCGTGTCACTATTCTGCTATAACACACAAACACACAAACACACACACACACACACACACACACAGTGATTCCTTGTCACTTCCTGAATAAAGTTCAAACTCTTCAGTGCAGCATTTAATGCCCTGCATCATTCAGCCTCAACTGACCTCATATCCCTATGCTACATGCACATTCTCTTTCATTCTAGCCAGTTGCCCAACAATTCCACTAACACACCCTATGTTTCTATGTGATTCTCTTTTCTCTGAGGAATATTGATGTATTCATGAAGTTTACTCACAGCATTTCCATTTGTAATACTTTAACACCTCTATTTTTGCTTTTCCCTGTACCTGAAATGACCTTGCCACTATCTATCAATACCTCTTTAAGCAACATTATGCCTTCACTATCCCTCTAAAATGACTGTTTCTCCCCAATGCCTTGCTAAATTCACCCTTCTTGTAGGAGATATCTCCTTGTTCTGAATCCACTGAATTTTGCTAATGTCTGTGCCACTTATAAATGAATAAAAATCCCCTTAGAGCAGGGACTAGTTTTATTGTCTTTGAATCTCTGGCACCTGGAATAGTATTCGCCTTAGAACAGCGTCTTGATAAATCCTTGTTGTTTGACACATTGGTTATTAATGTTTCTTGCTGTTCCTCACACACAGCGCTCCCCTCATCTTTGCAGGGGCAGTAGCCTCCATAACTGGCTGGCACTCTCTCCTCACTTCTGCTTCTTAGAATCTCAAGGGGGTTGTGTGGTTTTTTTTCAAAGCAGGCTCCTGTATCAGTGTTTTTCTTCCCCCTGCTACCCGTTGCTAGTGCCTTGATCACCTTGTGCTTACTCACTTAGTTGTCCATGTCTTCTCAGTCACGTGTTCATGTGATGTACATGTTGTCCTCTTTGAAGACAAGGGCGCTTCGTCGCTGTGTCCCCTGCATCTAACACATGGCAGGCCTTTAGCTTGTTGAATTTAATTCATATCTTTTTTGTGACACTTGTATTCTACCTTTTGTCCTAGTTATCTGAGTATTTTTTTTTCCACTACTAGATTTTAACCTCCTGAAGGTCTGAGGTGTGTTTGATTCATCTTTATTTTTTTTTTTGATGGGGGGGAGGGAAGGCAATTAAGGTTAAGTGACGTGCCCAAGGTCACACGACTAGTTAAGTGTTAAGTGTCCGAATCCAGATTTGAACTCAGGTCCTCCTCACTCCAGGACCACCCAGCCACCCCTTGATTCATCTTTAAACAAAGGCTACAGCTAGGTGGCCCAGTGGATAGAACTCTTGACCTAGAATGAGAAGAGGAGTTCAAATCCAGGCTCAGATACTTACTTAGCTATTGTATGACCCTGGACAAGTAATTCATTTAATCTCTTTTTCCATTCCTTCATTTGTAAAATGGGGATAGAAAGAGCACCTACATCCCAGGGTTGTTCTGGAGGATAAGATGAGGTAATGTTTGTGAAGAACTTTGCATACCTTAGTGAACTATATAAATTCTGGTTCTTATTAAATGTTAGCTCTCTTTACACACACATACATACACACACTCCTCCCCCCCTCCAAAAAAAAATGACATACAGCATATCATGTTTAAGATTCATTTAGTTTTTGGTAAGGCAACGCCAGTGTCAACATTTTATTTCTTTCTTCATTTTTTATAAAATTAGAGAAGAGAGCAGGTCTGCCCAACCTGCAGCCTGTGGGCAGACTGCTTGGAGCACACCAAAGGATTTCGGGTGACCAACAAAAAAAATGTAAAGGAAAACATTTTCTACGTTTTTCGCCAGCCCCTTGAAATCCTTTTGTGTGCTTACCGCCTTTGTGCAGGCTCAGGAGGGAGCGTGGTTTGGGAGTTTTACATTTTAACTTCTCATCCCCTTTATAAATAAAAGCATAAATAAACATATAGTCTTCTGCTTATTTTGATTTCCACCCATAAATAATAATCAACCTGTACAGGAAAGAGTATTGGAGTTTTAGTCAAAAGACCCAGGTTTGAATTTGTCACTTCTGTGTCCTAGCTGTGACCTTGGGCAAATCCCACATCTGTAAGACAAACAGATTGGCGTCTAAGGGTAGCTCTCATCTGTCATCCTGTGATACGGTGACCCTGAGGACTGGTGAGGCTAATAATTTTAAGGAAACAAATCATTTTGAGTATCTTGGAAGAGAAGTCTATTGTGTTAGGAAAGAAATCGTCTGATTCTCCTAGAGTTGATTCTTGGCTCTTTGATTTTCCTCTTGAGGAGCTTGTGAGCCACAGAGCCCAGAGAGTTTTTATGTCCTGTACAGGAAATTGTCTGTGCTGTGGAAGAGGAGAACGGGTACTCATGTCTGAATCCTTTAGAGGCCTCCCCTTGAATATATTACAGAAACAAGTAAATGTCTAGAAGACAGCAGCTCTGCTTGGATGGCTTCCAGCATATTTCACTAAAGCTCAGGAAAAGCTCAACTAAGCTAGACACATTTTATATTTTCCTGTGGAAAGCCTTTGTATATTGGTCTCAGGGTTAAGGAGTTTGAGAAAGTTTTTATATAGACAATAAAACATACTCTGCATTTTTCTCCGTTGCTTACAAAACAGTCTGGATAGAGCATATATTCTATAGGCCTCTCGTTTTAACTAATTGATATGAGTTATTTATGTAGGAGCTAGACTGCAGGTATTTAGTGGTACCTGAGGCTCATTGGGTACTATTACTTCCTAATTGCAAACTCCAGAGAATGAACTGTAATCATAAAAATGAGTTTGTGAAGGTCGTGATTTTTTTTTAAAGAGGCTAGATAAAACAGAGTGAAAAAATCTTAATCACTTAGTGAGAAGTTAGATTTTTTTTTTTTAATGGATCAACCTAAGCGTGGACAACACACAAAGTCAAGCTGGAAGTGAGACAAAAGGCAAGAGGCTGTGACAAGTCTCCAAATTGCCAAGAGAGGCTCCCAAATATTTGCTCTTCTTTGTGTGAGTTGACTGGAGGGCTTGCTGGAGCAAAAAAAGCCACTTAGGAGCCGATTTCTCCTTCCCTTTGGTTTGTCCTAAACTTTTGTGTCTTTTTCTGAATCTAAGATGTACATTGAATGAATATTAGCAAGGTAAAAATCCTGCAGTCATTTCAACTTGCATTTGCTAGTGTCCTAAAATCTTCTTTTGTTTGCCAAACCCATATGCACTAGTTAAATTTACCTGTAGCTTTCTTACTTGTAATATTGTCTGCCTAGGTGGTTCCCTTTTCAAGTTCAGCATGTCCCCAATTGAAATTAAAATCTTCCTCTACCTGTTTCTATTCTCAACTCCCCTGTTGCTTTTGATACCACTACTGTTCTCACCATCCCTGCCTGAAACTTTGAAGTCTTTTTTTTTCTTAATTTTCCCTTCCCTTCGCTCCTTCCCCATCCAGTCTGGCATTCATACCTCCATAATCTCTCTCTCACCTGTGCACACAACCTGATCATATTGGTCCCCTACTCAAAATCTTCAGATGACTCACTTGCCCACAGGAAGAAATGCAGACACTCTTCACCTTATCTTTATTTTTAAGGCCCTCGGACCATCAACTATCTCCTCAGTTTTAACATTTTATCACTTACATCTATACATTATCACAGACCTGCAATGTTCTTCTTCCCCTCCCTAACTTTCAATACCCTTCTCTTCCATCAAGACTCAGTTCAGATGCCACCTCATCCAAACAAGCCTTCCCTGAATAATTCAGCAAAACTACTCTCTTGAACAGATGATAAAATTTCCTTCCTCCCTCTTAGTAAAGAAGTAGAGTCTCTACTGGAGAAGAAAGGTGCTTATACTTTCAGAAGAGGTCACTTTCAAGTTGAGCAGTACTTAACTTTTTCTTTGTTATTAGGGAGGAGTCAGTGGAAAAGGTATATGGGAAATAAATTGTGCCCCCCCCCCCAAAAAAAAAACTTTAAAAAAAATCTAAATTAAATACATTAAGTTTTCTTAGAGCACTTTTTGAGACCACCCCTCTTTCTATGTCTGCCCTGTATTACATTTGTTTCTGTACATATTGTATTCCTGGCAACTACAACAACTAACATTTGTACAACATTTTAGGGTTTGCAGCATATTTTGTGTTTGTTATCTCTCCGAGGGATAGAATATTTTAAAAATGTTTTTGTGAACCAAAGCTTAGCACTGCTCTTATTAACTGTCAAAGGACTATTAAGTTCTTTACCTAGTAAATAGACTTTCATTCCTCTTCAATATTTTCTTTTTATGTCACTTTAAAAAATACTACAATTTTATAATAAAATTTGTTATGTAATTACAGTAGATCAAGATAAGATAAGATTTTATTGGTGACTAAGGTATTCATGGTTTCAGCTTTAATCAAATTAAGTTAAATCAGTTAAAATTTAATCAGAGTCACATGCGTGTCTCTAGTCTCCACATTCATTCTAAGATGAAGACAGCTCCTGAATGACAGAGATTTGTCTTACATACCTTGGTATCTTCACTTCTGTCCTATCTAGGCTGCGCCAACCCATTCGTTTCACATGGGGAAATGTATTTTGAATGAAGAAATAAATGAATTCTTAGCAGAGAACTTAAGGTTAGTTTGTCATTGACTTGACTGCTATCCTAAAGATCTTTCTGGCTCAGACTCAGAAACTATATTAAACAGATTTTTTTTAAAGAAAGAACTTTCCAGAACTCTACATCTAGTATATTTCTTTTAAACAGTATCAAAATGAAGATCCACTTAACCAGCGACCTTTCAGTTCTTTACCAGAAGGACTAAATTCTATTCATGTTGTAAGAAGATAGTGCTAGTGTCCAGCTCCGTACTGGGCACAGGGTACTTAATAGATATGTACTGAACTGAATTGAATGAGTGACACTATACAGTAGTCCCATTTTAACTTGATAAACCAGTGCCATCTACTGTACATAGCCTTTATCTTTCATTCAGTAAGTAAGTCTTCTATGAACAAGTTAGTCATGACAGTTCTCACAACCCAACTTCAATAATCAAAGTCATTTTGTATTCCCTGTCACTTTGGAATGTTCACTATGTGCATCAATTAGCAAAAATATTGAAGTTCTTCAGGGGAAAGTGTTAAGTTGTGTATTCTTTGTGTATGAGAGTCTGATCGTATAAACATATGAGATATAGAGAAAAAAGTGGGGAGGGGAGAGAGAGGAGGAGGAAAGGGTAGAAAGGGGAAAGGGAGAGAGGGAGAGAGAAGAGAGAACAAGGAATGAGAAAAGGAGACCGTGGTGTGTTCCTTTGTGAGTGTTGCTGATGATTCTCATGGCTTAAAAATAAGATTATTACTAGTACTGGTAAAAATAAGATCAGCCTAATGTAAGCTTTACACGTCATTGAGAAGGTAAAGATTACAAATGACCTCACCCTATAAAGCCTAACCACTATGTATAATTCAGCCAACAAGCATTGATTAAGTTCCTACTATGTGTCAGGCACTGCGACAATCATTAGCCATATGAAGAGAGGCAAGAATGGTCCCTGCTTTCAAAAAGTTCACATTCTGAGGGAGGAGACAGAATGCAGATAGTTGTGTACAGACAAGATACGTACTCTTAGATTCCTGCAAAGTGGAATTGCTTAGAGCACTCTTTTGTTGTCTGCCTCACTGAGCTGTTGATTGGTTATCTCCCTGGGACTTGGAAGTGCATCTAGGTTTATTCTCAGTCTGAGATTGTGCTAGACACCCCAGTACTTCTTACCAACCTGAAGAGGCTTTGAGAGTAGGACTAGAAAGGGGCTGTATGATCTGTTGTTAGCTGTCTAGCTAAACTTGGAGTTTCGCTACCAGAGATCTGGCCACCAAGATTTTACCCATAGCACCTAATAATTAATAATGTTGATTGCCCAGATTATGATATACGATTAAGTGGATAGCCTTTTGAGTTTATATACATGGGGCAGACGGTCCAATGGACAATGAGTTGGGCCCCAAGTTAAATAGGAGGAAGAGAATGGACTAGATTACTATCAGGACTTTACAAAACTCTTTTAATCATCCCAAACTTTCTCACATTTAGTACTAATATTTAGTAATTAAATATGATCAATATAATTTGATAGTTAAATGTAATAAATATAATTTAATAAATATAATAGAATTTAATGATTGAATATGATAAATAATTTACAACTGATATTATGGTACTGTATGGACATGGGCCATGGAATACTGAAATCTCTAAGGATGTAAAAATGAGCATCCCACATAGGGCAGTGGAGATGTGCATAGTGGGTATGAGCAAGCTGTAGCATGTAACAAATGACTGAAGAAGAGCTGGAATGAAAGATACCATCAGGGAAATGTATGAGTGAAAAAAAGATGGACTGGTCACATGGCAAAAGCAAAGATTAACAAGTGGACAGTCTAAGTGCTCTACTGGTACCTTCATTGGGTTAAGGGTAAGAGAGGAAGCACTTCCTCTCCCACACCCTGTCCTCATAGGGTATGGGGTGGAACCTTTGTGGTAAAGTTATATAAGGGTATGGAGGACAATCCCCCTGGATTGACATGCAGCCACACTTTATAGTCTCCATCACTATAGAAATACACAAACCAATGAAGTCACAGATTAATTGGAATATTTGAGGAAGTCATTAAGACAACCTATTAGAGCATGGGATGGGGGGGTGGTGTCCTGAACTGCATAGGTAAAGAGTGTGCCCCCACTGAATCATGAATCCTTAAAGCCCACCTTATTTACTGACCACTTTGCTTCACTTTCATTGTGTGAATTTCCCTCCTCTACCATTGTTGTTTTTCTTTAAAGGGTTTGCATGTGTCTTCAAAATAGCCTCTCTTAATTCTCAATTCTTCAGTAAGCCCTTTATATAATGCTCCTAAAAGTCCCTAAAATCTTTTATTTATATAGTCAGACAGCTAGGGATTTAATAGAAGTGTATTTTGCACTAATTCGCAGCCTTTAATGAGATGTAAATCCCTTCAACCATTTTGGTATTCCTTATCTGGGTCCTTGTATTCCACTTAATTTGAGTTAATGAAACTGGACAAGATGAGATCGTGACTATGATACTTTAGGATTGTTTTCCTTACCCTTTTCAGGCCCCCAACTGGTGAGAGACCGCTGGATGAAGGCCTGCCTCCAGTTAACCACCATGACACCCACGTCTTTGTCTCCTGATCATATATTTCAGGGCCTGCCTGCATGCATAAATCATTTTCCAGCAAGCATTCATCCATATTAAATTTAATTTGTCATCCTACTGTTTAATCTCTGAGTACATTAAGTGGAATGTCACATAGTCCTCCAGAATTTGTAATAACTGACATCAGGCAGAATTCTCTTTTCTAAATAAAATCTGCAATTGAGGAAAAGAGTTAGCACTTACATAATTCATTATATTTATAATTATGAAGGAGGTTAAAAGCCCAAGCATCCACATGGTGAGATGAACATCCTTTTAACTTTATTGGATTTGGGCCCCTTAATTTTGCCAGCAACTTGATATCCCTCTGTTCTTCTACATCATGAAACATAGAAAATCTTTGACCTCTAGACCACACCTTTCTGGGAGAGTTAACTATCCCCAGATCTCTGTTTGGGAAGAGAAGTGACCCATGTAAATTGGACTCTAGGATTTTCCTTCCAGTTGTCCTGTGGCTCACTGCCCGATTTTGTTCTCTTCTGTTTTTGTAGAAGATTGGTACGAGCAGCTGTACCCTCTGATCCTCACCCTGAAGGACTGCATGGACGATGTGGTGAACAGGGCAAAGCAATCTCTGACCTTTGTGCTGCTCCAGGAACTTGCGTGCAGCTTGCCACAGTGCCTGATGCTGACCCTCAGGAGAGACGTTGTCTTCAGTCAAGCGGTAGGTGCTGCTTCGCCTTCATGTTGGATTTGTTGTTGTTTTGTTGTTAATAATATCAAGATTCCCTGAGAGTTGGGCACTGGTCCTTGACTCGTGTTTAAAGGTAATCTATCTTCAGCATTCAATTTCTGACCTCTTTTCTTTCTACGTATATATTTCTTTTTACACATACCTTTTTCATATACATTTACATATACATACATATACATCTACATTTTACACACACACACATATATGTGTATATATATATAGACAGATAGATATATATATATATATATATACACACACACACACATTTCTGATCTTTTTTCTTTTTACATATACATTCTTCCCTTCCATAGAAGGGACTTCTAGAATTTCCAGAAAGTCCTATCTCTGAGAGCTGAGTTCTTAACCTAGAGTCCTTTTGCTCCTAAAGAGTTTGTTAATAGATTTTGGCAGTCCATTAATTTGGGAGGGGGAAATATTAGACAGACAGACAGACAGATAGAGATCTAGATATAATATGTGTATATATGTGTGTATGTGTGTGTGCGTTTATTTACTTATTTATTTAAAATCTAGCTAAAATATATCATTTTGACAGAATTAAGACGGCAGAGTGAAAGTAAAATTTCACAGAGCTCTCACGATACACCCCCTTCAAAACAATCTTTAAAAAATGCTTCAAACCAGATTCTAGTCAGGAAAGCCAATTAAAAGTCAGAGTGAATCATTTTTTTCCAGGTCAAGGCAGCTTAGGAAGATAGAAAAATAGAATTTTGGACACTAGGACAGAGGTTGGCCAGGAATATATATAGCAGAAGTGGCATCAGTGGTGGTGGTAACCCCGGACAGTGGCAGCAATGGCAGGGAGTGGCCCGGTGCCCAGGGCCAGTATGGGCCAGCACCAGGCTCAGGGTTAGGTGCTATTTGTCAGTTTCATCACCCATTACCCAGTTCCAGGGTGGGGAGGAGTAGGCATGACTGCAAAAGAACAAAGGTCCTAGCTGTGTAGGTACCAGAGGAGGAGGACAGTGATCAGACCTTCCCACATCATACCATGTTGGAAGAACCAAAAACTCACAGGCTCCAGTAAACTGTAAAAGCAGTAAGAGGATATAAGAGACAGAAGTTCAAATCAGATATTACCCCATTTGCAGAAGTGAGCAAAGCCCAACTATTTCATGACTCTAAGACTATGTAGTAATAACATATCGTTCAAAGTCAAGAAATATGGCAGAAAAAATGAGCAAACAAAACAAAAACAAAGAGCCTTATCATAAAAATCTTCTTTGGTGACAGGGAAACTCAAGACAAAAACTCAGAAAAAGACAATGAGTTGAAAACATCTATAAGTAAAACCTCAAAGGAAAATGCAAATTGGATACTACCCCAACCTAGAAGAGTTAAAGAGATTTTTTAAAGAGCAAAAAAATAGTTTTTAAGATAAAATAAGAATGGTAGAAGAAAAATTAGGAAAACAAATTAGAACTACATAAGTAAATTATGAAAAGAAAAACAGCTTGGTAAAAGAGGTAGAAAAATACTGAAGAAAATAAATCCTTAAAAAGGTACAAAAATCTTGCTGAAGAAAATAGTTCCTTAAAAGTTAGAATGGAAAAAAGCTAATGAATCTATGAGACATCAAAAAACAATAAAACAAAGCCAAAAGACTAGTAAAAATAGAAAATATGAAATATCTCATAGGACAAACAATTGGGGGAAAAAAAAAGATTGAAGAGAGATCATTTAATAATTATTAGATTACCTAAGAGTAGTGATCAAAAAGAATGACTAGACATCATATATCAAGAAGTCGTATATATAGATACATATATATGCACACACATATGTATATATACACATATATATGTGTCTGTATGACTTTTTTTTCTTTTTGGGGGGGAAGGCAGGGCAGTTGGGGTTAAGTGACTTGCCTAAGGTCACACAGCTAGTAAGTGTTAAGTGTCTGAGGCCAGATTTGAACTCAGGTCCTCCTGACTCCAGGGCCAGTGCTGTATTCACTGTGCCACCTAGCCGCTTCCTGTATGACTTTTGATACATATATACACATGTATACATATGTGCACACATGTATACATGTGTGTGTGCATGCACACATGTGCACACACATATATGCATACATACTGTCCAGATATCTTAGAACCATAAGGCAAAGCAGAAATTGAAAGAATACACCAGTGACATCCTGAAAGAGATCCCAAAATAATAAAAACTCCCAGGAATGTTTTAGCCAAAATCCATAGCTCTCAACTTCAGGAGAAAAAACTCAAGAAGCCAGAAGGAAATAAACCAAATACTACAGAGCAGTGGTTCTCAACCTGTGGATCACGACCCCTTGGGGGGAGAGGGGGGGGTTGAACGACCCTTTCACAAGGGTCACAGGGGTCACCTAAGACCATGGGAAAACACATATTTCCTATGGTCTTAGGAACTGAGATACCCTTCCTCTATCCATCTCCATGCGGGTCTGCCCACATGCAGATACACCCACATATGAGTATTAAAGGGTTGTGGCATTAGGAAGGTTGAGAAACACTGCTATAGAGCCATAGTTAGCAGCATATAAGATTTAGCAGCTTCCACAATAAAGTGTAACATTTGGAATGTGATATTCCCTACCTAGTAAACCAGAGTATAATGCTACAGGGGGAGAAATAAATATTTATTGAAATAGAGGACTTTCAAGCATTCCTGATGAAAAGACATGGTCCAAATAGAAAATTAAACATTCAAACCCAAGATTACAAGAAACGTAGAAAGGTAAATATGAGTGAGAGATAATAAGGGACTTGGTAAGGTTGAGCTCTTTCCATTTCTGTATGGGAAGTTGATACTTGTAACCACTAAGGATTTTTTTTTTTTTAATCATGAGGGCACTTAGAAGGAATTTGCTTAGAGTGAGGACATGGATACAAACCTATTAAATCGAGAGAATCTCAGAAGAAGAATTGAAGATTGAGAAAGAGTATGGAAGAGAGATAAAGAATGGGGAAAATTAGCTCATATAAAAGAAGCGCACAAAGAAGAGTTTATACAATGGAAGGTGAAATGGGGAAGTAGGCAACACTTGACCCTCAGTCTCATTGGAACTGGCTCATGGAGGGAAGAACATACATACACACATACATGCACACACATATATACATGTATGCATGCATATGTGTATTATGCATGTGTGTGGTATACACACAGGCACACAGTTGGTTTTAGAAATCATCTTAATAGGGAAGTAGGAGGGGAAGGAGCCAAGGTAAAAGGAGGGTAATAAAAGGGAGGTTAGATTAAGGAAGGTAGTAGTCAGAAGCAAAACAAACTTTTGAGGAGGGATAGAATACAAAAAGGAGAAGGATGCACAGGAGGAAACAGGATGGGAGGAAATAAAGTTAGCAATCATAACTGTGTATGTGAGTGAATTCACCCATAAAACAGAAGCATAGCAGAATGTCTTAGAAACCAGAATCCAACAATATATTGTTTGCAAGAGACACACTTGAAACAGAAAGACACAAAAAGAGTTAAAATAAGGGGCTAGAATAGCAACTGTTATGTTTTAGCTAAAGTAAAAAAAAAAAGGTAGGGAAATTAATCATGACATTAGACAAATCAAAGAAACAATAATTTCATAAAAGATAATGACAGTAATGAGATAGGGACAGTCAGATGGCACAGTAGATAGAGAGTCAGGATGAAGTCAGGAAGACTCATCTTGAATTCAAATCATGGCTCAGACACATACCAATTGTGTGACCCTGGGCAAGTCATTTAACCCCATTTGCCTCAGTTCCTTATCTGTAGAATGAGTTGGAGAAGGAAATGGCAAACCACCAAAATATCTTTGCCAAGTAAACCCCAAATGGGGTCATGAGGAATCAGACACAATTGAAATAACTAAATAACAACAATGGAAGAACATACCAAACTTTGTGGGATGTAGTCAAAGTAATACTCAGCGGAAATTTTACGTCTCTAAAAGTTCACATCAATAAAAAAGATGGAGCAGATATTTAATGACACAAATATGATTTTGATAAATAAACCAGGGAGAGCAAAAGCAGAAACTAGAGGCCAATCTCCCTAATAAAGATGAATGCAAAAAAAAATTAAATAAAATTCTAGCAAGGAGATTATAGGAATTTGTCACAAAGATGATAAACAATTACTAGACTGGATTTAGACCAGATAGGTAGGGTTGGTTCAGTATTAGGAAAACTCAAATATAATTGACTATTTAAATAACAAAAAATAGCAAGAAAAATATCATATGATTTATGTCAAAAGATACAGAAAAATCTTTTGACAAAATGTAATTCCCATTTCTAATAGAAACAATAGAAAGCATAGGAAGAAATGCAACATTTCTTAAAATGATGAGTAGTACTTATCTAAAACCAAGAGCAAGCATTATCTGTAATATGAATAAACTAGAAGCCTTTCTAACTAGATAATGGGTAAAGCAAGGATGTCCATTATCACCATGGTAACTCAAAATACTAGCAATAGCAATTATAGAAAAGAAAAAATAAATTGAATGAATAAAAATAGGCAAAGAGAAAACAAAACTACTATTCTTTCCAGATGATATAATGGTTTATTTAGAAAACCCTTGCTGAAACAATTAACAAATTAGCAAAGTAGCAGGATCTAAAAAATAAAATCATATAAATCATCAGCATTTTGACAAGTTACCAACAAAATCTAGCAGGAAGAAATAGAAAGAGAAATTCTACTTAAAATAACTGTAGACAATATTAAATACTCAGGAATCTACCTTCTGAGACACATAGGAATTATATAAACATAATTACAAAACACTCTTCACACAAAATATAAATAATTGGAGAAATATTAATTGCTCATGGGTAGGCTGAGCCAATATGATAAAAATGACCAATACTACCTCAATTCATATACTTATTCAGTGTCATTCCTATGAAACTACCAAAGAATTACTACATAGAGCTAGAAAAAAAAATAACAAAATTCATCTGGAAGAACAAAAGTTTAAGAATATTCAGGAAATCGATTTTTAAAAATCTGAAGGAAGGGAGTCTAGCAGATCTCAAACTGTGTTACAAAGTATAATAATCATCAAAACTGATTGGTATTGGATGAGAAATAATAGTGTTTGAGCAATAGAATAGGTTAGATCCATAATATATAGAAGCAAATGAGCACATCAACCTCATGTTCAATAAACCCAAAGTTCTTAGCTATTGGGGCAGGAACTCACTCTTTGGGAAAAACTGTTGGTGGAAATGGAAAGCAGTTCAAAAGAAACTAGGCATAGACTAACACCTCACGTTTTGTACAAAAAGAAGTTCAAGGGGGGGCGGAGCCAAGATGGTGGCGTAGCAGCAGCAATATATTGCAGCTCTCACATAGCCACCCCAAAATACCCATGGAATAGGACTCTGGACCAACCTAGAACTTCAAATCGCACACAAAGATACTTCCCACTAAAGTCAGCTCGGCTACGAGGAACCATATCAGCACTGCGAATCGAAACCAGCCTGGCCTGAAGCCGCGGCTGTGCCCCGGGGGGCGGCCGGGCAGGAGGTGCAGAGAAAGCTCTCAGGTGAGCTCGGATTAGCACCAGCTGCGAGGAGGGGGGATTGTGAAAGAGGGAGATAAGCAGTCCGGCCGAAAGGTCTCCAGAGTGGAAAAGCAAAAGGCGGAGGTTTTGCACCTGCCTCCACGTTGTACCTTCCCGCCCTCAGCCTGCAAAAAGCAGGAGGACTGAGCGATTGTTTTCAGACCAGT
>CM053592.1:71837909-71857239 GCA_028646515.1 Pseudochirops corinnae | reverse complement strand
TTGTCTTATAGCTGTGCGTTGCTGAGAAGAGTCCAGTTTATCAAGGTTGGTCATCACACATACAATGTGTCTGTGATTGTGTACAAATTTTTCCTGGTTCTGCTCTACTCACTCAGCATCAATTTGTATAAGCCTCTCCAGGTAATTATGAAGTCCATCTCCTTCCCATTTCTTATAGCAATATAGTAAATAGTATTCCATTACATTCATATACCACAACTTGTTCAGCCATTCCCCGGTTGATGGGCAACCCCTATATTTCCAGTTTTTTGCCACCACAAAGAGAGCTGCAATAAATATCCTTGTACATATGGGTCCTTTTCCCACTTGTGTGATCTCTTTGGGATATAATCCCCACAGTGGTATTGCTAGGTCAAAGGGTATGCAATTATTTATAGCCCATTTGGGCATGGTTCCAGATTGCTCTCCAGAATGATTGTATCAGTACCAGTCAAAATCTTTTTGGATCTTGACTGTCACAGAATGTTGTGTCAACTGCTGCTGCTAGCTTTGTGTGCTCCACAAATAAAGTAAGTTTAACATCTTATCTTATCCAGCTCACTGATAAAACAGCATAGGAACAAATAGGGGTGCCTGAGGTTTCCACTACAGACTTCCTTCCAATTTGATCTTGAAGTAGGCAGAACTGTACTGTACTGTGAGTCCAGACAGTGAGCTAGTTCCAAATCTAGATAACTGTCCAGCCTACTTATCTCTACATTATCCAGAAGGATAGTATGAGAAACATTGTCAAATGCTTTGCTAAGACTTAACATGAGGGATAATTTATAGTGAAGTTTCCCCATTCTGAAAAATCAAATCTAGAATGGCTTCAGTATTCACTAGGCCTAGGTTTAGGTCACCTGACCTTCCAGCAATCTGGGGCTTAGAACAATGAAACCCTCCCCCAGTGTCAACTCAGCACAAGATATGCCAAATAAGGTTAAGACTACTTTCATTGGACACCCACATGTTTCTGGGTCCTTTGTGCGTAGGTTTGGGTCAGCCCCCCTACCAATAAGAGTGAAAGCCAGTTGCGGGGGAGTTGAATTTCTGCATTAGAAGATTATATAACCATGGGCTGGCTTCTACCTGTTGCTCTCTCCCTGCCGTCATGTGGGTGACAGGGGCAGAGTCCTTTCTCATGAGAAAGAATAAAGACCTTTTCTGACTTCAGATTCAGATTCTGAACTCTTTCATCTCACACATTAGGAATCTGTATTCTGGGCATTCCTCTGATCTATCATTCTAACAATCCTATGTGGATATGTGGTCAGTTGGATCCTTATGATCAAATTTATAATAATGTTCTAGAATTTAATCAGCCATCTTGTCAAGCTCATTCATTCCTATTTTTCAGTTGACACTCTTTCCTTTTTAATTTTTTTTAATTGGAGCAATTGCCTTTATGTAGTCCTATGATACCTCTCTCATGCTCCATAGTTGTTCAAAGACAGTGACCCAGTAATCATATCCACCAATTCTTTTGGTACTCTAGGTGAGTCCAGTTGGGACTGTTGCCTTGAAGTCATTAAGGAAAGCAAAGCCATTCTATTATTCTATCAATTTGGGTTTCATCTCCCTGGTAGTCATACGCATAGAACTTTGGAAATGTGAAATTATCATTTAAAAAAATAGTAGCAATGATGATGACAATGTGCTATCTTCTTTTAGCACAAAACATCATTCTTTTCGACAGAAACAGGCCTTCCCTTTGTTATCCTTTATAATGTGATCTACATTAAGCAGTAGTTCTTGGTTTCCTTGGTTCCTCTTTTCTCCCAGGCCAAACAGCTTTAAGAGGAAAAACTTCTCAGTGAGCTTAGCTTTCTTGGTCAATGTGAGCTCATTATTCATTTTTGTACCTTAACACTTTTCTCAAAGCACTAAAAGGCACTTTGGAATTAATCTTGAGTTACCTGCCCTCTCTTCTGTCTTTTCAACATGCTTTTCAGAAAATCTAAATTGAATGATGAGTTTCCTGTGCATCCACATCGTTATCTTTTGAAAATTCCATTGTTTCCTATTACTAGAATCATCTCTCTTTGAATAGTTCCCATTCCTCCCAAGCCAATTTCCCTTGAGAAAGGGAAGGGAAAAGGTGAAAGAATTCTAACTATTCTTTCTCTAAATCCATTGAAAGCTGTGGGTGTGTGTCAGCATATACCTTGAATTCTTTTTCTTCATTATGAATTCTAAGACAAATCTCTCCAAGTTTCTATCCTTTCTACTTAAGCCACCAGCTCCTGCTTGTTGTTGAAAATCCAGTTTAGAAGAACAGTTACAGTTGTTGCTTCTTTTATCTTTTAAAGAATGATTATCATTATGGTAAATCAAGACATTATTAGTTGTACTGCTTAAGAGAGTCAGCTCTCTATTGGATATTCAGGTAACTGAAGTCTCCCATCACTAGAACTATACTATTCCTCTGTGCCAAGGTTCTTAACCATTTTGGATGTTAAGGTCCCCTTTGGCAGTCAGGTGAAGCTTATGGATCCCTTCTTAGAATGCTGATGTTATTAAATACATAAAATAAACTGTAGAGAATCACAAAGGAAATAAATTATATGAAAATACAATTATCTATCTATATCTCTCTACATATCTATCTTTTTCTATAGCCATTCATCCATCCATCTATTCCTCTGTGTCAAGGTTTTTAAGCTTTTTGGTTTTATGGTCCCCTTTGGCACTCAGTTGAAGCCTATAGATCCCCTCTCAGAATATTGATGTTATTAAATGCATAAAATAAAATATATAGGATCACAAAGGAAATAAATTACATGAAAATACTGGTATCCATCTATCTACATATCTATCACTATTTTTATAGTCTTCCACCCAACTATCTATCCATTTATCCATCTATCTATCCATTTCTCTCTCTCTCTCCTTCTCCTTTTTCTCTCTCTCACTTTCTCACTATCTGTGTTATTTATTTAGTTCGTGCATGCCAAACTTGTAGTCTGTTTCCTGAAGTCCTGACCTAATTGCTTCTTTTGTCCAAGTCATCTGACTCAGAGTTGTGTTGGAGCATGTTTGAACCTAGAAAGTCAATTGTCAAATTTTCCATGTGACCTTAAAAATTGGCAAGCTCTACAAATCAGGGATTGATTTATTTTGTGGATTGTCTAGGCTTAAAGCGATGGAAAAAATGTTAATAAAGCAGATTAAACTTGTTGGTTTATTTTGCATACTTTTTTGTTAAACAACTTGTTGTCAAACATTTACCAGCACATCCCTGTGTATACTCCAATGATAATATCAATTCTATTTCTCTCTCTTAGTCTAAATATATGCCATTTTGGAGGGAGGCAATTGGGTTAAGTAACTTGCCCTGGGTCACATAATTAGTAAGTATTTGAGGCCAGATTTGAATTCAGATTCTCCTAACTGCCTCATAATATATGCTATTTTTACTCATTCCCATTCCTATATTTTCTCACCATCACATCCTTAACCCAAAACAATGCATATACAATCCATACCTATCCCTAAGGCAATACAGTAAGCCACTGTTCATCATTCTTTTCCATGTTTGGCTTTGTTTCTTCTTTCCCATTGTTCACTCCATTGGTTACAACCCTTCTATACAACCAGACTAATGTCCAAAGTGAAAGTATTCACAAATCCTATACTTGATTGCATGCTGCCATGGGGGTGGGGACAGGGAGGGGAGAAAATTTAAAACTCAAGCGATTGCAGAACTGAATCTTATAAACTAAAAGTAAATAAACAAATCAACTAATTGAAAAAAAATTAAGCCACTGTCAAAATAAGGAATTATTTGAATGGGAGTTGGGGGAGAAATGGTTGCTTTTATTTATACTCCAATATTCTTGGACCATGAAAAAATGCCTATACTCATTATTTCTAATTTTTCTTTCTTTTGGATACATCTTCAGACATATTATAACATTCTTAAAGTCAAATTATCTCTAGATCACTTAATTTTTTTTCATATGACATTTTTGAGAGAGAGCAAATCCTAAGAGTAAGTCGAAGTTTTGGAGACTGCTGTTACTCAATGGCCAGTAATGCATATTACTTAGGAAGAAAATAGTTTCATTTTGTATCTAGTACCGAAAAGATTCCATTGTGAATTCATATGAATGGGTTTTTTAAAAAAAATATTTAAAATAAAAAAAAAAACCTTGTAAAATCCAAACCTATTTCTTTCCAGCCCAATTTTTCTAAAATTTTTTCAGTCTAAGGATAAGGACTTCCTTGTTTGTTTGCAAGTACACGGAGTTCTCACCCTTCACCTATTTTCATTTCTAGCAATTGGTAAATACATGCTCCTCAACAAAGTCTCCTGGGCAGTATTCCTTTTGTTAGCAACAACCTGTGGTCAGTTCGGGTGCTGTCTTATTCCTGTCATAGCAATGCCCTAGTGAGAACTGCTTCAAAGTTCCTTTCTAAATCTCCATACTAATGATCTGGTCATTGACTTTTGTGGTTTTTCACTGAGATGTAAAATGTTCTAATGGCATGTCAACAGACTATCAAGTAGTCAGAGAAATTGCTGCCCAGCACACATCACAGGTGCTCAATAAACATTTAATGTATGAATGAGTGCACAAATGGGAACTATATGCAAAAAATATATATATGACCACTAAACAGATTACAATTGTTCTATGCTAAATGTTATCCTACTAATTTCTGGGGGTACAGGCCAATTATGAGAATAAAAGGGGATGACTTTCGGTTATACTCAGACTTTTCAACTATGGATTTTAGTCACAGAACAGAGTACCTTAAATAGAAAATATATAGTAGCCAGCATTCAAAACAGGAGGACATTAACCACAGTAGTGAAGAATGAAAAAGACCATTATAACAGCAATCGCTAATTCCTCATAGCAATGACGTCATTTGCTATTGACCAGATGTACTTATAGTTTTGAATAAATTGAGGTTAAAAGAAAAAAGAAAAAAGTTAGGTTAACTCATGTACGTAAAAAATTAACTTTTACTGGAAGAATCTTTCTTCCTTATCAAGAAAAAAATGTTACCATTCTACCCATCACTCCAAACACCAATCTATCTTTTCTTGTTGCAGGGAAAAAAAAAAACCAAACACATTTTCTGGCTAGGGAAAAATTTATCAGTTCCAACTTCCTTTAAGTACTTTTATAAGAGAGTTGGACCATGTAAATCATTCTCTAAAAGCCTTTCTAAATTATAAGAAGGCAAAAAGTATTATTGTTTAATTAAATGTCTAATTAATGTTTATTATAGCCAGCATATTCATTTCAAGTCAAATTTATGACAGTTGAATTTTGTTTTTTATGCACTGTATGTGCTCTTTATAGAGCAGTGCGTAGTTTATAGTGCATAGCATAATCAATGTAGTATATTTATGCCCATTTTATAGGGCTTGGGATATAATTTTACTATTTAAGTGCTTATAGTGTTTTATAGTTGCAGTATCTTTGCTTTTATGACATAATATTGGTCATTTGTCACAAAATCCTTGGTCAGGAACACAACACTCAATTTCAGTTCTGTTCCTACAAATATATATGCGATCTGCTTTATGACAATTTGTTTTATGCCTTAGCTTCCAGGAATGTGTTTTGGTTAGAAGGGGAGACCTATCCTTCCTGTACTTTTGTGAGTATATACTCATTCGAAGGAAGGGGATGGAGGACAGAAAGATTCTTACCCACTCTTCTTCATCATAGTCCGAGTGATGTGGGATAGAATCCTGCCTTTGGATGGAGGGCAGGGACCCTGCAGGTTTAGCCTCTTCCTCCACAGTGTTCTTGGGAGTGGGTGACTTCTTGAGGACACAGCCTGGCCGGGCTGTGTAGAGAGCTAAGAGGGCACTTCTGACCAGCTGATCCTTAAAGGCATGCACAAAGAGTTCTGTCTGGAAGAAAAGGGACAGGCATTAAGAACGCCAGGAAGATTGGTACAGAAAATATTTAAAGCAGGGATCAGAGAAAATATAGAGATAACATTTGCAAAGTGCTTAGTACAGTACCTGGCCCATAGGAGATGCTTAATAAATTACCTGTTCCCTTCTCCCACCCTTTTGGTAATTCCAAAGAACTGGAAACAAAATGGGTGCCCATCAACTTGGGAATGATGAACAACTTTTCATAAGTGAATTTAATGGAATAAATGGGGATGCTTTCAGAGAAACCTGGGAAGACTTGTATGAACTTATTCAGGATAAAATAAGCCAAAGAACCAGGACAGTTTATGCAATAAAAACAACATTGTAAAGACAGACAACTTTAAAAGACTTAAGAACGCCAAACAATGCAAAAACCAAGGGAGACTCCAAATGACTCATGGTGAAACCCACACCCCACTTCCTGACAGAGAGGTGATAAGAATTAGTTTTCAAACTGAGACATATTTGTTGAATATGACCAATGTAGCACTTTGTTTTGCTTGAATATTCATATTTGTTACTAGGATTTTGTTTTCTTCTTTTTTTCCAGAAGGAAAAATGGAGGATGAGATAGGGAGAAAATATTTTTGTTAATTGGAAGGAAAAGAGTCAGTAGGGGGCAGGATCTCTGCACCAAGCTGGGATGGGGGAGGGCATTGTAGACTTGTTTTCTCTTAAGTACTATGTATGATAGTGTAAGTATAGGAAAGAAAGAAAACTAATCATACCAATCAGTGGCAAATAGTGCAGTTTGGGAATGCTGCCAAGCTCTGGAGCTCTTCTGTTCTAAAAAGTTAATGCAGAGGTAGCATAGATACTATAAAAACCATCTATTTCCATAGCCTTTTCTTGCCTCATGACAAATCCTGTCTCTGGAGATGGTTTTCAGGGGGAATTACCATTTCAGCAGTAACTACCTGATGCTTTTTTAATGTTGGGAGAAAATGCTACTCATTCTTGATATTTTAAACAGATTAACACAGTAAAAGAAGTAAAGGTATATTGATTGAAAGGGGTGCAGAGGTAGCCAACTACTTTCCTCTTGGACAGAGCTCGGAGTACAAGTAGGAAGGAAGGTTTTGCTATCTTCTTTATCATTACTCTCTAAACTCTCCCCCAATAAATTTTTTATCACAAGTTCAGTTGTTGGCAGAATCCCTATGAAACAATGTCTAGTGGGGTTAGGCATTGGTGGTAGATACCCAATAACTACTATAGAAGCAACAGCTACCTTATGATGAAGGATTTCATTTCATGGGTTACATAATAAATGTGCTATGTCTTTGACTGGAAAACAAATACAGTTGGTGCAGTCCTTGAATTTATGTTATCGTATGCTTAGCCAGAGGGTACGTGGACAGAAGTCCTGCCTTAAGTTCAGGAAGGTGGGGTTTAAGTCTTGCATATCATTATCAAGTATGCTATATACTGGCTAAGTGACCATGAGCAAGTCGGAACCTCCCAGGGCTCTTGAGGAAAATCTCTAAGACTGTAGGAAAGCAACAATTTGCTCACCTTCTTGCAGTATTTCAGGTATGAGGATGGAGGTTATGCAACATTAAGTGCTATGCCCAGGCTCAGAAAATTACTCCAGTGTCAGAGGTGGGATATGAACCCAGACTTCTTGCGATCATAAGTCCCCTACCTTTGCCACTACAACATGTTGATTATCTGTCACTCAGTGAATCTAGTCCTTAGTCAAGGTTAGCTTCAATATTGTTAAAACTCAATGTGTTCATCTGCTGCATTCTCTCAACAGAGCCCTCTACTAACAAAGACTACTAGGAAAATGTCTATAAATCTGTACATAGTGAAAATAATAAATTCTTGAAGGATAGGGAAGTCATAGAGAAGACATTTTTAACTCATTGCCATGCCTTAGCTATTCAACTACCTCTATATCATAAGTCTTTTTTTTTTTTGAGGGGGATATGTCTGGATACATAATTTCATCAACCTTTGTTACTCCCAGTATGAAAATTCCCTCCACCAACATAGAACAGTTACTCATTTGATACTTTCTGGATATTATTTAGATTTCTATGACCTTTCTCTCTCTTGATTCTCCTCCAAATCTTAACTTCCTTTTCCGGATCTGTACCTATGTCATACCCACTAATTTTGGACATCCCCCAAGGCTCTGCTGTAGTCCCTTGTCTCTCTCTCTCTCTCTCCCTCCATATTTTCCTGCTTGGTATAATGGTAATGGGAATTTGAAGAAGTTCCCTGCCCCTTAATAGGTTGAATATAATCACATGGAGCCTATGATGGGAAGACTCTGCTGAAGGGTGGAGCAGAATCCACAGGAAGCTAGGAGTGAGAGCAGTTAGAGCTGGAAGGAGGAGAGGACGCACCAAGGAGACAGCTAGGCTTGTGAGTGTTTGTTTGTGAGAAGGCTAAAGGATAATGGCACTCCCTGCTGTGCTATGGTGTATTAACTTTTTTGTTGCTGTGATGGTTTCTTGGTATTGGAATTTGGCTTTCTGGTGTCTGAATAAATGTTTTGTTCTCTCTTCTATATGGAGAGTCTGTATATTTTGCAACTGAGAATTATGCCAACATATTCATAGTCACTGTTGGTGCTGTGAATATCATGTTGGCACTATATTTGGTTAATTTACAAGCTGAGATGGAGCAGATTATCATCTCTATTCAGATGATTACCACATCTCTACATCTAACCCTAGTCTATTCCCTGAGATCCATCTCATATTACCAATTGTCTTTTCAATATCTTCAACTAGAAATGCTATAGGTCAAATACTGAATGGATCTTCACCAATCCCTCCCTTTTCCAGGCATTCCTATCTTATTCTGAGGCTGTCAGACTTGCAGTCTCAGTCTGTCACCCTCTCTGCCTCACTCTCATTCACTGCCCATATTCAGTCAGTGACCAAATACTGCCATGTCTCTCTTCCCATCTCTTGTTTACATCCTACTCTTTCACTCACACAGCCACCACTTCTCACCCTGGTGATCACAATAGCATTTTGGTTGGTCTGTTTTGCCTCATGTCTCTGTCCACTCCAATACATCCTCTACTGATTGTCAAATGTGACTTTCCTAAAACAAAGGTCGCCATGTCATCCCTCTCTCCTCTCCATTGGGCCCATCTTAGCTCCAGGATAAAATATAAAGTCCTTGATCTAGTTAAATTCTTCACAACTTGACCATTTCCTACCTTTTGAGTTTTTTTATACTTTCCTCCTTTCCACATACTCCACAATCAATCCATATTGGTTTTCTTGAAAATCCTCACACACACCCTTCCATCTCCAATCTCTGTGCCTTTGAACTATCTCTCACGCTTGGAATGTTATCTGACATTCCAACTCTTTCACTGCTAAGTTCAAGTGTCTTCAAAACTCACCTCAAACTCTACCATCCACAGAAAGCCTTTCAAGGCCTTTTCTTCCTGAATCCTATAACCTTTCAATATGATCTATTCTGTATTTATCCAGCAACTACGTAGGTATTTTCATGTTCTCTCTCCTGCTAGAATGTAAAACCTTGAGGACAGGGACAGAATTTTTACCATATTGTGTATCCCAATGCTAAGCATGGTGTCTGATATGATGCACAGTAAACAATAAATACTAATTGCCAAGGGTGTTGTCTGATACATTGAGATGTTAAGCAATTTGTCCTTGGTCACATAGATATTATGTGTCCATGGGATTCCTCAAATCCAGAACATTCTAAAGTTGGCCCTTTATCTACAATGTCATGCAATCTCCAGTTACACATCATAGAACATAATATATTCTACATACTAAATCATAAACTGTGATAAATTATGAAATTAAATGAACCTTATAAATCATCTTCTCACCTGCTATACGTTTTCCAGATATGGAAACTGAGTCCAAGAGAAATTAAATGAAATTCCTAAGGTCTCTAACTCCTACTTCAGCATTATTTACATAATAACATATCTTAGTAAATCTAATTCTTCCTGTTTATTTCTATCTATTCACTTAATTTTTTAAAGTTCTTGATTTACAGAATGGAAGAAATTAGGATGAGACAAGACTAGAGAAACCATCTAATCCTACCCCATCATTTTACCAATGGGGAAACAGAGTTGAAGAGGTATAAAGTATTTTGCCTGAGATCACATAGTGAATTTGTGGTACAGCTGTGAGTAGAACCCAAGTTGCTTTTCTCCCAGTCCAGTAAGATTTGTAGGACAATATGCTGCCTATCTAGCACCTAGCTGAGATGAATCCCTAAGGCTTAGGCCACCTTTGGAGCTACCAGTGTTGTCAGCTGATTTAAAAACATAATTTGTTTACCAGCTTCAGGGTAACATGCTACTCTGAATACAAGAAAAATCATAAGGAAAGTTGTGCAAGTCTAAAAAGGAGGGCAGAGACGACTTTAGTGGTAAACAAATTAAAAACCAAACAAAACGTAAAAGTCAAATGACAAGCCATGAGATTTTATTTTTTTAAAAAAGGACCAAAAGAATATAGGAATTTAAAAAAATTATAATGTGAGAAGGGGAAATGTCATAAAGACTGATATGTAGAAGAAAGAGAAAGGGTTTCTGGGAAGGAGATAAATTGAGCCCTAAAACAAACTTGTGCTGCCATGTTGCTAATGGCAAAATACATTATACACATAATTTTCCATACAGTATGGTTATGTACAATACTAGATTTAAATATCAAAAACATGAATTCACCATAATTCATTTTGACTAAACTACTTTGCTGCTGCTGATTTCAGTAGGCTCCCTTGATTTATTTTTGTAGCCACATAGCTTGCTGCTCTGTATCTCCGTCTTTCTCATACTCACATGATGAAGAACACTTAAGGGAAATTCCTAAGGTATTCAAAATCACTGAAGCTGCCCAAGTAAAGGACAGTTAGCTTAAAGCCCTGAAGGGTTGGTGACTCATTGCTGGGTGAACCTAGAGCCATTCTCTCCTTCCTCTTCCTAAATGTGGAATTGGCCAAAATATCTATAGATCATTGCTGAGAAGAAGAGGATTCTGATACTATTCCTAAAACAAACAAAGAAAACAACCGTTGCCTTTCTTTTCTCCACTTGCTTTATTAGAAAAATTATTAGTAGCATGATGGAGTATTTAGAGTGTCAGACCTGAAGTCAGAAAGACCCATGTTCAAATCCCACCTAGTTGCTGTGGCCATGGTCAAGACTTCCTTGAGTCTCAGTTTCCTTCACATCAGAATCAGGACAATATACCTGTACCAGCAACCTCATAAGATGAAAAGAGATAATGTCTATAAAGCACCTTGCAAACTCCAAAGCTGCAGATCAATGTCAATTGTCATTTTCATTTTAAAATCAAGCATCTAAGAGCATGTCTACCCAGAGTGAAGCAGGGAAAAAAGCAATCACTATGAAAATCAGGAGAGAGCTGGATTCGAGTCATCCCAGTGACACTTATTAGCAGTGTAACTCTTGGAAAACCACTTTAACTTACTTGTAAATTATGAATAATGATCTCTCTATTCCCTGTCTCAGTTTCCTCATCTGCAAAATATGATGAGGATATCAAAGTACCAGGCTCATAGGTTTCTTGTGAGAATAAGATGAGAGAATGTATGTGAAAGTTATTATGTAAATGTAGTTATTATCCAACAAAACTTTATTATTCATTCAATCAGTCATGTATTCAACAGATTCATCACCTATTTTGTCCATTTCTCTATGTGTCACATGCTGAGGCATATAAGGATGAGAAGAATCAGATATAAGGATGAGAAGAATCAGAGAGAACATCATCACCAAAAAATGTCTAAGCCACCCTCACTGTGGTGCCATTCATGAAATTAAAAACACAGTGAGATTGAATGATTCATTCAAGGTTATAGGTCCAACAGTTTCCTCACTGGAACTCAGCATTTCCAACGTCCAAGTCTAGAGGCTCCATTCTCCCATATTGCCTTTGGCGTACATCTACAGCATGTCATACCAATGATGTCTTTTTAAGTCCTTTGCTAGTCCATTAGATGTCATGTTTTTTAAGGACCATTCCTTGCCTATTCTATGCATCCATGAACCCGTATCTGGTTCAAAATAGAGCCATTGGAGCAGCTCCTTGCTACTAAATAGTAAATGTACCATTCCAGTTGATGTTAGTATTTGTGGTTGAGAAGCCTAACCATATCTACAAATTTCTCTCAATTGAAAATATTGTCATTTTAAGTGAACTTTCAAAAGGTTTAAATGAATGATGGATGGAATACTTGGAATAATGAAGAACAGAAGAAAAAACGCAATTCAAAAGAGAGCACAGGGCACATTGTGATGGCAGAGAATAGACCAATTTATGCTCAGAGTTCTTTGTCCCCTTTGTCTCCTCTCTCCACCTATTCATCCTCCTTTCATTCTTCCCTCTCCCTAGAATTGTGATTTCACTGTTATACAGAACTCTTGGTGAGAAAATCCTTTCTACTAATAGAAGCTATACATATACGCTGTTACTTAGGGTCAAAGATAATAATGTGAAATCCTCCTAGAAGGTCAGGTAGGGGGTCTAAATTTTGGAGAACCCTAAATGTCAGGTGATGGCTTTTAAAATATACTACACATTAAACAACTAAATTCTGCACCTCATCCATATTTTTATTTCCTAATGGATTATTTGAAAATGGAGTAATGTCTTAAAGGTCTAGATCAGAGGTGGGGAAACTGTTGCCTCAAGGCCAAATGTGGCCTTGAAGGTCCTCAAGTGAGACCCTTTGACGGAATCCAAACTTCATAGAACAAAACCTGACCCCTGGCTCTAGACATAGCATCTACTTAATAAATAAACTGGAGATCTAACCTTTATTTAGGAATTTAGTAACTTTCCCATCAAGAATGCTTAAAATTAGCTCCATTCTCTGTTCTTTAAAGAACATTTCTACCTGATGTATATATAATACCCCAGAGAGTTTGAGGCATAAGAATCATAGAGAGAGGTCCCAGAGAGAGAGAGAAGCAGAAAGGAACAGTGTGATCAGTAGAGGGTTAAGCAATTATTAGAGTGATAGGTGGAGTAAATCTGTGGAATGGATAGATGGGTTATACAAGACTGAAAGATGGATGTGACCAAGCCTTTGGAGTCCCTGGGTCAAAGGAAAGGAATTTTCATGAAGTTTATGTTAAAAAAAAACACAACAAAACTTAACCAGGTTTAGGGTGAAGGTATAAACACACACAAATAGTTTCAAGACCCAAGGCTGGAAATCTTCAATATTGTACAGAAGGAACTGTTACAGTGACTTGTATCATGCATTTCAAGTTTGTATTTATGCCACAGCTGAATAATTTGACTGTTATATGTGTTTCAGGAATATAGGGTTCTCTGCCCAGAAGAAGGTAAAGAGAATCAAAGAGCTCTATACACTCCAGGTTGTCAGGGACAGTGGAGGCTTCCGAAAAGGGAAGAAAAATAAGCTTCAGTGGAACCAAAGGAATCTATGGTCGAACAAGAGAGACCTGACTCTTGTCAGGATATTATAGTGTAAGAATTTGCAAAGAGAATAAAGGGAAGGAAAATGGCAGCTGCACAATTATAACGTGAAATCAAATTTAAGGTTCTCTCTGAAGAGGAGAAAGGTGGATGTTCTTAAAGCAAAAAGCTATTTGTCCTCAAAAATGAGATAGTAGAGGAAGAAGAGTAAAGAGTAGTAGGCTCTGATGATTCTTTGCTCAGGAGTATTGAGGCATTTTTCTGTCAACCTGAGAATAGTAATAGAGAGAGAGGTCCATAGTCTTCCTTGGCATGTATCTAAGATATAACATAGAACCTTCCAAGACTTATCAAAATGGTTAACAATTTATACACCGATACTTCCCGAACATGGTTGGGGAAGCTGTCACCTCAAGTTCCCATGCGGCCCTCTAGGCCCTCAAGTGTGGCCCTTTGACAGAATCCAAACTTTATAGAACAAATCCTCTCACTAAAAGAAATTGGTCTATGAAATTTGGACTCAATCAAAAGGCCGCAACCCAAGAACCTAGAAGACCACATTTGGCTTCAAGGCCCTGGGTTCCCCAACCTTGTTCTAGAAGGACCCTGAAAACTGTAGTGAATGACGATGTGTTTGTCTTTAAATGGAAATATCTACAATCTGTGGGCAGCTAACCATCCCATTTTCTTTTCATTTTCTAAGTACAAAGGATTCTTCCTTCCAAACTAAATTTCTTACATCAAGGTAAGTCTAAGTATAGAAGGAAAATGAAAATCACAGCGCTCTAGGTCTACGACAGGAGTATCCAAATTTACTGTTAAAAGAGCACAGAAATTCATAACGTCTTAAAAACAGACGCCTGATCGCACCTCCAGAAGACTCACACAACCAAAAGAGGGCTAGCCTTGGGGCCAGGAAGGTCTAGGTGAGAGTTATGTCTTTCATCAGTGTTGGCAATGTGATCAAGAGCTAGCTACTCAAGTTCTCACGGTCTCTAGTCAGCTTTCTATATGTGAATTTGTTCCTGGATTTTCAATCATGTCCTATTCTCGACCCCATTTGGGATTTTCTTGGCAGAGATGCTGGAGTGGCTTCTCATTTCCTTCTCCAGGTCATGTTACAGATGAGGAAACTGAGGCAAAGGGGGTGAAGTGACTTGCCCAGGATCACACAACTAGTAAGTGTCTTAGGCCAGATCTGAATTCAGAAAGATGGAGTCTTCCTGACACTGGGTCCAGCCCTCTGTTAACTGTGTCACCTAACTTCCCATAAATGAATAAAGGTTGGAAATTAGTTGCCAATAAGCACAATTGGAGGGAGTTGCCACACTAGGAATTCCATATACATCACAGATCTGCATCACTCTTATTCCCTTACACCTAATCCTCAAAATAAATAAATAAATGTACACAAGAGAAGCACAATGTGCTTTAAGATCACCTGAAAGATTAATCATTTAGATTAATGGGGAGAAGTGGGGAATAAGGAAGGCATTATTACTTTTATAGATTGTATTTGAACTATAAGAGATGGGGAATCTACACCCTTAAGGGCATATGTGGCCTTCTAGGTCCTTGGGTGTAGCCTTTTGATTGAGTCCAAGTTTTACAGAACAAATCCTCTTATTAAGGGGATTTGTTCTGTGAAGTTTGGATTAAGTCAGAGGGCCACAATTGAGGACATAGGCCACACGTGGCTTGGAAGCCACACATTCCCTACCCCTGAGTCCTAGGCCATGAAGACTGGGTAGGATTTGAAAACACAGAGATAGAATGTAAGGAGGTTATTCAATAAATAGGAACAAAAACAATAACAATACCTCACAAGATAGTTGGAAACTTAAAATTTGATGGAAGTGAAAATGCTTTGAAAAAATTTTTAAAATATGAATCATGGAGAGAGGGGTTGAGCCAAGATGGTGGAGTAGAATCAGGACTTCCCCTCCTTTCCTTCCACCCCCTCCAATACATGTAAAAAATGACTCTAAATAAATTTAAGAGCTACAGACCCCAAAAAGTGATAGAAAGAAACAACTATCCTACTGAAGGCAGCCCAACAGGCCAGCAGGAAGGGGCTATTATACCTGGCTGGGAGGTGATCCCAGCCCCAAGTGAGCCATGAAATTTTGGCCCCAGGGCAGCCCCAACCAGCAGTGGCCAGAGCAGACATCCAGAGAGTGAAGCAGCAGCAGCTGTGGCGGTTTCAAGGCTACTCAACCCATAAACACCAAAGACAAAACAAAAGGTCAGTGTGGAACTCTGTTGGACCTGGGTAGATGGAAGAGCATAGTCTGGCAGAGGCACGGCGGCTGCACTGGGTGGATGCCTAAGGAGCTCCTGGCCGGCAGATTGTAGGGGGAACAAGTGACCATTCAGAGGGTAATCGCTTTTGCTTTGACCTGCTTGGATCTGTATTGTGCTCTTGGGTGGAGGTCCTGGGGTTTGTGGCTAGGTACCAAAGCCTGTGGGGGCTACACAGAGGGAGCCCTCCTAAATGCTCTGGCAGCTACAAAAACCCCAGTGATTTAGGACAAAGATTTCTCCATTCTGAGAGCAGAGTTCTACCATGGCAAAGAGTTCAAAAGTCAAGTAATTGACTGACAACATGAGTGAGCACAGGAAATGCAATCCTACTATAGATTCCTTTTACAGGGACAAAAAGGATCAAAGCATGGAACATGAGCAAGACAACAAAGTCAGAACTCCTGCAGCAAAGGCTCCCAAGAAAAATATGAATTGGTTACAGGCCATGGAGGAGCTCAAGAAGGACTTTGAAATCCAAGTAAGAGAAGTGGAGGCAAAATTGAGAAGAGAAATGAGAACATTGCAAGAAAATTAAGAAAAACAAGTCAACAGCCTGAAAGAAGAAAATAACACCTTAAAAAAAATAGACTAACTGAAATGGCAAAAGAGGCCCAAAAAGCCAATGAGGAGAAGAATGCCTTAAAAAGTCAAATTTGCCAGATGGAAAAGGAATTTCAAAAACTCACTGAAGAGAATAATTTCTTCAAAAATAGATTGGAGCAAATATAAGCTAATGACTTTATGAGAAATCAAGATACTATAAAACAGATCCAAATAAATGAAAGAATAGAAGGCAATGTGAAATATCTCATTGGAAAAACCACTGACCTGGAATAAGATCCAAGAGAGATAATTTAAAAATTATTAGACTACCTGAAAGCCATGATGAATAAAAGAGCCTAGACCATATCTTTCAACAAATTCTCAAGGAAAATTGCCCTGATATTCTAGAACCAAAGGGCAAAATAGAAACTGAAAGAAATCACTAATCACCTCTTGAAAAAGATCCTAAAAAGAAAACTCCTAGGAATATTACAACAAAATTCCAGAGTTCCCAGGTCAAGGAGAAAATATTGCAAACAGTCAGGAAGAAACAATTTAAATATTGTGGAAACACAATCAGGATAACACAAGACCTAGCAGCTTCTACATTAAGGGATCAAAGGGCTTGGAATGTGATATTGCAGAGGTCAAAGGAGCTAGGATTAAAACCAAGAATCCCCTACCCAGCAAAATTGAGTATAATTCTTCAGGGGAAAATATGGTCACTCAATGAAATAGAGGATTTTTAGGCATTCTTGATGAGAAAAAGCAGAGCTGAATAGAAAATCTGACATTTAAATACAAGAAACAAGAGAAGCATGAGAAGGTAAAAAGGGAAATGAAATCATAAGGAACTTATTAAAGTTGAAATATTGACATTCCTACATGGAAAAAAGATAATATAACTCATAAGACTTTTCTCAGTATGAGGATAGTAGAAAGGAATATGTGTGTGCGTGTATTTACACACACATAAATATATACATACATATATATGTATGTAGAGAAGGGTGCAGGTGTGTATAAATATGTATGTGAGGGTATACATATGTATGTACATGTATACATAGACGGAGGGCACAAGACATGTTGAATATTGAGGGATGATATCTAAAAAATAAAATTAAGAGGTGAGAGCGGAATATATTGAAAGAAGGAGAAAGGGAGATATAGATTAGGGTAAATTATATCATATAAAAATGGCAAGAGAAAACTGTTACAATGGAGGAGAAGAGCAGGAAGGGGAAAGGGAATAGGACAATCTTACTCTCATTTTTTTTGGACAAAAATATTTGTTGTTGTTGTTGTTGAAAGTTAGCTCTTCTTGGGTTTTTTTTACTTTTAAATTAACTTTAGTTTATTTTTAGTTTATATCATTAATTTCCATGAGATTTTGAGTTACAAATTTTCTCCCCATCTTTCCCCTGCCCACCCCTCAAAACAGCGTATATCGCCTCCCCCAATCTGCTCTCTCCTATATCCTCCCCCATCGCCCCTCTGACTTTCTGGTAGGGCAATATGGATCTACCTACCCCAGTGCCTGTATATCTTATTACCCAGTTGCATGTAAATAATAATAATAATAATAATATACATATACATATATATTTAACATTTTATTTTAGAACTTTAAATTCTAGTTTTGTTCTCTTCCTCCCTTGTCACGCACCCCTACTGGAAAGACAAGCAATTCAATACAGGCTGTATATGTGTAGTTAAGCAAAACATCTCCATGAAGGAAATATTGTGAATGACTGACTATATTTCCCTCTATCCTATCCCTCTCCCAACTTATTGCATTCTCTATTTTGTCCCTGTCCCTTTAGAGAAGTGTGTGCTTCTAACAACCCTCCCCCCCAACCTACCCTCCCCTCCATTACCCCCCCTCTTATCCTCTTTGCCCCTACTCTCCTGTAGGGCAAGATACCCAATTTAGAGTGTATGCCATTCCTTCCCCAAGCCAAATTCAATGAGAATAAGGTTGACCCATTCCCTTTAGCATTCCTGTTCTTCTTATTCATTGTAACAGTTATCCTTTTCCTCTTCTATATGAGATGATTAACCCTGTTCTGTCTCTCCCTGTCTCCTCTCATTCTATTTCACTCCTACCTCTCAATTTCACCTTTTAAAATATCATCCCTTCCTATTCAATTACTCCTGTGCCCTCTGTCTATGTACACACATATATATATACAGTCACATATGTATTCATACGCATATATACCCTCGTATATAGACATATTTTTATGTATACATATATACACACATTTATATTCCTTTCACCTATCCTCATACTGAGAAAAGTTTCATAAGTTACAATTATTGTTTTTCCACATTGCCATGTAAATAGTTCAACTTTGATAAATTCCTTATGAATTCTTTTCCATGTTTACCTTCTCTTGCTTCTTCTTTTTGAATGTTAAATTCTCTATTTAATTCTGGTTTTTTCATCAAGAATGCTTGAAAGTCCTCCACCTCATTGAATGACCATATTTTCCCCTGGAACATTATACTCAATTTTGCTGGATAGGTGATTCTTGGTTTTCATTCTGGCTCCCTTGATCTCCAGAATATCATATTCCAGGCCCTTCTATCCCTTAACGTAGAAGCTGCTAGATCCTGGGTTATCCTGATTATGTTTCCACAGTGTTCAAATTATTTCTACTTGGCAACTTGTAACATTTCCAGGAATTTTCTCTTTGGGATCTTTTTCAAGAGGCTATCAGTGAATTCTTTCAAGTTGTATTTTGCCCTCTGGTTCTTTCATTTATTTATTTATTTATTTATTTATTTATTTATTCATTCATTCATTTATTTATTTATTTGCTCATTTGCTTTCAATCCACAAGATTCAGTTCCACAATCACTTGAGTTTCAGATTTTCTCCCCTCCCCTCCCCCCCCCCCATGGTGGCACGCAATCATGCATAGGATCTGCAAATACTTTCACATTGTACAATAGTTTGGTCATATAGAAGGGCTGTAACCAACGAGTGATCACTGGGAAAAGAAAAAAAAAAAAAGCAAAACCAGACATAAAAGAGAACGATAATGAGTTTTGCTTCAGTCTCCACTTAAACTATAGTCTTTCTATATCTTTCTCTGAGTTCAGGTATCTCCTTCCTTCTTGAGGCTTGTAGAGTTGT
>CM053592.1:71793368-71837409 GCA_028646515.1 Pseudochirops corinnae | reverse complement strand
AATTGAGAGGCCATCTATAATATCAGGTACCAGGGAGCCTGAGGTTGGTAAATCTCTTGTTCTCAAGAGGTCTGAGCAGCAACACTGGGTTAATTAGGTGTCCACATTAAGTCTAGCATTAATATGATGAGCCCTTAGGATGTAGAAACGTGGGGGGGGGTGGGCCAGTCCAGGTTAGAAGGATAAAAATTGTAGATCTGTAGTAGGATTGGGCCTGGGAGGAGGACCCCTTGTACTTCTAGCTTGAATGAGATGAGGAGACTTGGTCTTAATAAAAAAAAAATAAGTAAAATTTGAGAGAATGAATTTTATCTTGAAAATGTATGAATAATACTAGCATAGTAAAAAATTTGATGACGGTTGGTTATGTGTAAACCAAACCAAACCTGACCGTATAGAACTGAGATTATTCAGACTGGAGAACAGAATACTCAAGATTGATTTGACAATAGTAGTAAAATACAGGGTACATGTTTTACTTCATAATTTTAATAGTGTCTTTTAGAAAACTGACTGTAATTTATGTAGGCTCTTAACAAGTGGCAGTGATGTGTTGCAACCACTTGGTTGGAGCAGTGGGGCATAATAAATCCTGATAGACAGTCACGTGGTGGGGAGCTGCTAATATTCCCACAGTTTTATAACCATGAAATTTCTAAATTTTATAGAAAATAAAACAATGAATAGAAAACCTAAATGAATAGAAAAAAAAAGTACAGATAACATTCTGAGAGCAAACCTTTAACACAAATAAAACCGAAGACACAAACAAACATCTTTCTTCCACACCCCTCTTGGTGATCCTCGTTTGTTCCTGTGCTAATATTAAAGATAGTAGATTGACTTCAAACAATCTACTTAATGCTGTGTCAAACTCTTAGAGTGTTTCCAGGGCTACTTGGAAGTTTGCTTTCAAAGTTTCTTTGGGCTTATTTAATTCCAGGGATTCTAGCATAGTGCATGGATACTGACTGATGAACTGACATACTCAGAGCTCTCTGTAACCTTTATTTCTCTACTATGAATCTTTCTTTAACTTTTTACCATAACCTTCTCTCTTCCCATATGATGGGGTCATCTCTCCATCAGTGACTGCCTTGCTCAGCCAGAGATACTTCATCTACCTCTCCTCAGGAGAGGATGACAAGATCACTGTAATCCTAGACAACCCTCCTTTTTTTTTTTATCAAGTTTCCACAGCATGTCAAACACTCATTGTTCTTTCCAGACCCATCCTAAGAGGTTTCTCTCTCCTTAAGACCAGTTAGTCAGTAAGCACCCACTCACCTACTATGTGCTAGGTACTATGCTAAGCACTAAGTTGTTACCTTTTTATTTTTGATAAGAAACTTCTCCCCACTATGTCTTAAAATTTTCTGGTTTTGTTCACTCTTTTTCAATCATTTCTAGTTTCTTTACCCATGCATGACCTCTGAGACATTAGAAGAATCTTGTAAACCTGAACAGCCCATTATGAATAGAAAATTTAAGTAAGCTTTGTTCTGGACTACTTGAAGACCTGTATATAGAAAAGTGTCCAGCTAGTCTTTCCACAACAGCAAGACAGAAATAAAAAGGGTTCAAACTTCAAAAGGAGAAATTTAGGTAAAGGATTTGGTTTTTTTTTTACCAACAAGGTTTGATAAACATCTGATAGAGTTACCAAACAAAGTAGAATCTCATTCCCTGTTGGCCTTTAAAAAATTTGTCATTTCTTCTTTACCCATATTGGTTCATATCACATCTTCTCTGAGTCTCAGTTTCCTCATCTACAAAAGGGAGTTAAAATCAATGGTCTCTTAGGCCCCTTCAAACTCTATGATACTATGGTATAAGAGGGTAGATTTGATGAAATTAACCATTCTTTCTATCTTGGGAATCTACAATTTACTGGTAATTTTCCTGGGAATTCTTAGGTATTAAATGTACTTATTTACAGAAGATTATGATCAATGACATATTAATATATGTTATTCATATCAATCATCAAAGTTTAATTCAGAATGTCTGAAAGTGCTTTGCAAACTTTTAAGTATTATATAAATGGTAGCCATTTTTATTAATCTTGGTCTTATACAAATATGAAACATTTTTTTTAGTCCATTGTTCCTACCAATAAAAGTCTTCAATAATTTTTAGTTGTATATATTTGAAAGTACAGTTTTTCTTTCTCTTTCCTTTTCTCTTTATAGATATAGTCATGCTGTAAATAAAAAGTATTGAGCTCAAAATTAGGAGAACTAGATTCAAACCTTGTCTTTAACACTAATTATGATGTAGCAATTATGCAAAAGTCAGTTTCTGAGTCTTCTCACCATGACATAGTGGATAGGACACTGGGCTTGGAAAGAGAAAAAAACCAGGCTTGAACACTGGAGAGGCCCATTGAGGGAAGGATGGGGCAACGTGAAACATTCAGGAATGATAAAGATAATCAGAAAGGGGAGACAATTTGGAAGACAAAATAGAGGTGAATTCCCTTCAGTCTAATTCAGAATATGCCTCAGCATGTACTCAGTGTTTTCAGCAACAGTTTCAATAGAATAATGACAATTTATGGTTCTCTTAGGTATACTTAAAAGTGGCCATCCTTTTCTGTAAGGTCTGACTGTTTCATAGTAATTCACATTGCTATTACTGGATAAAACATTTCCCAGAAACAAATTAAAGAACAGATCTAGTTCTCTCATACACAATTTCCTAGTTATGTCCTAGCTTAGAAATATAAAAAAGGCTATTACACTGTGTCACCTGGTGTTCTCATTAGCTCCCAAGGGTTCCATTACCATTTCGATGATAATGATTACAATATCAGTATATCTAGCCCAAGTCTCTCTCCTGAGCTCCAGTCCCACATCACAAATTTGCTATTGGATATTCGAAACTGGTAACAGTTTCCAGAGGTAACTGATGCTCTATGTGACCAAAACAAAACTCCTTCTTTCCCTTACAAACAGCTTTTGCTTTTACATTTTGGTCTATTGTTTCCAGAAACATTTCCACCTTAACAATTCTAATTGAATGCGTGTAATATGCATAAGGAAACTTCATTTTTGAATGAAGCCTGATATGAAGAGTTTCAACTTATAGTACAGAAGACTTAGAGAATGGTTATGAGAAAACATTTCCTTTCAATGAGCTTCATTAAACATCTGAGTAGATTACCAAAGGAGCTGGTAGAAATTAACTCACAGAATGAAGCAATACATGCTATCATTCTTTTTCATGTTTGATTTTGCTTCTTTTTTCCCAGTGATCACTCATTGGTTACAACCCTTCTATACAACCAAACTATTGTACAATGTGAAAGTATTTGCAGATCCTATACATGATTGTATGCCACCATGGTGGGAAGGGAGAGGAGAAAATCTGAAACTCAAGGGATTGTGGAACTAAATCTTGTAAACTAAAAGTAAATTAAAAAAAAATAAATAAAAATTAAAAAGAAAAAGAAATTAACTCACAATTATTCTGAATAGGGCACTACCATCTTTCCAGTTATCTAGGTTTCAATGACTCTACTTACTCTTAACCAATCAGCAGTCAGATTTTATCATCTCTACCTCCATAAAATATCCCATTCTCTCCACTTGCACAGGTATCACCCTAATTTAGGTCCCCATTATCTGATTTGTTCTTTTGCAACAATAATATATAATCAGTCTCCTTGCCTCAAGTCTTCCCATACTGCAATCCGTCCTCCACAAAACTGCCAAAGTGATTGACCCAAAGATCAATGTCATGACCAGGTCATCCCTTTATCCAATAAATCCGACTGTTTCCCTTTTACTTCTGGGATGAAATATAAAATCTTTTTGTTTAGTATTTAAAACTTTTCATAGCCTGGCCCTTTCCTATCTTTCCACTCTCTTCACTTGTTACTCCTTTCCACATGCTCATATGGTTTCCATATGTTTCCTCCACACTGACCTCTATTTACTGTTCCTTATGTGTTAGGTTACACCTCCCTGTTTTGTGACTTTGTACTAGTGATCCCCTATGCCTGGAATGCTCTCCTTCCTCCTTGCTTTTAGCTCTTAGTATCCTTGGGTTCTTTCAAAATTCAACTCAAATACCTCCTTCTGTATTCCTGATTCTTCCCACCAATCACTGCCTTCATCTCTACGGTCTCCTTGTGTCTACTTTGTGTTTATCTTGTATGTATCTATAATGTCCCTGTCTCCTCCATTAGTGTATAAGCTCCTTGAGGGCAGGGAAGGTCTCCTCGTCCTTTGTACCCCTGGAGCTCAGCAGAATGCCTTGGCACATACAAGATTTTAATAATTAGATGCCTAATTAGTGTTAGTTGACTGACAAAATCACAGTGCATATTTTGTTCAAGGTTCTGAAAGTACTTTATAAACATTACTTGAATATCTTGAGAGACAACTTCTATGTCAATCTGTCATGTTCAGAGCAACCATTCAGAACGCTTGTTCCATCCTGATTTATTAAACTCAAGATGAATGTGGCATAGGGCCCAAGTCTGGCAACCTGAAGTTTCTTATGTCACAAAATTCCTCTTTTTGAATAGTGCAGAATATGCTTCCTAAAACTAAAAGGAATTTAAGTATTTTTTCTTAAGAGACAGTTTCACAGTTCCCTTAGAGACAGCTAGGTGGAGCACTGAGGAATCAAGAAGACCTGAGTTCAAATCCTAACTCACTCAAGAACTGTGTGACCCTGGGCAAAGCAATCAACCTCTGTCTGTCTTAGTTTCCTCAACTGTGAAAGGGGAACAATAGCAGAACCTAACTTTCAGGGTTGTTACGAAGATCAAATAAGATAATATCTGTAAAGTACCTGGCACTTTTAGGCACTATGTAAATGTTTATTCCTCTTTTCCCTAAGAGAAGGACTGGACTTTGTATTTCTCCCAGCTGAATCTACATTGTCCCTCTTCTCTCTCCTCTGAAATCTCTTGCACCATTTTATTTGGGTTTCTTCTATACATTACTAAAACTGGTCGTGAGTTCCAGTGGTTAGAATGTTGGAATTAGAATTAGAACATGAGAGTATGAATCCTGTTTTAGCTAGTAACTATGAGACCCTTGCCTAGTCACTTAATTTGTTCTTGGTATAAAATGAGGAGATTAATGCCTGTAGCACTTACCTAATGATATGCTTAGGATCAAATGAGATAATGTGTGCAGACAAGTTTGTAGACTTTAAAGCACAGAAATGACAATTATAAATCTTATTATCATTACAATGTAATATGCCCTATAGTTGTTTGTATGTTTGTCTGCTTATCACTAATAGATTACAAGATCCTTAAGAAAGAACAAGAATGGTGTCTTATCAGCACCTACGGTATCTTAAGTTTAGCATTCATGTAATAATATTTATGGAATTTTATTATAGATACAATTACAACTGGATGATAGAATTAGATAGCTAGATAGACAGATAGATAGAGATATTCTGTGCAAATGAAAGCAGGCCTCATATTTGGCATAGAAGATCATGGTGTAGTGAACAGGGAGCTGGGTCTTGGAGGAAGATCTGGATTCAAGTTCAGCCTCTGATACTTACTGGCTGTGTGACCCTGGACAAGTCACTTAACTTCTCAGTAACTCAGGCAAATCTATAAAACAGGAGCTCTTTACTTCTTTGGTATCATGGTCCCTTTTGGCAGGCTGTTGGAGCCTATGTATCTCTTCTCAAAATATTAGTGTTTTTAATGCATTGAATAAAATACGTAATATTACAATGGAGACCATTTCCATTAAATATAGCTATCATATTATTTTTTTTTTTAATGCTTCAAGGATCTTAAGTTAAGAGTTAAGTTGGAGAGGAAGTTCTCATCTGCACAACAGGAAGTTCTGGGAGGCTCCTTCGACCAATGAACACTTGTGTTTTGTTTAAAAATGAAAGAAAGAAAGAAAAATTAGAGATTCCTGTAGATTGTGGCTGCAAGGAAGCTTTTTAGCTTGAGGAACTTCAAGATGACCAGATTGAAGAACTTACATGACTCATTCCCTCCCTCGTTCAAGACTGGCAAAAGTGACAAACTGGTATCTTCTCACTCAACACTGTGAAACTGGTGGTGAAACTGGTATTGAACTCATCTACTACTAGTACTATCTGGGCTTCAACTATGTTTCTGAGTTTGAATCGATCTTCTCTTCTAACACCCCTAAGAGGCAGCTTCACAGTTCCCTTAGAGACAGTTAGATGGAGCACTGAGGAATCAAGAAGACCTGAATTCAAATCCTAACTCACTCAAGAACTGTGTGACCCTGGGCAAAGCAATCAACCTCTGTCTGCCTTAGTTTCCTCAACTGTGAAAGGCGAACAATAGCAGAACCTAACTTTCAGGGTTGTTATGAAGATCAGATAAGATGATATCTGTAAAATGCCTGGCTTGGTCTTTCTGTTGGAGCTGTAACCCAGGAGATAATGCAAAGAGAAAAAAAAAAAAGACAGCAAGTCTGCACCAACTGACAGTAATATAGAAAGGCTGATTCAGTTCTACCTTTTCCATTCTTAACTGGATTTGGCTTCCACTTCAGACACTGCTACCAGTTACTTCCAGTGTCTTTATCTTTGGGCACCATCTTCTTATTGTCTGATTCAGCCTCTACCCTTGCCCTTCTGTCTATGTGAGAGACCTAGATGAAGATGATACCTTTCTTTGCTCCAGGAAGGGAAACTTTTTTTTCATCAAGCCCCGTGAAGCCAGAATAATTGCGGTCTTTACTTAAAAAAAAAAAAAATTTGAGGGGGGAAGGCAAGGCAATTGGGGTTAAGTGACTTGCCTAAGGTCACACAGCTAGTTAAGTGTTAAATGTCTGAGGCCGAATTTGAACTCAGGTCTTCCTGACTGCAGGGCCAGTGCTCTATTTACTGTGCCACCTAGTTGCCCCTGCAGTCTCTACTTGATCTAAATATTGGATTCAGCTGTGGGAAAAGAGTATAAGGCCTAACAAAATGTATTACACCATTTGAGAGCATAGTAGGGAAGAGGGGTCTAAACCTACATGATGTCATCTGTGAAGGGATCTCCAAGTATGAAAACTACGTATGCAGATCAACAACCTCTATAACTTGAAGTTTAGAACTTGAAGAGTACCAGTGCCAAGAGTATTGAGAAATTAAGTGACAGGCATGTACACGTGAGAGGTAGGTTCCAAACCCACATCTTCCTGGCTCCAAAACCATCCTAGACTGCTTCTCACATTATATAGAATAAGTGTTTGACACACACACACACACACACACACACACACACACACATATGTGTGTGTGTGTGTGTGTATATATATACACACACATATGTGTGTATACACATGTACATACATATCCAAACATATGCATATTCATATATATTTGCATATATATGTATATATATTGAACCAAATAGAATCATAAGAAAATAAATATTTGTCAAGTAAGCAGGCTAAGGAAAAATAATAGTAGCAGAATCAAATCTGGTTTAGTTATTATGGAAAAGGCATATTCTATATTTAATAAGAATGTATATGAAGAGCTTATATTAGATTGCATACCAACTTGTGGAGTTGGGAGGGGAGGGAGATAGAGAAAATTGGAAACTTATGGAAATGAATATTGCAAACTAAAAATAAATTAATTAATTTGTACAATAAAAAAGGCATATTTTCTCAAGGAGAAGATAACCTGATACTTTAAGTGCCATATCCATAGCTTAATTCTGATTCTGTTTAAAGGCAACAGTTATATATGGAAGCAATGTCTGGAATCTATAACAGTGCTTCACCAAGGAACAGAAGACTTAGCAGATCAGAGAAAATGCTAGAGTAATGGTGCTATTCATACTCCCAACCCTCCTAGGCTGCAAGGACACCCAGTGAACTTCAATTAACTCAATCTCTGATGTTTGTCTTTCTCTTGGAGCTGTGACCCAGGAGATAATGCAACGAGAAAAAAAAAGACAGCAAGTCTGCACCAACTGACAGCAATATAGAAAGGAAAACAAAAATAGAGATGATTTCAAGAAATAAATTTCAGGGTAGAGAAGGACCAGAAGGAGGGAAAAAAAACTCTTCTATTCCTAAAATAGGAGAATGTCACATTTATTTGCATCCCCCTATCAATCACCTCTTCTGATATCAGTGGAGGAAACACACACATATCTACTGAGAAAGTACATCAACTAGATGCTATAATTTCTCTTAAATCCATGGGGAATTTATAATCACTTTAAGATTTCATGAAAGACAAGGATGGCTAGCAAAATAACAATTTCTTTTTCCTGTATTAGTGACTAATCCTATGAAACAACTATTGTCTGTTACTCCCTACTGCTCCCCATGGTAAAATCAAGTGATCAGAATCCTACATTGTAAGAGTGATAAGTCTTTGATGTCCCATACAATGCTTATAATGTAAAGGAACCACAAATATCAGAAGGGATTATCTCATTCTTTGTCCTTGTATCTACAGCTCCTAGCACAGAACTTGGTCCATAGTAGGCATTTACTATTTACAGACTGATTGAATGCCATGATTTATTCTTATTAATAACTTCTCAAACATTTTGATTGTAAAAATCATTGAGGATCAATAAGACTGATAATGGGATGGCTAGCTGGTGCAGGGGATACAGTCCTGGGCCTGGAGTCAGGAAGACTCATCTTCTTGAGTTCAAATCAGGTCTCAGACACTTACTAGTTGTGTGACTCTGAGCAAGTCACTTAACCTTGTTTGCCTCTGTTTCCTCATTTGTAAAATGAATTAGAGAAGGAAATGATAAACCACTTCGGTATCTTTGCCAAGAAAACCCTAAATGGGGTCATGAGGAGTTGGACATGACTGAACAACAGGACTGATAAAGTAGTGTCAGTTGAGATAAAATAAAATAGCAGTGACACATAGGTGATACAGTCTAATTAGAATCTCAGTCCCATTAAGAAAAAAAATAACAAAAGAGAAAAGAAAAGTATAATTGTGTGTTAGTCTGATCTCCATTTACTTTTACAGATACAACTGACTCACAACAGAATTCATTTCTTGCTCTCTGCTCTTAAAGAGAAAAGCTTTCATAATTCAGTCTAATTTGTGTGTGTGTGTGTGTGTGTGTGTGTGTGTGTGTGTGTGTATTCTCAGATCCCAGCTTGTCTTTAATATAAGGGCTGAAAGGTTTCTAAAAGTGCTCTCTGCAAATCATTACGAAGCACCGAACTGATGTGGATCTTAACGATCTAATGATGCATTGCAGATCCTACTGGTGGAGAACAGAGTTAAGGCTTTGGAGATGAAAATGGACAGATAACAGGAAGATTTCTTCAGGTGCTATCACAAGTTAACTGGTTTCTGTAGCAAGTGTTTGGGAGTGACGTTGTAAAGGCATTCATGGTACTGAACTGGAGTAGGAAAAATGGAGAGCTGAAAACAACCAGGCACAAAAGAAAAATAATGAAAATGTGGCCCTTTCAAAAATCTCACAAAGTCTAGACACGAACTATGAGAGATAAGGACTCCAGGAGGGGGCCTGGACTGTGCTTTTATTGACTTAGGGAACTCCCAGATGGGGAAGCCACTTTTAGTAGTACAAGTTAGCATCTGCTCTACATCTGAGCTTCCCACAGGGTTAAGGGACTCTGACAGCTTAAGGAACTTGCTCAGAGTCAAAAAGCCAGAATGCTTCAGGTCAGTAAGACCTAAGCAGGTCTTACTGGCTTTAAAGAAACTATACCACACTGCCTGTATTTAAAAAAAAAAAAATTAATTCTGAATTTGTTTATCTGGTGCCAAGACTTCCCAACACCTTGCTTTTACCTTAAGCACTACAATAACAAATGGTTCTACTTTTATATATTTTCATGTGTGTAATGCAGACAAAGAAATATATTATTTTTGAAGAAGGCATGATATGGAAGGGGCATTTTGATAAACTATCTGAAGAATAGACAAATCCTCTGGATCTACAGAAAATGAGCTACCCATGTCCCAAGGTCTTATGAGAAGAAAATAAAAATACTTTATGATCCTGAAAGTCTACATAAATCAATCTTCTGAACATTATTTAAAATACATATAAAATCAACGGAAGCACTTTTCCCATATTATTTCGCATAATCCTCATCACAATTTTATGAGGTAGGTGGAATTATTATTTCCATTTTTCTACTGCAACTGAAGAGGTGAAAGTGAAGAGACTTGCCCAGAGTCCTAGAACTAGGTGAATGTCTGAGAAGAGATTTAAACACTAGTTTTTTCTAACCCCCAATCCAGTGTTCTAATGCTATCAGCAGTGTTAAACTGATAAAGAAACTGGGAGTCACTAAGTGCATATGAGGATCATTGCTATGCACACATTAACTTAAAAATCACAAATTAACATCATCTGTGTTCTACCAAATTTTATTTATTCTGTTAAGTATTTCCCAATTTCCTTATTACATTTTAATCTGGTTCTGTCTACACTTGGCAGCATTACCACAGTATGTGTCTGCAATGACACTCTGTTTCTCATTTTTGAAGAGGAGGTTCACTACTTACACTTTGAGCTAAGCAGAATAAAGATAATAATGAAACACTTAACTTGAAGCTACTACAAATCCATTTTGAAAAATGTTCTTGGTGATTTTAAAGGGTAAAGAAGGTAGTAGAACCATGTCCAGACAATGAAAATCCATGGTAAAGCTAACTATTTTGGTAACCATTTGGACAGTCACATTAATTGGTGAAAACTATATTAACTTAATAATTTCAAGAAATATGGTATATATTTATAATTTTAAGAAATATAGAAGAAGCAATGTAACTAGGAAAGAACAATCAAATGGAAAACAAGAGACTGGATTTCTAATCTTTGTTCTGTCCATTAATTATCACTATACTGAAAATGACTTAATTATTCTTAGCTTAAGAATCTTAAGAATCTGTAAGATGCATGGGTTGAAGTATGTGGTCTATATACCTTCAAAATCCATGATTTATTCTTCATACACATGGTAATTTGAATCAACGGCTATTGACATGTCCAAAATAGAACTTATCATCTTCCCTTTGACTGTTCCTTTCTTCCAAATATCCCTCTTTCCATTGAGGTCACCACCATGCTTCCAGTCACCAGTTCATTATCTTGAAATCATCTCACACTCTCCCATCTCCCTTGACCTTCATATCCATTTACTTGCTAATTCTAGTTGTACATCATTCACATGTCTCCTTCTTTCCACTTTCATGTGATTACCACCACAGTTAAAGCCTTTTCATTTCTATTGTACTATTATACTAGGCTGTTTATTGGATCCCTTGATTCTAGTCTTTCTTCTTCCTAAAACAACCTCCACACAGCTGCCAAAATAATCTTCCTAAAATACAATTTGATCATCTTTTTTCATTCAAAAAATCTTCATTGGCTCTTTGTTGACATTAGGATTCAACGTACCAAGGGAATTAAATATAAAGTACTAAACCTTTATGATTCTCCCTAATCAGTCTTTAATTTGCCTTTCTTAATTCATATTTTACCCACATACTCTGTTTTAGTCAATTTGGACTTAAATTAGGTGCTCTCCAAACCTGACTTTTCACCTTATACCTCTATTGTACAAGCTGCTCTTCCTGCCTGTAGTGATCTGTCTTTCCAATTCTGAATCTAAGGATCTTTTGGATCCCTTCAAGCCTCACCTCAAGTATCACATTCTCCAAGAAGCCTTCCTTAGGTATCTCAACTCCCAAATGGCCTCAGATTTACTTATCTACATACACATGAAGAATCCAGGATGAATTCTGTACATTCTACTCTCAACATAAATCTTTGCACAAAGGAATTGTAAAGGTTGGTTTATTGAAGTTGGCTAATATCTGGCTCCCCTGTGTAATGCTATTTAGGATAAAAAATTTGCTTGCAAACCTCTTCTTCCCATTTGGTGAAAATTTCACCTAGTCTCTTTAGAAATTTTAACTTTTGGACAATCCCAAGATAGTGGGTCTGAATGAATGTGATTTTATTGGACATAATGCCATGTGTACATACCGAATACCAGAGCTGGAAGAACCTTAAAGAGGGCATGTCCCTCATTTTCTAGAGAAGGAAACTGGGGCCCATGCAGATAAAGTGACTTGCCCAAGAGCACAAAAAAAATCAGTGGCCACCTTGGGAGTGATTGCCAGATGTGTGAGCTATGCTTCTGCCTCACTACAGATGTTACAGAGTACATGATAGGAAAAGGGTTGTCAAAGATGAATGCTCACATTACAAGTGAGAATTATAACAATAAAGCTGCTAGAGTTTCTATATAGACATTACATTTTATAACTCCAGAGAGGTGGTAGTTTTTTCTAACATAGAAATAAGATTACATTCACCTCTCCCATTCACCATAACTTCTTATCACCTCTGTTCTTCTATTGTTTGTTTTATTTCCTTGAATTCTTTTTGGCTTTAGGAATCATGCTTTAATCTCATAAACTGAATTGGCCATCTGAGAAAAATCCTCTTTTTCCTAAGTGTTCACTATGACAGCCTTCAAAAAGGTGGCTGATATTGTGTCCTGAGTTGAAGAGGTGCCTTACATTGACTGAGAAGCTAATTTCTCCCCGGGGTATAAAGGAAGCTTTGGTCACCTCTTTATTCCATTAATCCATGGTGCAGGTGAAGTAGGAACCCTCTGGGTCTAATTGGATGGAGTGTGTTGAAAATGGAGATGAAGTGGGAGTGTTTGTTCACTTTTAGTGAGGTGATACTGAAACTAGTGATGTGAAACACAGGGAAGGAGAACGGAATGTAGATAAAGTGATGTGACTGCAGAAATGTGAAATTTAATTTAAGGAAGATAAAATGAGTGAAAGATAAAGGTGCTTCCAGCACACAATCACAGGTAAGTGCACTAGTTCTAGTACACAAAGAAATTCCAGTTCTTGGGGCTGTGATAAAAGGACCTTGTTAGAGATGGAGTATTTGACTTGTTACAGTCCTGAGATCCCAGCAAATTCAAAAAAGGGAAGCCATAGTTCTTAGGCATCAGGGAGGAATACAAATAGTCCCACATCAGAATGTGTATTTAAGTAGGACCATGAGAAACTGACAAGTGAGTTTTATCAGATATCACACCTATAGCTCAAAGTGGGTATGTCCTACTTAGCTTTTTATGATCTTCCTTCCTATCCCAACAGTATATTTCTAGAACATCTAAAGATGCTGAACACTGAGGACAGAGACTCTCATCCACCCACTCCTAGGCCAGTGGTTTTGATCCAAACTTAAACCAGCTCTTGGTGGAAAGAACACCTGGGGAAATGATAATTTTGGGCTTTCCTTAGGAATTCCATCTAGCTCAGGTTAATCTGAAGGGACACTTGAGTTAATCTGAAGGGACAGTTGATTACAACTTGATCTTGTATGGTGGTTCTTCAATTAAGAACAGAAACTTTTGGGAAACACTGAGTGTTCCAATACCTAGGAGCTAGCCAGGGTCCTTTTTAAGATCATAATTTCTTGAGAAATGTTTTGTGGACATCTGAAATTAATCAAATGCTCAGGATTATCACCACAGGTAACCCACTCACAAACAGACCATCTAACTTACAGCTATGACTGACTTGTCTTCATTCTGGGAGAGTATGGCATGGCATGTGAAGTTCAGGATTGACTTCATTTCCTTAAATTGTATCTGACATGAAAATATATACATTTCTTCACTAGTTATAGGGATAGGAATTGGATGTATAATTGCACTGATATGGGGAACACCTTTTCTATCACTTTGAGTCTTAGAGAGTTGCTTAGAGGATTGAAAAGTTAAGTGACCTGCCTAGGGTCAAACAGAAAGTATGTGTCAGGGGCAAAGCTTGAACTTGGGACTTCTTAGGTCTAAAGCCATCTCTCTCTGTCTGCTACAGCACACTTCCTCAATTATATATTCTAGAGTAATATTGCATTACAAAGTATATGGATACTTTATTTACTTTCATTTACTTGTAACCCCAAACAATTTGCTACATATTGATATTATTGCCTTTCAGATAACTTATTATATTCATTTAAACTGTTTCTAGTTTATCTGGGACTTTTATCTGACCTGTATATCACATACTCCAAATGTTTTCATTTGCTATTTTATACAACCCACCTTGTCAAATTTATATGGTATTTTTTTCATGAGAGATAAAGAACTCTGTACCAAGATGCTGCATCTAATCCTTCAATGAATATATTTGATATCAAGTTGGTGGGTTTCTTATAGTTAAAATATCCATGTCAGCTCTCTGAGATATCTGCATGTATTGATCCAAAAATGAAGAGAAGAATGATGAAATGCCAAAAAGGATAAGGAATAACAAAAAGTAAGGAACTTAAAGGATTTCTCATGAGAAGGGAGCAAGGAAAGTATAATCAGCATAAAGGTAGCACACCCCACTGTCTGTTGCTGTCACTAAGCTGCTGCATGGATAAAGGGACCTAGGAGGCTAGTGACGTTCCAGTGAAACTCACCCCCTCCAATGTATCATCTGGAAGTAGCAGGCCAGGGGCAGGGTAGACTTGCACACCCATAATATGGGTGACTCATATTCCACCTTTTGTAGCAAAGAGACAAGTTTTTTTTTTAACTTTTTAATTAACGTGTGTCCTTGCTGATAGACATTGTGAACAAGGCACTTTTTCTCCATTACTGCTTTGACTCTAGATTTAATTACTTTGGAAATTAATCCAGAAGCATGACTTTAGGCACAGTATTTAAGCCATCTGTGTTGCTACACTATTCTTTATTTTTTTCGAGTGTCATTCTACTCTCCTAGTGAGTGATATGAAAAGAATGGAAGGAAGGAGGTTACCAGTGGGAAGGCAGTCATTGCAGGAGAGGTGTGCTATTAATCATATCTTTGGAAGCCTGTGCTTTATTTAAGCTGTGTGGAGGTGTTGTTGGAGATGACTCAAGAAAACTTAGCAGACAAGGGCTCAAACTTTGACACCAACTAGTTGTGTTGCCTTGGGCTAGTCACTTACTGGGACTCAACTTCCTCATCTGTAAAATGAGGAGATCAGGCCAGATGATCCTAAAATTTCCATTCCACAGTGACATTCTAAGACTCTATGATTTTTCAATGCATATACTTTTCAAAAAAGAACATATTTGATTCGTTTGTAAAATGACGGCATTGAACTCTGAGGTTCCTTCCAGCTCATACATTATCTGCACACATAACTTTTCAACACATCTTAATGAATCAAGATGAAGTATATGTCCCCTGACTATTATTAAAAATGAAAAGAACCCCTTCCTCCCTCCCTATTCTTCCACACACAAAAAAAAGGTGAATGTTCTTTTATAGACTAAAGGCAGGTAGCAGAAGGCATGAATTTCTTTTGTCTTTCATGTCACAAATGGAAAGTAATCAAAACCCTCTTAGTATCACTAAGTGTTTGATCACCGAGTGTGGCATGCATTTGGACTAATGAAGGCAGGAATGGCTGGAGGAGGGGTGGAGAAGGAAGAGGCAGAAAACAATAGCAGTATGGTACCTTCTCATACAATCCAGTGCCCGGATGAAGAAGTCCTTGTGCAGCTGATGTTCATCTCTCAAGATGGTGCACTGCTCGAGGGTAACTGACATAGACGTCCTGTCTTTGGCACTTTTACAACAGGTAATTCGAATCCCATTGAGTTTGCGGCAAATCTGCAATACCAAAAATGGATTATGGCTTGTTCACAGGCTCTTTTGAAAAATCATAATGCTACAGAAATAAAGCAGTATGCTCTAAGGGGAAGAATTATTGACTTTGGAGTCAAAGGTCCCTGTGATTTTTGGGCAGGCAAGCTATTTCATCTCTGTGGGCTCAGTTTCTTCATGTGAAGAATAAGGTTCAGACTTGATGCCTCTCGGGGTCTCTTTTAGCTTTTAATTTATGAAATTGTAAAATTCTGAGTTTTTTTAAAAATTAATTTATGGAATAAAAAAAGCATTTCTATAACATAGTACAATAAAAAGATGATTTCAGACTGTAGAAATCTACTAACTTTAGATATAAACTATGAATCCAACTCATGTCTTTATATTTTAAGTGGTTTTCTAAATATAACCATTTCTTCTTCTTTTTTTTTTTTTTTTTTTTTTTGCTTTTTAGAGGGGGGAGGATAGGGCAATTGGGGTTAAGTGACTTGCCCAAGGTCACATGGCTAGTGTGTGTGTGTGTGTGTGTGTGTGTGTGTGTGTGTGTGTGTGTGTGAAGTGTCTGAGGCCAAATTTGAACTTAGGTCCTCCCAACTCCAGGGCCGGTGCTCTATTCACTATGCCACCTAGCTGCCCAATATAACCATTTTTAAAACTAAAACTCTGGTATAAAGATAGCAGAACAACAAGTCAAATGTGCTTTGCTCCCTATGGTAAAGGGATTGTTGAAAATATGTTTAAGGTGCTAAATTTCTAGTATAGATAAAATGTGATTTGGCAGAGGTGAATATTAACCTGAAGAGGATCAGAGCTTCACTGCTGCAATAATTCTGTTGCCAGGCTCTGTGTTACATACTGGGGATAGAAAAGATAAAAATTGAATACAATTTGCCCTCGAATGGATAGTCTATTGATCATTAGAAAGGCAAATATTTTTATCTACCTTTTAAAAAAATTTTACAATATTCCTGATAAGATGATACAAAGCAGGTTTCAGACACTACCTCATTCACAAGATTTTGCAAGCACTCTAGACAACTTTCTAAGACTCTAAGAGGTAGAAAAAGGGCTACCACACATTAGTAAAGAGAGTTTCTTCAACAGGATGCACTGATATCCTTTAACGAGAAGGCAAAATAGGCACTGAAAGAATCCACCTATCAGCTCAGGAAAGAGATCCTAAAATAAAAACTCCAGGGAACATTATAGCCAAATATTAGAGCTATCAGTCCAAGAAAAAAATACTGCAAGTGACCAGAAAGAAACAATTCAAATGTCAAGGAGCCACAATCAGGATTGCACAGGACCTAGCAGCTACAATATTAAAGGATTGGAGGGCATGGAACATGATATTCTGGAAGGCAAAGGACCTAGGACTACAACCATGAATCACTTACCAGGTAAATTTAAGCATAATACTTCAAGGGGAAAAATGGTCATTCAATGCAATAGAAGGATTTCAAGCTTTCAAAAGAAGACTAGAATTGAACAAAAAAACTGATCTCTAATATCAAGAGACTTCTAACAAGAGAAAAGAAAACCAAAGGGATTCAATGGAACTGAACTTTTTACAATCCTACATGGGAAGATGATACTTATAATTCTTTTTTCCTCATGTAATAGTATTTTTTTCCCAATTCCATGTAAGATACTTGTAATTCTGAAAAAAAAAATTGTACCAGCAATAGTACAGCTAGAAGGAATATACATTGTAGGTAAGGGTGTCAGGTGAATTTGAGGGGATGACATTAAAAAAATTGAAGGACAAGAAAGATGAGTACATTGGGGGCAGAAGGAAGGGAGATGTAGAATGGGGTATATTATTTCACAGGTAGCATTATGAAAAATCATTTACAGTCAGAGGAAATATGGGAAAGTAGATGATGGGCATCATTTGGACCTTACTTTCATCAGTATTGGTTTAAAGAAGGAATAATACACACAATCAGTTGAATATGGAAATTTATCTCATGAAACAGGAAAGTAGGAGAGGAGGAAATTGAGTAAAGGGTGGGGGAACTGAGAGAAGAGAGGGCAGACCAGGGGAGGTGGTAGACAGAAACAGAACACTGTCAAAGAGGGAAAGAATGAAAGGAGACAGACCAACAGGAGGAAAAAAAGGATGGAGGGAAATGAAATACACAGCTAGTAATCATAACTGAATGTGATTGGGATGAACTCTCCCATAGAACAGATGTGGACAGAACTTATTCTCTGACAAAAAATGCTGGGAAAACTGGAAAACAATAGGGCACAAACTAAGTATAGACTTGCACTATATATACCAAGATAAGGTCAAAATGGGTACGTGATTTAGATATAAAGGATGACACCATAAGTGAAATAGAAGAGCAAGGTAAGTCTATCCGTCAGATCTACAGAGAAAGGAAGAATTCATGACCAAACAAGAGGTAGAGAGCATTACAAAATGTAAAATAAATAATTTTGATAATATTAAACAAAAAAAAAACTTGCACAAATGGAATCAATGCAACTAAGCTTATAAGGGAAGCAGAAAACTGGGATATAATCTTTATAGCAAGTGCATCTGATGGAGGCCTTATTTCTCAAATATGTAGAGAACTGAGTCAAATCTATAAGAACATAAGCTATTCCCAATTAAGAAATGGTCAAAGAATATGAATAGGCAGTTTTCAGATGAAGAAATCAAAGATATCTATAGGCATATGAAGTGCTTAAATCACTTTTGTTTAGAGAAATGCAAAATAAAACAACTCTGAGGTACCACCTCACACCTATAAGATTGACTAATATGACAAAAAATGAAAATGATAAATGTTGGAGAGGATATGGTAAAATTGGAACAGTAATGCTTTGTTGGTGGAGTTGTGAACTGATCCAACTGTTCTGGAGAGCAATTTGGAACTATGCCCCAAGGGCTATAAAATTGTGCATACTCTTTGACCCAGCACTACTACTACGATGTCTGTATCCAAAAAAGATCATAAAAAAGGGAAAAGGACCTACATGTGCAAAAATATTTATAGCAGCCCTTTTCATGGTAGCAAAATATTGGAAATTGAGGGGAAGTCTATCATTTAGCGAATGGCTGAACTAGCTGTGGTATATGAATGTAGTGGAATACTATTAGGCAATAAGAAATGATAAGCAGGCAGATTTTATAGAAACCTGGAAAGACTTGTACAAAGTGATGCAAAGTGAAATTAGCAGAACCAAGAAAACATTGTACACAGTCCGCAATAGTGTATGATGATAACATATGAATGACTCAGCTCTTCTCAGCAACACAATGATTCAAGACAAGTACAAAGGACTCATGAAGGAAAATGCTATCCACATCCAGATAAAGAACTGATGGACTGTGAATGAAGACTGAAACATAACTTTTTTCACTTACTTTATTCTTTTTTGTATTTCTTCCCTTTTGATCTGTTTCTCCTTTCACAACTGTGACTAATATGGAAATGTGTTTTACATGATAGAGCATGTATAACCCATATCAAATTGTCTATCATTTTAGGGAAGGATGAGGGGAGAGAGTGCGAGCACGGAAAATTTGCAACTCAAGATCTTGTAAAAAATGAATGCTAAAAATTGTGACATGGAATTGGGAAAAAATAAAATAATATTAAACTATAATAATAGGGTACCTTTACATACTATTTTACAAGATACCTTCCAAAGCCTTCTGTCATTTCACCTTTGCAACAAATCTATTGCACTTTATCCACAGGAACACTGAGATTTTGAAAGGTAAAGAAGTTTACCCAAGATAATTCAGCTTAAATGTGGCAGAGCTCAAATTTCCAACCAGATCTCTGCATTTCAAGTCGAGTTTCCGTCGCGCTATATTACTCTTCCTCTGGGTGTAGGGGCTTTGATTTTATAATTTCATTTTTTATGTAAGAATTTTTTTTCTTACCAATATTGAACTGATTCTGATGAGGGCTGGCATAAAGGAGGGATCTGGGCACTGACTTAAAGGGTAACCCCTTCAGTGGCTGTGTCTGAACTACCACCACTTGTGCATGTGAATATAGAACCTACCTGCAGGAATGAAAGGCATTTTCCCTCTAAGTGTAATGGCAATGGGAATTTGAAGATCCTCCCTGCCTCTTAATAAACCTAAGGGAATTTGAAGATCTTCCCTGTCCCTTTAAGGCTGAATGTAATCTCATGGAGCCTGTGGTGAGAGGAGTTTGCTGAAGGGTGGAGCAGAGCCCACAGGAAACTGGGAGTTAAAGCAGCTAGACGTGGTGGGGGAGAGAGGACATAGCTAAGGAAAGAGCTAGCCTTGTAATTGTTTGTTTTCCCCCTGCTGTGATAGCTAGGCTTGTGTGTGTTTGTGGGAAGGCTAAAGGATGGTGTGGCTCTCTGCTGTGTTATGGTTTATTAACTTCTTTGTCACTATGATGGATTTGGTTTCCTGGTGCTGGGATTTGGCTTTCTGGTGTCCAAATAAACTTTTTGCTTCTGTCTTCTACGTGGAGAGCCCATTATATTTTGCACCTGAGAACTACACCAGCATATTCATAGTCACTGTAGGTGCAGTGAATGTTATGTTGGCACTACACTAAGCACAAAAAGGGCAACTGTACTGTTTCCTATGGAGTCTATCAAGCAGCATTTAGGAAATTGAAGCTACCTATCAAAACCTACCATTCACTCTCATGTCCAAATGGTCAAGGCCTGCACACATCAACTAGCTCAGTAAGATGGTCAAGTAACCTTCCTAACATGCTCTTTCCTATTTAGGTTGGCAAACTCCCCCAATGACTTTGTCAAAAACAATGATCAACAGAAGCTTGCAAAAAGGAAATCTGACCCAAAGTTATCTCACAGATTGTCAGAGAATGAGTGTTTCTCAATATTGTCATCTTGAATTCCATCCCTTTGCAGACTCACTATGGATGTGGAAGATATTCCATCCTCATCTCTACATCCAATATCTTTAGCTTTCTTCAAGGATCCTTGCGTGCCACAACCTACAGGAAGTCTTTCTAAGATTTCTCCTGCCTCCTAAATATCTGATAATTTTCTAAGCTGTCTATACATTATTAACCTCCTAGGTGAATATAAACTCCTTGAGGGCAGGGATGGGTTGTTGGTTTTTTGTTGTTTTTTTTGCCTTTTTATCTCTGGTTCTAACACAGTGCCTGATACCACATAATGGGCACTTAATAAAAATATCTTAGATCAGATTGAATTGATTTGAGGGCTGAAGTAGACATCCTCCCTAGTCTGGACTCTGAATTTATCTTGGACATATCCATAAGGAAAAAGGCCCATAAATATGCATTCTATGATACATCAAGATGCATTTCATTATATTATAAATTTTCTTTGTTCCTAATTTGAGAGACAAATATGAAAGAGATGAAGAGGAATGGGGGGGGGGGGAAGAAAAGTTAACACGGTCCTCTGAGGGTGGGCCTGCTGGCAGCAGTTGGTAGTGACTGGAGGGAGCTGCTGGGTTGACTTGCTTGGTTGTCTAGGCTTTGAGGGGAGGCTCTAATACTATGGCATTCAATGATGATCATTAAGTAGGCTTAGAAATGAATTTTTGGACATATTCTGAGAGGATTGTAGTATGTAGAGATAAAAGGGAATCTTTGAAATGTACCCTCTCATTAAAAAGCATGGAGTAACTGGGGCCCAGCGAGGAAGGAACTTCCATCACACATGAATAGCAAAATCAGAATTTGAATTCAGGTCCTCTGATTAAAATTCTTATATTTTCTTTTTTCTTTTCCATTTTGTTAAGGGTTCTACTGGAAAACTTCTAGACCAGATGACTGTTTGAAATAAAGTTGAGGAAAATATATATTACCTAGGAAAGTCTGAAAGACGCAGAGAGAACCATTTTTTTTTTTTTTACATCAACTGTTCTGACAACGGTTGGGACAACACCATAGAATATTCATAACAAACTTTTTTCCCCCTTAAAAGAAAACACACCACAAAAGAAGAGAAAGAAAAAGAAGAAGAAAGAAAGAAGAAAGAAGGAAAAGGAGAAGAAACCTACACTCTCTAACTTTTGATAGGTCTGAAAAGTATTCTATTCTGAATTATGAGACAAAGTGATCAAGGGAAAGATAAGGTGATTATATGGACAATATTTTAGACTGGAATCTTTCTAGGATGGTTTCTTAATTGCCCACCCAAATCCAGGACTTTCATCCAATAATCACTTTCTCTTTCCATCTCTGTTTCCTAAATAGAGATCTCTGATTCCTGGGCTAAAAACTACATGGTTCTCTGGGAGGAAACTAAAAATTGTACCCTGTTGGTCAAGAAAACTCAACAAGTTTCAACGTACTGCTGAAGAATTCTGGTTGATAAAAGAATTCACTTAACTGAGCTTTTGTTCACAGGTTTCAACTCACTGTTGTTTAGCTATCCTGAAAAACATCATGGTGGTACTAGTTTGGGTTCTGAAGTTGGTGTCAGAAAGACCTAAGTTAAAATAATGCCCTGGACACTGGTTTGTGTGGCTATTGACAAGTCACTTAATCTTTTAGAACCCCAGAGAATTCTGTAAGCTGCACAGATCTACGTTAGGAGAGGACACTTCCTCATTGGGAGTTTCCTTATGTCAGTGAAATCACAAGTCTGGTAAAACAAAATGCATACACAGATAAACATGTACACATATCTAAGTATGGAAGACTTTTTTCATATGCATGTATAGGTATGTATGTCTTGTCTGAAAGGGAGATGGGGAAAAACAAAAGTGGCAATGGGGGGGGGGGAGAGAATGGGGAGGCGACAGGGGGAAGGACAAAGTATAACACAGACTTGTGACTTCATGGGTATGAGGAAGTTCATTCCACCAAGGTAGATCCCAAACTGCTCTGTAACTTATGTTCCTAAAGAACTAAAGAACTGCCTGGAGGCAATAACAGTATAAGCAACTTTGTGTTTTAACATAGGACATGAAACTATTCTTTATGACTATAAAGATGATTCTCTATACACCGTCATAATGAGATTCCCCCCTCCCCCATTCTTTCTCCACCTTTCTTTCTCTCTCTCCTCCTTTTCTCCCCCCCCCATTGTGTCTCTGTCTCTCTCTTATTTCAGCATGGTGTGTACATTATATATCAGCATAATTAAAATCTTAAACTTCTGTCTTTGGAAAGACTGTGTCCCTAGCCATGTTACTTAAACTCTCAGTGTCAAAGGCAACTCATCAAGGCCCTGAGTTTTGCAAAACAGTTGCAAATATTGGCTGAGGGATCCAACACCTAGAAGAATATCTGAACTATTGAGGGTACTTAATAAGTGCTGATTGATTGATTCAGGGAGACCACACATTCAAATCCATGTCTATATATGCATATGGATGTATTTATGTGCCCTTGTGTTGGAAGGGTCTGGTATAAAATCACACACACAGTACTTTAGGGGCTAAAGTAATGTGAAAACATTGATTCTTCTTATTGTCATGGTCTCAGTGGAAAGTAGGTAATTATTTCTCAGAGCTTCTTGGGAACTGCGAAAAAGTATGGAAAATACATGTGGGGTTGGAGCAACTTCATGGTCTGGCACCTCTAATGTTCTGCTTATATTATTAGTCCTTCTACTGCTTGGTTCTGTAGCTTTTATAAATCATCTGGGGCCAGGGGTGGGATGGGATGTGATGGGATAGGATGAGAGAGAGAAAGAGAGAGAGAGAGGATGAGAATGAGAATGGACCTGGTTCCACTAGGAGTTATAGTACACTTACTAGTAGTGTGACCTTAGGCAATTCATTTCTATTCAAATTAATTCAAAAACCATTTAGTAAATGCCTTCTCTGTCACAGGAATGATAGTAGTTCTTGGGGACAGGAAAACAAAAATGAAACAAATCTGACCTCATGAGAGGGGAAATTCTAAGAAGAAAACATTATGTACATGGCTAAGTAAATACAAAAGAAAAAAAAAACCAGTAATTTCAGAAGAGGTTGGAATCCTAACAACTGGGAGATAAGGGCAGTATTCACTTGACATCCCTAAGGAAAATGATCCATTATCATATTTTACATGATAGGTTAGGATATATTTCATAACATAATGTTCCTACCATAGGAAACAAACATGAAAAAAAAAAAAGATGAAGGGTATGCTTAGGAAGAAAAGTTTGCCAGAGGCCTATTCAAGGGGTTCCCCCCAGGATTGATGGTGAATGGGGGATCTTCACAGATGTGCTTGGTTATCCTTATTGCATGAGGTCTCAGTTTGCCTCTTCCTTGAAGGGTATTAGGGATTCCAAGAAGGAGAGGTGAGGAAGGTGCCATGGAAAGTGACAGTCATGGTGACATTGGTGTTCAAACCACTTATTTCTCTTCTTCTACCCTGATTTTCCTCATCAATAAGAGGAAGATAATCATTAGCTCACACTGTTCAAGTCAACCAACTCACATTCTACGGGGTCTTGTTATGGCCCAGTTATGTACACTGACAACTATTGTTGTAGTTGAGCCTTCCATTCTTTGTTATTCAGTTGTTACATTAGTGTCCAACTCTCTGTGACCCCATTTCGGGTTTTCTTGGCAAAGATACTGGAGTGGTTTGCCATTTCCTTTTCCAGATCATTTTACAGATGAGGAAACTGAGGTGAACAGGGTGAAGTGACTTGTCCAGGGTCAAAGAGCTATTAAGTGTCTGAGGCCAAATTTGAACTGAGGAAGGAGTCTTCTTGACTCCAGGCTCTGCACTCTATCCACTGCACCACCAAGCTGCCGTGACAAATATTAAAACATCTTAAGAGCCTGAATTATTATAATATTATTATGACTATAATAATAATATATATTATTTATATGTAATACATAATAAATATTATCATTGTAATTTCCACGTTAGTGAAGTAGCAAAATCAACTATAATGTACCTTCTTGGGACATTGTGAGAATTATCAAGAATTTTAGGCGATTATGAATCTAGAAAGAGGCAACTGTTGCTCAGAAAAACCTATTCAAGAAACCTTAATCTACTATAAAAGGATGCTCAATGGAGCCACTTGCATTAAGACCTTGAAAAGAATGTTTCTTGCTTTTCCCTTTCATGTTCTTCCTTAGGACCCAAGAAAGATGTGACAAGATAGTCAATCTACTAGCCTTTGCCCTATTCTGTGTAAATTATTTTATATAGCCTCTTGCTGAATTATCTATGTCCCCCTCCTAGAAGGGAGAAGTAATACTGTAAGAAAGGTCTAGCAACAGGAAAAAAAGAAAAGAAATTGGGTTTTCATATGTATGCTAGTGGTGCAGTATGGAATCATCCAAGACTGATGAAATCAAGCTCTGGGTTGCATTAGCAATATTGTGCAGTACCTATAAAAACAGTAGTCATCCTAATGATCCTCAGGGTATCCCCAATTAGAATCAAGCTTGTTGAGAGTAAGGACTTAATTCTTTCTTTGTATGCTCAGTTCTTAGCATAGTGCTTTGAACATAAGAACCTAATAAATGTCTTTTTTCCTTCCTTCCTTCTCTTTCCTTCCATCCTTCCTTTCTTCCTTCCACCCTTCTTTCCTTCCTTTCTCCCTCCCTTCTTGCTTCTATTCATCCTTTTTGCCTTCTTTCCTTCCTTCCTTCCTTCCATATTTCCTCCCTTTGATGCTTCCTTCTTCCTTCCATTCTTCCTTCCTTCCATTCTTCCTTCCTTCCTTCCTTGCTTCCTTCCTTTCTTCCTTCCTCCCTCTGTCGAGGTAGGTTCCTGATGAAAGAGTTTCTAGAAGGACTTCACATGTTAAATGACAAATCACAAAATTATATGCCTTGCTTCATCCATGGGTGCTTGAGCATACGCTGGATGGCTGCCAATTGCCACCTAGAAAACTGCTCTTTGGGCTACCTAGATGATTCTTGTCCCCAGTACCCATGACTCAGTCTGGTATTATCTAAACCAAGGATGAAACAGGCCTGAGAAATAAGGGGGCTGTTCACCCCTCCCAGAGGCACCCTGTAAGGGGAAGAATCCCACAAAAAGAGGCTTGTAGTCCTGAAATCTGTGCCTCAGCAAAAATTTCTCTGCCAATATCTGTACTAATAGACACACATAGGGATAAAACAGACATGGATTTTGCTGGCATTCTATGTGAAGGATTTGAAAAGCCATCCTGGGTGAAAAACCAGATTTTAGCCAGTTGTTGTTCAGTCATGTCTGACTCTGTGACCCCATTTGGGGTTTTCTTGGCAGAGATACTAGAATAGTTTGTTATTTCCTTCTCCAGCTCATTTTACAGATGAGGAAACTAAGGTTATAAGGGTTAAGTGACTTCCCCAGGGTCACACAGCTAGTAAGCATCTGAGAGCAGATTAGAATTCAGGAAGATGAGTCTTCCTGACTCTAGGAGACTTTATCCACTGCTCCTCCTAGCTTCCCCTTCTATTATTGTTAGTTCTTCATTATCTGCGCTCTGGTGAGACAGATGGTAATACTAGCATAGCACCATGACTAAAATTTCATCTTAGGGTGCCCAGGGACATTTCTCTTTAGTCCAAAATATCAACTGCATTCAATTTTCAAGAGAACAGTCAACCAGTGACAATGTTTACTTATTATTTTTTCACTCTGCCATTTTTCACTTTTTTCATCTCCTGTTTCCCAGGTGTGTTTGTGTGTGTGTGTGTGTGTGTGTTATTTATTTAGTTGTTGGTTTGTTTATTGGTGATGGGCATAGAGGGGGTAGCAGTGAAGAAAGAGACAGGATGACAGAGAATGGAAGTAGCCTGGGTAACCCACAGAGCAGAGGAAGAGCCCCAAGCAATCCAGAGTTGGCCAGGTTTCCTTTGGGGCCCTGGGCTCTCTGGTAAGGAGGAAACAGGGTTGACACAAAGGGCTTACCGTTGCAGCCAGCCACAGGATTTCTATATTCTTCCTCTTTTTGACCTGGACATTTTGGTGCAGATTTTCTAGTAATCCTTTTAGATCATTTTGTTCTTGAACATTGGATAGATCTGAAAAGAGGGGAGAAAATAAGTGGTGTTTATAGTAGCTTTTTGCCCTTCTCTGCTTTCACATCGTCAAGTTTTATTTGTGCTTCATGGATGTGCCAACCAAGAGAAAGCCCCGTATTTATTCACCATTCAAGTTTCTATCCTTTACTCTGCTGCAAAGCCTTCAGGTCATTCTAGTTGCGAAGGCCCATACAAAACACCAACACTCAAGAAGGTAATGCGGTCATCACTTCTTGGAAGTCATTTTTTCTAAGGCTCTCACTTTAGAAATGAGTTAACTGAGATCCAAAGAGGGGACTAGACTTGCCTTATAGCTAGTTAGTAACAGACCTAGAACTAAAACCCTCATTTTCTGGCCTCAAATCTAATGTTCTTTCCATTGTATTGCACTGGCCATTAGGAGATTGTGTCTTAAGCTCCAAGTTCCATTCATCCAGATTTAACATAGCTACTCTGAATCTTAGCATGCTCTAGTGGGGCAAGATGCAAGAATCTGCCTCTTTCAGTTCCCTAGTACATCAGCCGGAGCTGATGCTCAGAGCGGAAGTGCCTTGCCATTGTGGCTAGAGTGCTGAATCCAGATTCAAGGAGACTGGACATCCAATCAAGCACTGGACATTTGTAGCTATATGATCCTTACCCAGCTATTTAACATCTGTCTACCTCTGTCTCTTTATCTGTAAAATCGTGGTAATAATAGCACCTGTTTCCCAGGTTTGTCGTGAGGATCAAGGGCGGTACTTGGAAAATGCTTTGCAAACCTTAAAGTGTTGTAAAATGCTAATTTTTATTATAATACTATTTATAATAATATTATTACTACTAATAATAATACTTATTATTTTTATAATTATTAAATTAAGGTCACGTAGCTAATTGTGTGGCAGAGATGAACCAAGCCTTAGGCCAGGTGCAAGGAACCTGTGGCCTCAAGGCTACATGTGGCCTTCTTGGTCCTTGAGTGCAGCCTTTTGATCAAGTCCAAGTTTTACAGAACAAATCCTTTTATTCAGAGGATTTGTTCAGTGAAGTTTGGATTCAGTCAAAGGGTTGTACTTGAGGACCTAGAGGGCCTCAAGGCTGCGGGTTCCTCACCCCTGCCCTACTCTCCTGAGAGCCAGACCAGCACTATTTCTATCAAGCAATAAGGATACTTTATCATAATTAAGGGTTTTGCCAGAAAACATCACCATCACTAAATGTTCTGGCTTCTTGAATTTCTAGGTCTCTGGGGAAAAAAAAAACAAAACACCTTATTGATTTTCTAAAATAAGCCAGTTTAATTGCTAGCATGTTATTCTGTTAAGAAATTTTTCTTGATTATTTGTTTAGTGACAAAGATTATGAATCTTGGAAATAAAAACAATTTTAAAAAAATTTTTGTTTTGGTTTCCATGACACTAAGAAGCTGTTTGATATTAAGAATCCCACATTTTTGTTAAGCAAAGTGGAAAAGGAAGATATGGTTCTAGTGTCAGAGGACTTGGGTTCAAAGCTTGTCTTTGATGCCAACTGCCTGTGTGATCTTGGACAAATCCTTTCTGTGTCCCAGTTTCCTCAACTGTTAAATGAGGTTGGTCCAGACGACCTCTGAGATATCCCTTTTTGTTCTCAATCTATGATTCTATGGCCTAAAGATCTTAAAATCCCTAGTGAGAGGAAGAAAGAAAAGGAAAGAGACAGAGAAAGGGGGAGAGGTACAGGGAGAGAGTGGGTGAGGAAAGAGAGGGAGTGAGAAAGAGGGAGGGTGGAGAGATGGAAGGGGATAGGGAAGGGGGAAGAGAGAAAAAGGAGGGAGAGGGGGAGAGCAATGGAAGCCGGAGAGGAATAAAGAAAGATAAGGGGAGGAAGGGAGGAAGAGAGAGAGGAAGAAGAGAAAAGAAGGAGAAAAGAGAGGGAGAGAGGGAGGGAGGGAGAGGGAAAAAGAGAAGGAGAGGGAGAGAAATAGGGGGAGGGAAGAAGAGAGAAAGAAACAAAGAAAGAAAGAGAATTTTCACAGTGAAATCAAGAGATGGATGGTAAAATCCCCAGTTAGGTCAGGAAAGGGGGCTACTATCTTCCCCAAAGCTATGAAAATGGGGTAGCTAAAGAGATGGCAATATCACAGAGGCAGTATGGCATGCGGCATAGTGACTAGACCACTGGATTTAGTCAGGAAGACTCAGAAAGACCAGGGTTCAAATCCCACCTCTTTCATTTACTTGCTAGGTGATCTCTCTGAATCTCAGTTGCCCAATTGGTAGAATGCATGTGGTCAACATGGTGATATCTAAAGGTTCTGTCAAGTTCTAAATCTAGGATCCTATGAAATAGCATGAGCCCAAAGTCAAATCTGGCCTCTACTACTTGCCAACTGAGTGACCTTGCATCTTTCATGTCACCTTGACGAGTCTTAGTTTGCTTGATTATAAAATTAGGACCCTAACACTTTCCCACTCTCACTCCATTCAATAGTGGTACTATTACAGTGCTATTTATTATAATGATACAAAGTACTTTGTAAAATGCGACATAAGCATCAACTTTCTCTCATACATTTATTTATTCAGCATGCATTCAGGACAGGACAGGATGGAGTCTTGGGAAGAGCCCTGGACTCAAGAGTTGGAAGAGAAAAGGATTTAAACAAGTTCTGCCACACTTATATGTGTGACTTTGGACAAGGCACAACTTCCTTTCAGAATCAAGCTCCTCACACGCAAAACGGTCAAACACTTGCACCATCTATCACATGAGGTGGCTATGTGGAAAATGTGCTGCAAACCTTAAAGTATCCAATGAATGTAAGCTCATGTTATGTATGAATTCCCCTGAATGCTGAGCACTCTCCTAGGTACTGGAAGTGAATCTCATAAGACAAATTATTCAGTCACGTTCAATTTCTCACAACCCCATTTTGGGGTTTCATGGCAAAGATACTGGAGTGGTTTTCTGTTTCCATCTCCAGCTCATTTTACAAATGAGGAAACTGAGGCAAACAGGGTGAAGTGACTTGCCCAGGGTCAAACAGCTAATTAAGTGTTCGAGGCTGAATTTGAACTCAGCTCTTCCTGACTCCAGAACTGGTTTTCTATCCACCGAGCTACCTACCTGCCCTTTTTATAAGACATAGACCCTTATAATCATGGAGCTTGTTTATGGTCTAGTAGAAGTATAAGACACTGATCACTACAATGGTTATCACGGAACATTTCGAGGTTTAGAATCACTTCAAGTGTATTATATGATTTGATCTTTACAACAGCTCTGGGATATAGCTGCTATCGTTCCCATTTTATAGATGAGTAAAGTGAAATAGCTTAAATGAAGTCACCTTTGACCCTCACAGCATCACTCTGAGGTAGGCACTACTATTAATGGTATTCTAATTAATAGATGAGAAAAATGAGACTAGGAGAGTGAGTTATTATACAGCGCTCAAGTATTTGAGGCAAGATTTGAACTCGAGTGTTCTTGACTCTGAACCCAGCATTCACACTCCCACATCCTGGAGCTGACTCTGCCTGAAGGCCTCCTGACAGACCTTGATCTATACTTCATGCAAACGGGCCTTCCTGTCCTCATTGTCCTCTCTACCTGACATTCCAAGGCCCAGCACAGCTTACACCCCTTCTTTAAGATGCAGCCTGTCGCACTCAGGAGAATGCCAGATTCAGAGTCAGGGGGCCACGGGCCAGGTCTTGGCTCTTCTATTTATCTGCATGACTTTAGGCAAGATACAAGGCCTGCTTCCCTGGGCCCAGAGCCTCCTCATCCATAATGAAAGAAGTTCAGACTAGACAGCCTCTAGGGTCCCTTGCAACTTGAAATCTCTTACCCTGCACTTGGCTTTCTCTCTCTTCAAAGTGCCATGCATACAGAGTAACAGCACAATTGCAATGATCATCAATGGCAAATGACTTAGTTACTCTGATCAAGAAAATGATCCACGATAATTCCCAGGGACCCGTGAGGAAAAAGGCTCTGCACCTCCAAAGGGAGAACTGAGGAACCCTGAGTACAGACTGAAGCATTTTTTTTTCAATTTCTTCATTTTTCTTGTTATTTTTTCTTGTTGTTGTTACAACATGGCTAATATGAAAATGTTTACGTGACTTCACAGGCATAATTGGTATCACACTGTTTGCCTCCTCAATGGGTGGGGAAGGAGCCGGAGAGAGGGAGAGAATCTGGAACTAATTTTTTTTTTTAATAATACAAAAATAAATAAATAAATAGTTTGGGGAAAATTTTAAAGAAAAATATGCTGCCTTGTAGGACATTTATTTTTTTTTTTAACGGGGGGGGGTAGATGGAGTAAAGATGGTGATCATTCAAACAAGGAAGCAAAAAAAGGAATGTCAATGAATAAATAAAAAACATGAAGACATAAAAATAAGGGACAGAGATAAGCACCGTAGTGTTGGAACTATTTTGGATTTATAGATAGAGATGTATATATACATATTTATGTACACATACATATACATATATTTATTATATCTATGTACATATATATCTATGGATACAGATATAGATGTATATTCATATTTATTTATCCATCCATCCATCAATCCATCCCTCCATCCATCCCCTTAGTTCTAGGCTTGTTATGGGAATCTGAAGATCTTCCCTGCCCCAAGGCCCTTTGCTAAAGTGGCTATGTGACTCTGAGAACCTTCCCTGATTTGAAAGTATACTCTGTTCCCTAATAGGCTCAATGTGGTCACGTGGAGCCTGTGGCGGAAGGCTTGTTCTACGGGAATGCCCGCACCTTGTAGCTTTGTGATTGGGCAGTGGGTCAACAGGGCTGTGACATTCTCCAATCCAGGTTATATATACACCCTGATGTGAGGTTTTGGTTTGGGGCTCACTTTGAGAAGAGTTGCATGATTTGGCCAGATGAGACTCTGGGAAGCCATTGAGTCCCCCGGCTTTGAAAAACCCAGATGTTGCTGCTTCCCTCCCTCTCTGGTAACTGAATAGGTATCGATATAATGGTCAGACGGTTTGGAAGCCTGTCTGCTGATCTGTTTTGCTGTCTGCTTGTAACTTGTGCTTGTAACTTGTGTTTGTATTCTGTTTGCATTCTCTGAAGTTCACGGTGCTGACTTTTCCCCTTGAAGTAGGTAAATGATATTTGTTTGATTAAAGTGAGATTGTTATCCAATTTTGAGTTGCTTTCCTTTAGAAAAGCAGATCTAAGAACCTATGCTAGCAGCCATCCTGGCTATGCTAGGGTGCTTGCTGATACAAGGCTATAAAGAGGGAAGATTCACATGTTCATATGTTTTCCTCCTATTCTGGTCTCTGTATAGGGACACATTTAATTCTCCTGATGTTTGTCAAGTTCATAATAATTATTTTAATCCATGGAAGAGGGAAAAAAGAAAATATGTCACATTTGGTTTTCCTTTTATATATCATATCCCAGTGGAATGTAAGCCTATGGAGGATCAGTATGTTTCATTTTTGTATATGAAGCCCCAGACTCCGGCAAAGTGCCTTGCCTAGAGAAGATATTTAGTAAGTATCTGTTGAATGAATAAAATATATTCATAGAACTAACACAAACTACAGGACTTAACAAGTCCAAACAGCCCAGGAGACCACTTATAATGCTCCTCCACTTCCAATTCCTTGAAGTCTAAGTTAGAAAATTTAGAACAGGACAAATTTGTTTCCTGGGATAGCTTCATTTTTCAAAGGGAGTTCAAGGAAACAACGAGTGAGGATTCAGAGGCAATAGTTTCTCATGCCAGCCCTGCCTGCCTTGATGTGTGACCTTGGATAAATTATTTAACCCCTCAGTACCTGCTTCCTCATCTGTAAAATGAGGTTTATAACCCTGACTGGCTTCACAGAACTGTAGTGAAAAACAATTAATAAACCTCTTGACAGAGCATGCTGCAATATTGAGTTCTATATCAACACTAAACAATCATGGAGGGATTAGGCTGCTTCCAGGGAACAGCTGCAGTGGTCAGAGCTGGTCTTCACCTGAGCCAGGAAGCCCAGATCCCTCAAGGTGGGAGCAGGACTTTATCCAGATTATATCCAGCAAACAGGCATACACATACATACATACACACACACACACATGCATCATCTGCAACTTTTTCTTTTCTCCAACTTAACATTGTAACCAGGTGAACGTTCACTTTCTAGAGATGTCTTTCCTCTACACTATGCTGACTACACATTTCTTGGATAAGGATATAGTTCCAAAAAGAATTTCTCTTTGGATAAAATTTGGCAACCATAAACCTTACAGAGTGAGGAGAGGATACTTAAAACTTTTTTTTTTAAAGATGGAAACTTTTGTGACTTTGCCACCATAACACAATTTTCACCAAGTATAAGACTAAAGTCCAACTTATCAGATTCAGTTTTAAGCAGAGCAACTATATTGTATCTTGGTCTCAGTTCAAACAGTTAAACCTGGTTAGTGAATTTGAAAATGCAATCTTCTGCTCATCATAAAGGCCAAGTATATGTATAAGTATATATGTATGTGTGCATAGGCATGCGTGTCTGTGTTCTCTGAACCATATGATATGATAGCCAGAAAAAAAGGAAACCATATGTGACGTTGCATTGCTGGTCCTAGAGTCAGGAGGACATGGGTTCCAATCCAGCATCACTAGCTGTATGATCCTGGGCAAGTCAATTAACTCTGTTTGCCTCAGTTTCCTCATCTATGAAAGGAGAAGGAAATGGCAAACCATTCCAGTATCTCTGTCCAAATGGGGTCATAAAGAGTCAGCCATGACCGAAACGATGCAAAACGACAACAACAACAATATCCATCATGTGTCAGCTAATCATTCTGCTATAGTCTGCCCTGGTCATAGAAGAGCATGACAAGTATGGTGACAGAAGACTAGAGAAAATATCAAATGAGTACTTGTGGACAGAAGCTACAGTGCGGCAGACTTAGGATTTAAACAGGGGAATCAGACGTATTCCAAAGAGAAGTGATCTTCCCTGGGGGGGGAGGGGGCAGTGGATTCCTCATCACAGAAGGTCTTCACTTTGTGGGGATGATGTAGAGGATATTTTTGGCCAGTTATAAATTGGACCAGATAACCTCTGAGCTTCCAACTTATAGAGGGCAGGCAAGACAAAAGTATGTAGCTAAGACAAATCCAAAATTGTTGGGAAAGAGCTTAAAAGTATGATAACTGGAAGTTAAGTCACAGCACAGGAAAGACAAAATGTTCCTATTACCCTATCTAGAGTCACTGTGATATAGAGGAGCAAGGAGTGACTGTGCCTCAGAAAATCTATGCTGTTTCTTTGCTTGTGGCCTCAAGCCACTGAACTTTATCAGAGAAAGCCACAAACGGGAGCTGATTTCCTACATACAAATTTAGGGTTCACAACCCCAGCAGCGCCCTTGGTGCTTGCTTGACAATTTGTCTGGTCCACTCAATGACTCTGCCTCCCAATGCCCACAGTGACAATTCCACTCCTATTCATTTCTCTTCACATTCTCCACCACATGTCTTGCAACCACACTTACGAACAAATGACCATCTCTCTCCTACTTCAGAAGCCACACAACCTGGACTCCTCATGTCCTCTCCTCAAAACTTCTCAACATCATCACCTACTTTCTTCCCTTTCTCCTCTTTTTACAGAAAAAAAAAGAAATAGCCTTATTCTTGACTAAGGTGAATCCTTTCACTATTGCTTTTATCTTCCTTCTCATTGCTTTCCAGAACTTCTTTGAGTAATCATTGTTTTGCCCCTCTCTACCTTAATCAGAGATCTTCAGTTGTTTCCTTTTCTTCTAGTTCCTTCTACTCTTTCTAGGAATAAGCTCAGAACTTTCCAATTCATAAAAAAAGCTAGAAGGCCTACTTTTTTTACCCCATCCAGTTGCTGCCTTTTCTCCTAACTCCCAACATCTTTGAGGAGAAAAATTGTCTACAGCAAACAGCTCCCCTTCTTCCCTCTCAGAATAATCAGTCCCTAATGACTCCAAGGAATGACCTCTTGTGAAGGGAGTACTCTCAGAGTAGTCTTGCATGTTTGGACAGCTTCTGCCCATTGTTCTTAGTTCTGCCTTCACAGGGCAAACAGAATTTATCCAATTCTTCTTCTATAAGAGAGTTCTTAAATTATATGTAAAACTGATATCATGTCCCAAATAAGTCTTCTCTTCTCCAGGGTAAACGTCCCCAGTGTCTTCAAATCATCCTCACGTGATATGGTTTTAAGCCCTGTGACCATCCTGTTAGCCTGTGCTGGACATGCTCTATTTGGCAAATATCCTTCTAAAATGTTCCAGAGGTATTCTTACCATGACAGAGGGAAGAGAGACTACCTTCTTCTGAAATTTGGACACTATTTCTCTTAATACCTCCTAAGAGTCCTTGTGCTTTTTTTTTTGGCTGTCATAGCATAAATCAAGCTTATAGTCCACTCTATTTCTTTTTCAAACAAATTGCTTTTGAGCCTTACCTTCTCAGCCTTATATTTATGAAGTTGGTTTTTTGAATTCAGCTGTAGGACTTTACATTTACATCTAGTCATCCACCAAGACACCAGAGCCTATCCAGCATATATCCTATCCAGCATATACTAGCCATATGTTTCACTGCTAATCTCTTTTTCCCTCTAGGAATAAGACCTTTTGGATCTAGAATGCCAAAGTTCCTTCTTCCCTCACCCTGCTCCCCCAAATTTTGCTTCTTATATTGGGCATAATAACAAATGGATTTGTATATATCTATGTGTGTCTATATTTATGCATAAAAATACACATACACATACACATATGTATGTATTTTAAAACCCACTACAAATCACGAGGCAGAACAGTGTCAGGGATAATCATAAGCCAGCTCTGAATACAGAAAAGGCTGGGTCTAAGTCCTGTCTCTGGTACTGTGGGACCCTTGGCAAGTCACTTAAACTCTCAGTGTTCTAAGTAACGTTGTAAAACTACACATTTCTGAGAAGATTTTGAGCTACATTAGTAGAGGGAGTTGAATTATCTGGGAGATTCCTATGTTAATGATCCAGACTCAGTTTCTCACCTACTGTTACTGGAAAAGGTGTAGCAATCTACTGTCCTATGGTCCTACTCACTATCCCTGTGACTGCCTAAAGTAAAAGTCCCTTTCCTGAATACTTCCCCATGTTTTATATCCCCCCTATTTAAATGTGAGCTCCTGGAGAACAGAGCCTGTCTCACTTCTGTTTTTGTATCCTTTAGGACCTAGCATAGGACCTAGGCTCATGGTAACAAATTCTTTCACACCAATTGATGATTCTATAAAAGGTCACTTTTATTAAGTTAAGCCCAAGCATTTCAGTCTGTTGAGATGTCTCTAGATTCAAAATCTGCTATCCAACATGCTGGCTAGCTCTCCCAGTCTCTGGTCATGAGCAGATAGATGGGATAAGCAGGATATATCTACGCCCAATGATTTTCATTGTAATGTACCAATTTCCCAACATGTTTTTCTTTCTCAAAATTTTTCCTCTTCCAGTTCATCCTGCCATCTGATTTATCCTCTTATTTTTAGATTTGTTCATGCCAGTCTCCACTCAACAATCTTCAGTGGCTTCTGAGTAAAATTCAAACAGTTTTGCCTGGCCACTAGAGGTTCCCACCAATATAAGGAGCCCCTTCCTACTTCACTTTAATTCATACCCTCTTTTATCCTCTCTACATACTGAGACAGAGAGGTGGGACAATAGATACAGCTCTGGACTTGGGGTCAATGAGACTGGGGTATCACGCTGGGCAAGTCACGTAACCTCTCTCAGCCTGAGTTTCCTCATCTTTAAAATGAGGCTTTGTTAACTGAGGTAGTAGCACCCACCTCCCAGGGTTGTTGTAAGGATCTGATGAGATACACAAGTAAAGGGCTTTGCAAATCTTAAAAAATTAAGCAAATACTAGGTGTAGTTATTATAATGTTATGTATTCCTCTGGGGTGTGGGGGGAACTGTGCTTTCCCCTCTTTATGTCACTGTCAAACCCTCCTCCCTTTCTCTTCTCTTTTCTCTCTCCTTTCTTCTTTATCCCTTTATTCCTTTTTTTTGCTGAATTTTTATCTTTATTTTAATGTCCAACTACAAAGTTACCTTTCCTGACCTCCTTTCACTGCAGACCTCACGTAGCCCTTTACTTTGTACCTCTCTGATTCACTTAGCATATATTCTTGAGTATTATTATATTTATCTGTGTTTGTGGCTTATTGTCTCAGACTGTAAGTTCCACAAGGACAGGGACCAAATGCCCACTGAAGTAACTTCCTCCTCCAGGACTGAATAATCATACAAAGTCAATGCCTAATATTTGATGAGAACTTAAAATGAATATTAGTTCTGCTACTGGATCACTGTATGACCTTGGGAAAGTAACCACTTTTCTGAACTTTGGAGCTCTCCGTTATGAAGTGAGGAACTCTCTCCGTACTTCTGTTTAAGTGCCCAGGTGAGATATCTCTTTATTTACCAGTCAGTGCTACCCCTAGGAATTTCTCCATCATCCTTCTATCATAGGTAGTTCCTCCCATTCTGTTTTCACTTATTCTACCATTAGACTGTAATCTCCTTGAGAGCAAAGACTGCATCCCTAGTGCTTAGCACATAGTAGTGCACATAGTAGGCACTTATCAAATATTTACCGACTAACTAGATGATTTGTAAGGTTCCTTCCAGTTCTGAAACCATATGACCACAGTTATGAAATCTCTCCTTTAATTCTGTGTAAAAGTTATAGAACAACATTCATTAACAAGCAAACAAATGCAAATTAAATGAAAGCTGATAGAGATGGTTTAAAATTGGAAAATGTAATTCTTTGGGATGCATTAAAATCTTGAAAGAATAAACAAAACCCCATTGAAACTGTTTCCTGAAGAGTTATTTCCAAACTGCAAATTAAAAAAGCAATATAAGAAAACAAATATCAGAACTCTCAGACTGATCACAGTTGAATGATATCTTTGATCCACAGACTTTCATCTCTTTTCTCAAATGAATTTTATAGTTCTGATCACCCATGGCAAAAACTTGAAAGGTAATTTAAAAAATACATAAAAAGAAATCTCCTCTGACTCTGTTATTATGAAATACAGGCCACAGGACCTGGTTCTAAGGAAGGATGGTAGAATTATAATAGGCTAATTCCTTTGTGTCTTTGTATTATTTTAAGGAGCCATGAATGAATTATTTAATGATGTCCAGATTTCTTTTGATAATTTAGATGTGATTACTAAAAAAAGAGAATCATACACAAAATCATAGAATCATAGAATTGCAGGACTGGAAGAGACCTCAAGGCCATCTGTATTTAACTAAGCATTTTTCCTACAATATTGTCAATAAGTGGTCGTGTAACCCTTGCTTGAAACCATTCCTTGAGGCTTCAATCTTCTAAAATCATCTTACTTCATCTTGGAACTAGTCAGATTATTTGCAAATTTTAGCTTATATCCAACTTAAATCTGCCTTTCTCTCGCTTCTAATAGTTACTCCTTGTCATGTTTCAGGGGCCAACTGTAACTAGTCTAGTGCCTCTTCCACATGTTAGCACTTTAAAAACTTATAGATACCTTTCCACAACACACAACTATCCCACCTTCCAAAAAACTTCTCTCTCCTAGGGTAACTATCCTTCGTTCTTACTTTCATTAAAAAAAAAAAAGTTTGGTTATTTTTAATGTGAATTTAACTGTCATCAGCAAATACCCATTTTAATATATTTTTAAGAAATGAAACTCCTATCAGAAACTGTGAACTTCTATTATGTGTATTTTAAAATGGCATTTTTATATAACTTAAAGTAGCAGCAAACATAATCTATTAGTCTCATTTTACATTTCTTTGTTTTCTTCTTTGCAATTGAGAAGATTTTAGTAATACTATTTTCTGGAATATCTATTATTGCCCTCTAATTTATCCTCCTCCATTCCTTCCTTGTAATAATTTTATAAAAAAAAATCCTAGTTCTTTCAACTGATTTTCATATGGAATAGTTTCCTAACATCTCAACATCCTGACTGTCCTTCTTTACATTCACTTAAGCCATAGATGTGCAAAGCACATTGTATTAAAATTGAATCCTTACTCATAAGGGACATTATTTTTATTCATCTAAGGAAATTAAAACTACTCTAGTATCATGTAAAAATCCATACTGTAAAACCAAAGGAATATATTGTGTGAAAAATTTAAAATACAAAGTCACTTTTTAAAGTCACTAGAATATATCTAAAGACATCTGGTCATCAATGTCCTCTCAAAACCATGATATCTAGAACTAAACAAATTAATTTAGATGTGGCCTGACCATGGCAGTGTTTGGCAAGATCACTAGTTTCTTTTATCTGTACATTATGACTCATTACATATCCTTACTTTTTTCCCCCCTCATACTAAGTTTTCTGTTCATTATAAATATATCATATCATAACATATCTAAAAGATATAGATCTCTTTTGAGTATGAAGTATAAAAGTTTAGCCATGCTTCCCCATTGTATTCCATAACACAAAATAAATATTTCTCAAAAATAAAAAGGGAGACGTGGTAGAAGAGGAAGGGTTGGAGAGGAAGATAGTGAGGGATCTAGGCAAAACTGATAAAGTTACATTTGATTCTTGCTTTTGTGTCCTAAAATGGTACTCTTTGTGACATGAGAAACTAGAAAGTTTTGTTATGTTTTTGTACTATCCTATGATGTCAACAGTTCCAAATGGGGTGGTGAGTCTCTCAAAATTCTCTAACTCACACTTCTTAGCTCAGATGTTTAACATAGGAATCAAAAGGAAAAGATACATACCTAAATGACTTCAAAAAATGAGTGGATCTGAGAATCAACCAAAGAAAAAATGGACTTATTATGTCAAAAAAATAACAATGAGAAAAAAACACCAGAATGTTTTTGATTCCACTATTGTAGTTGTTAGCAAAAAATTTATAATTTTGAAATTATTCATTTAACAAATCATTCATTTAACAAATAGGAATAGATATGACTAATGACCTAAGAGAATCAATACAATAATGGAGAACCCATAAACAAAAGCAGGAAAAAAAAAAAAAAAACCTCTTGACAATTAGAACAGAAGTAGATAAAATGTAAAATAAATTATAAAAATAAGAGCTAAATTTTTGGGGGGAGAAACTAACAAAAATCAATACATCTTTGGTTAACTTAATTTTAAAAAAATTTAAAAACACAAATTGTCCCAATAAAAGATCAACAAGATAAATTCATAAGAGAGATAATTTAAAAGGAATTATCAGAACCTACAAAAGTCAGAAATAAAAAGTTTAAAGGAAATGATTTTCTATAAAAAAATATTTTTTAAAAGTATTGAAATTAATGAAAAAAGAAACTGAGATCTTAAACAAGTCACCTAGAAAATAAAAGTGAACAACCCAAACTGGGATTAGAAAAGAACTGGAATTATATTAGATATTTTAAACTGATTAATATCTATTATAAACAAATCATCTCCTATAAGTGATTTAAAAAATCATTCCTTCTAACTCTTTTTATGAGATGAAGTTGGTTCCAATAGCTAAACCAGGGAGAGATAAAGGAGAATAGGAGAATTAGAAGCCAATAACACTAATGCAGATTAACTATATGTCATAATGAACATATTGAAATATCAAAAAATAATTCACTATGGAAAAATTGGATTTATATCATGGAAGCAATGATGGCTCAACATCAAGGGGAAAATCAGCATATTTTCACATTAAAACCAAAAATAATGAAAAAGACACATACCAGGAGTTGCAGAAAATCTTTTTTTAAGTACTTTTTTATTCTAACTTCCCCAAAATATGTATAGAAAGGACATTTTAATGTGATAAAATACATAGATACGTATAAAAAATATAGTACTAAGTACAACGGAGAAACATGAGAAGTTTTCACAATAAATATGAGTAAAATAAGAACACTACTTTCCCCCTACTATTTGACATAGTTATAGAAATGGTAGTGATGACAATAAAATAAAAGAAATATGTGAAAGTATACCCATCAAAGAAGAGACAGAATGGCCTCTATTTGTAGATGGAATGGTGGTTTACTTAATAAATCTCATAAAATTATCAAAGAAACTAAGGGAAATAATCATTTCAGTAAGTTAGCAGGAAACAACTTAATTTTAAAAATCAATATAACATGGCAAAAGTCAGGAGGAGATGAAAAAAAGAGAAAACTGACTTAAAATAATATCAAAATGAATAAAATACCTAGAAGTCGATCTATCAAGATGCACTTTAGAATTATGTAAATAGTCTTACAAAATATCCTTATAAAGACAAATAATTAGAGAAATATTCATTGCTTATGACTGGGTTAAAAAGTATGGAAAACAAAATGGGTTATATTAATGGAATGCAATATTACTGTAATAAACAGTGAATAATTGAGAAATCCAGAGAAACATGGAAATACTTGTATGAATTGCTATAGAATGAAATAAGCTGAACCAGGAAAAACTATATGCAAAATCACCATAATAATATTAACAAAAGGGATAAGAAAACGTACTCAAATGCTGTGTAATTATAATGATCAAATTCTTATTTTCAGAAAAGAGATGAGACCATAGTCCACTTCACTGCTGTACCTTTAGGATTTTATGCCTTTTCATCTACTCTGCACATGAACTTCTTATTATACGTTATCACCCCAATTAGAGTGTGATCTCCCTAAGACCAAGGTCAGTCTTTTTTTCCTCACTTAGAATAATGCTTGGCACATAGTAAGAACTTAATATATGGTATTCATTCTTTCTTTCTTATGAAATATTGGATATGTATTCAGCCTCCCTTAATGGGTTACTTTTAGTTAACTGTGTTCACCTTTCTTCTTTCCCTTCCTTCACTCCCTCTCTCCTTTCCTTCCTTCCTTCCTCTCTTTTTTCTTTCCTCTTTCTTTCTTTCTCTTTCTCCTTCCTTTCTTCTTTCTTTCTCTTTCTGACAAGAGAGAGCTTAGTGGCTGAGGGAGAGGTAATATATTTGGAAATGACTGATGCAAAAATAAAGATAATGAATATGAAATGAATGAAAGTGAAGATTCTGTGAATAATGAAAAAATTAAGAGCAAGATAGAAATATATCTTCATTTTAGGGTTTTATGTTACAGTGGAAAGAGCATTAAATTGGGCATCAGAGGACCTATGTTCAGATCACAAGTGTTATTTACTAGTATCTGGACTTGGACCAAGGTAGGTTCATTGCACCTGCTTCATTTTCCTCAGCTCTACAGTGAGATTACCTGACTCATCTTCCCAGTTCTAAATGCTGTGATCTATTCTTACATGTTACAAAAAGATTTCTTATATCTTTGTAAATCTCCTGCCACTTTGTCTTATTCCCTTAAGATTTGTGAGTACCTTTATGGTATCTATCATGTCTAGTCTTCCCAGTGCCCATCATTGTGTTGGACATAAATGCTGAAGGAACGGAATCCAAATCAGAGAGCAGAAGAAAAATAGGCCTCTTTGTTTTCAGGAGATGTGACTATCTTCATTCAAGTGTTTATTCCAAAGCTGCTCATAAAGTAGCTCCAGCTTCGTCTGAACATTGCACACCTGTTAATAATTATCATCTACACCTTCAAAGTATATACTCAAATGTGTTAAAAGTCCCTGAAGAATTGATTTGCGTAGAAATAAAGTTGAAAGTGAAATCTCTGAGCATACCTCCAAGTGTGGATGTTATAAATAATGTAAACAGCAAAAACTCTTAGTGAAGTTATTATATGAAATCCCCCCCCCCACCTCCTCACCATGGCAACCAAAGGAGGGGGGAAAGAATATTTAAGTTTATGAGAAAATGAACATTGTTCAGTTCATTTTCATTTTTTCTTTCAGAAGAGGTAAGCAGGCTTAGAGGCAAGGAAGCACTCAAAGATTTCCCATACAGTAAATTTCTTTTTGCTATTAAAAATTAATATTTAGTATTTAGGGCAAATAGCCAATTATAATTAAAATTTAAATGCAAACCATTCTAAATCATCTATGTATATGGACACACAGGCATACCTGCTATCAAGGAAAGCTTTGTTTTGGGATACCGTATATACTAGAAAAAATCTTAAAAGGAAATCACCTCAAATTCAGGCTGTAGAACTCCCTCATGCAAAATTTTACCTCACTTCTTGCCAAAGAAACATAGATACAGGTTGCAGGGGCCCTAGAGGCCCATTTGGACCAGTACCTTCATCTTGAACGTGAGGAAACTGAGACACTGCTAATTTAAGCTATATTGTCCTCCAAATCCATCCCATCTTCCAAATGTCTCTATTTTTTTTCCCCCTCAAGGGCAACAGTATCCTTCCAATCACCCAGATTCACCACCTCAGCATTATCCCTGATATCTCCCACTCCCTCATCTCATAAATAAATACGTTAATGAATACTGTCATTTCTCTCTTCAATATCTCTCAAATCTGTCCCTTTCTTCCTACTTACATGATACCACCCTAATTCAGGCCTTCATCACTTTTGCCTAGACTATTTCAAAAGGCTCCTAATTGGTCTCCCTGACTCAAGTCTCCTTCCTCTCATATCCATCCTTCACCCAGATGTCAAATTGATTTTCCAAAAGTGCAGGTCTGACCACATCATTCCTCTATTCAATAAAGTCCAATGGGGCAGAGCCAAGATGGTGGCGTAGCAGCAGCAACATATTGCAGCTCTCACAAAGCCACCCCAAAATACCCATAAAATAGGACTCTAAACCAATCCTAGAACTCCAAAACGCACACAAAGATACTTCCTGCTAAAGTCAACTCGGCTATGAGGAACCATATCAGCACTGCAAACTGAAACCAGCCTGGCCTGAAGCCACGGCTGTGCTCCGGGGGCGGCTGGATGGGAGGAGCAGAGGAGCCTCTCTGGTGAGCAGATTAGCAGGAGTTGTGAGCAGCGTTCAGAACTAGGTCAGAGGGACTTGCGAAATTAGGAGAGTAAAACAGTCTGGCCAAAAGGTCTCCAGAGTGAAAAAGTGAAAGGCAGAGGTTTTGCACCCTCCTCTGTGTTGTAGCTTCCCGCCCGCGGCCTGCAGACAGTAGGAGGACTAAGCGATTGTTCTGCGGCCTGTGCTCTTGTGTTGAGCGGCCTGGATCCGGATTGCCATCTTGGGCCTCGGTCTTGGAGTCTTCACTATCCAGTAAGCCGGAAGTAAGTAGGAAGGGTCCCAGCACCTTCCTGAGAGCTACGGCAGGCAGCTGGGAGGACCCCAGCAATTTGGGACAGAGCTTTCCCTTCTGCAAGCAGAGCCCCATAGAGATTAAAATAAAAAAAATCACGGACTGAACAACCATGAGTAAGAATAAGCATAAGAAGCTAAGTAAGAACAGCACCCAAACCCTAGATTCCTTCTTTGGGGAAAAGAAAGATCATGGGAGAGAGAGGGAGGAGGAGAGTGCAGCCAGAGCACCCCACCAGGGGCCTCCAATAAACATGAAGAATGCCTTAAAGCTAGAGATGAGCTGAAGAAGGATTTTCAAAACCAAATAAGGGA
>CM053592.1:71762750-71792868 GCA_028646515.1 Pseudochirops corinnae | reverse complement strand
GAAAGACAAGCAATTCAATACAGGCTATACATGTGTAGTTATGTAGAACATCTCCACAATGGACATATTGTGAAAGACTGACTATATTTCCCTCCATCCTATCCCACCCCCGACTTGTTCTATTCTCTCCTTTGTCCCTGTCCCTTTACAGAAGTGCTTCTAACAACCCTTCCCCCCAACCTGCCCTCCCCTCCGTCATCCCCCCTCTCATCTCCATCCCCCCCACTCTCCTGTAGGGCAAGATACCCAGTTTGGAGTGTATGTCATTCCTTCCCTAAGCCAAATCCAATGAGAGTGAGGTTGACCCATTCCCTTTTGCCTTCCCGTTCTTCCCCTCCACTGTAACAGTCATCCCTTGCCTCTTAATCTTCTGGACACCTGGATAACTTATGTGACGAACTAATCCGACTGATGACATTGGCCTCTTTAAGCTCTAAATCTATGATCCTGTTGGTGCCTGATAATGTTTTACTGTGTAAGGCCCCCCCCCAGGAGAGGAGGGGAGAGAACTGTTTTCTTTTATAGCCGTTTTCCCTTTTGTTTATCTTTTCTTTCTTTCTTTTCCTTTTTTGTTAAGGCTGTCAAGTTGCATTTATATCTTTTCTTAGATTTAGGAGATAGAATAGTTCAATCACTGTTTACAGTTTTTGTAAAGCTGGTATAATTGACCTCCTGTGCTTGAGGCAAGGCCCCCCTCCCCCGAGCTGTAGAAGGTACTAGGCCCTGAGTAAACTTGCCTAGGGTAAAAAAAGAACAGAGATTTGATCTGAGACTGGAGGCTCTTCCCTTCCTGATTAAAGCCCCTGACTGCAAATTGGGATGGGGATGGAGTCCCAGGGATATCCTGGTTATTTATATGAGGCAACAAAACACCATTTTTCAGGTTTCTTACAGCTATACTGTAGGTGGTATTTCTACTTAACCAAATATTCACGTGCTTATCCATTACCTATTTGGTTTCCATCTGACCCTTTAACAGACACTGAGATGATTTACAGTCTCCCTACTCCTACTATTAGGATCCCTAAGTTGCCAGAAGGAGCTCAGGTCCTCTTTACCTCATTAGTTTCCAATTCATTTTTCCTAAAACTTTAGGAGTTTAGGGAACCCAGAATTTCAGTTGTGTGAAGGAGGTAAGTAAAATGGCAAATACCATTTAGGGGATTCATCCCTGAAACCTTTTGAGGTCAGTGCATTATAGGGTCTTAAGGACTGTGCCAATGAACACAAGTTCTGGCCAGTGTTACCTAGCTGGAAAAGCTGTACACAGGCTCAGTAATAGGAAGTTTTGGAGATCTGAGGACCTAAGTTCGGAGAGACTATTCACCACTTGAACCACAGTGATGAATTTCTTGCCTACAACCACTTACAAAGACCATTTGTTAAGTTGTAGAGAAACTGTGAGTTAGTAGAATGAGAAGAAACACGGACACAATCACACAGCTTTGATTGAACAAATAACAGGCACCATGCTAGGCACCCAGGATGCAAATGCAAAAGTGAGAAGATCCCTGCTCTCCAGGAACTTGGATACTAATTCTAGGATTCAACATATAGAGAAGTGGTGGCCAGGGAATACAGTTTTTAATCTGAGGAGTGAAAAGAATGGTGAGTGGAACCATAGACCCATCTATTTTAATATTCTTTCCAAAAGCAACGGTAGCATTGATGTGACTGGGGGAAAGAAGAATGTGCCCAGCAGCAGGATAGGAGGCAAAGTGCCACCATTGTATTGACGTGACTCAGAATGTTGGGCTAGCTAGATATTAGGTACATTTTTACTCACTCAGCAGTTAGGACAGCACAGTCCAAGGTCTGGGTTCCATAGCCGAGTGAATTATCTCTCATAGTAATGGTGAAGATACTATGTAATGACATGGAATTGGAAGATGTAGTGTTTTTCATGAGAAATAGCAAGTGGATCAGTTTGTCTGGCTCATACAGTATGTGATGGGGAATAATGCTTTCCTACAACTAACCCAAGTCTGAAATAATTCCAGAAAAGTAGTCTGAAAGATAATAGTGTAAAGAGCATGACTTTGGAGCAGGGGCCTTGGCTTCATCTCTTATCTCTGTCACTTATACATTTGGAACAGACAAGTCACTTAACATCTCTGGTCCTTGTTGTAAAATGAATTTTATAACAGTTTCCTCACTTGTAAAATGAGGGTATTAGACTTGATGGATGCTAAGGTCACTTCTACCACAAGTCTTTGATCCTTTGAAAATAATTTATGAAAGGCTTTAAATGACAGAAAGAAAAGTTCATATTCATTGAAGCTTCTTGAGCAGAGAATGACTTGGTCAGATTCCTAAAGGAAGATTAGAAGATTATTTCAGATTTCCATGTGGTCAATTTGAGTTAGCCATGGTAGAGGATTGCCAAAATGTGATCATTAGTATGATTGAAAGTGCTGTATTTGGTTTTTACCATTGCATCACAGTTAGGACATTCATTCCATGAACACACCTTATTTTTAATTTTCAACCCACCATTAAATTTGCCACAATCTATAGTGTGAAAAGCACTATGTTAACACCCAGGGATACAAAAGTGAAGTGAGATGTAGTCTGCCCTCAGGGATCTGACAATCTAATTCAGCAGTTCTCAACCTGTGGGTTATGTTCAATTTGTAACAATGAAAATACATCCTGCATATCAGATATTTACATTATGATTCATAACAGTAGCAAAATTACAGTTATGAAGTAGCAATGAAAATAATTTTATGGTTGGGGGTCACCACAACATGAGGAACTGTATTAAAGGGTCACGGCATTAGGAAGGTTGAGAACCACTGTTAGGTTTTCTTTTAAAGCCATGCTAAAAAAAAAAGTCCTTAACTAAGAGCAACATTGTGAACAATTACATTGGAGACAGGAAAATCATACAATTATTGGATCATAGCTCTAGAGCTGAAAGAAACCCTCTTAGAGGTTGCCAAATCCTATCTTTTTATAAATTTAGAGAAGTTAAGTGACTTACCCAGAGTCATATAGCTAGTAAGTACCTTAAGCAGAATTTGAACCCAATGTGTTCCTGACTCTTAGACCAACTCTTTATTCACTATACCAACCTGCCTCTGTTGTCAGAGCATTAATTACAGTAATCCAATTGATTGGCAATGGGAACCTGAACTAAGGTGGTTTCAATGAGAATGGAAAGAGGAAACAGATACAGGAGATACTGTGCAGCTAAAATTCTTAGGACTTGACAATTTGTTGGATGTGGGGCTTGAGAGATAAGGAGGAACTGGAGATGTCTGTAAAGTTTTAATCCTGGATGCTTGGGAACATAGTGTGAGCTTTCAACATAAATGGGGGTAGGGGGTGGGGGTGGGGTGGCAAAAGTACAGTAAGAGGAGGTGGGGGAGGATGGGTTGAATTTGGGATGCTGTCTTTCAGGGAACAGTGAAACATCCATCTGGAGCCAATAGACAGTTAAAAGCATGGAACTGGGACTCTAGGATGAGGTCAGGGACAGGGATCATATATTGACATCAGCAGGGTAGAGGTGTTCATTGAAGCCATCCAACACAGGAATTTAAATTCCTCTCTTCTGATGACTCAAGGAGCCCACTCTAAATACATTTCTGTGTAGCAAAGTTAGATGAACAAGAGGCAACCTGATTTGACCTTCTATTTTGATAAAAATTAAGCCATTGCCACTTTGTGACCAGCACCAATGGCATTATCAGTTCAATTTTATCCAAGCTAATTCTGCATACGTTTATTAAGCACCTATTTGGTGTAGGTCACAGATCTTTCACAAAAGTGCCTAAGGATTTCTTTCTTTTTTTTTTTTTTTACAAATCTTTTGGGTCACTTTGAACTCATTATATAAAAAGTTGTGGGTTTGCATGAAGCAGTGTGAAAATGTGCCATACACATCAGCTTGCACACTCTGTATCCTTGCTTTCCTCCATTTCATTCTCTTCTTAAAAAAGAAAAAAAAAAGCACTTCCTCATTTATTTTTTCCTTCAAACTAATCCATAGTTTGCTTTTATTCCTGAAGTTGTGCTTATTTGTGCTTTGATGAGCTTTTGCTTCTAACCTGCATGTAGAACTTCAATACACATTAAAATTATCAGGATATTTCTCTCCTCCTCCTTCCTCAAAGAGAGAAAGCATTCCTGGCTTTGTGCTGCCTGTCATTCCACCACTGCAGAGTGCAAAAGACTGCATTTAGAATTGTTTAGTAGAGAGCTATCCCTGAAATAACTGTTTTGTGTGTTGTCAGAATTCCTAAGCGTTGATTTTCTTTGCTGTGTGAATGCTCTACTCTTCTTTTTTTTTTTTTCCCCTCCATCCCCTAACTTCCCCTGTTTAACAGCAGACAAACCCAGGGAGTACTGAATGAATCGGATGATCCCGAAACAGGCTGTCTAATTGATAACAAGCCAACTTCTCGTCACTTCTATCCCGTCGCCTTGCTACTTGTCAGCTCACACCTGCTGGTTGTGTGGCTCATTTTAAGTCTTGCTTTATTACTAGCCAAATATCAATAAGTTTCACTTTTCTGTTCCTTCTTTTCTACAAATGGCAACAAACTTTAAATTGAGGAGGGGCGGGGGGATCCTGTGATATTTCTACACTTTCAGATCCACAGAATTTAAAATACAAACGTTTAAATTGTACAGTGTTGGTTTTTTGTTTGTTTTATTTTCTTAAAAATCTAAGAAGTACTATGCATTCAGTGAATTGTTAGCTCTTTTTTGTTCCTGGAGAGATTTTTTTCCCATTGTTCATTACCCAGAAGGAAAAAAAAAAAAAGCTAAATTAATGTCTTGTAAATAAGACAAAAAGCAGGATCCTGAAAGCTTGAAGATCCAAGCCTCCTTTTCCTCTTCCAATCAAATGAATTTAAAGAAACTGAAACTGATTTTGCACAACACAGTCGAACTCTGAAACAGGTCCTATTGATGTGGGAGTGTGTAGCGTTAATTTTTGTTGTGCTACCTTCATCATTGTCTTCAACTGACTGGCCACTCCTTCTGTTTGATTTCCCCTATTGGTTGGTCACGCCATTACTTTGCTGCAACTAACCCTCTTCTGTCAAGTAACTCTAAGGAGACAAAACTGAGTTCTGTTTTTGTAATTGAATTTATCTGTTTGTAACTGTTGTTTTTGTTGATTTCTTTTCCGAGACACTTTTCTATTCTTTTTAACAAAGTCTTGCTTGTCTCTTGATGCACCATTTTCAGCATTTGTGACTTTTGTACTGTCTGTGAACAAGCCCCCTCCCTTTATAAAGCAGAGACTTGGATCAGGCTGTTTGGAAAGCCATGTTCACTTTTTTCATTGCACAGCTTAACATACTGAAATCAAACGGAGATAAAACTTTCCTTTAGAAAATCTATTGGGCCAGACTTAATCAATGCCTTATTCCTAGAACCTGCATCTTTAGGGCTACATAGAGATATTAATGTGTTTTTAAAAGTCTGAGAAATTAATTTGTGGGAAAAAAGATATATAAAAGGCAGATATATTTCTGAAACTGAAGTAAAGGTGTATTGTGAAGTCAATTATATTTAAAAAAAGTCTATTAAAAATTAAATATATGTTAAGGGCAAAGAATTTAATCATCTCTTTCTGAGGGCAATAATGGTATTGGGCCTGGCCTTGGATTTAATTTTGTAAGATGTATCATCACTTGTGGGAAAAAAAAAAAACAAAAAATGTAGAGTTGAATCTTTGTTATTTTTACTTGGACTGTTGCTGCAACTCTGCATTGAACAAATAAAAAACATATTTATTTATCTGTGTTTCATGAAGTTGTGCTTTTTCCCTTTTACCAGAGAAGGATGCCGCATAGAGAATGTTTTGAAGAATATCAAATGCAGAAAATATGCATTCAACATGCTACAACTGATGGCTTTCCCCAAGTACTACAGACCTCCCGAGGGGACATACGGAAAAGCTGACTCATAAGCTTCCCCCATGTAAACAGGAGCACGAATATGTCTCAACTGCATAACATACACTTTTTTTGGTCATGAATGGGGGACATGTGCACAAATCTAGAAATTACTTGAATTAGTTATCAATACAAGAAGTATTAAGGTGAACTAAGAACTGTTGGCAATTATTCTGGGAATTGAAGGGGGGGAGGGGAGGATGTATTATAGAGTATTCTGTCTCCAATCTCTAAGTACAAAAATGTCCTAAGATTCAAGACATTAATTCTGACTCACTGTTTAGCATTCATTCAGGAGGTCTCTGCCTTGAAAACATGGTATTTGAATGAGAAATTTTCAGAAAAATTGACTAATTTGCAACAAGAGGTACTCATTATGTCATTGAAAAACTCCATAAGAGTCTAATTTCTGTAAAAAAGGACTCGCTGTCTCATCCTGGGATGCTATGAGAAAGCTGCTGCCCAAGCCCTCTGAGAAGTACCTTCTGTCCCAGAGTGGGTATAAACACACTGCTATTAAAACAGAAAAATACTTCCATAGAAATGTTTTCTAGAAGGCACACACCTGGTTCAAACACACCCTAAGATATCTGCCAGTGGCCTGTGTATGGTATAGAAATATAGCCTTCACACAAGAGGTAAGAGCTACAATAACACTCAAAAGGGACCTCTGTAATGGACCTCTTTTGGTCCTGGGGAAGACAGCTTCGAAGCAAATAGCTAAAAAAGCATGACGTCAGGGGAAGTGGCTGCCCCTACAGACCAAATCACTCACTGTGCCTGTGCAAAACAAATGACTAGTCTGGAAAGGAGCTAGCTAACCAAAACCAACCAAACAAACCAAAGCACTCCCAAAAAACAAAACCAGAATAAATCAACAACAACAACAAAAGCATCTAGGGTTTGATTAGAGGGGAGCTCTAATCTTGTAGCGTCCTATTTTCCCTTATTGTTGGTGCTTCCTACATGCCTAAGCTCAGTTGTTTCTCCTTCCTTAAAGTCTATAAGCGAGGTAATTGACTTCAAACCACCCTGCATTAGTCAAAGCTGTGATGACCCCAAGGTGGGGAGCAGGTAACCTCTTTGGTGTCATGATCCACTTGGACAGTCCGATGGAGCCTACAGACTCATTCTCAAAATGAACATTTTTAAATGCACAAAATAAAACACATGGGATTACAAAGGAAACAACTATAGTGAGATACAGTTGTCAAGACATTTGAAAAAGCATGTTCACAGACCCACAGTGAAGAACTCCTTGACTTAGAACCAGAGTGGATTTTTTTTTTCCAATTGAAACTTCAAGGAAAGTTTAATCTAGGTAGCTTGGTGTTGTCCAAATGGAAAATTTCCAAAAAATTAATCTCTTCTAGGGTCTTGGATTCAGTGAAAGCTATTAAATATCAACAAAGTACCTCCAATTGCCTCTTTGAAACCTTGATAGTAGGTTCTTAAGAACCTACTATAAATGTATAAATTATATATACTGTATAAAATACAGGGTATTTGTGTGATAGAGGTAAACACATAGGAATGTGCCTTTTTAGACATGGGTGTTATTTTCTACAGGATAATCTGAAACAGTTTTCATTTTCATCTGTAGATCAAAACGTTTTTTGATGTAATGGGAGCTAACAATTCAAAGGCTCCTACCGATGGAAAGAATTTTAGAGGATGCGTTTTGTCCAACTCAACACGTTAAAGAGCATCTAGTTCTATATTTTCTAGGTAAAGACTGAGCCCCAGGGAGGTTAAGTCTGGTGGCAGAGCTTGGGTTATTTGTCCAAGCTTACAGTGTAAAAGCTGTGACTACACTTTAGTCCTCGTGACTCTGAGTCTGTTCCTGGAAGCTGCTCCCCCTCCATGAGCTCATAGAAAGGTTGAGGAAAGAGCATCAGTCATTTTAGGGGAGTGAGCCATGTGGTTGAGCCTGAGGCCCAGATTCCAACAAGTTGAAAAAACAAAGCTTATTTATTGACACTTTTTTATTTGAAGTTGTCCTGTTCCCTAGAAATGTATGCTTCATAGAAGGTTAGCCTTTAGAACTGGGTACATCCTAAGGACTTACTAGATAGAAATATGCAAGGTGCATATACATTAATTGTGGACTCCAGGGTAACCAAGTTTGCCACTTTTTCTTGTATCATGGACGTTTTTGCCAACCTAGTAAAGCTTACAGAATAACCTTTCTTTGATAATCTTTAAAACAAAATATATAGGATTGTAAAGGAAACCAATTATATAGAAATATAATTATTAAACTTCTAAAAAACAAGTTCATGAACCCCAGGTTAAGAAGCCTCATTTTGGGGGCTTTTTGGCTGAAATACATATCATATTTAGGATCATGGAAGATCAAGGTGTCTAATACTGTTATCTTGCCCTATAAATCTGTCTGACTCTTGAATGAACATTTATTAGTTTTTAGGCTTTTGAGCCAAGCATCAGTTCCATTTAATATTTTGGCTTATGAGCTGAAGCACTGTAAAAACATTAGTGCTTCATCCCTCAAGTCTATTGGTCAGGCTGATTGTGCTTACCACCTACTGGGCAGTCTTCCAACAGGAAGCCACTAGAACTCCATGTCTATTGATTGAAGCCCCCAGAGTTTCCTGATATTGGCTATCTTTCAATGGTGCCAAGCCACTGTATTGATGGGAATATTCAAATGGACGAGATGGCAGTTCCATGGACTTATAGGAGCATCTGTCACAACATATTTTTGTATTGCAGTATGGTGTAAATCCATAGGGATATTTTGAGTGATAGCTCCTATGCTCATGGATTAAAAAAAGATAAAATGAATTGATATAATGGGTTCATATAATACATTAGATTCTATCTATAAAAACTTTAGTTTCTCAGTAGGTTCTAGCGTCATACTCAAAGCAGCAAACTGGGGTCCAAAGTTGAAAAGACCTCCATCTATTGAATATATTATTGGTGATCAAATGCATTGTCATTTTCTCCTTTTAGAAAGTGAAATATGTATTTCATGGGGATGGAATAGAAAATCCCTGACTTACTTTCTTTTTTGCCCACACATATGTTTTCTTTGGTGTGAGGAGGTCCCTGGTCTGGAAATTCTCTCCAACAAAGCAGATCAGTGCAACATGTAATCTAAAACAGTTGTCTGGGACACTAGAAGGTTTGGTGACTTTGCTATGATCACATTATTAGTTAATATGCTAAAAGGCAGATTTTGAACTCTCATCTTCTTGATCATGCTATCTTCTAAGCCATGCTGTTTGATCTGATAAACCATGTTTAATACTTTCATAATCTGAAAGGAAATTTATTTTTCATTAAATTATTATTTCCTACTTCCGTTCATCAATGCTACTTCAGTGGTCTCCAACCAGATAGTCATAAGTCTCATTCTATATAGCCTTCAGACTATTATTACTGTAGAATCCTATCTTTTCCTTTACATCATAGGAAAGTTGGGTGCCTTTCTACATTTCTACTCAGACTAAATGTGAGTACATTTTTTGAAGTAGAGTTTATCATTAAAATTCACACTTAATTCCAACAAGGATTTTCTTCCACTGCTGACAAACATTTCAAAACATATCTCAGAAAACCATTTTTTTTCCTCTTTCTTTGATTCCACAGGCATTATCCACCCTGTCCCTATAGGTTTTTTAAGTCAAAGAGGAAATATCAAACAAAATATTGTGGGGTGATTTTTTTAAGCTTCCATTTTAAAGGTATCTTCAAATAATCCTTTCCTAGTCTGGTATTTGTGCTACAGGAATCGTAGGCCTCTAGAATTGTAGCTTGAGAGCTGGAAGGATAAAGAGATCATAAATTCAAGGTCATTTTACAGATATTGAAACTGAGATGAAGTGACTTACCTGAGGTCACACAAGCAGCAAGAAGAATTCAAACCCAGTACCTCTGACTCCAAATTTGGCTTTCTTTCCACCATACCAATGAATGGAATAATCATATAATGCAGTATTTGGCCCATGATGCATCTCTACCCTTACGATACCCACAGTTCACAGAAAATAGTTTTTAATTCTGCCCTAATTATCTAAAAGGAGTTAGAAAAAGTATAACACAGAGCAGGACCTTACATATGATCAATTCAGGGACAATCAAGAAGTTTGGTTTTGGTTTTTGGTTTTGTTTTTCTGGAAACTCCCCCCTTGAACAGTCAAACATACCAATTTGAACCAGGTGTTGCACTGTAACCATGTATGGAGTGCATTTGAATTCACCTGTCCAAACTGTATGTGGGCTTGCTTTCATTGCTGTATGTCACAACCAAAATAACCAATTGATTTAGTCAAAAAATGTAGTTAAAACTGCCCTTTGATCAAATTGACAAGAATCACAGAATCTCAGAGTGAGACAAACTTCAGTGACCACCTAGTCTAAAAAGAATCACTTTTTTATGCCTATTGCATTGTTACTAAGACTGATTGCAAACATCAAGGGAAAGGGAATTCACTTTCCTTGCATTGTCTGCCTAGTTAGGCCAGGTTCATAATGCAGCACTTAATGAATGTATCATCCTGAGCTTCATTTCTATGGGCATCCTTTCTTCTCACAGGTCAGTCATTTTGTATAAAATGAAACTTAAGTTACCAATACAAGTTACTACACGTTAATACATAAAACTAATTGTAAATGAAAAATCAACCTTCTGGTTTGATTTTAATGATAAAAAAGCTAAAGGCCAGCCAAGACAAAGTTATGAATATAGTCTTTCTTCCACAGTTGTTCAAATAATTTCCTAGGTTTATTATATATTCAGTGCCATTTTAGACATACATGTCACTTTTTGTGATGTAGGGGATAATACTGTGGTCCTAAGAGTCAGGAAGAACTGACTTCAAATCTTGCCTCAGAACACTTACTAGCTATGTGACCCCGAGCAAGTCACTTAACCCTGTTTGCCTCAGTTTCCTCATCTGTAAAATGAGTGGAAAATCACCCCCAATGTCTGCCAAGAAAACCCCAAATGGGATCCCAAAGAGTCAGACAAGACTGAAATGAATGAACAACAACAATGATCCTGAGCAAATCATTTCACTGCTCTGGGCCTTCGTGTCCTTCATGAAAGGTTTGGACTCAAAGATCTTTTAGGTCCCTCATGCTCCAAATCTGTGATCTTTTGAGTCTAGGATCCCAAGAAGCAAAATACTGCGAATGATGTAAAACAGGGAATGCACACACACACACATCAAATAGCAGCTCTCTTAACATTACTTCAAACTCAGCGATTCCTTTCAATGGAACAGGGCTTTTTTTAATGTGATTCTTTATCCTCCATTAGGAAAAATGCCTATGACTAATATTGGTGTTTGATTACCCTTAATGATCACACTGTAGAGAAAATTGGGAACATTTCCCAATTGTGTCTCTCAAAAAAATGGCATAATAATGGAAGTTTTAGCAACTAGAATGAGCATGCTACATAAACAAGGAAACAGAAGTCAAAAAAAAAAACTCTCCCTGCAAAGCCTTAGGAATGTGAATTTTTTTTTTTTTATGTTAGCCTCCTTAGGATTTGCTACAAGTTTGGGGAAAAAATAATGTATTAGGCTGCCCAGCCTTTAAGAAATAAGAGATCAGTCGCTGCTCAAACTGTTAGTTTAAGCAAATTAAATCCCGGCAATCTGCTAAATCACCCCAGATGTTGTAGGTGCTTGATTTCCAAGAAGTGCAGGGTCTCATTTGTTTAGCTCAATAGATGTGGTGTCTTTTGTAATCTCTGAGGAAATAAATTAACTTTTATGACTGGGTTTAAAATCTAGTTGGAGAAAAACTGTGATCAGCAGTTACCCAGTGAGGCAAACACGTTGAGCACAAGGCATTCCTAATAGCTGGGAGGTTTAAAAAAAATTACAGACTACAGAAAAGAATGATTTGCTGTGATATGTGTAGTTGGCAGACAGTTCTGAAATGATTTCACATCTCTGCGGCACATCCATAACCCAAACAAGCCAGGCATTTTCCATATTGATGCTTCTAGGTTTTCTAAGGGGGATTACAAGAGCACAGACTACAGGGATTTTGTCTTTTCTCCTTTTGGCAGTTATTAATGGGAGCTTTGTGTCCAAATAGGTGACACTAATAAGGATAAAGCCTTATAAAACAGGGGAAGAGAAATGAATGTTTAAGGTGAATGATGACAGAACCATTAAAGCTAAGATTTTGGAAGTTTGAGTTTTAACTTCACACTAGTAGAACATGATCACCATTCTTTGAATTTTGTTATCAAAGAAGATGCAGATAGGTGCCTAAAGCATTTCTATTCTGAAAAAAAAATTGTTTCTGTCTAGGCATATATGCCTATGCTATATTCTATGCATAGATATAAGGTACAGGCAAGCATATGGAAAATGTAGAAATGGTACAAAATAGAAGCCATCATATTTCCCTATATAGTCCCTTTCCCTAAATTTGAAAAAGAAGAAATCACCCTGTACAAGGTTAGAATTTAACGTATAGAAAGAAATAAGAGAGCTCTGGTTAATATGAGCAATAACTAGAAAAAAAAAAACTAGAAAGAGCCAGTAGGAGACATTCCTAATAGTGGTATGAGCTGGTGTGGTTAAGAGAGATCTGGCTCCAGAGGTCTACCTATGAGCGAGTTGGGTTCTTTAAGATGGAGGATGACCTTTTCAGGCCTACAGTCTATCAGATAATCAACCATGGTGTCTTTTGAGCAAAAAAGATTCAGTCATTCTATGAATCTAACTTACTCTCAGAATTTAAGTCTCTTGCTAACAAGATCCATTTATATTGGTCTCTGATTTGTGGCCTTGTATATGTCAATAGACTGGGATTTAGGGTTTATATCAATTTCTTTAAATTTACTTCACTGCCAATATCAGTCTTGCATTAATTTTGTAATCCAAAGTGATACTGTACGTTGAGGATGCTATTTTGTAGAAGAGTGTAGATACCCCTTCACCAGAATCATGCTACTCATCAATGTCCCCTTTCCATGTTATGTACACCACCTTCTGTACATATGCACTCTGGAATGGATATTTTGTGACTTCTTATTTTGCCTTATACCCACCTTTCTCATTCTTGTGGTACTATCCAAAAGGCTACTTTGGCCCTTGTTATCCCTTTGGGTTATCTATCTATTCCAGTTGACCTGACGTGTTTTTCTTCTTTAGAGAATGATGCACAAATACTTAGGCCAGCTCCTTCTCATTGATATTTTACAAACTCTTATTTTTGTTTTGTTTTGTTCTGTGTAAGCCATATTCATTGTACACTGTGTGTATATTTTGGTTTAAATAAATGTGACTTTTATTTTTTACGTTTCTGACTTTTTTTCCTCTATTTTCAAATGCACCATTTTTTTCTCCATTTTCATCAAAGTAGCATGGGAGGTGTCTCAAAAGTCTTAGTATAGTTTTCAGCTATTAAAGTATATGACTAATTAAAGATATTAAAAGTTAAAACTGCACCAAAACTTTTGAGATGCCCTGTCTCTACGGTTATCTAAACTTAGGTTACCTCACCTAATAAAATGAGTCATAGCAATGCCTTAAGATGTTTTAACTACTTTTCAATGCCAGCCTGCAGTTGATTTTAGATTAAAATGGGGCATTCTGCATTTAGTAGGAGAATGTTCCTTTATCTTTCTATTTAGTGTCCATGAAGAGGTATTAAAAGATTCAGTTCAATTCCACATATTTTGGTTAAGTATCTACTCTGTGCCAGGCATTTCTAGGTACTTAGGCTGAAAGATAACAATCAAAAACAGTCTCTGCCCTCAAGGTACTAATCCTGTACTTTAAGAACCTGCTTCCATAACCTTGACATTCATTCATTCAGCAAGTATAAAGACAAAATTTATTTATTTGACACACACAAGGTCAAAATTTATTCAACAAATTTTACACTGAATCTTCCATTCATTTGCAATGTAAGGACTTCACAGAAAGTATTTAGTAACTATAATATTATTGCACAAATAGCTGGTGGGTTATTTGGCCTTGGGCATTGGATAGTTTATTCATTAGAGTGTATCACTTCTTGGTTCATACAGCGGTAGACATACAATAGTACCCACATTTCCAAAGGGTGACATCTGACCTTGATTCCAGTGGGAAAATGAAAGCTGCACTCAGCCCTGTCCTTTCCCTTGAGATAAATATGTCTCAAGTGTATCTTTCAAAACCAACTTGAATTTTACTCACGCTTGCCTCTATGAGGCTTTTCTTATATGATGAAGGCTTTTTGAAAGTTCAATACTTGACTATCTTTCTCTTCCTCCAGTATGAGAAGTCAAGTTACCAGGGTTTGGATGAAACACAATGAGCTTAATCAAGATGATGTCAGATGTTCCCCAGTGATCATCCCACTGTGGCAGAAGGACCCCTCTGGCAGTTTTATATTTCAGAGTATACATCATTCAAAGACATTGGAAAATTTCTCCCAGCCCCACAATAGGGAGGCAAATCTCAGAGTCAGGTTCATGTAGGGGCTAAAGGATGTCTTAACTCAGCCACATCAAGTCTTCTGGACACTGTTGGAATTTTCCTACCTCTTCTGTAGAAACTGCTTCCCACCTACTCCTTCCCTTGAAGAATGTACAACTACGCTTGATTGCTAATGCCCTGTAACGTGTAATTGAAGTGGGTAATCAAGGAAATTGAACGGCTAATTCAAACCTATATATTAATAATGCCATGCTGGGATTTGGGGCTTAATCACATAATTAACTGACTTGATTCTTTATTTTGATATATGAATATAACTTTATATTGATATATATGTGCACACGTATAAATATATATTTATATAATTAATTATACATTGATATGCATTATATATTGATGCAATTAATAATTTATTGATATAATAGTATCAAGTATAATAATAGCAAGCAGGAGTAACCGCTCACTCATCAAGAAGTCACTTAGGAGGAAGTAGAAATACTGTTGTGTGTTTTTTTAAATAGACACAAGAACCTAAAAAGTATGACAGTTTAGGGCAATTTAGTTTTGAGGCAAATAACTCTTTATAAAAGAATGTTCATTTATTACAAGACAGTACAGTAAGTGGTGATTATAATAATTACCCTAACTCATCAAGTGAAAATTCAACTCTATTCAGTTAATGTTTGACAAACTATGTTTAAGAAAACTGGAAAGTGTGAAACCAATGTTAGAATAATCCCCTCCAAAATAGTTCAAATAAAGTTTTGGCATTTCAAAGGGCAAGTTTCAGTTTCCTAGATATGTGAGGAGCATCCCATTCCCTACTGGTAGTATATAAGATGTGTTACTATACATTTAGTTGACTGTCAGAAAATATCAGTATTATTTCAAAAGACCATTTTGATTATTTCTAAAACATAACATGTTGATGAAAAGAGGGCCATGGTTAAGTTCAAGTTTTCTCGTCACCCCTGATCTAATTAGTGACACCAGATGAGAACATATAAACTAGAAAAATCAAATTGCAAGATGTAAATTATGCCAAAGTGTGGCTCTCTTCCTTTTCTAGGCTCCTGCTTTGTAAGACCATTAAATGCAAAATACACTTGTCACTGGTAAGTAGTGAAGGGGATTGGGGGGAAAAAAAGATTAGAGAGATGAAAACTTGGTGAGCCGAGAAACATTTATTACCTGAAAATTTTATTGCCTAATATTTCAAGCTGCTTTAGATTATAGTCATGTGCTCCAAGCAATGCTTGTTACATTCCATAAGAGTCTGTCATTTTAAAATTTTGTTCACAACTTTTCAGTCAACAGTTGTGTAAACATGGAGCAATGGAAGGAGGCCTTGACTTGAAGTCCGAATGACAGATCCTAGAATGTCAGATCTAGAAAGGGTCATAGATGTTGTATTTCTCACTTTAAAGATGACACTAGTACCCAGAACTATTCATTGATTTGTGATAGTTCATATAGAAATTAAACCCAAGTCATCTGACAGGACTAACCCTCTCTTTTCAATATAATCCTTCTGGATAAAAGTCCTGGCTCTACTCATTGCTAGCCATGTGACCTGAGGCAAGTTGTTCCACGTCCTGGACCCCCAACCCAGTTTCCATATGTATGTGTCTGTGTGTGTATGCAATATGATAATGATACTTGTTTCATGGATTTTTTATAAGATGTGTAAACTGTAAAAACCTAATATACATGCTTGTAATTATTGAATAGCTAGTCATTATTATACTCAATTGTATTAGGAAGCTAGGTGGCACAGTAGATATAACACTGTTCATGGAGTCAGGAAGAACCGAGTTCAAATCCAGACTCAGATACATTTTACCTAACCTTTCAGGTTATTGCCATGAGATTTCTCTAATTTTATCCCTTTTGTTGAGAAAACAGAATGGCTGTTATGCAAGTAATGCTACTACCTCAAAGGACTAGCCATAGGGAGCCATCGAAGAAACAATAACTTTTACTTTGCTAAATATATTCTATCATATAGAATATATTTTACATATGTGTGTGTGTGTGTGTGTGTGTGTGTATGTGCCCCATGGAAGAAACATAATAGCAGTGGTATTATTCTGATTAGCAGGGGAATGGATATAAATGTGTTTATGTGGTAGAAGGGAGACACTTAAGTTAATCAGTTATTATTAATTATAAATCATAAGTTATTTAGTTCAATTCTTTTTGAATAAAAAATGGAGGCAGGAGTTGAGAGGCAAAAACTATTTTAAAGATTATATTTATGGAAGCGAAGGAAAGTGCATAATATCAAAGCAATGTTCTTATCTAGGATATGCAAAGAGTGGGCAAACATAAATGTAAAATTACTAACAAAAAAAACCCTCAAGAACTATGCCTAACTCTGTGAATGTGATATATACATGGTTGTAGATTAATTCCAGAGAACTAAGCTGGATCATACCATATGATGACAAAATAAATAACGGAGAAGAAATAATTTATGGGAAAAATTGAATAATCATACTTGAACATAAAAGGATTGAATTCCCCAATGAAAATAAAATGCGTTACAGAAGGTATTAAAATTACAACCCAATGTGCTACCGGCTAGAACTACAGATTTAAAATTAGAGGGAGAGGGGTGGCTAAGTGGTGCAGTGAATAGAGCACTAGCCCTACAGTCAGGAGGACCTGAGTTCAAATCCAACCTCAGGCACTTGACACACTAGCTGTGTGACTTTGGGCAAGTCACTTAACCCAATTGCCCTCCAAAAAAGAAAAAAAGGGGGAGGAATAAAATTTACTGTACTCCAGCTGACACATTAAAATAAGGAATTCTCTTCATAACAATTTCCACTTTGCATTCAATTATGCCCAATATGAAGTGCAAAAACCATGGGAATTGCATAAACCATAGACAGTGACCAAATATCAATATTAAACATAACCTAATGTCACAGTAAATGTATTTTTAAAGGAAAAGTCAACTGTTTTGCAAAAAAGATTTCAGCAGAAAAACAAAATCAGTTCTAAGACTTCGATGTTTCATTCATTAAATATGACAAAATCAAGTAGATAAACAGATGTTAAGTTTTGGACTTGAACAGAATGCAGGAAAAATGTATTTAAACCCTAGTTGAGATTTTAGTTTTCATTTGATGTTTGCGGAGCATAGTGATATTGGTGTGCCCCAGGGTGAGGCTCTTAACTTGAAGTAATGAATTTGTTTTATTTGTAATATTTTAACAAATGTATTTCAATATAATTGATGTATTTCTTAATCATACACATTATTTTAAGTATCTAAAAACATTACTTTGAGATGGAGTTCATAGGCTTTACCGGAATGCTAAATGAGTCTATGACACAAAAAGCTTAAAAATCTCTGCTGTAGGGCGTAAAAATGTATAAAGAAATTGACAAAGGCAGAAACTTTAGATATTATCATTGTAGATGCAAAAAGAAATGTAAAAATGACCAGTAGAAGTAGGTCAAGTACTCTCTCAACTGTGTCACTTAGATTCCTCTCCCTAACATTTACATAACACTTAAAGTTGACTGAATATTTTATATCTTTGATCTCTTTTGATCTTCGCAATAATACCGGCAGTTTTCACTTTGACAGTCACGATAATCCTGGGACGTAGTTACTATTATTTACTTTTTACAGAAGGAAACTGGGGCTATTTCACCAGTGTTACGTATAAAGCAAGAAAACATTAAAATTAAAGAAGAATTTAACAACCCCCCCCCCCAAAAAAAACCCTATAGAATTGTTAAAAAAAAAAAAGTGTGGCATTTTAAAGTAAAAAAAAAAATAGATTAAACTATTAGCAAATTTAATTAAAAAACAATGAAGATCATAATGCCAATTTTTAAAATAAAAAGATCATAATGTAATTAGAGGAAATAGAGAGATGATTATCACAAGCTGTTATAGGCCAGCACAACTGAGAATATAAAGTAATCAGATGATTTTTGTCAAAATATAAAATATCCAAAATTTCAAAATAAGATACTGATAACCTAAATCAATGAAAGTCAGAGAAATTAAGTAGGTCATCAATGAGATACAAACAAATCCAGATCAGATAGTGCTTTCTATTTGGCATCTAAAATAAAAATGATTACTCTATCCTCAGCTTTTTGGGTAAGTAGAGAAAGTTGACAATATGCAATTTTCTCTATGATACTAATATGTTCCCAATAGCAGACCAGAAAAAATATGATAGAGAATGAGAATTGCAGACCAAGATGATCAATGAATGTTGATACAAATATATTAAGTAAAATAATGGGGAGTGAAAACATAAACTCATTGAGATCAGAAATTGGTGTATTTCTTTGTATTCTTATCTCCAAGTGATTGACATTACATAGTAAATGTTTAATAAATACTTATTGATGGGGCAGCTAGGTGGCTAGTAAATAGGACACTGGCCCTGGAGTCAGGAGGACCTGAGTTCAAATGTGGCCTCAGACACTTAACCTTTACTAGCTGTGTGACCTTGGGCAAGTCACTTCACCCCAATTGCCCTGCCTTCCCCTCTTCAAAAAAACAAAAACAAAATACTTATTAGTTAATATAGATAGATTTGTGGGTGTATAAAACCCAGATCCATTTTACACAAATTGGACTGATATCAAGATTTCAAAGATAATTTAATATTATGAAATAATTATCATAATAAATAAAATTTAAAAAAAACCATAAGATCATATGTTTGTTTCACTAGATACAGGCACTAATAAAAATGCAGCATGTTTTTATATTTTAATAATACAGAAATGTATTTAGCAATCTCCTATTTGGTAAACCCTTATGTCATAAAGCTGTGGAGAAAATATTTACTATTTAATAAAAGCTGTTAGAATAATTAGATAGACCTTAACAACAAAATAGAAACAGTCTCACATCTCACACTATTTACCTCAATAAATTTCAAATGGATTCATGGTCTAATATTTTCAATTTACAACTATATTAGAGAATAATGGAATGTAATATCTTTCTCAACCATGTAGAGGAGACAAATTCTTAACCAAGCGTGAGTAAAAGAAAATTTAAAAGACAAATTAGCAAATTAAATCACAGAAAAAAGAGTATGGGAAAAATTCTTTCAGAAAATATTTCTAGTAAAAAATTAACATCTAAAATCTATAAAAATTTGTGGTAGTTTATCAGAATGGGAGTCATTTTCTAATACTTAAGTGGTCAAAGTGCATGAACAGATACTCCTTAATAAACACAGATGATTGTTTACTACATCAAAACTTTAGAAAGGAATCAAACTCCCCAATAATCAGGTGAGTGTAAACTAAAACTGAAATACTGTCTTAAATTCCTTAAATTAGTGGATTGTAAAAGAAGGTAAAATTAAATGCTGATGCAGCTGTGGAAAAATAGTCATACTGATACACATCAGTGGAACTCAAAATTTGTTCACTCTTTTTTGGAAAACAATATGTAATTATACAATAAGAGTTACTAAGATGTTCTTACCTTTGACCATATGCCCCCACTCTTCAGAGCATGACCTTTGGTTATGGGAAGTAAAGAAATGGCATGTCAGTATAAAAACATTCTTAGTAATAGGCAAGGTATAGATGAGGAAACTCCTTTTGCTAATGAAGATTGGTACCTTCCTTGCAATTTGTGATCTTAGAGACTTGCCTTGTGTACTGAGGGTTTGCCCAAGGGAACACAATATGTATGAGAGACAGCTGTTCCTGTTTCTGGGAGTGACCCTAATCACTACACAATATTTTTGTCCCTTACTAATATAATTTGTGATAGCAAAAAACAAAAATAATTATATCTAGTTGTTGGGGAATGTTTGAAGAAATTTTAGTATATAAATATGATGGAATAATTTTACATGAAAAGAAATAACTGATTATAAAAATCTGAAGAAATATGGGAACAAAATTCCCTCAATACATATTAATTGAGCACCTGCTATGTGGGAAGTCTTATATAAAGTCAAGAGTAGTGAAAAGAGCAGACAGAAAAGAACAATACACAGAATGACCACAATAAACATGAAATAAGTATGTAAATGATATAGCTACAAAACTCAGATAAAATACAGAAAAATGTGAAAGGAATAAAAAAATAAAATAAAAAATATGATTAGATTATGCTTTTAAAATTAATACACATCTTTTTTTACAGTGTGAAAATGCGTTTATGGCTACACTTAAAATTATTTCTTATTTTGTTTTCTTTGTTTTTTATTTACATAAAGTTATTAGCACTCATTAATAGACATTAAAATAAAATTTATTTTAGAAAAATAATAGAAAATGAGAGTTTAGAACACATTCAGAAGTTATCAATTATTTTTATTTTATTTTATTTTTTTACCATTTACATAGAGCTGAGTTTTCTCTGTACCAATCCAACTTGTCTAGGTGGTTATTTAACCCATAACCTTAGTTGCTATGATCTAACCACAGAAATCAAAGTGAATGAGATAACCCAGATTTGAATCTGCTTCTGTCCCTGGGCAAGTCACTGAAGTTTTCTGTGCTCTACTTGTCTTATTTGTAAAATGAAAGGGTTAGACTCAGTGGCCTCTGAGTTCCCTTCTAGCTCAAAATCTATGATCCTATAACTATTCCACCAAAGAGAAAGCCAGGAACCTTTAACCTGTACATGTTGCACTGCCATAAACTATGAACTGATTTGGACATGAACACTTTCTATTTCTTCACTTATAAGTCAGAGAAACAACAAAGCATGATAAGTCCTAAACCCAGGAGTCAGTTGCTAAGTAGAATGTGAGTACCCAGGAGTCAGTTGCTAAGTAGAATGTGAGTAAGAGATCACTGGAGGATGCACCAATTCTAGGATATAACTCAACTATCAATGCCATTGCACAGGAACATAAGACCACCCCAACTCCTCCTCTAAGACCTGTGACTTCCTTAAAAACACAGCTCAAGTGCCACTTCCTATAAGTTACCTTTCTTTGCTGATTCCTCTTTCTATGCTTTCCCTTCCCTCTCCTCGCCTCTCATCCTTTCCCCTCCTCCTCCCCTTCCTTTCCCTCCACTCCCCGTCCAATTCCCTTCCCACCCCTTGCCTTCCCTCTCTTTCCCTCCCTTTCCCTTCCCTCTCTTCCCCTTCCCTTCCCTCCTCTCCCCCTCCAATTCCCTTCCCACCCCTTGCCTTCCCTCTCTTTCCCTCCCCTTCCCTTCCCTCTCCTCCCCTTCACTTCCCTTCCCTTCTCAGAGTTCACTGTACTTTTTCCTTCTACTCTGCCATTTTGGCATTTTCTGATGAGTTGGACTCAGTATCTGTGTGTGTGTGCTCGCACATGCACGTGCGCGGGTGTGTGTCTGTGCATGTGTATTGTTGCACTGGTAAATATTTAACAACTGGCTCTCTTGGGGGAAATCTTTAGACTACCTTTTATGTTCAATCTACATCATTAATGTTTTCTCCATCATTTTCTCAAGCCTGGTCAATCAACAAAAGAGTGCCACAAGCTCTAATTGGTAGCCTTTGCCTATTTCTGAGGTGTAAACATTCACAATGAAAATTTAACAAGATCGAGGGCACCCACATAGGTCCACATTTATGGTGGCCGCTCAGCACATGATCTATGTATGACAAATCTTTGTTGGATTGGCTTCTTCACTTGGAAGGAGAACTTTAGGCTTGAGAGAAGCCAAATCATCACCACTAAATTGCTCAGGTACCTTAAGGAGAAGGGGGCCATATGATTTCATACAACTGCATTACTAGTTGTTTTAAAAGAAAATGGTAACATCTATAACTAAATCACATCATTTTTTTCTGGCATGACCCTCCCATCCATCAGGTAAAAAATTATCCTGGATACTATAGCAATGTTTGTTAAGCATTCAATGATTTAAAGAGAAGCTACATTTTCTTTCTGCCCAGAGGACTCGGTGATTTCAGTCATCCGTTGATTGAAGTCTACTGCAATATGCTCATTGAATTTTTCTATTTGCTGTATTAAAAGCTTATTTTAAAATTGTCTCCTGCCTTTAATTACGTCTTTGGAACTTTGAGTATGTCTCTTGGGGCCTGTCATTTTTATTTCTAATTACGTGATGAACCTTGCAATTATGAATAACATATCCTATTCCCAGTGGATATACTTATTTAAATGCTTGGAACTTATTAAAGGATTGGAAGGTGGAATATGAAGGACTTATTCAATTTACATATCTCTTTAGAAATGTCCAAAGGTATTGGTTTTTTGGTTGTTATTGTTTGTTTTTTTTTTAACCTTGAAGGAGAGGCAGGAATGAGAAAGTAGAGGGGTCATCAGAAGGGAAAATCCAAATTAAAACTAACATTTTTGATATGTACATTTATCTCCAGAATTCCTAATGCAAGCTCATAGCTTATAAATGAATAAATAAGTATTTGTTAAGTGCTTACTATGTACAAAACACTGGAGATATATATAGAAAAGTAAGGCCAGCCCAGTTCTTAAGGGACTCACATTCTAATGAGAGAGACAACACATGTAAAACGTTTTAGCCGCAAGTCAGAGAGAAAAGTCTTATTGTCCTTAGGGCACAGTGGGAAAGCAGATGGTAATGCCTCTTTTATAATGTCATTTTCACTGATAAAATCACCTTAATTTCTGATGTTGAACCCCTTGACTGTGTGGGACTTTGCTGACGAGAACTTTCTGAATCTTTAATAGATACGACTATAGTAATTGCTGGCAGGAGTGGTCACTGGGCTACATATCCAGATGTTTTGCTTACCAGGATAATGGTTGTTGGCTTCAAAAGCCAAGTTAGTAAAAAGGTTCTCAGGTTCAGAGTTCTCCAGGTTCTATCTGGGTCCAAAAGGAGATGATGGTCAAGATAGTCATGAAGGTTCATTCTATTTGCCTCACTTGTGCTACCTCCTGTCTCTTCCTCAAGATGCTTACTGCTTTAGTTAGGCTGGTCTCTCTGCCCTGTGAATGCCAATTGATTAGCCGTTGGTTGGGTTGACTGGTCCCTTCTCCAAAGGAATTGTTTCTGGGGATGAAGACTGTTAGGGTTGGTCTGGAAGCAGAACCAGTGATCTGGAGGATTGTTGCCATTCCCAGGGCTCCGTACTCATCTGCCTATTGGTGGCAGTTGGTCAGCTGCTGATGATTAGGAAGGTAGTCCCCTTCTCCACAATGACTTCTCCCATCAATGATGACTTTGGGGGCAGAGATGAAGGCAGATCTGGTGATTCAGAGGATCCTCTTATTCCCAAGATTCAAAGTCTTGGCTATCTCCATCAGAGTCTGAGGGAAGTTGATAATCAAGATAATAGTGGTTTCCTATGGATAATCATTTGTATTTTATACTTTTATTACATCATTTTCTAATTCTGTTAAACTCCTCCCATATTTCTTCATTGTACAGATGTAACCTTGGATTCTTGAAGGATATGCCAATAGAATAAAACACCTGAGCAGAAGTTATCTTTGAGTATAGTCTCAGAAACAGACTGTGTCTAATGTCTTAGAGACAATCTACTTCAAAATAGAAAGACTCATCATCAATGTGTTAGTCATGGGATAATGAGTTCTATGGTCACTGTGGCCCATACATTGTGATTTGCATTTGTGGAGAGAATAATAATACCTATGACCTTGGAACTATTAGGTGACTAGGTCATAATAGGGGATAGAATACTAGACCAGGAAGACCTGAGTTCAATGCTAGTATCTGACACTTACCAGCAGTGTGACCTTGGGTAAGTCATAACACCTATCTGTCTCAGTTTTGTCAGCTATACAATGGAGAGAATAATAGCACCTGCCTCACAGTTGTTGTGAGGATCCAGTGAGATAATATTTGTAAACTGCTTAGCATAATGTCTGGAGCATAGTTAGCACTTAATAAATGCTTGTTTCCTCTCTACCTTCCTCTTGTATTACTACAAAATGGACCTTATACTCAGTAGATAGCATGGGTTATGTAACTAAGTGGGTAAATATATGACAGTAAACTTTGGCCTTTCCTGTTTTTCAATTTCTTCTTGCTTTGAAGGCAGACTGCCCATTGTCCTGGGTTTGTATTTTCTACTTCTGTCTTCAATATCCATTAATTTCCCCCACTGTGGTTAAACTATCCAATTCTAAAGAATTTTTGCATTACAAGTAATATAACTGAGAAGATTTAACACCCTCCTCCCACTCCCCTTTGTATAAATTATCTGGAATTTCCAAGGTATTACATATATAAAAGCAAGATTTAGCCTTTAGATTACATACATTATCAGAGAGCTAACTTAGATCAAAAGCTTAAAATGTTCCAGATAGGAAAAAAAAAAAGATTTGAGCAACTATGCATGCTATTTGGGACTGCTTGCACTAATTTGAAACTAGAAAGAAATAAAAATCGAATAGTAGATGAGCTTCATTTAGTGTATTAAAAATGTATAATCAATTTTCAGAGAGGAAAAAAGTCTTTCTTGAATGTGTAACTGACCTTGATTCTGGATTGTGTAGGAAAATAATGTTTACAAGAGACATTGAATCTCATTTAAAAAGCCCAAATGAAACTCAAATCTTGTGCATGAACAGTGTTCATAGATAAACTCCATTGTAAAATATAAGGAAGCTGAGCTAAAATTTAGTTTTGGCGACCCACCAGTAGAATACTTAGGAAATGCTCATTATATTGAATTGAACTTGATAAAGCAGGAAAGAAATTAGAATTTTTTTTTTTCTTTAATAAGGTAACAGGAAATATTAGCAGAAAAGGAAACAATTAAAAACTTGTCAAAATAATCTTAGGAAGACTGAAAAATTACTGCCTCCATTTGAAGGAAATCAATCTTGGGAGATGTTTACGGAATATTTGGACTGTAACTTTTAAAGAATTGGATAGATATTAGATATCCACTGACCTAAAATGCTTTAGACACAATGCAGCCTGGTGACTGGGTATTATAGGTAATAATAACTGACATTTATATAGAGTTTGGTCCCTGAATTAGGAGTTATAAATCTGTGTTCTAGTCCATTACTCCAGATTCATCTGGGTACGCCTTGGCATTTCCATTTTCTCTTTTGAAAGATATATCAATAACTGACCTTTGTGTACCATTTTAAATATGTAAAAACCTTTTACATATACCGTTTCATTTTAGCTTTAACATAAACCTGTGAGGAAGACATAAGCATTATCTCCATCTTACTGATGGAAAAACTGAGACGCAAAGTGATTTGTCCATGGTTATATAACCAGAAAGTGTCAGAGGTAACATTTTAGCCTAGGTCTAGCACCTTGACTTCTACATCATGCTTCTTCTCTGGATGATCATGATTTGTTAGGATTCTTTTTGTGAAATCCCTATTTCTGTTTGAAGAACTAAAAATAAATGGATAGAAAGAAGAAAGGACCACGGGGATTAATTTCATGGCTCATAACAAGTGTACTCAATTCTGTCCTTACTTCAACCACTGGCCAGTGGCTAAGGGTTGTCAGGCTACCTCTCGTATTAAGTTTCCCTCATTTGTAAAGTGAGGTTAATGGCATTGATCTCTTAATGAAGAGGAAGAATTGTTATGTTATAGGCTTTCAAAATTGGAAAGGAACTTAATTACCATTTACTTTGTGAACCTACTTTACACAGACTCTAAGACAAAGGATCTCTAAATATTGTTGGACAATGAGAACCTATGTCAATCGTGAGTTATATGCAACAATCCCGGCCCTGTATTCTTAAGCCACCCTTGTCCGTTGTATTTTAAATAAATCATATTATATATGATAATAACAACTAATGTTTGTATAATGCTTTAAGGTTTGCAAAGAATTTTACATGTCTTAGCTGACTCAGTCTTTGTCACAACCCTTTGAGGTAGATGCTACAAATATCCCCATTTTAACAGGTGAGAAACTGAGGCTGGCAGAAGTCAAGTGACTTGAGGTCTCATGGCTATGAAAGGTTTGAAACAGGATTCTAATTCAAGTGTTCTAGCACCAGGTCCAGCCTTTAGTGGAGATATAGAATAAATGCAGTTATCCTCTGTGCAAATTTCTTTTCTTCATTCTTCAGTCATCTAGGATATGTTTCCCCCTCTTCCTAATTCACCCAGATAGCCAACTGAAATGCCTTTCAGATTCCCACAGTACCACTGTACAGAAGAAGATCTGGATATGGGACTTTCATTGGATGAGAATTTTGTATTGTTCAGATTCTATCATACCAATCTCCCGTGGAATATGTCACCTTTTCCTCACCTTTCTTTTTATTTCCTTTCCTAGCTAGTTTAGTTTGAGAGGCATCCTGGTATAGCAGGGAGAAAAGAGGTAGAGAGGAAGAGAGAGCTCTGGGCCTGGGGTCAGGAGGACCTAGTTAGTCAAAACTGCTTGACATTCACTAATTATGGGAACTGTCTCTTAACCTCAGTGACACTCAGGAAATTTAAGACAATAAGTTAGAAATGGTCTGTGATCTTCGTTAGCAGCAAGAGCACTCACGTGGAAGATTTCCCAATCTATAAAAGAACATAGTGTAGCATATAAAGAACTACACCTGTTGACAGGAAGACCTTGGTTCAGATCTTGCTTCTAGTACTATTTAGTCGTGTGACATCAGGCAAGTCATTTCCTCTCTCATGCCGCCTCTGAAAAAATCAGGGAACTCTAAAATACTTTCAGATCAATGTAATTATCAAGAAACCTTTCTTAAAGTGTCTTTCTGAGAAAATAAAGCAATTCCCTTTTATGTTATTCTGATGCAATAAAATAGAAACCTTGGGTATCCTATGAAGCATGGAGGTACCCACCTTGTTGTCTGAGTGGAGAGAGAACTGGCCTTGGTATTAGGAAGACCTGGATTTAGACCTTCCTCCTGTTCTTCCTGGCTTGGCGAAGTTATTTTCTCTGGACAGGTCACCTGTACCTCAGTTTCTCCATCTGTGAAACAGGGATAATAGTTGTGATAGTACTTACTACAACAGGTTATAGCAAGGCTCAAAGGAGTCAATGTAGGTCAAACCTGAAAAGGCACATTCTAGATATCACTGCTTCCCTTTTCCAAAAAAGAGAAAACAAGCACAAAGGTGAAGTCAGATTCCCATGGTTAATAGACTAGAACCCAGATCTTTAACTCTTAATTCTTGATTGTGTTGTCTCCTCCTAGAAAGATCCAAGTGTATTGTTTCAGTGCCATAAGAATGAAAATCCAGAAGCAGATGGCAATGGATAACCTCAAATTTCTTTTCATAAAATAAGCAGTAGAAATAGGGGAGGGGCTAACTAGATCTGTAGTTTCATTGATATACGAAATCTCTATTAGGGACTCCCTTTATTGCTGCAGGTCAGAAATGCCTTTGCAATTTAGAGTCTTGGGGTTTCCTTGGGTGAAACAAACAAAAGCCCAGTAAGAAAAATCTGGAGATTCTTCATTCATTATTCTGAAAGGACTAACATAAGTCCTACTGATGAACAAGATCATCTTGGAAACCGATAGATGTTGGGTAAACTTGGCAGCCTCCATGACCTGATCTCTACACAAGAGAAACGGAAGACTGGCATCCCCAGGGTAACATGCCAACACAAAGGTATGTACAGAATGGTGGGTTTGATAAATAAAAGCTCTGTGCTTTACTGAGTCTTGAAGTTGTTGTAACAAAATGTTTTCCAGGAAGAGTAAAAAGAATGGGGGTGGTAAGGTGGAAGCATGTTTAAAGAGAAAAAATAAGATAAAAGGCAACACTTTGAGCTGAGAGGAAAATAGCAGTTGTTAGGAATTTTTGGTAGCACTCCAAACAGGCATGCTTTTAACGTCTGCCTTTGCATATGCTTGGCTATAAATTGCAGATAAAAGTTGGGTGTTTTTTTTTTTTAATGGAAAACAACCTATTTATATTTATGTATTCATGGGCGTATTAAATGGGCAGCAGCAAAGAGATGTGCTCACACTTCTAAAAAAAAAACCAAACCTCTAAGGGAGCAGCTACTACAAAATACAATTCCCATTTGCATTAAACTTATTAAGTCATATCAGTTTTACAGGCATACAGGCCAGGGCTCTGGCACTTAATTCCTTTGCATCTTCCCCTGTGCTAACTTCCATTCCCCACAGGGTTGCCCTTCACTTTAGCTCTAGCATTTTATTTGTTTGGATATTGTTCATAAAGAAAGGAGGGCAGGGCTCCTGGGAGTTCTGTGGACCCAAATGGACATGAGAAGATTGAGGAGTTCAGGGTGCCTGAGCCTGGAGTTCGGAAGGAAGCAGAAAGCACAAAGCACATTGCAAACAGTAAAACACAATTGTCATCATTACGTGATATTGCCTCATTATGGTTGAGGGATGAATCTGGATTCCTAAAATCTTAGACAGTGGACAGCAAATGCTGGCAGGTTCTGTCAAGCTGGAAAATCTTCAAGTATAGATGGAAAAAGAGAATCTGTGTCTTCCTCCAAGGATCAATCAATCAACATTTAATATGTGCCCTCTAGGAGTTGGTCAAGACCAATTCAGAAAGACTTTTTAGCAGAATAGACAAAAGTTAAATTTTTTTCAACCACACAATTCTGCGAGTACTCACATTAACGAGGTCACAAATCTTTGAAGTATCAAAATATATGATGATGATGACGATGGTGACAATGATGCCAACTATTATTTGGCATATAGTACTTTAAGGTTTGCAAAGCATTTTACAGTATTATTTCACTGGATTCTCACAATAGCTCTGGGAAGAAGGGCTCATCATTATCTCCAGTTTATAGATAAGGAAACTGTTAGTACATTTCAGAGGAAGTATTTGAATTCAGGTCTTCCCGACTTCAGATCCAACATTTTATTCACTGCACCACCTAGTTATATTCACTAATATCAGCAATATTATTGGTTGGGGAGGATGATTTAAAATAATCTGAGAGAGTGGAGGATGAAATGAAATCTTGGAGAAGGAATTTCAGGCATGGAATGTCACCTGTGCTCTGAGCCACTGTGGCTGTGACCGGTTTTGTTTAAGTGTTTTTGCTATGTTAGAAAGGAAGGATCACTGGGGTTGAAGGATTATGTTGGGAAATTAATATGGTGTAGAACCAATTATGTTAATTAAAGCCTAAATCAATAAATGGATGGAATGAACCATTAAAGGGGGTTTTAGATTTTCTAGACCTCCTCATTCAATGTTGTCCCTCTTCCCTTAGACATGAGAAATGAAGTATTGGTTCTGATATTTCAAGCTTTTAGGGCAAGATACCTTTCTTAATAAGACCAATATCTTCCTGCTCTTCCCAGCATGCACAAGAACTTTGTGGAAGCCCTTTCTTGAAGACAAATAAACTTGGGAATTCATGGCCAAGAAGAAAATTGTTTGAATATTGATTTACCAGTAGGATTTAAAGAGTCATGTCTAACCTTCATTTAATTTCAAAGGTTATAATAATCTGATGAGGAACCAGATTCTCCTTTTTATGACTGGTTTGTATCTCAAATATGGCAAATGTTTGCTCTTGATTTTTACTGCTCTCCTGAAGAAATGTCCTGTGTGACCCTGGCTAAACCACTTAAACCAAGTCTGCTTCAGTTTCCTTATCTACAAACTGGAGATAAGGATGAGCCCTTCTTCCCAGGACTTTTAACTTTTGACTGGCACTAGAAGGCATCCATAACCAATGAAACAAGCAATAAATTTGTCAGTAAATATTTCCTAAGCTCCTACCATGTGACAGAATAGCATATATAATTGTTTTGACAGGGGCTGTAAGGTTTGTGGTGTTCTTTACATATGTTAATCACATTTGAGCTTCACAGCAATCCTGTGCTGTAGGTACTACTTTTTTTTTTTTTTTTTGCTT